>OX465595.1:185434519-186048581 GCA_950022295.1 Bromus sterilis
ATGACTCCATATGATGATGGTGTTAGAAAGTTTCTAGAAGTTTTATATGATATAACTTTCTTTGTATTAGAGTTGTGAGAAATTGTAAAACACACCTTCCCAAATAGCAAAACTTGTATTGCTTGAATTGGTGAATGAGAAGATGGTTCTCAAGGAATAAACCAATGGGAGAAAAGTGAATTCTTTAACCAGGGTGATTGACCCTGCCTCCAGATAACAGAGTAACGCAACAGAAAACGTTCCGCTGAAATGACTCCATGAGAAGAGGAAATATGCTATTGATGATGATCATGGTATATTAGTTAAAGCCTTAGTTTAAAAAATAAGAAGATTGTCATGAATACGTTCTGTACAGAACAATAATCATGAGTCTTCTTAAGTGAAACAAAAGGGACACTGCTCATAAATTACGAAGGATTGATGGTTACCTAGGAAACGAGGAGAAATGAAATCATATTGAGTTGCATATGGGATGGCTCACATCCTATGAAATAAAGTAATTATTTCACATTCCGAATAACCAGGAAGTTATTAAGAATGATGCAACACATAAAGGCATGATTTGGCACATAAAATATGTTATGGCTAAATTCAATAATGATTGACTTCGGAAGCGTAGTAATGCTAAATAAATATGGGTATTTCATTCACGAACACTATGAAGGGACCATAGCTTGAAATTGCATCACATTCAAGTTGTGGAATTTGAAGAGAAGTAGCAATTGGCATAACGAAAGAATGTTTCGATAAGATGGACCATAGTACCTCAAGGCAGAAACTCTCAACCTTGATTTGATCAAGTGATTTTGAAGTAATCAAAATATTGAGATGGACTGCAATTTCATGAAACTGAGTGGGAGCTTTGGAGACTTCCTGAAAACTTGGAATGCAGAGAGCATTTTCTGAGTGGGAGCAATATTATTATGTCTGACATAATTAGAATAGAAACTTAATAAAAGCTTACTTGCAGATATATGTCGGATATATTTGAGTGGGAGCACAGTGTCAATTTCATATATATACGATGATATATGTGAAAACAATCTCATATATATACGTTGATATACATGGAGATTAAGGCTAATAAGATGAAAGGATTACGAGAATCTCATATGAACGAAATACAGATGTGTCACACACTAAAATCTATAAGGATAGATTAGGACACGTGTAATGAACATCAAAAGGATTGGAATGATATCCTAAACAAGAAAAGGTTCTTGTGGCTAGGAATTATATAAAGGATGTAAAACCTTAATATCACAAAATAATGTTTTAATGGAAGAATAGGGATGCACTTTGTCTCAAGACATGTGATCCTATATGACCTTTGACATATGATTCTACCATAAAACGGAAGTTGTGAATCCAATAATAGAATGACTCAAAGGTTCTTAGAAGAAGAAGAACAGGTTCCAATGTGCTTGGTTGGCAAAACACAGAACCTGAGAAAAGTCCAAGCATTCAGTATCTGAAGAGAAACTGAGGACAATACTCTAAATGATAGAAAAGATAATATACTTGAATGTAATACTGGATTACGATTGCAAGCCTTATTATGGGTCTATATGAATTAGAGATATAACCAAAAGGAATATAAAGGAAATGTGAGCTATAATTTCACGAACCAAAACTCTACAAAATATAAATATCTACTTAAGGAAGTAGAAGGTTGAATAAAGTTTAGCGTAAGAAGTTTAGACTTCTGGCTGAGTGTATTTTTCAGTATACATGACTATGGGAGTCCTAGGGACTAAAACCATTTTGTCATTAGAGAATACTGTAAAATAAGAAGTCTCACTCTCCCGCCAAACTTATAATTCAAGCATTATTAGATAATGAAGGGTATATCAAGCAAGTTGACCAATACATGTTGCAAAGGAACATACGAATCTGAAAGGGTACACATCATTGACGAAACCTCTTCCATGAGCAAGCATGATCAATAAACACTTCTATGATAAGATGATTATGATCGAGAAAATATGCAGCTAGATTATTTGCTATCTAGTGCAAGTGGGAGATTGTTGGATATATGCTCTAGAGGCAAATAATATATGATTATTCCAATATATCTAAATAAGTTCATGACCAGTTTCATACTGTGCTGGAACTGTATCAGTGAAACAATGATACATGTGAGGTATAGAAACAACCAGAGTTCCTAGTCAGCCTCTCATGATGAATGGTTTATCGTCAACTGATGATTGTGGTTTCACGATCCTGGACAATCAAGTCAATTGACAGTAAGGTCACCTCATTGAATGAATGAAGTGATGAACATTACCCAATGCAAGCATTGCAACATGATCAAATCGTAAAAGTTCAGTGTTGTAATTACAGAACGTAGTAGCATGTTCCTTTGACCATGAGATCACGCATAATTGCTATCTTCTGAGGATGCTTTGAGTGCATTAACCGTCACACTGAAACATGGTGACCATAAAGGTGTATCTTGGGCTATCTGATGGGATATGTTGAGGAGTGTTGATTCAAGAGAGGGATTTGTCAATCCATATAGTGGAAAGATACTCCATGGCCAACTCGGTGAGATTGCATCCATAAAGCTGCGCAGCGTGTGACTAGGTCACAAGGATGAATATCACGGAACGAGTGAATAAGATTTGTCGGTAACAAGATAGAACTAATGCATTGGACGCAGTTGATCGAATCTTGACTAATCTAGTATCGCATGACAAAGGGAATGGTATACAACGTGTACGGTTCAATCGCTTACTTTCGGAATGCACAGGGGTCATTATGGGCATCCAGGTCCTGTTATTGATCATTGGTCGTAGCCTTTGTCTCGGTCATGACTGGAGTGTTCTCGGACCGTAGGGTAACACACTTAAGGGCTCGATAAATATCGGAGACCTTTTCGAAACTATCGGAGTTACCAGAGAAGAGAGAAAGACGTACCGGAAAAGTTCTGTGTTGGTCCGAAGGGCGTTCGGAGTGAGCTGGAAGGAGTTCCGGATCATCGGGAGATGAAATAATATGTATTATTTATTAATTAAGTGAATTAATAATAATTTATTTCAGATTAAAATGTGCAATGGGCCTTATTTGTGAAAGAAGCCCATTAGGGGAAGGAGGAAAATAAAAGGGAAAAGGAAAAGAAAAAAAGGGGGCGCCATGGGCCTTGGGGCCCATGTGGGTGGCGCCCCACTTCCCCCCTCCTCCTAGCCGCACCCTCCCCCCCTTAGCAAGGGATTAGTACCACATTGCCAAGGGAAGGGGGGTTGACTCCTTCCGTCTACCTATATAAAGATGGGCAGGGGTGCACTTCTTAAAGACAGAAAAAATCGTAGAGAATTCAATATTACTCCGAATTGAGATCGGTTTTCACCGGTCTTCTCCCATCTCTCGTCTCTCTCAAGCCGGGGTCCCCTTGTCTGGAACCTGGGCTTGGATTGAGGCTTCTCTTCTACGCGGACGCCGTCGTGCTGCCGAAACTCCGGTTCCGGGAGGTCTACTTCCGCCACCTTCGCTGGATCGGAGAACGGAGGTCGTTATCGAGTATGTACGTGTGCGAGTACTATGAGGTGCTGCACGTGCGGAACTACCACCCAAAAGGGTGCTAACACATCCAGGGGGTTGTGAAAGGTTTACGGCTTCATCAACCACGTTTGCGGGAACGTTTCCCGCGCAACAGACTACACCCCGAGGTATGTTTCCGCAAGTCTTTCCGTTACGGCATTACAGCTAGATAGATCTTGGGTTAAGGGTGACGCTAGTTAGAAAAATTATTGTTTTCTGCTGCGAGACCCAACAATGCATTCCCCTAGGTCCTTAATAAGGCGAAGTGTTGACTATTCGACTCACACAACACCACTAGGAAAATAACAACACAACTTAAATATCAAACAACACATATTACTTCAACATCATGTGACTACTAACAACTAGACTTCTCCCATGTCCTCAAGAACTAAAGTAACTACTCACAAGACATAAAAGAGATCATGATCAGTGGTGATAAGTAGATGATAAACAATCTGGACATAACAATATTTCTCCAACAAAACTCAATAGCATTCACCACAAAGTAGTAATCAACACCGGTAGAGTAGAGAGGATAGATAGTACGGATTACAACACAAGTTGCAATTGTGAGATGAGATAGGATGGTGGTGGAGATGATGCTGATGTTGCGGATGATGTTGATGATGATCTCGACGATGCCCGTGACGATGGTGATGACGATGGCGATGATCTCCCTTTCCGGGAGGTGTTCTCCCCGGCGGAATCTGACCGCCGGAGATGTTTTTTCTTCTCTATAGGTTTCCGCCACGGGGCGGCGGCGAAACTCGTGAAACTCCTCCTTTTTTAGAGTTTTTAGATGACGATGGATAAATACGCCAGAGGGGGGAGCCTGGGGTAGCCCCAGGGGTCCAGGCGGCCACCCGGCGCGCCCTTGGTGGGGGCCGCACCAGGGGGGAGCCTGGGCTCCGGGTGGCCCCCTCTGGTTCCCGTTTTGCGTGTCCCCGTCATTCTTCTGGAAAAAATTATCCGTCAATTTTCAGGTAATTTGGAGGTATTCTGATTCAGCAACTCTGCGTCCACTTTTTACCGCTGAATCCTGCGTCTGCTGTTTCGGCATCGGAAAGTTGTAAACTGTGTAAAACAAGCCAAAACAACATAAGAATAGCATCATAACATGAAATATATCAATGATTAGGGGTGAATTATGATGTAAAATAGTGATGCATTTTTGGAAGTATCAACTCCCCCTAGCTTAGACCTCGCTTATCACTATATCAGCCATATTTATTTATTTTATTGTCCATCCTAATAATTTTTAATACACGTGTTTGTGTTGCATCTTCACTTAGACAACTTAATGTATCATACTTTTATACTTTTTATTTATGCATATAGTTTTCATAGCAATTCCCCCAGCAACGCGCGGGGTATACTTCTAGTTACTTAAACATCATATGACTACTAACAACTAGACTTCTCCCATGTCCTCAAGAACTAAAGTAACTACTCACAAGACATAAAATAGATCATGATCATTGGAGATAAGTGGATGATAAACAATCTGGATATAACAATATTTCTCCAACAAAACTCAATAGCCTTCACCACAAAGTAGTAATCAACACCGGTAGAGTAGAGAGGATAGCTCGTACGGATTACAACACAAGTTGCAATTGTGATATGAGATTGGATGGTGGTGGAGATGGTGCTGATGTTGGGGATGATGTTGATGATGATCTCGATGATGCCCGTGACGATGGCGATGATCTCCTCTTCCGGGAGATGTTCTCCCCGGCGGAATCTGCCCTCTGGAGATGTCTTTTCTTCTCTATAGGTTTCAGCCACGGAGCGGCGGCGGAACTCGCGGAACTCCTCCATTTTTAGGATTTTTAGAAGACGATGGATAAATAGGCCAGAGGGGGAGCCTGGGGTACCCCCAGGGGTCCAGGCGGCCACCCGGTGCGCCCTTGGTGGGGGCCGCGCCAGGGGGAGCCTGAGCTCCTGGTGGCCCCCTTTGGTTCCCGTTTTGCTTGTCCCCGTCATTCTTCTGGAAAACATCCTCCGTCAATTTTCAGGTAATTTGGAGGTCTTCTGATTAAGCAACTCTGCGTCCAGTTTTTACCGCTCAATCCTGCGTCTGCTGCTTCGGCCTCGGAAAGTTGTAAACTGTGTAAAACAAGCCAAAAAAACAGAAGAATAGCATCATAACATGAAATATATCAATGAATAGGGGTGAATTATGATGTAAAATAGTGATGCATTTTGGACGTATCAACTCCCCCTAGCTTAGACCTCGCTTATCCCCAAGCGAATACTGAGCTCGGTAAACCTGTCCACAAGTTTAGAGAGTGAAGTGTCGATAAATAGAATACGAACAAGAAGCATCATGGTTTCTTCACCAAACTCAAGTATCCTCAACAACAACTTCAACTCATAAGGCCCTTATGAGAATGTAATAACAATTATAATCAAAAGTAGGGCTAAGGAAACTCATCAAATTATGGCAAACATATCCTTGGTCAAAGGACAACTAATAACTTTTACTTTTGCTCTCTCACTTTATAATGAAACAATTTGAAGATTTTTAAAGAACATGTTATTAGTCATGAAGTGCAAATGTTAACACAAAGGAAGATGCTTCCTTGGCATAAGCTTTCGCAAACAACTTACTTATCAAATTATAATGTCAACAAGGATGTGGCATGACCAAACTTAATGTAGAATTATATGAATGAATCCTCATCAACATCAAGTGTCTGTTCTCTTTGGGAAAACAAGGAAGTGGAAAAAACTGACTCAACATAAGAGTAAAAGACAGGTCTTGTTATAGGCAAGTAGGGAGAACTCATGTGCTATCCTTAAATCAAACAAAATGAAAACAAATTTTGGGAGGTGCATAGTTTGTCAATGAATGCTAATAGATAGCTCAATTACTTCTCAAGCTGGACAAGTTTCGAGGAACGGCTCCCAAGTGGGGACGATCACATCCCCTTAATCTCCTTTGTTTATCACTTCCAAAGTTTCTGATTTCTCATAGACCAAGCGTGAAGAAGGATTTGTTTGTTGTATTATCTTACGAGCTGGGCGCACACATGACAGTTCCATATCTAATCATTTTATTGTCCATCCTAATAATTTTGAATACACATGTTTGTGTTGCATCTTCACTTAGACAACTTAATGTATCATACTTTTATACTTTTTATTTATATATATAGTTTTCATAGCAATTCCCCCAGCAACGCGCGGGGTATACTTCTAGTTACTTAAACATCATATGACTACTAACAACTAGACTTCTCCCATGTCCTCAAGAACTAAAGTAACTACTCACAAGACATAAAATAGATCATGATCATTGGTGATAAGTTGATGATAAACAATCTGGATATAACAATATTTCTCCAACAAAACTCAATAGCCTTCACCACAAAGTAGTAATCAACACTGGTAGAGTAGAGAGGATAGATCGTACGGATTACAACACAAGTTGCAATTGTGATATGAGATTGGATGGTGGTGGAGATGGTGCTGATGTTGGGGATGATGTTGATGATGATCTCGATGATGCCCGTGACGATGGCGATGATCTCCTCTTCAGGGAGATGTTCTCCCCGGTGGAATCTGCCCTCTGGAGATGTCTTTTCTTCTCTATAGGTTTCAGCCACGGAGCGGCGGCGGAACTCGCGGAACTCCTCCCTTTTTAGGATTTTTAGAAGACGATGGATAAATAGGCCAGAGGGGGGAGCCTGGGGTAGCCCCAGGGGTCCAGGGGGGAGCCTGAGCTCCTGGTGGCCCCCTTTGGTTCCCGTTTTGCTTGTCCCCGTCCTTCTTCTGGAAAACATCCTCCGTCAATTTTCAGGTAATTTTGAGGTCTTCTGATTAAGCAACTCTGCGTCCAGTTTTTACCGCTCAATCCTGCGTCTGCTGCTTCGGCATCGGAAAGTTGTAAACTTTGTAAAACAAGCCAAAACAACATAAGAATAGCATCATAACATGAAATATATCAATGAATAGGGGTGAATTATGATGTAAAATAGTGATGCATTTTGGACGTATCAACTCCCCCTAGCTTAGACCTCGCTTATCCCCAAGCGAATACTGAGCTCGGTAAACCTGTCCACAAGATTAGACAGTGAAGTGTCGATAAATAGAATACGAACAAGAAGCATTATGGTTTCTTCACCAAACTCAAGTATCCTCAACAACAACTTCAACTCATAAGGCCCTTATGAGAAAGTTATAACAATTATAACAAAAGTAGGGCTAAGGAAACTCATCAAATTATGGCAAACATATCCTTGGTCAAAGGACAACTAATAACTTTTACTTTTGCTCTCTCACTTTATAATGAAAAAATTTGAAGATTTTGAAAGAACATGTTATTAGTCATGAAGTGCAAATGTTAACACAAAGGAAGATGCTTGCTTGGCATAAGCTTTCGCAAACAACTTACTTATCAAATGATAATGTCAACAAGGATGTGGCATGACCAAACTTAATGCAACATTATATGAATGAATCCTCATCAACATCAAGTGTATGTTCTCTTTGGGAAAAGAAGGAAGCTGACTCAACATAAGAGTAAAAGACAGGCCTTGTTATAGGCAAGTAGGGAAAACTCATGTGCTATCCTTAAATCAAACAAAATGAAAACAAATTTTGGGAGGTGCATAGTTTGTCAAAGAATGCTAATAGATAGCTCAATTACTTCTCAAGCTGGACAAGTTTCGAGGAACGGCTCCCAAGTGGGGACGATCACATCCCCTTAACCTCCTTTGTTTATCACTGCCAAAGTTTTTGATTTCTCATGGACCAAGCGTGAAGAAGGATTTGTTTGTTGTATTATCTTACGATCTGGGCGCACACATGACAGTTCCTCCTCGTATTAGGGGTTTGCAGATTAGACATGCAATCCCGGGGTAAAACTTGTCCAACTTAAGAATTATGAATTACCTACTAGTTCCTCATGAGATAAACAAGAGGCACAAAACAGAAGATTTTGAACTTTTAAGGATAACACATAAATTCTATGCTGTTAGGAGTGGTAGGGAAATACCACGAATAGGAAGGTATGGTGGACTCATATGGAAGATATTGGTTTCAGGGTATGGATGCACAAGCAGAAATCTATTCGGCAAAGAGTTTGGCTAGCAAATGCTTTGAGAGAACAGACAATTGATGATGACTTAGATGCAAAGCATATAAAGCATAAACATGAAGGTAATCATAACACATCAAGTTGTCTTCCTTGTCAACATAACACTTCAAGCATAATAACATAAAAGTTTTGGCTATGTCGCTACTTGAGAAGTATGAAAGTAGATATAAGTTGTCATGGTTCCGTGTACTTTTGACGTCTCTTACTAAATGTACGACCAACATCTTACAGAAGTAGAAATAAGTAACTTTTTTGTCGCTTGTTTATCAAATATTATACCAGCATGTACTTAGTCATCATAGTGCAGGATGTGCAAACCACCGATATGCAGTTGTGTGTCTTCATTCTTGATTATCGTGTTGAGATTGCCTTCTGCCTTACGTATACATATCTTGCAGGCCAACACTCCTTGCAGTGCACCTGGTGCTGCTAAAGGCTACCCGGTTAAGGAGTCTATTATTCCTTCAAATCGAAAGAAGAGGCTAGAACTTCCTGTGCAGAAAAACATGTTGACAAATTACTTCTGTATATCCTCCCAACACATCTCAATATTATTCAAGAAAACTCTGCATGAATTAAGTTTAGTACGGTGAGCTCCTAGCTGCATGTATATAATGCCATTTGTGAAATTGCATTGGGCAAGGATCTTGTTAAATTTTTCTCCGAAACCTGTTTAGAGAAGTTTTCCTATCCCACCACCCTAAATATTTTAGCAGACCAAGGCGATGTATGAATTGCAATATGTTATTGTCCATACTGTCTCGTGGGTAAATAGATTATTGCTGAAACATGATGTATGCACTTTGTTTTATAGGAAACAATTCAGGATGGCAAACCTAGGGCATGATGAGCTCACAAAGGCAATTCTTCGTTGTTTGCCGTGTGAGAGGCAGAAGACGGCAGGTGAAGACTGCAAATATGAGGCCGGTAGGATGCAGCAACAGCCGAGCAATAGATGCGACTCAGGTTGATTGCATCAGAGGCTCCACCTGATGCGAGAACAAACCTAATGCAGCAACAGCCGGCAAGCAACTAAGGTTACACCCAAGCAACTAACGTTTAATGGATCTTCTTTGCGGAGCCCTCAGACTGAAGACTCTGCTACAACCTTTCAGGTACAATCCATCTACTGGCCCTGATCCTCCTCATTGTTATTTTCTCTTCATGAAACAATCCTTGCAGAGAGAAGCGATTAAAATTTGAAAAGACAGAGTACACGGCTGAGAGAGAGATTGGTAGTTGAATCTGTTTGTGACTTTGTACAGACTATGTAAACTATATGTGGAATCTCAGAGGAGATTACTACATCCTCTAGCTTTGAATTACTACAGATTTGATTCTAACCACTTAGACAAATAGATTATTCCTGAGACATGATGTATGAACTTTGTATTGTAGGAAACAATTCAGGAGGGCAAACCTAGGGCATGATGAGCTCACAAAGGCAATTCTCCATTGTTTGTCGTGTGAGAGGAAGAAGATGGCAGGTGAGGACTGCAAATATGACGCCGGTAGGATGCAACAACAACAACAGCCGAGCAACACAGGCAACTCAAGTTGATTGCATCAGAGACTCCACCTGATGCGAGAACAAACCTGATGCAGCAACAGTAAGCAAGCAGCGCAAGCAACAGCTGGTGAGAACGATGTGACTGAACGACTAGACGAAAGAATAAATAAGCTAGAAAGATCAAACTCTAGCCGAAATAATGAACAATCCAAAAAGATCAAACTTTGCTACGGAAGCAGACAAACCTGATTGCCCTGAGCTTTTGAACGTGAGCAGATGTTTGTCAATACGGCAGGTGAGAACGATGTAGCACACCGGCTGGAAGAATAAACTGGCGTTTTCTCCTGGCAACGTGCGCTCGTGTTTGGCGACGTGCGTTGGGGAGGGGTCGCTGGAATTGCTACAGTCGCTCGCGATGGACCTTGGTCGTGGGTTTGAATTTTGGAAAAAAGTTAGGTGCAGACCTGCTGCAAATTACATCCTGTGCATACCCGGTCTAATCTGCCGCCATCTATCTGCGCTTTCCATCCAACGCTACCCACTCATTGGCACTTATGAAAACATTTATCGGCTCGATTGCAGCACGTATCGGCTCCAGAAAAAATCTATACAGATCGAATCAGTTCCGTGATAATTGGGGTCTCCATGGTGGAGCTACCGGAGCTTTCTTCTTCACTTGATCGCACAGCGGAGCAGGAATATGATGGCCGAACTGCACCAGAACACCTCGCTGCCATCTAGATCGCATGGCTGCATGGAGCCAGAACGCCAACAATGGCCGCCGCGGGTCATGCTCCCGCTGCATGTAGTGCCGCCGCCCGTCGACGGGAGTTTCCATGCCGGAGTCCAGGTCTGACACTATAGCAAGCTTGAATCAATTAAACTACAAGGATGAGGACACTTGAATATCCCTTTTCTCTGATTAGATTAAGGGAAACGCTTGGTAAGGAACTAAGGATAGCCTCTGTAATGTAATTTCTGTCCATTAATCTTCATACAAACAAGGAAACATCGAGGAGCTGTCGTGTGAAGGAGATGACCGTGGCTCGCAGGAAGAACGACAAGCCCTTCTTGTCCAACACCGGCATATGCTGAGAGGCGGCGGCAAAGATCAGATAGCGCACTGCCATGGCTGGGTATTCTATGAGAAGACAGGACAGGACGGGAGATCGTGCAGGGGAGATGAGATCGCTCGAGCAGCGAGCCAAGCCGAACGTGTTGCGGAGCCGTGCGATCGTGCGAGGAAAACCTCCCGAGCCGAGCGACAGCCTAGAGTGGGCCAATGGAGCGAGTGTCGTACAATTAATCGGCGGGACAGGTGGCGGTAGATTAGTCCGGGTATGCACAGGTTGTAGTTTGCAGCCGGTATGCACCTAAATTTTTTCTTGAATTTTTGGGCTGGTGGTGGTTGTGGGATGAGAGGTGGGCTACTGGTATTTAGTGTACGGGGTGGGCTGGTGGTTTTGCGCTGGTGCTTAGCGTACGACGAGGTCGCATCGGTGGAGCGCGTACGAGGGTCGTGATGGTCGAACCATCACAACGACGTCATGTTCCCTTTTAATAGTAGAGATTTAGGAAGAAAAAAAACCTTGTCGTCTGTCGTTCTCTTCCTCCGTCTCGGTCGCCAGTCGCCAGCGCCAGCGCTTCGCAGCTCCAAACCCTAGTCCCAAACCCTGCGTAACGTCTACGAAGTTTTTTCCCCTCCTGTTAGGGTTTCTCTCCTCTGGCGACGGCGACTGTGTTCTCCTTCGTCTAGAGATCTTCCTGCCCAGTAACCTGGGCTGAGTTTTTGTTACCTTCTCGTGTATCTCCCCTCCTGCTTCAGCTTCGGCCTACGAGGGGCTAGGGCATCGAGGTTGAATCCCTGGGGTTTTCGATCTAGGGTTCTTGGCGATCAAGTTGGCGCACCTATGGCGGCGTCGGGTTCGGGCTCTAAACATGATGATGTTGATCGGATGATGACTGAGTTGGGACTTGCAGAGGATGATCTGGATGATCTAATCGTGGAGGATGAGATTGAGCTACCGGAGGATACAACCCGTTGGATGCTGGTGGCGAGGGTTCATACAGATAAAAAATACAGTCAATTCTGGTTCTATAAACAGATGAGGGCGGCGTGGAACCTTGCGAAAAAAGTGGACATCAGGCCTTTAGCGGATAATCTCTACACAATGCAATTCCATTGTCTTGGTGATTGGGAGAGGGTCACCGAAGAGGGTCCCTGGCATTATAAGGGACACGCTGTTGTGATTGCCCCGTATGATGGGTTTTCAAAACCCACTACTGTCCCACTTGAAACACTGGAAATCTGGGCGCAGATTCATGACTATCCGGATGGGTTTTTCCCATTACTACCCTCCCTGGCTGGAAAGATTGGTGAGTTTGTTTATGCTGAACCACGCTCCCAAGACTTCGAAGGAAATTTTGTGTGTGTCAAGGTTAAGATCAACGTGTTTAAACCCTTGAAGAATGTTGTGTCAATCATCAAGGGAGGCCGGCGTCAGATCTTCTATGTTCGGTATGAACGGCTGTCGGACTGGTGCGCGGTTTCTGGTCATCTTGGACACCTTTTTAAGGAACATGGGGACGGTATTCACCCTCCTGAAGCCCTACACTTCAAGAACCTGAGAGTTGAGTGGTATAAAGGAGCGGGACCTGGTCCTGGTAAAGCAAAGGTTTCTGAAAAAACGCCCGCTCAGGTTCCTGAAAAACTGCATCCAAAGGAGTCTGACACAACTCAAAATACGCTCCCTGTTGGAACTACAGATGTGCATATGAAGGACGCAGAGTTTGACAAGAAGAGGACATCTGAGTTTGAGGGGGCTGATATACAATCTTCAGTTGCTGGCAGTAATGCTCCTCCTGCGACGGATGCTACCACTCACTACCACTCATCCATTGGGTGTCCCTCCTAGACCACCGCCAAAGTCGGATCCGAAAAGATCTAAAACTAACACGGGAACTAAAGCAGTAGAAAAGCAGTCAAAAACTCAAATGCATTATCGGCGGGCGTCCCCGAGGCGCACCGCCGGGCACAATGAGTCTCCTCAGTTGGAACTGTTGTGGGTTGGGTAACCCCGCGACAGTCCGAGAGGCCCGTGAATTGGCGAGCAAGTTTACCCCTGTTGTGCTTTGTCTGGTTGAGACGCATATCAGTAAAGCACGTGCAGAAAGTTTGGGTTTGTCGTTTGGTTTTGATAAGTCGTTTGCAGTTGGAAGCTCTGGGAGAAGTGGCGGTCTGGTCTTGTACTGGAATAATGATATTGGGCTTGAGGTGAAAAGCTCTTCACAATACCATATTGATACGATGGTCTCTGATTTGGGAACATCCCCTTGGAGACTTACTTGTGTCTATGGAGAGGCACAAGTACCGGAGAGATACAAAACCTGGGACATGCTTCGTTCGATAGCAATCTCTCCAGTGACCCCCTGGGTAGCATTGGGGGATTTCAATGAGGTGTTGTTTCACTCGGAATATGAAGGGGTTGGAAGTATAAGTCAATCACAGTTGGATGGATTCAGGGACGCACTTGATGTTTGTGGCCTTATGGATATAGGTCACATTGGCTTGCCGTGGACGTTTGAAAAGAGGGTCAGCGGTGGCACCTATACAAGAGTTAGACTTGACAGGTCTGTCGCTGATGCTGACTGGTCCTCTTTGTTCCCTCTCGCTCAGGTTGAACATCATACTTCGGCATGCTCAGATCACACGGCCATCATTTTTAAGATGGACCAAGAGTTATCTCTCAATAAGGGTGCCAGGCCCTTCTGATATGAAGCGATGTGGGAAACACATGAAAATTTAAAACCATGTGTTCGGTCAGGTTGGAGTGGGGAAAAGTCTGCTTCTGTGGAGGCTATGCAGGAAAAACTGGCGGATCTCTCGGGTGATCTGGCACGGTGGAATCGATAAACTTTTGGTAATATAAGGAAAGAAATTCAGAAACTCAAAGCAGAACTTGAGATTTTGCGTGTTGTGCCAAACCAAAGGGGTCCTTCCCCTCTCGAAATCAAAATCACGGACAGCCTAGTGGAACTATACCATAGAGAGGAAATTCTATGGAAGCAACGATCAAGGGTGGAATGGCTTACCAATGGAGATAAGAACACTAAATTTTTTCATCTCCGAGCATCCATGAGACGTAGGAAAAATCTCATTAAATCCTTGCAGAACCCTGATGGGAATATAATTCAGTCCATAACTGAGCTAGAGGCTATGACTACTGCTTTTTATCAGAATCTGTTCAGTTCAGAGGGAGTCGCCAATATGTCTGAAGTGCTGGATTGTGTTCCTACAAAGGTTACATCCGAGATGAATTCTTCTCTTGAAGTCGAGTACACAGCAGCCGAGATCAAGAGAGCCTTATTTCAGATGTCGCCACTTAAGGCCCCGGGGCCAGCTGGCTTCCCTGCTCACTTTTTCCAAACACATTGGGATATTTTTGGCAAAGAAGTTGTTCACTCGGTGCTTCTTATTTTGCGTGGTGAAGAGAGTGCAGCATGTATCAATAATACTTTTATTGTGCTTATCCCGAAAGTAAAGCAAGCTTCGATGCTTACTCAGTTTCGACCTATCAGTCTTTGTAATGTTCTCTACAAGACTGCCTTCAAGGTGCTTGCAAACCGATTAAAGGTCTTCTTACCAGCAATCATATCAGAGGAACAATCGGCCTTTGTTCCTGGGCGGCTTATCACTGACAATATAATTGTTGCGTATGAATGTTTGCATTTCATGAAGAGAAATAAAGCAGCAAAGCACCGTCATTGTGCTCTCAAGTTGTACATGATGAAGGCATACGATAGGGTGGAATGGCCCTATTTGGAAGTTATGATGTTGAAGTTGGGCTTTTCTAAGAGGTGGGTTGCACTGGTCATGAGCCTGGTCACTTCAGTTTCATATTCTGTCCTCTTCAATGGCAAGAAATTGGAAGATTTTACCCCCACTAGAGGTATAAGGTAAGGAGATCCTATCTCTCCTTATTTGTTCTTGTTAGCAGCGGAGGGCCTTTCAGGCCTCCTCAAAACCAGAGATTCGTCTTCGCAACTAAGTGGTTTACAAGTAGCGCATACGGCTCCGCGAGTAAATCATTTGCTGTTTGCGAATGATAGCCTGCTGCTATTCAAGGCCAATAGAGTAGGAGCGTCTGAGGTCTCAAATTTGCTTAATACTTACTGCCAAGCTTCAGGTCAAAGGGTTAACTACGCAAAATCTTCAGTTTTCTTGTATAGGGGCCTCAAAGTCGGGTACCTGGGACTACCCTCTGATATAGGGGCCTCAAAGTCGGGTGCTTTTAAATACCTGAAAGACAGGATGTGGGGTAAAGTAAAGGGCTGGATCGAGAAAACAATTTATTGTGGAGGGAAAGAAATTCTTATCAAATCAGTGGCTCAAGCAGTTCCTGTGTATTCGATGTCTTGTTTCAAGTTACCTAGAGGCTTGTGTGAACATCTCAGCAAGCTTATCCGACAGTTTTTCTGGGGAAGCCGAGAAGGGAAAAGGAAACCACACTGGGTTTCTTGGAGCTCTATGATCCAACCAAAGAAGGATGGCGGTCTTGGTTTTAGAGACCTGGAAATGTTTAACATATCACTCCTTGCTCGCCAAGCCTGGAGAATCCTCATGCAGCCGGGATCTCTCAGTGCCAGATTACTGAAATCAATTTACTTCCCTAACAGCGACATTCTGGAAGCTATACTAGGGTCGCTGTAACAGCCCATTTGCAATAATAAGAAATCACAATGAGATTGTACCTTGTCTGTTGACTTTGAAACTTGGCATGATGCTAAAGATTGTAATTTCATGTGATGTTTAAATTTGCATTGGGATTGGAGCCCATTGGGTTGGATTCAAATTGCCCCCAAGTTGGTTCAAGAAGCTCAGTCTTTGAATTGTTCCATTTGCATGTGTGCTCCCCTAAGCCCCAAGTTTGACATAGCAAATTCTTTCCCCTTCCCAAGTTTTCCCAAAGCTTTGCAATATTTATCTCACCTCTAGAAATGTGGGCCCAAGTTCAAGGTGGTTTTGAATTTCAAATAACCTCACATTTTTAGTTGCTCCAAAATTGGTCAAACCAATTTTAGAAAATGGAGAATATTCCAAGCTTTCCAAAACATATTCTATTATGTTTTGTCCCTCATGTTTTGCTCAGAAGAACTCCAAGAGGTTTCTGTTTATTTTTAAATGTAAAAGCCTTTCCTTTCCTTTTTTTTGAGACAGACCAGCCAGGCCCAGCCCAGCTGGCCTGCCTCTTCTCGGGCTGTAGCCCATGCCGAACCGGTACGCAGGGAGCCTCCTCCACCGTTGGATTGATCCAACGGCTCGGACATGCCACCTTTCCACTGTGGCCGGAGGGGACCTCGGCGATCTCTCTCACAGCCGGCGGCCACGAAGGAAGCTCGGCGTCGACGTGGCCGGGGCGGAGCCACCTTTATAGCCAGCGCCTCCGGGAGGAACCCTAGCTCCATTCCCCTCCCATCCAAGTCTCGCCGCGGCGGCTGTTCGACGCCTGCATCTCCCCTGTTCCGCCCAGCAGAAGACTCCGGTGAGTGATTCCGGCGGCGCCCGCCTCAATTCATGGTCGTGCGCTCGAGTAGAGCCTTGCCGGACCTCACCTTTTCCCTTCCCGCCGTGAAGATCCGCGCAGGAAGCCTCCACCAAGCCCGCGACGAGGAGGCCTGTCGCTGCGTCGTCTTCTTCGTCGACGACGACCACCTCGCCCTCTCCTTCCTCGACTGCGCAAGGACGTCCACAGCAAACCCTAGGTGAGCTGCAGACCGTCTTTGCTCCCCTGTTCCCCTCGCGTGTAGTTTATCACCGTAGAACCGTGGCTCCGCCCGCTCGAGTTCGTCGCCGGTGACGATTCCGTGCTCTTCGTGCCATGTTTGTGTCGGGGTCGGCGTTGCGCACGCTCTGGGGCCGCGCAGAACACGTTTTTGGCACGCAAGGCCTGGCCTTTTGCACGAAGCGCGAGCAGCGTCGCCGCTGTCTGAATGCTCTGTCAGTTGCAGTTGCGCCGCCGGGGTGTTCAGATGTCGCACGCGTCGCCGTCGTGAAGCCTCGGGCCGGATCCGTAGTGCGCACGTGTAGTGCTATGTCCCAGCTAGGGTTTGCACACCGGAGCTCGGCCAGAGAAGCCTTGAGTTCGTCGTTAGCCTCAATCAAAGTTCGCCGGATGCAGTTGTGATTTGCATCTTCAGAACCGTGGCGTCGCACCTCTGTTCCTTCGAGGTTCCCGGCGAGTAGAGAGGAGAAGAGTGGCCATGGCATACATCTATGCGTAGAGGGATGTGCCCTCTCGGGTTCCCATGTCTGGGTTCGCCGGGAGACGGCCGGAGTTCGAGGCTAGCCTCGCCGAAAGTGTTGTGCGTCGTCGGGTTCAGAGGAGAAGGAGCCGCCTTTTTCTTCAGTGCGCAGTGTCGCCTGGGCCGGGGAGAGGAGGAGGAGGCCATGGGCCTGTCCAGTGGGCACGGCCCGTTTTTCTTTTTTTTCTTTTTCGCTGCGCTGGCCGAGTGGGCTCTGCCCACTTGGGACAGGGACAGGGAGCTGGGCCCTTCTCGCCGAGGCCAGCCCATGAGGGTCTGAGCCTGTGTTTTTTTACCTTTTCTTTGTTTTCTTTTTCTGTTTTAATTCAAATTTGAATTTGAATTCGAATTCAAATTTGAGTTGAACTCCAACCTCATCCAGGGGCATCCCATATATACTTTTAGGGTAGCTTGAGCTACTGATCTTCATGGTGAGGTCCTTTTTGCATTTTGCCCCTATGAATTTTTGGAGTGTGGCAATTTTGCAAATAAACCCCTTTTTATTTCTTTGTTTTTGTCAAGTTTTGCCCAAATTAAAAAATGGCCATGCCATATATGATTTTTGGGTAGTTTCAACCAAGGAGTTGCATGGTGATTTTGGTTTAACCATTTGAGCCTTTTCCAAAAATGCAACTAGTGAAATTGCGCACTCAGCCCCCTGAAATTCTTTTGAATTGCAACTGTGTTTGCAAATCCAGAGGATACCATATCATATATGGTTTTGGGGTAGAATTTTGCAAGGATTGCAATGATGATGTCCTCATGATGTTTTGTGCAACTCATTTGGACAGGGTGTGACCACCTTATCCAGGATCAATCTGTCTCTTCCTTTCTTGGCATCATTCCAATTTCAGTGCATGTTGGAAATGATGTTCTTTTGATCCTTTCAAGTTCTGTTTCATGTCATCTCCAAATCTTTTCTTCAAACCAGCCCCTATGCATATTGTCATATGCAATGTGGCTGGGGTTTCCAACCTTTTGTTGCACGTTCCTTGTGTCAATTTCACCGGCACTACTCCGTCTCCGGAATCGATGTTTTATTTTCACGAAATTTATTTCTGTTAATTGCTTTGTTGATCATGTCATGTTGCCATGTTACTTACACCAAAAATAAGGCTAAGACCAAAGCCATGATTACGTAAATAAATTGCATATGAAGTTGTTGACGTGTCGTCACCTCCTTCATTTAAATCTGACTAGATAGGGTCACATCATGTCATTTAAACTTGATCATACCATCCTTGCCTGTGCATTGCACCCGTTGCTTACTTGTGTGCCTTTTTCCTTGCCGGTACTTTACGTTAGCACCTGAGACCGCCGAGGAGACTTACGTGGAGATTTCCGACACTGAGCCCGAGGACCCTGCTGCGTCTTCTTCGAGGACCGATTACCCAGGGAAGGGGAAGATTCATACCATTACTTGATACCCTTCTGCCTACCTGCCTAGCTATAGCCTAGAACGTTTGTTTGATCCTATCTACTTGGAATATGCCACCTTCAAAAACCAAACAACCATGATCCCCACATCCCAGCAAAACATTGTATTGCTAAGTTACCTCTGCTCAGCCATTGCTTAGTATGAGTAGGAAAACTTGTTGCTTACCCAATTGCTATGGTTTGGGATATCATGTTATTTAAAGAAGTTGGTTGATATTTATTATTGATGATGTTAATTTATACTTGACGAAAGATGGGAGACCAGGCTGTTCCCGCCAGGTGTTTTGTTCCATCTGAGTCACCTAGGTCCCGAGTTCCGGGTATTGTGTTTCTTGATGAGCGTGCCTAATCGTGTGTGGGATTCTATGGGGTCCCCTTGTCTTACCTACCTAGCTTCGCACAGTTCTAGTGGTGGCCTGAGCTAATTTACTATTTGCAATGTGTGTGTGCTGGTGGTACCCCAGTTGTTTACAAACCACCTTGGGCCAGGAGGACTTGTGCCTTGGCTGGCCCACCTTTGACCGGCGAGGGCCCGGTCCTCATGTGAGGTTTAACCGGTAACCCAAACCCTGTTGATACGGAAGAGGCCGATCTGAGAGCGTGGCCAGCTTTTGGATTGGATGTCGACTCCCCGGGGGCCACCCGAATTTGTGCGTTGTTAGTTAGAGGGACTCTGACGTTCCGGAGTTTCAGTCATTTACTTAGCCAAGTGGAAACCGGGCGTACATGCGAAGCCTATGATGGGCAGTTGGTACACCCCTGCAGGGTTAAATCTTTTCGAAAAGCTGTGTCTGCGGTTATGGACGACTTGGGACCTACTCCTTGTTCATAGAATAACATCTATTGAATCATAATTAAAACTTGCCTACCGTGTGAGTGCCTTGGTTGCTTTTCTTCGTCCAGGGGGACCGAGAGAAGATCCAGGTTGTGTTATGTTTGACGTAAGTAGGTGGATAGCAGACTTATGACGCGATGTCACGTGTATTTCTTGGATCTTACCTCTACTCTAATAGAACGTTAGCCACCATATACGCTAGTGCGGCTGCAACCTTACCTTTACTTGTCTTACCGTAGGAAGTCAATTATCCTGTAATGATATAATCTCACCCCTGTCTTCCTTTTGTGTTTTTACTATTTTGCCTGATCGGCCGCTGCAGTGGAGTACTACCTCGACCCGAGCACTGGACGATACTTCGTGGAGGTGCCCCCGGAGGATGACGATGAGGACGACCTCGTTCAGTAGATCCTACAATTGGGCTTCGACAATCCGTGGGTGGACTCTTTATGTGCAACCCTCTCTAGGGCAATTTGGATCTTGACCGTACTCGGTCGTGTTTGTCTTCCGCTTGTCGCATGATGTACTATTGGGTCCACGGACCTCTGAGATGGTGTAATAAATACCAGTGGCGATGTATGCCCTGGACTCTATATATATTTATGTCTTAGTTTAAGTTCTTGGTTCATATACCTGTTGTCGAGAATCCGGCATCGACACGAGTGCAAGTGTCGTGAGTCGGTGTCTCTTTATGCGCTACTAACTTGAGCGGGACGCGAAAGCGACTAACTCGAGTCTGCACTGCATCGGGGGCCTTACAACTTGGTATCAGAGCAGGACTGACTGTAGGACCCCTTACTGGCCGAAGTTGAGTCTAGAAACTATTTTGTAGTTACTAAGGAAAACTCGGAGAGTAGGAACTCTTTCTTTTTCTTCTTACCCCACCCTCCCATCCCTTTTTCCGTGAGGAAGTAAAACGTTGTTTTTCTCTCTGCAACTTATCCCCTTTCAAAAACAAATCTAGGTTCTCGTTTACATGAGGCTCCGATTCCTCTATAATTTTTGCTAGCGACGAGATGTGTTGGCGTCTTTGAGACCACTGAGCCGCCACTTAGGGTTGACTGCTCTACCTCGCTTACGGCGTACCCGAGGTGAAACGTCCATACAGGATTGGCGGGCATCCTATGGTAATATGGATTTGGTGTCTTTTCCCCTATGGACGACCATGATGGCGGGCCGCTCAGGGCAGATGTCTCATTGTTCAGGTTTCCAACCACTCGTATATATTGTTGTGTGCTCGCTAGCAGATTATTATCTTGGATTCGGATGATCTTGGTTTGGGGATTCCGGTAGCACCTAGCTTTCGACTTTCCGGGTTGACCTTGGTGGAATTTTAGCCTTCGACCTTCTCATACCTCGTGAGGAAGTTTTGTTGTCAATATTGCTTTATCTTCTGGTTACTTCAATGTTTCAATCATGTTCTCATAAGTGTTCCTGTATACAGGATGCCAAGAGCGAACATGCCGCCGCCAGAGAACCCTCTCCTTGGGGAGGCTGTGACCGCAGTGGCTCAGGGCACAGCTGCGATCTTACAGATGCTGCAGAACCAGAATGCCCAGAGGAATGATCGACCACAGTACACCACACTGCAGCAGTTCCTTGCTATCAACCCCCCCCCCCAGGTTCTCCGAGGCTCGAGACCCGCTGGAGGCGGATGACTGGATCGCAGAGATCAAGAAGCACTTCAATGCAAACACCGTCAGACCCGTCGACTACGTCACCTTCGCCTCCTTCCAGCTTCAGGGTGCAGCAGCCAGCTGGTACGATACCTACAAGGCCAACAAGGGCGATGCGATCATCACGTGGGCAGATTTCGTTGCAGACTTCAGAGCAGCGCATATTCCGAGTGCCCTGATGGACAGGAAGCGTGAGGAGTTCTTGGCTTTGAGACAGGGTGACAGGTCAGTTCAGGAGTACAACCTGGCCTTCGTCAGGCTCGCCAGGTACGCTCCAGAGGAGGTCAGCACAGAGGCTAAGAAGATTGCGAGGTTCCGTGGAGGTCTCAACACAGAGATCAAGTACGCGCTCACTCAGTGCAGTCCCACGCTGTTCTCATAGTTCGTGGATCAGGCTATCCGCCAGGAGTCAGCCAGAGCAGAGTGGGATGCAGACAGGAAGCGCCAGAGGGAGCACAGTTCCGCGCTGATGGTTCACAAGAAGGCAAAGGCGTGGGTCACAAAGACACCACCAGAGGCAGCAGTACCAGCAGAGGAGGGCAGTTGTCCGCACTTTTGCCCGCCCTCCCGTCCCAGTTCAGCAGGGGGCTCGCTCTACACCACCACACGCGAGGCCACCCAGGCCGCAGCAGCAGCCCAGGCCGGGCGTCATTTGCTACAAGTGCAGAGAGCCAGGGCACACGTCTCCCAACTGCACTGACCCGCGCTTTGCTCGGCTCCCACCACCTCCACCTCGCTCTACTCCGAGCACCGCGATGGTGAACGCACAGCCACGTGCAGTCCGAGTGAACAACGTGATGCTCATAGATGCTCAGCAGTCTTTAGAGATCGTTCTTGGTAGGTTGTTTGTGTGTTCAGTTCCCGCGACAGTTTTGTTCGATTCCGGAGCTTCCCACTCTTTCTTGTCCAGAGCTTTTGTTGAGCGTGTTGATCTACATCTGCAAGGTTTAGCTCAGCAGATATCTGTTGCTTCTCCAGGTTTCAAGACGAATACGTCTTCCTTTGTCCCAGATGTGGAGATTCATATCCGGGGACTTCTTTTCTCAGCTTCGTTGATCGTGTTGACCCGTTCCGACATTGATGTCATTTTGGGCATGGATTGGCTTGTGCAGCACAAGGCCAATATGGATTGCCCGACCAGATCTGTTAAGTTGACTCATGAGTCAGGTGCAGAAGTCTTGTACACTTGTGACTCTATGACAGGACCAGCACAGTTGTACGCTTTGAACGCAGGAGTTGCGCCTTTGCTCAAAGAGGTCAGAGTTGTCTGTGAGTTCCCAAACGTCTTTCCGGAGGAGTTGCCAGGAATTCCCCCAGTTCGAGCTATTGAGTTCGTTATTGAGCTAGAGCCTAGTACCCAGCCGATTTCTCGGCATCCGTACAAGATGTGTTCGAAGGAGTTGATTGAGCTCAAGAAGCTGTTGATAGAGTTGGAGGCAGGCGGTTTTATCCGCGCGAGCACTTCCCCTTGGGGTGCACCAGCTTTGTTTGTCCAGAAGAAGGATGGGACTAGCCGCTTGGTCCAGGACTATCGCGGTATCAACAAGAAGACCATAAAAAACAAGTACCCTTTACCCCGCATCAATGATCTGTTCGAACAATTGAATGGGGCTAAGGTGTTTTCCAAGCTTGACTTGAGGATGGGGTATCACGAAATCCGTGTTCGTGAAGAAGATATTCCCAAGACCGCGTTCAACACACGTTATGGGCTGTATGAGTTCACAGTCATGACTTTTGGGTTCTCAAATGCCCCTCCGACATTCATGAGAGCTATGAACTATTTGTTCCAAGAATGGCTTGATGTGTTTGTGATCCTCTACCTCGACGACATTCTTGTCTATTCCAAGTCAGAGGCTGAACATGAGGAACATCTACGCCTGGTGCTGCAGAAGTTAAGAGGGCACCGGTATTACGCCAAGTTCTCCAAGTGTGAGTTTTGGCTGGACAAGGTCAATTTTCTGGGCCATGTCATCTCCGCTGAGGGAATTGCGGTTGACCCAGAACGAGTCTGCACTATTCAAGAGTGGGCTCCGCCGAAGAATGTGAAGCAGCTAAGGAGTTTTCTCGGCCTCGCCAGTTATTGCAGGAGGTTTGTGCAGAATTTCTCCAAAATAGCCAAGCCAATGACTGAATTGTTATGCAAGGACAAGCGGTACACTTGGTCACCATCTTGCCAGTCAGCCTTCGAGGAGTTGAAAGAGAAGCTGACCACAGCTCCAATTCTCACGCCGCCAGATGAGTCACAGCCGTTTCAAGTGTTTGTGATGCCTCATTGCAAGGTCTAGGCAGAGTTTTGATGCAAGGCAGGAATATTGTGGCTTATACCTCACGGTAGTTGAAGACAAGTGAGAGGAATTATACCACGCACGACTTGGAGCTTGCAGCAGTTGTGCACGCTTTGGTCACTTGGCGACACCTCCTCTTAGGGAGGAAGGTGGATGTGTTCACGGACCACAAG
This sequence comes from Bromus sterilis, assembly GCA_950022295.1. Classification (NCBI taxonomy): domain Eukaryota; kingdom Viridiplantae; phylum Streptophyta; class Magnoliopsida; order Poales; family Poaceae; genus Bromus; species Bromus sterilis. The sequence goes on from OX465595.1 coordinate 185,458,385, forward strand.
AGTCTGAAGTACTTGTTCACTCAGCCAAATCTGAACTTGAGGCAAAGAAGATGGCTTGAGACCATTACTGAGTACACAGTTGATATTCAGTACACGCCTGGGAAGGCGAATGTCATAGCTGATGCGCTGAGCCGCAAGGGCGATTGCAATAATATCCAGGTGCAGAAGATCCACCCTGATTTGTGTGAGTCCTTTCGAAGGCTCAATCTCGAGCTAGTTCCAGCAGGCTATCTTGCCAACCTTGTGGTAGAGCCCACTATCCATGAAAATATTCGTGAAGCTCAGTCTGGCAGCTCATTGATACAAAAGATCAAGCAGGGTATTGCCGCCTCAGTTTCAAAGTACGGTTGCTTTTCAGTGCATAATGACGGCACTGTGTTGTTCGAAGAGAGAGTTGTTTTTCCCAAGGAGGGAGATCTCAGAGAGGTCATCATGAAGGAAGCCCATGATTCCAAGCTATCGATTCACCCTGGCAGTACGAAGATGTATCAAGATCTCAAGCAAAGATTTTGGTGGACTCGTATGGAGCGGGATGTTGCCCGTTACGTGTCTCAGTGTGATGTGTGCAGGAGAGTGAAGGAACAACACCAGAAGCCAGCAGGGTTGCTTCATCCACTTGAGATTCCGGAGTGGAAATGGGGTCATATAGATATGGATTTCATCATAGGCTTCCCTTTGTCGCAGAAGAAGAACAATGCCATCTTTGTTGTCATTGACAATCTTTCCAAAGTTGCCCACTTCTTTCCAGTGAAGGACTCCATTTCAGCAGCTCAGTTGGCGGATTTGTACACCACAAGAGTTGTATCTTTGCATGGCATTCCCAAGAAGATCAGTTCCGATAGAGGCAGCCTTTTCACCTCTAAGTTCTGGCAGGCCTTTCAAAAGGCGATTGGTACGACGGCGTTGTTCAGTACCGCTTATCACCCTCAGACAAGTGGGCAAGTCGAGCGCGTGAACCAAATCCTAGAGGACATGCTTCGGGCATGTGTCATCTCGTTTGGCATGAAGTGGGAAGAATGCTTGCCGTATTAGGATTTGTTCTCTTACAACAACAGCTATTAGGCAAGTCTGCAGGCAGCGCCGTTTGAAGTCTTGTATGGCCGCAAGTGCAGGACACCTTTGAACTGGTCCGAGACAGGTGAGAGGCATCTGTTCGGTCCAGATGTGATCCAAGAGGCAGAGGACGGAGTGAAGATTGTCCGAGAGCACCTAAAGGCAGCACAATCTAGGCAGAAGGCCTATTATGACAAAAGGCACCGTGGTGTAGCGTTTCAGGTTGGTAATTGGGCGTACCTGAGAGTGTCTCCATTGAGGGGAACTCACCGCTTTGGCATCAAAGGAAAGCTCGCTCCAAGATTTGTCGGACCTTTCCGCATCCTTGAGACTAGAGGACCTCTTGCCTTTCATCTCGAGCTTCCAGAGAGTCTGTCCATGGTACATGACGTGTTCCATGTGTCCCATCTAAAGCGGTGCTTCAAGCAGCCGGAGCAGGCTGTTGAATTGGGCGAGATACAGCTGAGTGCGGACCTTTCCAACTCAGAGCATCCAGTCCGTGTTCTTGAGACGTCCGAGCGCAGGACTCGCAACAAGACCGTCAAGTTCATGAAAGTTCAGTGGGCACATCATTCGGAGAAGGAAGCAACGTGGGAGCGTGAAGATCATCTCCGTTCTGAGTATCCTGAGTTGTTTTAGGCTTAGATCTCGGGACGAGATCCTGTGTTGGTGGGGGAGTGCTGTAACAACCCATTTGCAATAATAAGAAATCACCATGAGATTGTACCTTGTCTGTTGACTTTGAAACTTGGCATGATGCTAAAGATTGTAATTTCATGTGATGATTTAAATTTGCATTGGGATTGGAGCCCATTGGGTTGGATTGAAATTGCCCCCAAGTTGGTTCAAGAAGCTCAGTCTTTGAATTGTTCCATTTGCATGTGTGCTCCCCTAAGCCCCAAGTTTGGCATAGAAAATTCTTTCCCCTTCCCAAGTTTTCTCAAAGCTTTGCAATATTTATCACACCTCTAGAAATGTGGGACCTAGTTCAAGGTGGTTTTGAATTTCAAATAAGCTCACATTTTTAGTTGCTCCAAAATTGGTCAAACCAATTTTAGAAAATGGAGAATATTCCAAGCTTTCCAAAACATATTCTATTATGTTTTTCTCCCTCAGGTTTTGCTAAAAAGAACTCCAAGAGGTTTCTGTTTATTTTTAAATGGAAAAGCCTTTCCTTTCCTTTTTTTGAGACAGACCAGCCAGGCCCAGCCCAGCTGGCCTGCCTCTTCTCGGGCTCTAGCCCATGCCGAACTAATACGCAGGGAGCCTCCTCCACCATTGGATTGATCCAATGGCTCGGACAGGCCACCTTTCCACCGTGGTCGGAGGGGACCTCGGCGAGCTCTCTCACAGCCGGCGGCCACGAAGGCAGCTCGGCGTCGACGTGGCCGGGGAGGAGCCCCCTTTATAGCCAGCGCCTCCGGGGGGAACCCTAGCTCCATTCCCCTCCCGTCCAAGTCTCGCCGCGGAGGCTGTTCGCCGCCTGCATCTCCCCTTTTCCGCCCAGCAGAAGACTCCAGTGAGTGATTCCGGCGCGCCCGCCTCAATTCATGGCCATGCGCTCGAGTAGAGCCTTGCCGGACCTCACCTTTTCCCTTCCCGCCGTGCAGATCCGCGCAGGAAGCCTCCACCAAGCCCGCGATGAGGAGGCCTGCCGCTGCGTCGTCTTCTTCGTCGACGACGGCCACCTCGCCCTCTCCTTCCTCGACTGCGCAAGGACGTCCACAGCAAACCCTAGGTGAGCTGCAGACCGTCTCTGCTCCCCTGTTCCCCTCGCGTGTAGTTTATCACCGTAGAACCGTGGCTCCGCCCACTCGAGTTCGTCGCCGGTGACGATTCCGTGCTCTCCGTGCCATGTTTGTGTCGGGGTCGGCGTTGCGCACGCTCTGGGGCCGCGCATAACACGTTTTTGGCACGCAAGGCCTGGCCTTTTGCACGTAGGGCGAGCAGCATCGCCGCTGTCTGAATGCTTTGTCAGTTGCAGTTGCGCCGCCGTGGTGTTCAGATGTCGCACGCGTCGCCGTCGTGAAGCCTCGGGCCGGATCCGTAGTGCGCACGTGTAGTGCTATGTCCCAGCTAGGGTTTGCACACCGGAGCTCGGCCAGAGAAGACTTGAGTTCGTCGTTAGCCTCAATCGAAGTTCGTCAGATGCAGCTGTGATCTGCATCTTCAGAACCGTGGCGTCGCACCTCTGTTCCTTCGAGGTTCCCGGCGAGCAGAGAGGAGAAGAGTGGCCATGGCATACATCTATGCGTAGAGGGATGTGCCCTCTCGGGTTCCCATGTATGGGTTCGCCGGGAGACGGCCGGAGTTCGAGGCTAGCCTCGCCGGAAGTGTTGTGCGTCGTCGGGTTCAGAGGAGAAGGAGCCGCCTTTTTCTTCAGAGCGCAGTGTCGCCTGGGCCGGGGAGAGGAGGAGGAGGAGGCCATGGGCCTGTCCAGTGGGCATGACCCGTTTTTCTTTTTTTTCTTTTTCGCTGCGCTGGCCGAGTGGGCTCTGTCCACTTGGGCCAGGGAGAGGGAGCTGGGCCCTTCTCGCCGAGGCCAGCCCATGAGGGTCTGAGCCTGTGTTTTTTTTCCTTTTCTTTGTTTTCTTTTTCTGTTTTAATTCAAATTTGAATTTGAATTTGAATTCAAATTTGAGTTGAACTCCAACCTCATCCAGGGGCATCCCATATATACTTTTAGGGTAGCTTGAGCTACTTATCTTCATGGTGAGGTCCTTTTTGCATTTTGCCCCTCTGAATTTTTGGAGTGTGGCAATTTTGCAAATAAACCCCTTTTATTTCTTTGTTTTTGTCAAGTTTTGCCCAAATTAAAAAATGGCCATGCCATATATGATTTTTGGGTAGTTTCAACCAAGGAGTTGCATGGTGATATTGGTTTAACCATTTGAGCCTTTTCCAAAAATGCAACTAGTGCAATTGCGCACTCAGCCCCCTGAAATTCTTTTGAATTGCAAGTGTGTTTGCAAATCCAGAGGATACCATATCATATATGGTTTTGGGGTAGAATTTTGCAAGGATTGCAATGCTGATGTCCTCATGATGTTTTGTGCAACTCATTTGGACAGGGTGTGACCACCTTATCCAGGATCAATCTGTCTCTTCCTTTCTTGGCATCATTCCAATTTCAGTGCATGTTGGAAATGATGTTCTTTTGATCCTTTCAAGTTCTGTTTCATGTCATCTCCAAATCTTTTCTTCAAACCAGCCCCTATGCATATTGTCATATGCAATGTGGCTGGGGTTTCCAACCTTTTGTTGCACCTTCCTTGTGTCAATTTCACCGGCACTACTCCGTCTCCGGAATCGATGTTTTATTTTGACGTTGTTTATTTCTGTTAATTGCTTTGTTGATCATGTCATGTTGCCATGTTAATTACACCAAAAATAAGGCTAAGACCAAAGCCATGATTACGTAAATAAATTGCATATGAAGTTGTTGACGTGTCGTCACCTCCTTCATTTAAATCTGACTAGATAGGGTCACATCATGTCATTTAAACTTGATCATACCATCCTTGCCTGTGCATTTTACCCGTTGCTTACTTGTGTGCCTTTTTCCTTGCCGGTACTTTACGTTAGCACCTGAGACCGCCGAGGAGACTTACGTGGAGATTTCCGACACCGAGCCCGAGGACCCTGCTGCGTCTGCTTCGACGACCGATTACCCAGGCAAGGGGAAGATTCATACCATTACTTGATACCTTTCTGCCTACCTGCCTAGCTGTAGCCTAGAACGTTTGTTTGATCCTATCTACTTGGAATATGCCACCTTCAAAAACCAAACAACCATGATCCCCACATCCCAGCAAAACATTGTATTGCTAAGTTACCGTTGCTCAGCCATTGCTTAGTATGAGTAGGAAAACTTGCTGCTTACCCAATTTGCTATGGTTTGGGATATCATGTTATTTAAAGAAGTTGGTTGATATTTATTATTGATGATGTTAATTTATACTTGACGAAAGATGGGAGACCAGGCTGTTCCCGCCAGGTGTTTTGTTCCATCTGAGTCACCTAGGTCCCGAGTTCCGGGTATTGTGTTTCTTGATGAGCGTGCCTAATCGTGTGTGGGATTCTATGGGGTCCCCTTGTCTTACCTACCTAGCTTCGCACAGTTCTAGTGGTGGCCCGAGCTGATTTACTATTTGCAATGTGTGTGTGCTGGTGGTACCCCAGTTGTTTACAAACCACCTTGGGCCAGGAGGACTTGTGCCTTGGCTGGCCCACCTTTGACCGGCGAGGGCCCGGCCCTCATGTGAGGTTTAACCGGTAACCCAAACCCTGTTGATATGGAAGAGGCCGATCTGAGAGCGTGGCCAGCTTTTGGATTGGATTTCGACTCCCCGGGGGCCACCCGAATTTGTGCGTTGTTAGTTAGAGGGACTCTGACGTTCCGGAGTTTCAGGCGTTTAATTAGCCAAGTGGAAACCGGGCGTACATGCGAAGCCTATGATGGGCAGTTGGTACACCCCTGCAGGGTTAAATCTTTTCGAAAAGCCGTGTCCGTGGTTATGGACGACTTGAGACCTACTCCTTGTTCATAGAATAACATCTATTGAATCATAATTAAAACTTGCCTACCGTGTGAGTGCCTTGGTTGCTTTTCTTCGTCCAGGGGGACCGAGAGAAGATCCAGGTTGTGTTATGTTTGACGTAAGTAGGTGGATAGCAGACTTATGACGCGATGTCACGTGTATTTCTTGGATCTTACCTCTACTCTAATAGAACGTTAGCCACCATATACGCTAGTGCGGCTGCAACCTTACCTTTACTTGTCTTACCGTAGGAAGTCAGTTATCCTGTAATGATATAATCTCACCCTTGTCTTCCTTTTGTGTTTTCACTGTTTTTCCTAATCGGCCGCTACAGTGGAGTACTACCTCGACCCGAGCACTGGACGATACTTCGTGGAGGTGCCCCCGAAGGATGACGATGAGGACGACCTCGTTCAGTAGATCCTACAGTTGGGATTCAATGATCCATGGGTGGACTCTTTATGTGCAACCCTCTCTAGGGCAATTTGGATCTTGACCGTACTCGGTCGTGTTTGTCTTCCGCTTGTCGCATGATGTACTGTTGGGTCCACGGACCTCTAAGATGATGTAATAAATACCAGTGGCGATGTATGCCCTGGACTCTATATATATTTATGTCTTAGTTTAAGTTCTTGGTTCATATACCTGTTGTCGAGAATCCGGCAGCGACACGAAGGTGAGTGTCGTGAGTTGGTGGCTCTTTATGCGCTACTAACTTGAGTGGGACGCGAAAGCGACTAACTCGAGTTAGCACCGCATCGGGGGCCTTACAGTCGCACCCTTCACAGATTTGGAGGGGAATTCTGGAGGGCCGAGATGCCCTAGCATCTGGATTGATAAGAAGAATTGGATATGGAAACACGACGCGGGTGTGGGATCAAAACTGGATCCCGCGCGACAATATGATGAGACCGATTGTTTGTCTGTCACCGGTAAGACCACAAGTAGTCTCTGATCTGATGGTGCCTTTGGAAGCAAGGTGGGATGAGAACCTCTTGCGCATCACTTTCTTGCCTAATGATGTTGAAGCTATTCTGAAAATTCCCCTGTGTACCCAGCCAATGGGGGATTTCTGGTCTTGGCAATACGATAAGAAAGGCCAGTTCTCAGTGAAATCTATGTATAGACTGCTCGTTCAAACGAAGACTGAGAGAGATGATTTTCTTGCAGGTCGCACCACCACCTCGAACAGAACTCAAGATGAGAGGGGCTGGAACTCCATATGGAGTGTCAAGGTACCAGCAAAAATCAGGACTTTTCTCTGGAGACTTCCTAGGCATTCTTTGCCAACGGAGGATGTTCGAAAACACAGAAACATGGCTACCGATGATGTATGCCAATTCTGCGGACATGTTGACTCCTGGAAACACTCATTAGTTGATTGCTATATGGCTAAGAGTGTGTGGGCGCTAGAAGATGAGAACATAACGGAGGCTATGTCGGAGTGTGATGCCCCAAGTGCAAAAACCTGGTTGTTCTGTCTAATCGAGTCTCTAACACACCCAGAGTTTGTTGCACTAGCTGTGAGGATGTGGGCAGTTTGGACAGCGAGGCGTCAAGCTATCCATGAGGGCAGGTTCCAAAGCCCTCTGGCTACTCACCTGTTTGTGAAGAGTTTTGTTCGCGAACTGGAGGTCATCAAAGAAGTGACCAGCAAAACACAAACTCGACAGCAGCAGCCGTTATCGCATGTGGGGGGAAGAGGCAAGGGCTCGGTCCTGTGGAAAAAACCACCACCGGGTTATGCACTAGTCAAGGTGGATGGTGGATTTAGCAACAATTTCTCTGCTTGCGGGACTGCATCGGTTTGCAGAGGCGAGGATGGTAACTATCTTGGATCATCGACGATGACTGTGCTTGGAATTCGTGATCCAGTAGTGGCAGAAGCTATGGCGTGCCGCGAGGCACTAGCTCTTGCGGAAGACCTCTCCCTCAGGAAGATTGTTGTTTCTTGTGACTCAAAGTCTGTGGTGGACGCAATTGATGCTTGTTCGGGTGGAGAACATGAAGCGGTGATTAAAGAGATCAACTCCAGAAGACTGCTTTTTATGGAGTGCAAATTCATCCATGAGAATAGGTCATCTAATAACCAGGCTCATGTCCTAGCTAAGTATGCTTGTAATCTTGCTCAGGGTCGCCACTTGTGGCTCTCTAGTCCTCATGACCCTTTGTGTATCCCTTTTCATATCAGTTTTGAGCAATAAAGTTTCGTAAAACCCTAAAAAGAAATCACAACGACGTCCTGTTCCTTTTAATAGTAGAGATTTAGGAAGAAAAAAAACCTTGCCGTCTGCCATTCTCTGCCTCCGTCTCGGTCGCCAGTCGCCAGCGCCAGCGCTTCGCAGCTCCAAACCCTAGTCCCAAACCCTGCGTAGCGTCCATGGAGAACCACAGGCCCCTACCCCCTGCCATCACCCCTCCCATGGCTCCCCTCCCCGTCCACCCTCCCATCGCCCCCATCCCCGTCCCACCCCGCGCCCCCGTTCCCGGCGCCGCCTCCACATCCGCCGCGGCCGGGGGCGAAGACGATGACGAGGTCGAGTACGAGGTCTCCGACGACCACCGCGCCGCGCGGGAGCGCCACGAGCGCGCCGTACAAGAGCTCCTGCAGCGCCGGCGCGCGTACGCCATGGCCGTGCCCACCAACGACTCCGCCGTGCGCGCGCGCCTCCGCCGCCTCGGTGAGCCCATAACGCTCTTTGGCGAGCGCGAGATGGAGCGCCGCGATCGCCTACGCGCACTCATGGTCCGCATCGAGGCCGAGGGCCAGTTCGACCGCCTCCTCCGCGCGCAGGAGGACGAGCAGAGAGCCCCTGGCGATGAGGATGACATGGAGCAGATCCAGTACCCGTTCTTCACAGAGGGGACGGCGGAACTCCTGCAGGCGCGTGTCGATATTGCCATGTACTCACTGCCCCGCGCTAAGGCCAGGGTCGAGAGGGCCAAGCGCCGCCTCGCTGATCCTGACGAGGACCCCGAGGCAGAGGCCGACCTTGTTGTGAAGCAGGCGCGGGAGTTCGTGCTTGAGTGCAGCGAGATTGGAGATGACCGCCCGCTCACCGGCTGCTCCTTCTCCCGGGATGCCTCAATGCTTGCCACAAGGTTCGTCTTCAAATTAACAGATAACTGAATGGATTGTTTGCTTCTGTATGACTTGCACAGTGAGGCATGCTTGCCTAAAACTGTGCGTCACATTATAATCTTATTTGCGTTCAGTTCTCAATTTTGGGTTGGTGACGTCGCCTGTTGCGATTGATCATGAGTTTAGTTGAGTAAGATTAATCTATGCTAGGTTTTCAATGACTGAAAACAATCCAAATCACTGCTTATCATTTGCTTGAGCACTTCATCAGTGATAACTGACAACTGCTTTCATAGTGAGTAGGTTTAGCTAGCACATGTTTGAAACTTGCAATCCTACTTCACCATTAACAGACATGTGATGAATTTTATGCTGTTGCAACAACATGTTGGTATATAATGGTTTGCTGAGCTAAATTAACGCCACAGTTGTTTTTATGGTCACTATAACTAAAATTTTTAGCGTTCAATATGATAGCACTGTCAAGAAGCCAGGACCAGAGTTTCTTCTTTTCTTGGTAAACACAAGTCGGTATCCTGGCATACTGCATCCAATTGGGCCCATTTTAGGCGGACTGAGGTCTTGGCTATATGTGGAGCATTTATCCTAGTTGCACTGACTGCATCTCCATTACGCTCAGTTCAGGCTCAGTTTATACATATTTAATTGAATTTGATACTCCCTCCGTTCCTTGATATAAGGTGCCTAAGGTTTTGAGAAAAAATCCGAAACACATGGCATATTGGTATTATACCACCCGTCTAGGCAAATATACCTACGGAAAGAGATAGAACGGAGTCTTTTTTCTATTATTGGCTGATTCGAACTGTTTTCTCCTGATTTTTTCTAGGAAAAGATCAGTCCAATTGTAGCATTATATATACGCGTTAATATCCGTGCAAAAACCTTAGGCACCTTATATCAAGGAACGGAGGGAGTACTAAATAAGGCTGGTAAGCGTAAGATGCACAACTGAATCTATGTTAGTATTTAAATGTTAGCACCGAATGGCCTTATCTTCCTTTCTAGTAAATAACTATTTACTCCTCTTGGTTCTGTAGTTCCTGGAGTGGGATCATCAAAGTATGGAGCATGCCGCAGATAACTAAAATTGCAACCCTGAAAGGTCATACAGAACGTGCAACTGATGTTGCCTTCTCTCCAGTTGATAACTGCTTAGCGACAGCCTCAGCTGATAAAACTGCCAAATTGTGGAACAGTGATGGGTCACTTCTAATGTCCTTTGATGGTCACCTTGATCGTCTTGCTCGTGTTGCTTTTCATCCATCTGGAAAGTATCTAGGCACAGCTAGCTTCGACAAGACCTGGAGATTGTGGGACATCAGTACTGGAACTGAACTTCTACTGCAAGAGGGACATAGCAGAAGTGTATATGGTATTAGTTTTCATCCAGATGGTTCTTTAGCTGCATCTTGTGGTCTTGATGCAAATGCTAGAGTTTGGGATCTGAGATCAGGAAGATTGTACTGTACCCTCATTGGACATGTGAAGCCTGTAAGTTAACAGCATGGAAACTCAACTACCTTGCTTACTCTGTGGTCTCCTATATCTGACTATTTGGTGTGAAATTATTTCCTTTCCTTTTATAATCGACATGATTCTATTTTCTCTCTCAGGTCCTTGGAGTTTGCTTCTCCCCTCAGGGTCATCTGGTTGCAACTGCAAGTGAAGACAACTTCTGTCGAATATGGGATCTGAGGACCAGACAAATGTTATATTCCATTCCAGCACATAAGAGTCTTATCTCGCATGTGAAATTTGAACCCCAGGAGGGTTATTATTTAGCGACATCTTCATATGACACCAAAGCAGCAGTATGCTTCATCTGTAATTTTGGATCAATTTAATTATTTCCCCCCTATTTAGTCCACTCATCTAAATACATTTGTTTTCCAGCTATGGTCAACTCGGGATTACAAACCAATTAAAAGCTTGGCAGGCCATGAGTCAAAGGTTACTAGTCTGGATATTAGTGGAGGTAACCAGTTGCTTATTTTGTGTGTGCAGAATTATTTGTGTGGTATCTTCTCCAAAAGTAACTAATTTTGTCCTTTCTGTATCTGGCCACACTGCGAAACAAGTTGGACCATTCACATTCACATCTCTTACTGTTCACTTATTTATTTATAGCACAACAATTACATGGTGGGCTCTAGATTGTCTTAGCACCTTTAGTGAAAACTGTGGAACTAAGATACTAAGATTGACCATCTTTCTTTGAACTGTTAAACTGCAAGATGTACCACCTCATAAATGCATGACAACCCTGTAGCCCTTCCTCTTGTTTTCCTTCATTAACTATTTAAATGTACAACCTGCATATTCACTACTTTTAATCATTCATAATACTGTGGCCTCATCATTTGATTATTCATGCTTGATGGTGCACTGATCCCTTTGCCTCTGTTGAATGTAACCAACGATGATTATCCTTTCCACCGCCTCAATTCTTGTACGCCATTTTTGGTGAAAATACCACCCTTCTGGACTGTTTATTGTTGATATAAACATATTTTGAACCATATGGATAAGTTTTATAGTTCATAAACTTAATTTCGTCATCTCTACTTTATATTTTCCCAAGAGATTGACTTCCTATTATTGTGTTCACTTGTGAAGCTCCAACAGAAGTGCAAGCATGTCATTGCTAAACATCTAATTATCTATATTATATGTGCAGATGGACAACAAATAGTGACAGTTTCACATGATAGAACGATAAAGATCTGGTCATGCAGAGGCAGCACACAAGACAATGAGATGGAGTTGGATTAAGGCATTGACTTCCACTGTTGTTGGAAACAGGTTGCCCTAGTCTGTATTTTTGCTGATCTGCCGTTCCAAGCTCTTAACATTGAATGATGCTGTTTTGTTGGGTCTATAACCCTTAGCCTTTGAAATACTAGATGACCCGTTGTGGCAAATGCTGCATGAGAGACAATATGTCGTTGTAGTATTGCCAACTAAGTTGCTTTTACTTATAACCCATACTCGCTTTATGTGTAAGAGTGTAGGTGAAGTAAAGAGCACCATATATAGCAGATGGAAAGTGTATGAAAGTATTTTTTTTGTATTGATTTGGTGATCTTTGCATCATATCGTTTGAAGGAAGAGCGCCTATTGATATGTTGCTTGTATTCTATTTTTTCAGTGTTGTTTTCTCTTTTTATGAATGTGCGACAAATGCTGCATGAGAGACGATATGGCGTTATAGTTTTGCCAACTAATTTGCTTTAACTTATAACATATATTTGTTTTCTATGCAAGAACTTACGTTTAATAAAGAGCACTAAATATAGCAATTGACCTGTTGTGCCAAATGGCGCATGAGACATAAATTATATTTTAATTAATGTTGTGTTATTGATAAGCAACTTTGTTTGGTACGTATTTAAGATGTAACTATTATTTATTTATGAATATTTCTTTGTATTGGGTACTTTTTTTTTTAAGAACACAGTACAACTCTAACGCTCAGATACACGAGGATACAATCATCCCTATGACGCACACACGCACATCCTACCCCTATGAGGGTCTTCGCAATACTGAGTCGGTACATCATCTTGAGATTAACGAAGCTTTCACCTCGTCTTCGACGGGAACGTCTCCTCCCACTGAAAGCGCATCATCAGAAGCCCTGGAATAAATCCAGGAAAATGCGAGCACCATTGTCAAATCTGGGATTTGAACTCTGGTGGGCTGGGGATACAACCATCCACCTAACCAACTCAACCACAAGTTGATTCGCTGTATTGGGTACTTAGATGGTGTAGTTTGTACATATTGTAATGTGCAGAAAACAAATATGGTGATAGATAAAATAAGCATTATACAAAAGTTTAAACTTGGCGGTTTTATCCTCAAACATAGATCTACATAGAACAAATGGTAACATTAACCATGACGAAACTTTACCAAAGGCACACAACCGACAAAAGTAGGACCAAACATGATTTCTCCGGATTTTTCGTCCGTCATTTTATTTGCTCTTAAAATTGATAAAAATTACCATCAATGTCACCTATAAATGAGAAAAACCCTTTTTTTAGAAACATCTCATAAAAAAAAGACAGGTGTTCTCACGATTATTTCTCCAGATATTTCGTACGCCATGTTTTTTTTTCCGAATTTCGTACGTCATCGTTTTTTTCCATACGCCAAACGTGGTATAGATTATCCTCTTCTTTGTTTCTGCCACCGCTGCCTCCTCCGCCGGTGGAGATGCCGACCAGGACCATGTGCTACACCGCGCCCTTCCCAACCTAGCCGCCACTCCTCCCAACCTCGCTACCGCGACCCTTGGTAGGCCTCTCCACTCGCTAGCGTTCCTGACGCAGCTGAGAAGTCGTAAGCTCGGGCATGGGAGGGCGTCGGTCGAAGCAGGAGAAGGAAGGTCGATGAGTGTAGAGGCAGTGGCGGAGCGTGACGGACAATCAAGGGGGGCCAATTTTTAAACTAAAAGAAAAATTACATGGTAATCCAACATATATATCTTGTTTTTTGCATCATTTGGCAGCTCGGTTCATGGACGATTGACAACTCATCGTCTTGGCGCAAACGGCATGCAATATTCCGTGTAGATGCAGGCATGCAACAACAAGAAGACGGTAAATCGATCTAATGCCAACACATGCAGCAAGCCGCCGGTGAATCCATCTAACGCAGCAGCAAGCAAAGCATTACGTGCACATGCAGCAGCAAGCAGGAAGCTGCTCGTACAGCAATTAATCAAATTGCATGGGAGTACCGACTAGCTACTAGCTAGCTAGCTATCTAGCTTTGCACACGCGTAGGCACTGGCTGCAGGCTGCTAATTAGGTACTGATGGGTTGGACCAAAGCTCTTACTAGTATACATGTAGTAATTTCTGTTTGCAAGTTTTGGAAGGGGGGGGGGGTCGTGACCCCGAACGGCATGCAATATTCCGTGTAGATGCAGGCATGCAACAACAAGAAGACGGTAAATCGATCTAATGCCAACACATGCAGCAAGCAGCCGGTGAATCCATCTAACGCAGCAGCAAGCAAAGCATTACGTGCACATGCAACAGCAAGCAGGAAGCTGCTCGTACAGCAATTAATCAAATTGCATGGGAGTACCGACTAGCTACTAGCTAGCTAGCTATCTAGCTTTGCACACGCGTAGGCACTGGCTGCAGGCTGCTAATTAGGTACTGATGGGTTGGACCAAAGCTCTTACTAGTATACATGTAGTAATTTCTGTTTGCAAGTTTTGGAAGGGGGGGGGGGTCGTGACCCCGAACGGCATGCAATATTCCGTGTAGATGCAGGCATGCAACAACAAGAAGACGGTAAATCGATCTAATGCCAACACATGCAGCAAGCAGCCGGTGAATCCATCTAACGCAGCAGCAAGCAAAGCATTACGTGCACATGCAACAGCAAGCAGGAAGCTGCTCGTACAGCAATTAATCAAATTGCATGGGAGTACCGACTAGCTACTAGCTAGCTAGCTATCTAGCTTTGCACACGCGTAGGCACTGGCTGCAGGCTGCTAATTAGGTACTGATGGGTTGGACCAAAGCTCTTACTAGTATACATGTAGTAATTTCTGTTTGCAAGTTTTGGAAGGGGGGGGGGGGGGTCGTGACCCCGTTTAGCCTCGTCCGCCACTGTGTAGAGGTGAGGTGATTCGCGACGAACGAGACATCGGAGCTTGGCGAGGTGAGGCAGCGGGCGCTGGCGGAGGTCATGGCCGCCGCGCTATGGTGCGTTGTGCAGTTCGCTGAAGAGGGAGGCTCAAGGGGAGATGGGAAGGAAGCGGAGCATTGGCCTCCCATCGGTCCGCCGGAGAGGTCGCCGGAGACGGCCTCGTGGGCGCGCATCGGGAAGGATGGGATCGAGGGTGGGGCCTCGGTGTAGAAGGGGAGAAGCTGCAGCAAGCCGACCACTGGATTATCTTATCGACCACGTGGTGACAGCCAACCCATGTACAAAATGCATGGTTAGGAAGATCAACCGAGCCGCTCACGTTGGTGTACTTGAAAAGTATGTTTTCTAGATATATACGTATTAGTCCCACGTCGCCTTTTTACATCAATTTTCACTAGCTTATATACGTGTCAGTTATGAGAATCAACAAGGTAAGACATCAATAGACATTGCGTTTACCTTGCCAGCTTTAAAGCCAAAGCATCAAAAGACGGGATGTGAGAAACAAGTCCCGCTAACAGGAGGAAAAAATGGGAAGCATCAATCAAATAGTAGCACCCATGTTGCGGGGGATGATTAAAAGAGCAGTCATGTTATGGGGAAATTAGGCACAGAAAAGAAGTAGTACTATCAAAGAAAAGAATGAACAGATATGCAAACATAGGGTACATAATCAAAGAAGCGCGTAACATTATGCATGGTAAAGAAAGGCATGCATGGCATGCCGAGGGCCGTCATCCTTCCATCAAAAAAGGCAAGAGGTGCATGTAATTGTGTGATGTCTCCACATGGCTGCACAAAATTTAAAAAGTTGGATATATACTTTGAGATGCCACTACAAAATTAAAAAGCCTTACATGCCATTCCAAAATTAATCCAAAACTCTTCTATTTGATTTAAAGTATCAAGACTTTAATATGAATCCATCAGTATCTTTTATTTTCGATACAAGTTTATGATTTTGATGTGAATCCATGGTTTAAATAGATAGACGAGGACGCCTAATATACATACGTTGCGGCTTTCATCAGGTGACTTTGCATAAGGCATTATATTATTGTTTAAGATATATTAGTTGCGAGCATATGGAAGGCTGTCATCCTTTCATGAAAAGTTCTAAGCTCAAAAGCAAACATGATTTCGATGAATAATGTATGTACCAGCAGCAATGCTATTGGTACATGCTCTGAATAGGACTACGCACTTGACTATGATCGGGTGAATACCCCGATTATGGATGGTAAGAAGGATAAACGGTGATATAGATGAGTCATGTTTAAATAAATGATGTGAAGGACAAGCAATTTCTAAGAAGAATTAGTCTAGGCATGTATGCTATTTTTAATCTTCGGTTGCAACGCACGGGCAATTTTTCTAGTCTATACCTAATAATAAAGGGAGGTGTCTTTCTTAGTCCGTTTTTGCGTTTTTGCTAAAAAGCCCATCCCTTTGTAGAAAATCAACCCGCAGTCCTATTTTAACTGAGAAAACGCTTCGTTTTTTTTTTCTGTTGCTACACTGGGCCTCAGCCTAGGCTGCTTCTATGTTTGTGCTGTTTTTTCTTTTTTTGCTTCATTAGCCTTCCGCCTAGGCTGCTTCTATGTTTGTGCTTAAAAGCAGGGCTCACCTCTATTTACATCATTATTTTACGTCAATTTTTACGTACAAGTATGTACGTGTACGGGTCAACTGAAAATAAGAAAACCATCCGCATTCCTAAAAAAAGAAAGTAGCCTCTAATAAAATAAATAAACCAATAGGGAAACAAAGGAAATTAGTCCCTCATATTATTACAATGATTAGTTATGACAATAAAAAAGAGATGTAAAGGCCTGATAAAAAAAATATGTGCGCTAAATATTGATTGGATGTGACAATAAAAGAGAAACATAATGGCTCAATAAAATATTGTGTGTGCTAAATATCAATATCAGTAGGTTGTCATAATAAAATAAAGAGATAATAGCTCAATAAAAAAGATGTGTGTGTGTGTGCGCGCGCGCGCCATATATTGGTTGTGAATGTTATAACAATAAAAAAGAGAGGCGGCTTCCAATTTTATTGTGCTATGCGGCTAGATTTTTCGATGAACTAGCCAATAATATTGTAATACATATATGCACATGTGCTTAATATGAAAATTAAAATGAAAAGAGTTTCTTCCTTTAAAGGTTTGTCATTCGTTTAAATATGCCTAAAATTTTCATATATCATCCTCAACCCACATGCACATGCGTTGTACTTGAAAATATAGTTCTCATAAAAATTCAATATTCCCGTTGCAAAAAAATTCCCAATATTTAGTGTAATAAACCCGCAGTAGAATATTAATATTAAGTGCAAAAAACGGTTCGCTTGTTCGCCCAACACTAGAAAAAGTGAGGGAGGCTGGAATCGAAACAGGTTAATATCTTCGAAACAGGTAGTATCCTACGTGACTTGGGCCTGGGCTTGGTTATATCGCACACCAGTCTAGCCCAGTAAAATGGACAAGTGTCATGAAAAAAAAAACGACCAGGAAAGCGACGTACCCACGGTTAAGCCTAGCAAATAGGGATTCAAATAGTACCACCTCGCTATTTTACGTCCAGTTTTATCAATTTAAATACATCTCCAAGTTATGTTAGTATCAAGCAACTCAATAGGAGGAATCAGAGTATGAGCAGGCTAGGACAAAAAAGTAATAAAAGGCAGTTGTCCGTCCTTGGGAAGGAAAGATAATTAAAAGTAGTTGTTGCTTCGGAAGGAAAGGAATTAAAGAAAAAAACTGAGCGTGCTTTACAGAAGGAAATGAATTTAAACAGAGAGGACTGATTAAATATAATGTTGATATCTTCTAATTAACGTGAGCACCTTATATACCTGCTCTGTCAGCTAAGAAATAAGGAAGGAATTGAGGATATATGAAATGCATGAACGTGGGTATGAATCACCGGTGCCGTGTTACACAAACTTGATTGGTACAATCACCAAATTGGATTAGTACTAAGCTAGCAAGCCTCTCATGCACTTCGATCAAGTCTGGCCATGCAACGTAACATATGTGATTGATCCAGTTGGAAGGGGACTTGCCACGATTTTTTACCATTCGACTTGATATAAATATCTCCTTCATAAATATAAGATATTTTAAATATTCTAATAATTAAAATAAGTCAACAAACACATTAAAATGTGTGAATTAAAAAAAATCTTGCCACGATTTTTTATCGTTCGACTTGAATATTTATAAATATTACCTTCCTTCATAAATATAAAATATTTTAAATATTTTAATATAGACCAATATGAATTAAAATAAGTTAACAAACACATTAAATGTGTCTATATACATTCGATTAAATAATTAAAAATTATATAATTATGAATGAAGGAAGTATATTTATAAAATATAAACCAGCTACAGTTTAATGTGCACGCATATCTTAAATGTACATATTTTACATAATTATTATTGAACTACTAATTAATATATGAACCCGTTGCAATGTAAGCTTTCATGTTGAGACATGTATAGAACGCTTCCTCTCTTCATGGAACAAATACTCACTCAAAAGCGATGGACCATATGGGGAACGGTGTATAGACAAAGCATGGGTGTGTGCAGAGAGGGACCCAGGAAGCATGACCTTCATGTTCAACTAATTGCGTTCAGATTTATTATGTCTAGACGTGTTGTAATCGGTTGGACACTACGTCCATCATCGGCGAGATTGAAATCAAGGTATCACTTGTGGGTCGTTGAGTTAAAATAGACTTGTGGATGACGCGAACTAGGAAGGGAGAGTCTTTGAACCATGCATATTTGATATGTGATCTTTTTTCTTCCAATGCAACGCACGAGCATTTATGCTAGAATTGGTAGCGCGTCTAAGGGCGTCCCTCACTCCCTTTCACCGGCCAGGGTCGCTCTCATCTAATTTCATGTTTTTGATTATATGATTATTATTTTTCCGTTGCAACGCACGGACATTTTTCCTAGTCTAAATAATAAGTTAATAACCATATTAACCATGGTACGATGCTGATATAATAATAAGTTAATCTGAAAACACCGGAATGCGGTTGTTTTTGATGGAGCTTCGCCCTCGACTAGACATGTAATAGAGCGAGTTTGCGAGGAGGGCCGGCTATGAGCGATGGCTGGACTTGCGTGGGGAGGTAGACCGGTTCTTTGGTATGCTATCTAGGTGGGTTGGACGTGATGTGTAGGCTTAGGCTTAGTTCTTCGGTGGAGTAGGATTGAATCCTTGTAATATGGTGGATGCCCTCGTGCCTTTCTTCTCCTTTTATATATAATATGCACGCTCGTGCATATTCGAGAAAAAAAGGCGCAAGACCTTGTTGAATCTGTGTTTAAGTGGAATTTATATGAGTTAGCAAACGAAAACAAATAAAATAAGTAAAATAACAGATTCGTAACTTGGGCGATTGAATTGTTGCAACAACACACATGCAAACAGATTATGAGATTGTAAATGAATTTGCTGCTAAATCAAGTTGGATGTATACTACTCTCTCCATTCATAAATATTAAGTGTATTATCTATATCTATATTTATACCTACTAATAAAGGACGAACGATTTCTCCATATTTTTGGTACGTCATAGCTTAATTTCGTATGTTATTTGGTCTTTCACCCGTTTTTCGTACGTGGCTGTATACGCAGTTTTTTTAGGCAATGTTCGAACGCAGTCTTTCGTGCTTCCTCGGCTCTGGCAGAAAAGACGTGATCCCAGCCGTCCCGTTGCTGCAGCGGCCCAAGAGTGCTGCGCTACAAAATCTATATAAACGTTTCGTTGCATGGGCCGAGCTGAGCTTGCGGTCCCGCAGTTTTTTATATCTCGTCGATTGGAAGCAGCAAGAAAATCAGCTGCCAGTTCGCAAGGGTGCAACTACCTGAACCAGATTTTGCTTCTACCAGAAAACTGGATTTTGTTACTCAGTTAAGAAATAGTACCATCTTTCTTTTTTACAACAAACTTTACTAATTTATATACTACCACAAATTAACTCAAAATCAGCAAGCAGGAGCCGATACATGAGCACAAAGTGCGTGTCTCATTTAATCTTTGGGAAGGATGGAGTTGTAACAGGCCAGATTTCACAAAAATTAAAATTTTTGTTTTCGGTGTGAATTGTTTGATTGTCTGATTTGTTTGCGGTGTTTGCATCCTTGATTTATCGATCAACGATTATTTTCCCACCTCTTATCTCGTACCGGACGGAGACCGACCCTTGCCACCCTGACACTCGACCTTTACGACACCGGGTTTCACCCGATCACCGTTGCGAAAACCGCACGAGACCAGCCGTAGCCAACGGAACAAAACCTCGTTTAATAAGTAAACGGAATATTTTTATAACGCGCCGGAAAGTGTTCTCGGAACGGTTCCAGCGCGAGGTGAACGCCGCCGGCTCGACGCGCTGATCGCGCAGTTCGAAGTTTTACTCGAATTGGAGGTCCTGCGGACCCCCGGCCGTCAGAAATGTAAACACCGCGCGCGCGAGAGAAAACCGGGGATGTTTTTACAAACTGCCAGCCACCTGGGATATATAAAGACCACCACTCTCCCACCCCTTTCTAGGGTTTCCCTAGCCTAAAATTGCAGCCACCCCCTGTTTTTGCCCCAAATATGCCCAATAAGCCCCCAAATCCCGAAATCCTAACTCCCAGGCGATCTGGACCGTCGGATCGGCCGATCCAACGGCCCAGAGGCCGCCACGTCAGCTCCATCTCCTCCCCTCACCTCCTCTCTCCTCCAGCCGTGGATGACGCCGCCACGCCGCGCTCCAGCGACCAACAGGCCGACCGCCTCCTCTCCTCCTCCCCGCGGCCTCCCTCTCCTCTCCCTCTCCCCTCTGCCTCACCCGCCTCCTCCTCTCCCTGTCCAGGGGCGCCTCGCCATCGGCGCGCCATGGACGGCCCAAAGGAGCTCGACCCGCCCCGACCTCGAAATCTCGGCCGCTTGCCTGACGTTCGCCGCCACCGCGCCGGATCCGGCGAGATCCGGGCGAATCCGCCGCCGCGCCGTCTGATACAGAGTGGCAACTCTCCTCGTTGGTTACCCAAGTGGAAGGTGAGATGCAGTGTAGCAGCAAGTTTCCCTTAGCAAAGATGCTAAGGTTGAGTATCGAACTAGTAGGAATCCAAGAGATACAAGTAGGTGTCACGACGCTTGACGTGGACCTGCACACAGATACAAATAACTTTTCTCCCAACGAGTACAGAGGAGTTGTCAATTCCTCCGGGCTTGCTGTTTACAAAGGATCAACGCAAGAGCTAAAAGTGGAACTGAAAGTAAAGACTGAAAGTAAACTAAGGGTGTAAACAATAATGTGAAGATGGACCGGGGTCCCGTGATTTTCACTAGTGATGTCTCTCTCCCAAAAGACGATAAAAGTGCTAGCGAGTTAAACAAATCACAACTGGGCAATTGACAGAATTATGAAGGCACCGCAATGCTAACTATGCTACAAAGAAAGGAAGGGCTCAAAAGCAATGGGAAGTACGCCAAGGTAAGTAGACCGAAATCCAACTGCATCTACTACGAATCATCCACCTTGAGATATCTATCCAGAACATCTCGCTGGTATTAAGTTGCGAATCCCACCCAAAGTGTAAACTCAAAGCAACAGACAACTGTATTAAAAGAACTTTGCGTAAAGTAAACAATCCTTGCACCCGCGGGTACAAGCACCGTTGTTTTATCCCTGGTGGAAACAACACATCCCCTAGTATCATGTTTCTGTCACTCAAGCTAGACATCAGGGGATGAACCCACAATCAAGCATAACGCTCCCTCTTGGAGTTGCAAGCAAACTACTTGGCCAAAGAAAAATACTGCAACGGAGAACATGCAAGAATTTACTCAAGAACAAAATATAAAAGAGAAGAACCAAATATAATACGCATCACAATCTGAACATAGTCTCATAATCCATCAGATCCCAGCAAACTCAGCATAGCAACAACAGAAATTACAATAGTGCCTCGATAATGTGAGGCAGCTCACGAGGTCTCAAAAGTGGAAGAACAAAGAGGAGAGAAGTACATCACATAGCTACTAGTCACGGACCCATGGTCCAAGGGGGACTACTCACGGCACATCCGGGAGGCGTCCATGGCTATGGATGGTCTCCCAGAGGGGGGTTCCTCCTCCCGGCAGGGTGCCGGGGCAGCTTCTCCAGGCAGCCCCGATCTTGAAACGGCGGCGGCGGCGGTACAGAGGCGACTTCGCGGAAAAGAGATCGATATTAGGGGCTTTCACCCCGAGGGCTAAATATAGGCGGAGGGGGGGGGGGGTGTCGAGGGGACCCACCAGGCAGCCAGGAGGCCTCCTGGCGCGGCCTACGGTGGGGCCGCGTCAGGGACCCTCCTGGTCTCCTGGTGGTGGCCCCCCTCCGCTACCTTGGTGATTCTGGAAGCTTTCGGGTCGCTGATTTTTTATCTGATTTTTTTGGATTTTTTGGAGCATTTTTAATGGCCGGAAAACCTGAAATACAAAAACAGCAGAAAACAACAACTGGCAGCTGGGTGCACTGGGTTAATAGATTAGTCCAAATATGCTCAAAAGTGTATGAAAGTTCAAGCAAAACATGGCAAAGTCACACAAAACATGCATGGAGCAAGCAGAAATTATAGATACGTTTGGGACGTATCACCGTCCTGCGCCACCTTGGACATCGCCGCCGCCCTCGCCGGCATGGCCGCCCGCCGCCACGGTCTCCGTCGTGGAGACGAGGCCGAGCCAGCCGGCCTCCCTCCCGCAACCTCTTGGGCCGGCCTGTTGGGTGAGGCCCGTTTGCTTTTTTTTCCTGAGAACCCTGTAAATTTTGTAAGTCTGTAGATTTTGTGCTGCTGTTTCAATTTTGCGACGATAATTGCGAGTAAACCGTAGCCCGGATGACGTTGCGCCCAAAAGGAAAATTGTTTAGAATTGTGTGTACTTCAGTTCATCTTTTGTGAGCATTTTGATTTGCGGCCATCTTGATGTTGTTAATGACTGTTGAAGTGGGCACCAGGCTGTTAACTGCTAATATTTTCTGCTAGTGTGCTGCTGCTGTTATTTTATTGCAAGTTTGCATGATGATTGTGACACATCCATGAGGCCTATTGCATTGATTCTTGTTGCATACTGTTAAGCATCATGTCTACTTCAATTCTATGCATTCACATGTCATATTTGCATGCTGCATGATGTTTGTTTCATCACCCAAAGTAGCTACCCTGCTATTAGTGTGCTGCTGTTTATATAAAGTTGCTACTTTGCTTCCCTATATCTTTTTAACCGTGCATCCTATTGAGCATTGCAATATGTCATTTTGATCTATGCCATGTCTACTTCCATTATATGTATTGCATGGTCATGTTTACATTTCTGGTCATAGTTATGTTTAGCTCCAAAGTTGCTATGCCACTGTTTTGGACAGCCACCTCTGTTTTTCTCTAAGTCTGTAACTTTCCGATGCCATGTTGCATGCTTAATATCTTTTGATATGTTATGCCTATGACCTTGATTCTTGTTTGTACCTGATCACCATAATGTCTAGTTCATGCACATATATTTCTATGTCATGTTGCTGCACTTTCGCATATAGATTTACCCCGGTTTATACATCATGAAAATAACAGTTTCTGCCCTGTTTTTCTGATTTTCACTAAGTCCTAGACCAGTAATGTTTTATAGCCTTTTGTGTTGCTTATAACTAGTGAACCATGATTCCTTTTGACATGCCTTCCCTGCCATGTCTACTTTAGTTGCATATCATTTGTGATCGTGTTTGCATTCATTATCCTGTTTATGCATTGCTCTAAATTGTGATACCCGATGTTGGTAGATTGTGGGCATAACTTGTTTTGCTTATATCTTTTTAACCGTAACTCCGTTTGGAGTGTTCTTTATATGTATCTTGATTAGAATTTCATGTACTTTGTGTTTATGCTATTGTTTGCTGTTGTTAACCAACCTAAAATATGGTTTAGGGCAGAACAGTACCAAACACTTAAATTATCGTGGAGCACTTAGTGGAATGCCATGTTTAGGATTGTGCCTCACTTAAATTGACTAGCATAGATAGTTTACCTTATGCTTCACCTCTTGTCATGTTTGTGTGCTATGCCATGCTTGAGTGAGATGCCATGTTAACAACCTTTGCTCATCTTGTGTAGCTAAACAACTTGAACCCTTGTAAATGTGCGGTATCGTCGTGTGTGACGAGTACTCCACTTAACCTGTTAGTAACCGTTCTCGACGGTAGGTGCAATGTCTCGTGTTGCCTTCTTGTTGATGCTTGCTCGTGTTTGCTTCGTAGTAATAGATGCTTGCTCGTTGATTGGTTTCCAGTTTTTATCGTCTTGTGTGCTTCCGCGGGTACCTCTCGGAGACGATGCGAGCTTGCGATCGACTTCACCTTCGGTTTCGTCTTCTCATCAGGTAAGGGGGAGCATATATCATGCTTATAACTTTAAGCTCACTCGCGCCTAGGTGTAGGATAGAACGATTGTTTGATCCTACCACTTTTTATTCATGCCTCTCAAATAAACCTAAACAGCCATGTCCTCCACATCCCAACAAACCTTGTTCGGCTATGTTACTATTGCTCGCTGCTCAGCCACTACTTAGTATGCATGCTAGGATGTTATCAACTGTTATCGTGTTACTCCTTGGATTTGGCTATCACATTGTTATATTGTTGTTGATGATATGATTATTATAATGTTGACTATACTCGACGAAGGATGGAAGGTCTAGGCTATCCCGCCCCGACGTTTTGTTCCATTCGAGTCACCTAGGATCCGAGTTCCGGGTACTGGTTTTAAGACTGAGCGTGCCTAACCGCGTGTGGAATTTTATGGGGTCCCCTTTTCTTACCTATCTAGCTTCAAACAATTCTAGAGGTGGCCCAAGCTGATTTACCATTTGAAACCATGCATATATGTCTGTCGGGTCGCTCCTAGCAGATATCCTTTAAAACAACCCGGGCCAGCGGATACATGGTTTCTCTGTTGGTCCACACTGGTGAGCTAGGGGGCTGCCCACATGTGAGGGGATCAGTTACCTCGACCTTGGCCAGACGGAAGAGTCCGATCCGAGAGCGTGGTCAGCTTTTGGATTGGGTGTTGATTCTCCGGGGGCCACCCGGATTTGTTCGTTGTTAGCTAGGATGCGAAGAGGAGGACAAGGATAGGATAGGTGTTATGCTTGCGAAAGTAGTTGATAGAAAGACTTGTTGGAGGCGATTCCTCATCGAATGCTTGGTTCTCATCTTACTCTAAATTAGTAGTTGATAGTAACACTTATTGTTTGTTGAATGATGCCGAGACCGACAATGCCATTTCAGCATGGAGCTTACTATCAACGTGTGACCGTGATGCCCATCCTTGACCTTCATGTGTCTTGGTTGCTGCATGTGATCGTGAACTTTCTTCGATCTAGCTTCCTCATATTAGAAGTCTCGAAGGTCACACTCACATGTCAAGAAACCGATGATGTTTTAACTTTGGTCATGGCTTCATGCTCTTTGGAATGCCTATTGTCTAGATGGATGTCGGTGTCATGGATGATTGTAGTGTCCGCCGCTACAACACTGACGTGGATAGGGATAACCTAATTTCTTATGTTTGTTAAAATTGGATAGAAGTTACACATAATGGTACGCAAAGATGGATTTTCGACTTCTAACACTTATCGTTGATTGAAATACATGTAAATTTTATCTCCCGGTGCAACGCACGAGCATTTGTGCTAGTTTCTTTTAAAAAGTAGAACCTATTTAAGTTGGACCATATATATAACTAACTATAATGATCTAAATTATACCAGGACGGTATCATCAGATTCATTTTGAAACATATTTTCATATTTTATTAATTAATATTATAGATGTTAATATTTTTTGTTATAAATTTGGTCACAACATTGGCTACAGGGAATTTCATGTGGATAGTGATCGATGTAACACCTACAAGTGCTATATCCTTTGTTGACACTGCACAAAAACATCATTGCCAAGGAAGTATCGTGATCGGGGGCTGCACAAGACGGATGTCAAAGTTACTAGAGAGCACAATTCATCTTTCTTGCATTGGTTCAAAGAGTGAGTTATAGCTAATCCCCCTGAAAAGGGTTGTAGGGAAGTAAACTCATATAGGCCTTAGCACATAGCCCCACGTGCAACCCTGACCAGTACCTTGATGCTGGCTATGACATAGGAATGGGTCAATCCAGATACTGAAATGCCTGATCTATCATAGAAGCAACGTCCTCCTATTTAGTGCAAGAAATCTTCAATCAAGCAGTCGTTCCAGGACACACCACCTGATGCCTGCACCCAGGTTCAACTAGCCGAGCACCGTGCAATACTGAGCCCGACCACAATTGGGTTGGCGGGCAAGGCGTCTATGGCAGCAGGTTCACTACATGTGCCCACGAAGAAGAAGCGAAGGAAGAGAATTATGGAAAATGCTTTTTTCAGGAATTGTTTTTAGGGATTTTTTTATTAAGGTTGAGATTTGGGTCCGATGTGATTTGTTTTGAAAAAATCAACTGTTTTTGTAGCGAGAGACCTAATTGCATTTTCTTTTTTTTGCAGGGACTTTAACGCAAACTTCGTGTTGACTTTATGTCATGTTAGACCGGATAGGTGGGTGATACGTTACAAACGTATCTACTTTTCCAAACACTTTTTCTATTGTTTTGACCTCATTCTTGTATGATTTGAATGGAACTAACACAGACTGACGTGGTTTTTAGCAGAATTGCATGTATATTCGTTTTTGTGTAGGAAAAGGTAAATAATGAAGTTTTTTTGGAAAATTCCGAAATAAATTCCAGAAATTCTGACTCTCCACAAGAGTCAGGGAGCTAGAAGGCCACCTGGATGGGGGTCACCCTAGTCCAGGCGGCCAGGGGGCGGCGCCAGGGCCTGGCCGCGCCACCTGGTCGCCTAGCCAGGTGGGACTTCCCATGGGCCCCCCTTTGGCTCTTATTTTTTTACTTCCGTCGAGTAAACCCTGAATCAGACACCCATACTCTAGTTTTCCATCGCGGAGCCACTGCCACCTCTGTTCTTCTTCGGGGAGCTAATCCGGAGGCTATTTTGGCCTCTTTGAGGGGAATTCGTCGTCATCCTCATCACCATCACCACTCCATCATCCCTCCATGTTTTCCCCATCCACGTGTGAATAATTCCCCGCTATAGTCAAAGAGGACGGTAGGGATTGGATGAGATCTATCATATTATAGTTTGCAGATTTTTGGGGGTATGTTGACTATCATCTACTATGATGTTTATCATCTTTATTGCATCTTGTTACTCTTAATGCTTGACACTAGGGCCTGAGTGCCATGATTTTAGATCTGAACTTGTTATATTTTCATGAGTATATTCATGTTCTTGATCCTATCTACAAGTTGTATGCACCTGTTATAGTCCGGAACCGACGATCCCAATGGTGACATCGTGGGACACCAAAGGGAGGGACTATAATTTGAGGATTACATGTATCCACTGATTTTTAATTCTTTGTTCTGGTGCTCTTTGACAGGAGCACCTTAACCTCCATTAGTTCCTTTTGGCCCCGTTGATAGAGAGATGGTAGGACAAAAGATGGTGTGCAAGTTCTCATGACAAGCACGCACAACTACCCTTGGGATACATGCCTAATATTTGATATATGCCTAGATGCTCATTACTTTTTGTGAGACGTTGCCCCATGTTAAATCTACTACATGATGAATCTTATCCATGCAGTGCCCAATCATCCATCCCTTAGCCTACATTGTTTTAATCCTAATTGATACTAGTTGCTTTACTTTGTTGTTTTTACTTTCGTTGTTTTGCTACCGCCGTTTCAGTTACCACCGCTACTACTATCACACCGTTGCTACTAATAAATCGTCGCCAAGAAAGTATCTTTTAGGTGCGGTTGAATTTATAACTCAACTGGCAAAGATTATAAATATTATTTGGCTCCCCTTGTGTCGAATCTATAAATTGGGTTATACCTACCTGCAAAGACTATTGCTATCCCCTACACTTGTGGGTCATCAAGACTATTTTCTGGCGCCGTTGTCGAGGAGCATAACTTTATTTATAAGTCTACTTCAGAGTTATCCTGCTATCTACAATCTATCCACTATGGGTAAGAAAGGAGACCCCAAGGTTCCGATTTTACCATCCACTACAAGAAAAGGTACTGTCCTTAGTACTAGTGTTGCACTTGATTCACCTTCTGTTATAAGTTCACTTCACCACCATCACATGCTTCACATGTTTCTACTGAATCTGGTGATATGTCTGATACTTTTGATGATGCTTTTACTCTTCTTGATGAGACTGGTTCACTTTGTCCTTTTCTTGAGTCTCAAATTACCAAAGCTACAAAACGTGCTAGTGTTGAAATTCCTTTTATCACACGTTATCCTGATCTGAGTAGATTCAAAGACAAATATTTTGATGATGACTATATTGATCTTGATGATGAGTTTGCTAAAGAATATGAAGATTGTAATGGTTCTGCAGATCTAGATGCTATTAAGAAGCTAGTTGAAAAACATGCTATGAAGAACAAGTTTTCTCCTAACCCTGAGTTTTCCACTTCTCCTATTTGCATTAAAGATGTTGATTTTGATTTCACTGTTGATCTTTCACTTATATCTATGGTCGAAGCTGATCCCTTTTATGGAAGAGAATTGATGATGCTATTGCACACCTCACCAAACTCACTGAGTTGAGTGGTTTATTTTCCAATGTGGAAAAGATACGAAACTACCATGTTGTGAAATTATTTCCTTCTCCCCTAAAGGATGATGTTAAGACTTGGTATGATGACCTACCCTATGGGTCTATGAAGAGTCCTCGGGACTTAGCTCAATCCTTTCCTGCTAAATATTTCCCTACTCATATGCAACATGCTGCTTTACAAAGAATTTATAACATCAAACAGTTGTAGGATGATCATCTCCCTAAAGCTTGGGGGAGGTATTGCACCTTACTCAAAGCCAGGCCAGGACATGGAGTTCCAAAGAATGTCCTTATTCATATATATTAATATTATAATGGACTACCTGATGAATCTAGATTATATCTACATAATTGTGTTGGTTGTGTTTTCAGGAAAAGAACGCCAAATGAGGACGAAGAATTAATGGGCTGGAAATGAACGCCAAGTGATTGGTCCGTTCCCAAAATATTTTTTTGGACTTTTGCTTTTGCTTTTGTAGCTTTTTTTATTTTGATCAAGAAGCCACAAAAGCTCCTAAATAGGTGCTTTTGGAGCTTTTATGGCTTTGGAGCTAAATATTGTTATATTGATTCATCAAAATCCATAAAAGATCCTAAATAGGTGCTTTTGGAGATTTTACGGCTTTTGGAGCTAAATATTGTTATATTGATTCATCAAAAGCCATAGAAGATCCTAAATATGTGCTTTTGGAGATTTTATGGCTTCTTGGCCAAAATGGAAAAGCTGCAAAAGCAAAAAGTAAAAGCCCAAAAAAACAGGGCCCTAGATAAGCTTGATAATTTTATTATGAAACAGAGTTATTTTAATGAGAGAATTCAAAATCAAGTTCATGACAACTCTCTTGTTATCAAAAACTTTCCAGATGTTTTTGGTATAACTGTTAATGATGTTAAAGGACTTGTTAAGCATTTTCATATGGTTCAAACCAACTTTAACAATTTATAAAGTGCAGAAAGATTTGGTTGCTAACAATTCTACGCAAGTTGATACATAAGCTTATGGTATTAAGACCCGAGGTGGCACACTCACCCAGGATCCTCTCTATCCAGAGGGACAAACAAAGAGAATCAAACAAGATTCTCAAATACAAGAAGAAAATATTGTTAGCTCTCCGAAGAAGAAGAAGAAGCACAAGGAAGCTGAAGATTCTAATGATCCTGCAACTAATAAAGGAACTGTTGCAGATCAAAATAGCATATCTATTTCTGATGCTCAGACTGTAAGTGGTAATGAACATGATAATGATAATGAGAAGAATGATCGACCTGAAGAAGAAAGAGGAAGAAGCGCCAGATAAGTAATCTAAAAGTTAAAGGTATACTAAAGAAGACTTTGTTGCAATTATACATGGTAAGAAAAGAGAACCATGTGTACAGGAGTCAATGCCCTTTCCAGGTAAGTCCCTCAAAACTAAAGAAAAAGAGCATACAATTAGTTTTGTGAATGGATGAAACCTCTTTTTCTTCAAATTCCTTTGACTGATGCCATTAAATTGCCTCCTTATTCAAAGTATATGAAAGATATTGTTACTAATAAAAGAAAGGTTCCTAATGAGTCAATATCTACCATGCTTGATAATTACTCGTTCAGTGGCAAGATTCCCGAAAAACTAGGAGATCTAGGTATACCCACCATTCCATGCTCCATAAAGAATAATTATGTCAAAACTGCCTTATGTGATCTTGGTGCAGGAGTAAGTGTTATGCCTCTTTCTCTATACAAAAGACTTTCTGAAAGCTCAAGAATGATCAGAGGGGGAGGGGGTGACTGATCACTTCTAAAAATTCTAAGGAACTTAGAAAGAATTCATGCAAACTGCGAAGGACTAAGAACATCTCGAAGGAAATACAGTATCGAAGGTAATGCATAGCTCGAAAGGATTAAGGGCGAAGGGAAACATCGAAGGCAAACAGGCTACGAGTAAATACTTAATTTAAATGTATGAAGGAAAACGAGCCTGACACGACGATGTTTGGTAAACCAGTTCACACTCTGCAAAGTGCTACGTCTGGTTGGAGGGACTGGTGATTGAACACCTGGAGCAAAACTCTCTCCGTCCTATTCTCCACTGCAACAAACTCCTCGAGCTTGTCCAGTTTTCACTCGTGGTAGATGATTCAGGACATCTTCGAGACCTTTACAAACTTCCTTCAGCAGTGAAAATTACTCTTCGACTGCTTGACAGGCGACGCCTAACCGTCTAGGAGACTTGCAGTTCTCCAAGATAAAAAGATCGACTAATCTCGACCTAAGTCATAGTGAATTTCTCAACTCAGCTCAGACTTGGGATTTTGGTTTTCTCTCGATGAATCTCTCTTGGGATGCTCACAGACTTCTGTCTTAGAATCTTCAGTGAAGCAGCCAACCCGAAATGGCGGGTAGGTGCGGGGTATTTATATATGGCGATCCCGATGGGTAAAATGACTGAAGTGACCCGATGCAACCGCTTGACGCGTGTCCACAACGGTCGGATTCCAATCACTGTGCAACTTTACTTGAGGAACAAGTAAGCTGACTTACCGAACGAGTTCTCTCTCGAAGGCATGAAGTGCGATGACATTGCCTTCGAGCTATTTACTCGACTCAGCAAGATTTCTCTTGGTAGGCTTTTGTGGGTTTAGGTTGAGCAGAGCAAATTCACTTCGACTAAGATCTCAACTAGCAAACCCCTCTTGATAGTACGGTTTTTCCTACGACTCAAGAAAATAAAGAGAAACTAGTAAAAAGACTAAGTCTTCGACCAACTTCAGCTTTCTCCTCGTTGCGCTTTCACTCGAGAGATACTTTTTCTTCGACTACATTTGTAGAGGTCGTCTTCCTTCAAAGAGTTCGGTAGATGACTACAGCTCTGCTGCAGTGAGTTGTCCTTCGACCTTCTACTTGCAAACTCCATTCTTTCGGAACCTAAGAATCTGTTTATACTCGAAAAAAATATTAGTTCCACTTCTGCTTTGTCCAACAATGTCCAAAACCTTCGGGGGAAAAACTTGCTCTTACAATCTCCCCCTTTTTGGACGATTGTTGACAACACAGGCATCGATAAATAATTGAAAAAGTTTGAGTTTTCGATGATAAACCAGTGCTAAGGTCGATGAAAATACTCCCCCTTGATGTATGCACGGAAGATAAGAGTTTCCTGTGAAGTGCATATTTTGACAAGTAGAGTCGAGGAAAAAACATCAATAATCTTAGCGAGTGAAATTGCATTCCAGATAATATCCAATGAGAAACATGCAATCTCCTCGAATGACCTGTGAACGTATGTGAAAGATAACTTCCTGCAAAAGGTTAAGTATCGCAAGCAGCAGATAGATATCTTACGAAAAAGAGTAGCAGTTCACAGTCCTACTTAGAGTTAGTTACAACCAGATCGAATATGAATCGAAAGTTTGTTGAAACTACTCAGAAAACCTCAAAGATCAAAAGTTTGTCGAATGAAAAGCAAAGCCCTTAACCCCGAAGGCAAACTAATTTCTTCGATGCCACTACATCTCCCCCTTTTTGTCACAACGTACAAAAAGTCGAGAGAATAGGGTCGAAAGAAATCCCTACTCGCTGTGGCGGCTCCAGCGACGTCGAGAGGATTCGGCGAGCGTTGGAGCACGACGAATTGGGCGAGCGCCTGGAGGAGTGATCTTCATGCGGAAGGAGTGTTGATCTCCAGAAGATTCCAGCTGCGATTCCGGCGGGGTCCTGGGGCTTCGAGGGTGTGGAGTATAAACTCTCTCTTAACGTCGAGGGGCTTCATCTTGCTCGGACTCGGAGGAGAAGGTGTCCAAGGTGATGTGGTAATAGTCATCAACACTTAGGACATCTCTGTTCTTCGGCAGCCGAGGGATATTGGGATTCGGGCGATCGACACGATCATCATTAGTCCAATTCCTGGTCAGATGGGGAGGATATTCTTCGAAGCCACATCGTTGAAGTTGACCGAGGGAATTAAATTTCCGCAGTCATTTCCAATCTCGGCGAAGACATTCACGCAACATCTGATTGTTATTCATGGTAATATTGCGCAAATGATTAATCTCGTCCATCAAAGCTTTCTTCTGAATGAAATCTTGGTCGATGTGATGTTGAAGCATTTGCTGGGACCGAAGAGAAACTTCCATGTGATGCACTGGCTTGATAAACTTCGAGCGAACATTTCGCTCAGTCAAATGGGGGCGAATGCCAGTGTGCTCAGCATATGGATCGTTGGGTCGAGCAACAATCTGCAATACTTCCCTAACAGGTGGAGTGAAAATCTTCGGGAAAATTGACACGGGGAATGGCACGTCCCGAGAGTAATTGCAGATGGCCATCAGCCATGGTGCATACGGCTTGTGGGAATTGTGATCATCAGCACAAGACACCAAAGTTCTGAGGAAGTAGTCTTCAAAATCGAAAGGATGACCGTGGACTAACTTCAACA
This sequence comes from Bromus sterilis, assembly GCA_950022295.1. Classification (NCBI taxonomy): domain Eukaryota; kingdom Viridiplantae; phylum Streptophyta; class Magnoliopsida; order Poales; family Poaceae; genus Bromus; species Bromus sterilis. The sequence goes on from OX465595.1 coordinate 185,490,923, forward strand.
GAGCAAGCTGTACGTCATTGGGAATAGGAAAGTCATCGTGCACATCGAGCATTGGCATCAAAGTCTTCGAAAGAATATAAAACCATGCCTTTGCTTCAAAAACTAAGTGTCTTGGCTTGGGCTCAGCCGGGTAGGTATCTCCTACGACATCTGGATTCATGATCGTTGAAAATTCAGCAGGAGTTGGAGCAGGTAAGTCATGAAGCTTGTGTGGTAATCCTTCGAACCGAGGTAAATTGATGATGGCCAGAAATTGATCGACAATCATATGGAATACTTGGCCTTGGATCATATAATCAAATTTCCACGTCTTCGAGTTCTCGGGATCACCAGTGACATAGAGCGTTGCATAAAATTGCTTGATAAGCTCGAGATTGTAGCCACAATCGAGAGCAAACATCTTGTGAGCATGAAGACCATCAATTGTCTCGGCAACATTCTCAAAACATGAAGTGGAGTACACCGAAGGCATATCGAGGTATTGATGTTGGAACACTCTAGCCTTATTGTACAGCACACGAGTATAATAGATGGCTTGCTCTTGGGTCCAAAACCGAAGAGAATATGCACTTCTGGGCTTCTCGTAGGGATTGGTCCCGAAGAAAAATGGCTTGTGTTTGCGCCTTTTGAAGATGGGGCCTCCTCGAGGAACATCTGAGCGGAACAGTGGCAGCATTTCTCTCGGATGAGCAGAATGGAGCAGCTCATCAACAGGAAAAACTTCGTCAGCATTGTCTGGCATCTGGAAAACTGGCTCAGCAGGGCGAGTAATGGAAGATGGAATGTTTACAATGTCCTGAGCTGGGATGGCTGCAGGTGCATTTTCCTCGGCCTGCGCTTCGACGGCAACTCCTTCGTCGGTGTTAGCATTTTGTGCAGCCTCTTCATTCTCCATGGCCTCCAAATCTTCATCTAGTTGTGCAAAAGCATCAACCATTTCTTTGTTCGAGGAACTTGATGAGGAGGAGGAAGAACTGGCACTCGAACAGTCATCTCCAGAACTATTTCCTTCGACAGGATCTTGACGAGAAGAAACTGTCGTGATATCAACATCAGCGTCTTCTCCTTCATGCAGAGTCTGGGCAGAGGAGTAATATTTCTGAGCAGAGGAAATGGGGACTTGAGTTTCTTGCTCGACATGAGCAGCTTGCTCGGTCTCTGCATGATCTTGGGTCTCGATGGCTGGGGTGGTTGATGGAATAATGTTCGGTGGTGATGATGGTTTTGGTGGTGGCGACGAGGCTTTTGGTGGTGATGGTTGACGAGGTGGAGGTGTTTGTTGTCGAGGTGGAGGAGTGGCTTGGCGAGGGGGTGGAGTTGTCTCACGAGGAGGAGTTGGTTCCTTGGTGGGGTTTGGTGCAGTATCTTGTCGTGCTGATGCAGCAACGACCTCGGTAGACTTGGCCTTCTTTGCATTCTTCTCGATCTCTGGCGTCCCACGCGCAGAGGTTGGAGCAACAGACTTTCTCTTACGAGATTGTCTCTTGTACAGTGCATCATTGTGCTCTTTGCATACGGCCGACACAATTTGTCGAACCTTGTCATACACAGCGGTCAGATTTTCCTTCTGAGCCCTTCTGGAAGCTTCAGCGGTGGCAATCTTGGATTTGAAAAACTTACGGGACTCAATGTCCTCGGTTTCTTCTTGAAGTTGTCGGGAGTAAAAATTCACTTGCTCCTTGTCCTTTCGATCCTGGGTAAGATATCCTTCCCAGCGAATCATGTATCGAGCAACATGCTCTTGGATTTCAGCAGGGACATCATCCTCGGCAGTGACTCTGCTCGGTGTGGTAGCCATCTTCCAGAGGATGTGAGAAATATTAGCAGCATCCCAAGGAGCATGGGCAGAAGATTCTCCTTCGTTGGAACTCTCTTCATCGGCACGAGGGCCGGAAACAACTGGTGCAGCAGGAGCAGGTGCAGGAGCTTGAGTGGCTCGAGGAACTGGAACAGCTTGAGCTTTTTGCCTGGCCTCCTTGGCTTTCTTCTCGGCCTCCTTGGTGGCCTTGGCAGCAGCAATAGGTCTGGTAACGACACTAGTGGCCACAGCTTTATCCTTCGAGGCGCTTGGGGCCTCAGCATTTTTCTTCGCAGCACTTGGGGCTGCAACCTTTTCCTTCGTGACTGTGGGAGTCACAATTTTCTCGGTGGCACTGGGGGCCACGACCTTTTCTTTCGGTGCAACAGGAATGTTGCCGTCAGCAATTTGTCGTCGGTACTTTTCACTGACCAAATGAAGAATGCCTAGCTGTTGAGCAACCAGAGCCTTTTTATGCTCGGGCTGGCTGTGAAAGTTCAGGAGTTTGGAATTTGTCAAGTCCTTTGCTTCTTGTTCTTTTTGCTTTGCCAGCCTTTCTCTACGTTGCATAAGTGTTTCTTCATCCTCAGAAACTTGAGCTTGCTTTCCCTTCGATTTAGTCGAAGGTTTTGGTTGGCGAGCTTGAACTGGAGGAGCAGATGAGATGGGAGGATCAGTGACCAAGTTGGTCAAGTCAATATTTGCTCGAGGAGCCTGTGAAGCTGGCTCCTGGATCCTAATGCCCTTACTGCTCGGCTTCTTTTTCAGAGGAATGTCCTCGACATCAGCCTCTGTACCAGGGTCTTGATCATCTGAATTTACTTCTTCATCAGAGCTCGCATCAGGTGGCGAGACAATTACCACCTTTTTCTTTCGCTTGGCTGATTTCTTGCCAGCCTTCGATTTGGCACTAGGGCCAACATCTACGGTGACCTCAGCAGCAGCAGCCTCCTTTTTAGCTTTGCCTTCTTTTCTCTTCTGTGCTCGTGCTTCCCGAGCATCAACCAGCTCCTGAAAATCGGCAGGAGTTTTCAGGGAGGATGGATGAGCATCAGCTGGAGGAGGTGGTCGATTATCTTTCGTTCACTTTGGCCTTAACGATTTGACATCAGACCAAGGATTTTTCATAGCAAACAGCCTCTCCCAGCGTGGCATAAGAGACTTGTACTCATACCAACGAAGCGCTTGAAGTCTTCGAATCTCTTGCAGACGGTTTTCTCTCGTACGTTCATCCTCAGAACCTTCAGGTGTTCTTAACTTCTTTTCGATGATCAACTCTTCTGATAAACCTTCAGAGTTGTTGGTGATTCTTGTTCGGCCTCCTACACGCTTGGGTGCTTTGACATTTCCTTCGATCCCAGACATTTTCCTGCGAAAAAGATAGGTACGAGGGAATATAGGAAAGTTGTGAACAAGTACCAGCGGTTTTTGAGGAAAATCATTTTGAGTGCAGTAAGCATATCGATAAGCATGTCTTGCAGCAAATTTTTCAAGCAAGTACTAGGCTAGATTTCCATCGGGTGCAAATCTAACTAAGAACCTGTATGAACGAATTGCACAACATAAGTTTATCGATACGTTTCTGAGGAAATTGCTAAAGTGAGAGAATCCGAGGGATTTCTTACCTAGGGCAGATGGGAATCGACAGAAAACTCTAGAAACTGATTTCCCAAGATTCAATGATCCAAACAGATCAAACAGACCTAAGAAAAAGGAGAGAAAATCAAGAACAAATCTGGATACAATGAACAGGAAAGATTGGAATCGTATCCAGAGCCGTGCATACCCTCACTTGGTGATGTACGGCGACTACGGCGACGCGAAGAAGTTCCTCGTCGACGGGGAGGTCTCCGGCGGCTTCCTTCCGGCAGAAAAGCGGCGAGGGAATCGACGGCGACGAGTAGCACGGCGGCGCGCGAGAGAGAATTTCGGGAGCAGAGAGACGAAGTCGAGGAAATTGCGATGTCTGAGCCGGTGGAAGGGATCAGTATTTATAGGGAGGGCAGGTCTGACATAGCTGTCAGATCTGATCCAACGGCGCAGATTTCGCGTCTCTCCGCATTCAACGGACGGATTTTGTGGCGGTAATCGCGGGAAAATCCCAACGAACCGAAAGAAAGTTGATCCACGTCCGAGACCAAACTCATCGAACATCGAGTATAAAAGTAGATAAACGTTCGATAGATTTTCCTTCGGAATCAATGACATTCGAAGGGAATCTTGATCGAGTACATATATACATGTTCACGAGAGAAAAGCACAGATGGGGTAGGGATAGAATAGAGGGAAAACAGGGTCCGATGCTTAATCAATCCGAGGGGAAAACAGTGATAAAACTCGGAGTGGTAAGTGTATAGGACAACACCAAACGAACAAAAACAAACGAAAAAGAAACATGATAGAAAAATAACGTAAGTAAACAACATAGAAAGAAAACATATAATTCATGGTACCGATAGTTTTGATCTTACTGCACATTGCGTGAGTCCAATATGTTTAACTCACACCTTAGTGCACAGAACCTCTTTTCATCCAAGGGCTTCGTAAAGATATCAGCCAATTGATCTTCGGTGCGTACATGGCTGATAACAATATCTTCTCGCTGAACGTGATCTCGAAGAAAATGATGACGAATGTCAATATGCTTCGTTCGAGAGTGTTGCACAGGATTATGGGCAATCTTGATAGCACTCTCGTTATCACATAGCAATGGAATTTTCTTCACAAGAATACCATAATCTTTCAGCGTTTGCTTGAGCCACAGAATCTGAGTGCAGCATGAACCGGCAGCAATATACTCGGCTTCAGCCGTAGAAATAGATACGCAATTCTGTTTCTTCGAAGCCCAACAGACAAGAGATCTACCGAGAAAATGACATGTGCCTGAGGTAGATTTCCTGTCGACTCGATCACCAGCCCAGTCAGAATCAGAATATCCAACGAGATCAAACTGGGCACCCTTGGGATACCAAAGTCCCAAAGATGGTGTGTGAGCCAGATATCGAAGAATTCGCTTGACAGCAATATGATGTGATTCTTTCGGGTTTGCCTGAAAACGAGCACACATACAAACTGATAGCATTATGTCAGGTCTAGATGCACAAAGGTAAAGAAGCGAACCGATCATCGAGCGATATTTCTTCTGATCGAAAGGTTTGCCCTTCTCATCTGCATCTAGATGAACATTCGTAGGCATTGGAGTCTTGATAGTTTTGCAACTGACAAGATCAAACTTCTTCAGGCAATCTCTGAGATACTTCTCTTGAGAAATGAAAGTCCCATTCTTCTGTTGACGGATTTGAAGCCCGAGAAAGAACTTCAACTCACCCATCATAGACATTTCATATTTCTTCGACATCATACGAGCAAATTCTTCGCTAATATCAGGGTTAGTACAGCCAAATATAATATCATCGACATAAATTTGACACACAAAAAGATCATTTTTGTATGCACGAGTAAAAAGAGTCGGATCAGTTGTTCCTGGTTTGAAGCCCTTCTTCAGAAGAAAATCCTTCAGTGTTTCATACCAAGCACGAGGTGCTTGCTTTAACCCATATAGGGCCTTGTGCAACCTGTACACCTTATCAGGATTCTTCGGGTCTTCAAAACCTGGTGGCTGCATAACATATACTTCTTCTTCAATTTCACCGTTAAGAAATGCACTTTTGACATCCATTTGATATAACAAAATACCATTGTAATTGGCAGAAGCAAGCATGACACGAATGGATTCAAGTCGAGCAACTGGAGCATAAGTCTCACCGAAATCAATACCTTCGATTTGGGTGTAGCCTTGAGCAACCAGTCGAGCTTTATTCCTTACCACAATGCCATCTTCATCTTGCTTGTTGCGAAAAATCCATTTCGTACTAATGATGTTATGTTTCTTGGAATCAGGTCTATCAACAAGGGACCAGACTTTATTTCTCTCGAACTGATTAAGTTCTTCGAGCATTGCAGTCATCCAGTCTGAGTCCTTCCTGGCTTCATCAAATTTTGATGGTTCTAGCATGGATACAAACGAGAAATTTCCACAGAAGTTAGCTAATCGAGTACGAGAACGAGTGGTGGGACGACCTGGTAAATGAATCTCTTCGAGTATTGAGTCGACGTCCACTCTTCTTCGAACACGAGGTAAAACTCCTTCATCATCTTGTGGATCTGGTTGTCCTTCGGGATCAGCTTGACCTTCGGGATCAGCTTGTCCTTCGGGAACATTTTCTTCGTTTTCGCGTTCTCCTTCGACCTGTACATCATTTGCTTCAGGATGTTGATCTCCAGCGCCCCGGGCTATGTGTGGGAACATTGGACCATCATCATCCTTGCTTGCTTGACGTGCATTTCCATCGACAGGTCGAATATCTCCAATAGCCATGTACCTGATAACTTCATCCAAAGGTGGTTCATCCAGGTTAAGAGGTAATTTCTCTTTTTGAGAGCCGTTAGTTTCATCAAATCGAACATTTACAGTTTCTACAACTTTTCCAAGATGAGAGTTGTAAACTCTGTAAGTGTGAGAATTCGAACCATAACCTAGGAGAAAACCTTCGTGAGCCTTTGGAGCAAACTTGGAGCTGTGATTCATATCTCTGATATAACATGGAGCACCAAAAACCCTGAGATATGAAACATTTGGCTTTTTACCAGTAATAAGTTCATGTGAAGTTTTCTTCAGAAACTTGTGCAGATAAACCTTGTTGATGATATGACATGCAGTATTGATTGCTTCAGCCCAGAACCTGATAGGAGTCTTGTATTCAGCAAGCATTGTTCTGGCCATTTCAATAAGTGTTCGATTCTTTCTCTCGACCACACCATTTTGTTGCGGTGTATAAGCAGCCGAGAATTCATGAGTAAAGCCATATTCATCAAGAAAATCTTCGATATGAGTGTTTTTGAATTCTGTACCATTGTCACTTCTGATATGCTTGAGAGATAATTCATATTCAGTCTGAGCTCTCTTTGCGAAAGTTTTGAAGATTTCAACAACCTTGCTTTTGTCATCTAGAAAGAACACCCAAGTATATCGAGAGAAATCATCAACAATAACTAGACCATACTTGTTACCTCCAAGACTAGCATAATTTTGAGGACCGAATAAATCCATATGAAGTAATTCAAGAGTATGAGTAGTAGTCATTATAGTTTTTGCTGAGTGATGTTTCTTGGCAATATTTCCCTCTTCACAGGCACTGCATAGACGATCCTTATCGAATTTTACATTGTCAATTCCAATGATGTTCTTCTTCGAGATAAGAGTTTGAAGGTTTTTCATTCCTGCATGCCCAAGTCTTCGGTGCCATAACCAACCAAAAGTGGCTTTGGCCATTAAAAATGTGGACACAGCAGGTCCCAAAGAAAAATCGACGACATAAAGATCACCTTTGCGAAATCCTTCGAACACGAAGGAATAATCATCCTGTGAAAAGACAACACAACGAGAAGCAGAAAACAGTACAAGCATACCCATATCACAAAGTTTTAAGATAGACATAAGATTATATCCTAGAGATTGAACAAGCATAACCTTATTGATATGCTTATCCTTCGATATGGCAACCTTACCCAAACCAAGTACTTTTCCTTTGTTGTTGTCACCGAAGGTAATGTATCTTTGTGAAGATTCAGAGAGTTTGTCTTCGGTGAACAAATCTTTGTCTCCGGTCATATGATTTGTACATCCACTATCCATGAACCATTCGGATCCACCGGAGACATAGCCCTGTAGAAGAATTAGTTCTTCTTAACCACCCACAAACGAGCAGGTGACTTAGAAGGCATGGAAGAGCTAGATGGGGCAACAATATTATAGCGAACAGGATTGCATTGTTTATCTGGACCATCAAGCACACCATAAATATAATTCCTCGATGAGGGGTTAGAGTACTGATGAGTAACAGCAACTTTGGTGTTATCATTACGATGACGATAAACATTTCTATCGACACGATAGTATTCCTTCTGGGGAACATTTGAAGCAGGCACCAAAGGTTCATTTCTATCCTCGAGAGAATAGTAGTGTTTCGGTGGTACCGAGGATTTTCCCTGCATAGAATTGTTAGGGGGCAGTTTTTCTACGAGAGATTTGCAAACCCAAATCTATCGCTTATAGAAACCATTCTTCGGAGGAGTACCAACGAATTCAGCCGACACCTTTCCTTCCTGATCTTTGACAAGCTTGTAGTCAGAATCAAGTGATTCATCAACAATAGCTTTGTCAATTTTGCAACTGAAACCTGAAAGGTTAGCAATATCAATGGGCTTTTCTTTCGCAAGAACCCAGACAGTTTTAGGATACTTCTCGGGTTCCCAGTAGGTTCCATCAGGATTGATTTTCCTTTCGAAGCCAACTCCTTCGTTTCGGGGATTCCTGTGAAGAAGAGCCTTTTGTAGGATATCACATAGGTACTGGTGTCCCTGCACACTTTTGAACATGCCTGTTTCAAATAAATCTTTCAACCTGAGGAGTTCCTCGGTAATGGTTTCCTCGTTCGAGGGGTTAGTATCATCAATAAAAATAGGTTGCTTTCCTTTCGATCTCTCGGAAATAGACTCAATTTTACTTCGTTCCAAACAGATTAAGCAAGGTGAAGTAGATTCATTTTTAGCTTCTGAGCCTTGTTGAGCCATGAGCGTGAGGTTGACACTTTCCAACTCTTCATTAGCCTCTCTCAGTTTTTCGAGAGCCATTTTTCCTTGAAGGAATTCATAGGTTAGCTTCTCGTAGTTCACTGAGAGAAGATCATGACGAGAGGAAAGTTGATCATACTTTTCTTTCAGAGCAGTATGCTCATTCGTCAAAGTTTGACCCTTCTCAATCTCATCGATCAACAAAGTCTCAGATTTTTGAATAGTTTCACTTAAAGAATCTAGCTCATCTTGTTGGATAGAAGAAATTTTGGCAAGTTTAGCATAACTTATCCTAGAGTTACTTTCATAAGCAGATCCATCAGAAGTATCGTAGGAATTCTTAGATGAGGATACCTTAGCCTTGGCCATGAAGCAGTAAGCTAGAGATTCATCTTCGTTGCTTTGGTTGGTGAAGAATGAACTTGAAGTCTTGATCGAAGCAAATGCTAAACCAGCAACGCCATCAGATTCAGAACCAGAACCAGAACCAGATCTTGGGTTTGATTCAGCTTCGGAACCGGATGCATCATCTTCAGAGTTCATCTCTTTACCCAGATAGGATTTGGCACAATGGGAATTCTTTCGTCGAGAGGAATGTGATTTCGAGGAAGAACCCTCTCAATGCTTGTGATACTTCTTCTTCTTGTCATCATCAGAACCGTCTTTCTTGTCTTTTCTGGACTTCGAATCATATCTCTTCGACTCATGGTTTTTGCTCGATCTGTGAGACTTGCTCGAAGAATTGCTGTGAGAATGCTTTGATCTATGTTCAATTTCCAAGAGAGGACAATCAGCAATGAAATGACCTGGCTTCTTGCACTTATAGCAACAGTTATCTTTCGCTGAAGAGTTTGTGGATGATGATCGATGCTGTGATGAATTGTTTGAATGTCTTGAAGAGTAGTTTTTCTTCGGTGAAGAGGAGTTCCTTCTCTGAAAGCGATTGAATCTTCTCATTATCAGTGCCAGATCTTTTCCAATGTTCTCAGGGTCATCTGAGGCACAACCCGATTCAGAACTAGCTTCAGGAGAGGAGTGATGTGAAGCTCTGGCCTTCAGTGCATGAGATTTTCTTCGTGTCCCATTAATATCTCGTTTTTCATCTTCTTCCATCTCGAAGGTATTAAGTCTCTCGAGAATATCAGCGGCAACAAGATCCTTGAAATCAGTCCTTTCCTTGATCATCAGCACAATGTGATCGAAAGAATCATCAAGGGAACGGAGCAAAGTTCTGACAATAATCCGATTGGTAATATCTTCGGCGCCGAGGGAAATCAGTTCATTTGACAGCGCAGTGAGTCTGCTGTATATGGAGCTAACTTTTTCTCCCTCGTGCCTCTTGAAACGATAGAACTTGCTTCGAAGGGTGTCAATACGAGCATCTTTCTGAGTAGAGACACCTTCACCAATCTTCTCGAGATAATCCCAAACACCTTTGGCCGAAGGAATATTCTTGACCTCATGGTATTTCTCTGGAATCAGATGATTTGTTATGAAGACCCAGACTTCAGTATCTAGTTCTATCTTCTTTGTCTCTTCAGGAGTGATGGCATCCGTGTCTTTGACAGTTACTCCATTTTTGACAACTTCCCAAGCGCCAGAGTTGATAGCCATGATATTCCTCTTCATTTTGTCCTTCCAATAGGGATAGTCCTTCCCATTGAAGATAGGGATTGGTTCCCTCGAGCGAACAGCTGCAAACGACATTCTTGACAACACTCAAGGTTGTTAGACCAAAATACGCAGAGCGTAGGGAGTGCCTAGCTCTGATACCAATTGAAAGCTCAAGAATGATCAGAGGGGGAGGGGGTGAATGATCACTTCTAAAAATTCTAAGGAACTTAGAAAGAATTCATGCAAACTGCGAAGGACTAAGAACATCTCGAAGGAAATACAGTATCGAAGGTAATGCATAGCTCGAAAGGATTAAGGGCGAAGGGAAACATCGAAGGCAAACAGGGTACGAGTAAATACTTAATTTAAATGTATGAAGGAAAACGAGCCTGACACGACGATGTTTGGTAAACCAGTTCACACTCTGCAAAGTGCTACGTCTGGTTGGAGGGACTGGTGATTGAACACCTGGAGCAAAACTCTCTCCGTCCTATTCTCCACTGCAACAAACTCCTCGAGCTTGTTCAGTTTTCACTCGTGGTAGATGATTCAGGACATCTCCGAGACCTTTACAAACTTCCTTCAGCAGTGACAATTACTCTTAGACTGCTTGACAGGCGACGCCTAACCGTCTAGGAGACTTGCAGTTCTCCAAGATAAAAAGATTGGCTAATCTCGACCTAAGTCATAGTGAATTGCTCAACTCAGCTCAGACTTGGGATTTTGGTTTTCTCTCGATGAATCTCTCTTGGGATGCTCACAGACTTCTGTCTTAGAATCTTCAGTGAAGCAGCCAACCCGAAATGGCGGGTAGGTGCGGGGTATTTATAGATGGCGATCCCGATGGGTAAAATGACTGAAGTGACCCGATGCAACCGCTTGACGCGTGTCCACAACGGTCGGATTCCAATCACTGCGCAACTTTACTTGAGGAACAAGTAAGCTGACTTACCGAACGAGTTCTCTCTCGAAGGCACGAAGTGCGATGACATGGCCTTCGAGCTATTTACTCGACTCAGCAAGATTTCTCTTGGTAGGCGTTTGTGGGTTTAGGTTGAGCAGAGCAAATTCACTTCGACTAAGATCTCAACTAGCAAACCCCTCTTGATAGTACGGTTTTTCCTACGACTCAAGAAAATAAAGAGAAACTAGTAAAAAGACTAAGTCTTCGACCAGCTTCAGCTTTCTCCTCGTTGCGCTTTCACTCGAGAGATACTTTTTCTTCGACTACATTTTTAGAGGTCGTCTTCCTTCAAAGAGTTCGGTAGATGACTACAGCTCTGCTGCAGTGAGTTGTCCTTCGACCTTCTACTTGCAAACTCCATTCTTTCGGAACCTAAGAATCTGTTTATACTCGAAAACAATATTAGTTCCACTTATGCTTTGTCCAACAATGTCCAAAACCTTTGGGGGCAAAACTTTCTCTTACACTTTCCCTATATAAATTAACCCCTACAAATATCTCTCTTCAAATGGTTGACAAATCTATAACTGTCCCTATTGGTATCTGTGAGGATGTTCCCGTTGAAGTTGCTAACTGTTTAATCCTTACTCACTTTGTTGTGTTGGATATGACCGAAGATGGTAGCATTTATATAATCCTTGGGAGACCTTTTCTTAACACTTAAGGGGCTGTTATTGATTGCAACAAGGAAAAAGTTACTTTTAATGTTAATAAATAAATAGCATACGGTATATTTTTCGAAGAAGATTGACAAGAGGCATGTCCTTATACCTTCACTTTCACGGACATTGTCCCGGCCACGAGTTCTTGGTGATATTCCTGTGATTTTCGATCTCCTTCTACAACCCTCCATTTCAGCTGAAATTTGGGGGAATTATTCCTTGGTATGTGACTCCTCCACCCCTCCAAATAGAATTTTTAATGGTAAAGTAATTCTTGAGTATTTAGGAGTTCTTGGTGGATGTTCATATGGGCTTGCATGCTTGTTTTAAATTTATTTTTGAAGTTTTGATGCATGTGTTAGTGTAACAGCCCGGGATTTTCACCCAAATTAAAATTTTTGTTTGTTGCATTGCTGTGATGATTGCCTGTCTTGTCTGCAGTGTTTGCTTCGCCGATTTATTAATCGGTGAATATTTCCCCCCTCTTTATCGTATCGGATGCGAGACCGACCCTTTTCCTACCACGGCACACGACCTTTGTGACACCGGGTTTCACCCGAGCACCATGGCGACTTTCGGCACAAGACCAGCCTTCACCATCAGTGTGGAAACCCCCATTTATATTTAAATGGGTTATTTTATCGGGAGGTGCTCGACGTTCCTTTTTGGCGTTAAGCGATGTAGCTGACGTCAGTTTAGTGCAGCGAGGCGGTGTTTCGAATTTCGTGCGATTCCGACTTCGTCGGGTAGTTAAACGACCGGATGTGCCAGGCATATTAGCCGGTGTAATTCCATGGGTGTATTTATAAAGTTTCATGCGGGCAGCAAACCGACCAACAAGATTTCTCTCTTATCTTCTACTCTAAGCCCACCCAAAAACCAGGCCCAAAACAACCCATTTAGCATCCCCTAACCTCCTTCTATAAATGGTCATGCCCCCTTCCAAATCTGGCAAACCCTAGCACCTAGCCTCCCTCAGTTTTCGTGCCTGCCCTCTCCACATCCGCCACATGGAGAACCAGCCACCAACCACCTCAGATCCAGATCCTCTGATCTCAGCCGTCCGATCTGGATCAGATGGCTCCAGACATGCCACGTCACCAGAACCTGGACAGCCCGCGATGGAGCTCCTCCTCTCACGCCCGAGCGCATCCGGAGATCCTCACGCCGTCGCCTCCACCTCGTCGGCCGGCGAGCTCCACACCGGCAGCCGCACCGCGCCCCAGCGAGCACCTCACCACTGTGCCGCCTCCTCTCCCACTTCTCTGCCTCTCCTTTTCTTTCTCATCTCCTCCCTTTCTCTCCCCGCAGAAGACCACGGCCGCCATGGCCCTCGATGGAGCTCAAGCCGACCCCGATCTGCACACTGAGGAGCTAGCCGCACCTCCTGCTCAACTCGGGCAGCCGCCGCCCGGCGGGTCCCCTCCACCACGCAGCCCGTCCCTAGACTGCCCGTGCCGGAGACGGCCTCCGGTGATCGCCGCCGCCCTCGATCCAGTCGGGATCGAGGATCCCGTCGAACGCGCATCGGCGCCCCGGCCTCCAGTCGTCGTGGGCCGCGCCCCTCCCATGGCCCGTCTTCCGCTGTGGCCCAGGAGCGCATCCCGGCCCAACTCCCAGCCATCCTACTTCCCTAGCCCGCCGTGAAGCCTCACCCGAGCGCGAAGCGCTATCCTCCGCTCACTCTGCGAGCTGGGCCTTGGCCCGAATGGTGAGATGCTCCCTCCTTTTTTGTGTTGTTGTTTCTGTTGGGCTCGACCCACTGCTAAGTAACACATAGTGCACTTTTTAATTTAAGTAGCGCTCGCCCCTGTTTAGGCCCAGTACCTTCGAATTCGGCCCGTTAGACTTTTTTTTTCGTTTCTGGGTTAATATTTAGGCAGATTTAGTTATAATTTTGCGATGCCCGTAACTTTTAAACGTAGCTCGGATCGCGACGTGTTAAACATGTAAATTGCAAAGAATTTTGTGTAGATTAATAAAATGTCCTCTTTTGCCATGTTTGACTTTGTTTACATGCTGTTTTACCGCTAATTACAACCTTGCCACTGTAAATTGTAATCTGCCATAACTTTTTAATCGTTGCTCCGTTTAAAATTTTCTTTCTATGTAACTTGACTAGAATTGCGTGTAGATCTTGTTTATGCTGTTCTTGCTTGCTAACAAAAATAATAAAATATTGTTTAGGGAAAAACAGTACCAAATGATATAATTATCATGGGGTAAATAGTGATATGCATGTTTAGGATTTCACCCATTTGAATTGACTAGCTTAGGTAGTTTATTTATGTTTCAACTCTTTCCATGATTGTGCAATATGCCATGCTTGAGTGAGATGCCATGTTAACAACCTTTGCTCATCTTGTGTATCTAAACAACTTTAATCCTTGTAAATGAGCGGTATCGTCGTGTGTGACGAGTACTCCACTTAACCTGTTAGTAACCTCTCTCGACGATAGATGCGATACCGTAGTGTGTTGTCTCGTGTTGCTTTCTTGTCGTTGATTGTTCATGATTGCTTCGTAGTAATAGATGCTTTCTTGTCGATTGCTTTCCAGTGTTTAGTTCCTGTGTGCTCCCGCGGGTACTCTCGGAGACGGTGCGAGCTTGCGATCAACTACACCTTCGGAAACCAACTTATCAACAGGGAAGGACTATACATTACTTATGACCCATTCTATTATAACCGTCGGTTTGCATGCTAGTCTAGGTTAGGTTCGATGTTTGATCCCACCACATGTTTACAGCCTCTCTTAAACCAATACATCCATGTTCCCCTCCCAGCAAACCATGTACTGCTATGTTACTATTGCTTGTTGCTCAACCCCTGCTTAGTATGCATGTTTAGGATGCTACGAATGTTACCCTGTTACTCCTTGGTTTGGGCTATCACATTATTATATTGTTGTGAATGATATGATTATTATAATGTTGACTATATGCGACGAAGGATGGAAGGTCTAGGCTATCCCGCCCCGATGCTTTGTTCCATTCGAGGCACCTAGGACCGAGTTCCGGGTATTGTGTCTCTTGATGAGTGTGCCTAACCGTGTGTGGGATACTATGGGGTCCCCTTTCCTTACCTACCTAGCTTCAAACATTTATAGAGGTGGCCCAAGCTGATTTACCATTTGCAAACCATGCATATATGTCTGTCGGGTCGCTCCTAGAAGATATCCTTTAAACCAACCAGGGCCAGTGGAGACATGGTTTCCCTGTTGGTCCAAAATGTCCGGCTGAGGACCCGAACTCATGTGAGAATTCACCGGCAATCCAAACCCGAGGCATACGGTAGAGACCAGGTCGAGAGCGCGGACGGCTTCTGAACTGGATGTCGACTCACCGGGGGCCACCCGGATTTGTTCGTTGTTAGTTAGAGGGACCTGTCATTTCGGATCTCTCGAAACTAAATCATAAAATGGTTTCCTATGATGGGTAGCAACTGAGAGAAATGGGCGTGCGTGCGGAACCTTGTAATGGGCAGTTGGTACACCCCTGTAGGGTTAAATCTTTTCGAGAAGCCATGTCCAAGGTTATGGGCGATAATCTTAACTTGACTGCTTCTTCGTCAGGATGCGAAGAGGAGGACAAGGATAGTATAGGTGTTATGTTTGCGTTAGTAGCTGATAGCAAGACTTGGTGGAGGCGATTCCGCATCGAATGCTTGGCTTCTTATCTTACTCTCTAGATCGTTAGCCACTTCATAAATGCTAGTGAGGCAGCCACCTCACCACTTACCCCATCCTTACCGTAAACTACTAGTTATCCTAGAATGACGAGTGATGAAGTCCTTGCTGGGTCAGTTTACCACTACAGTTGGATGCTGAGTACTTCTGTACTCATGATACTACCCCCAATCTCTTTTCAGGGTTCTTGATCGATAATAGGAATGGTGATTGACGTTTCACGTGGAGACTCGACGACGATTAGTTAGGCGAATCCCGGCGGAGGGCCTGGACCCGTGTGATTATGGGAGCGATGTATTTTTCTCTTTACCACTAGACATTTGATTGTAGTCTGTACCAAGACATGTATCTTCCACTGATGTAATGTATTTAAGGCAGTTGTATGCCGATTGTATGAGATGTTGTATCCTTGTAGCTATAATGTTGTGATATCATGTTGGAAATCCGGGGCATATGGCAGTGTCATATGTTGTCACATCCCAAGTTTTATTACCCTGTTATTAGCGTAGCAAAAATTAGGGGTAACAAGAGCTTTCTAAACTTGTGATGTGATGCAAATAAAATTGCCCTATCATGCTTGCTTTATGCTTTGTTGCTATGCCATGCTTGCCTTGTGCTAATGCCATACTTGTTTTCCCTGGTCATGCTAAAAAGAATCAACCAATGAAAATAATTAGCACCTACCACACAGATTGATCTACCAACATATCACCACCATAGCATATTAGCATCACTAGTATTTTCACCAAATAAAGTTTTTCTTGCACATAAATTCACTATTTGAATAATGAAAAATACCTCTATAGCAGAAAGTATTTAATAAAAATGTCTCAAAACTGCTAATTAATTTATTACTATTACTATAATAGTAATAATATTTTTAACCCAATTAAAAATATCTTAAAAATTCTAAATAAATTAGAATAATACTCTTGGAGCTTTATAAATTATTTTGGAGGTTTACAATTTAAGATTTTGTTTCATATTTAAACCAAACCAAGGAGAAGTTTTTGAAAAACTGGTTTTTTTGGTTAAAAAAAAAGAAACCTACGCTACATGGGCCGCAGCCCATCTCCCTCTCTCTCTCTCCAGCCCGCATGACACCCCCCACCCCTACGTCATCAGGAGGCCCCCCTGCTGACGCAAGACAGATGACGGTAGCCCTCGCCACCGCCCTCGTCGGCCAGTAGACGAGGAGGTCGCCCTCTCCGCTCGCCTCTTCCGCTCCCGCACCCCTCCCTTGCCTCACTTTAAAAGGGGAGCACCCCAGCCTCCCCAGTTCCTCACTCCACCTCGCTCCAGCGCCCTCACCACACCCGCTCGCCCGAGACAGAGAGAAGCCGAGGGGAAGAAGAAGGAAGGGAAGGAAGGAAGAAGGGAGGAAGAAGAAGAAGGAGAGGAGGGAGTGGCCGGCGCGCCTCTCCACCTCTGCCACCTCTCGCCGGAGTCGGCGCCGGCGAGGAGCCGCGCCAGGAGGACTGCGCCGACCGCCCCGAGCACCGACGACTCCGAGCCAGAGCCCCTGCACGCCGCCCATCTACCCCGACCCATGGTCAACCCCGACGCCCCCGGCCGCCGCCTTCGCCAAAAACGGAGCCCCACCGTAATCCCGCACGCCCGCCACCCAACCACGCCGGCCGCCGCTGACCGGAGGACCCCCGATAAGCGTCCCGATCCGTTCTCTGTCCGCCTTGGCCGCCACTTTTTTTCTGTGTTGCATGCCCTCCATTTGGGAAAACAATGGAACCCCTAGGCCGCCCCCTACCTCCGCCGCCCCCTGCCGCCGGCAGCCGGCCACCGCATGCCTGCCGGCGAGGCCAGGCTCGCCCCCTGTTTGCCATGGGAGATCTCCCGAGATCCCCGTCCGCTCGAGCTAGAAGACGGCCCCTGGCCGTCCGATCTCACTTGATCCGATGGCCCAGGGAGCCCCATACCCCTTCGGTTAAAAAAAACAACTTACTCTTGCGCTGTGCTGGGCTCGGCCCGTTTTAGAAAAAAGAGAAACAGTGCCCGTGTGCGCCAGATAGCCGGGCCGGCCTGCTGAGCTCTTCTCTTTTGTTTTAAATCTGGAAAGCTTAAATAATTTTAGACAAATAACCGTAGCTCAGAAAATTATGAAATAAATTTTGTATGGCTTAGAAAATTGTGTTTTATTTTTCTGTATGTTTAGAATAATTTTTATGCAGTACCAAATTAATTGCTTTAGTTTAAACTAGTTAATAGTTCTTTTTAGCAGCTAAGAATAGTTTTAATCAATTCCCTGTAAACCCTAAAAATGTAATGTTGATTTGTATATACTCTTGTGAATATTCTTGATTTTTCTGTATGTGTAGAATATTTTTTGGCTTAAATAAATTTGTGACCCCTTTTATTATTATTATTACTATTGCTAGTTTATTTCCTATTTAACTTATGTTAGTACTATTTGGTTGTTAGTTTAATATTAAACTAGCAATAGGTCAGTAGGTTTTTGCCATGAACTTGGTTATGGAAATAAAACAAATTAATAAGTTGTTAATGAATTTATTAACTAAATAAAACATAGCTTAAGTTAAGAATTTCTTTAATATAGTCTTGTTGTGGTAATCCTATTAAATTTATTCCAATGCCTTGTTGTGGTATTCAACTTTGAAGTGTTGATTTAGTATTTCAATGCTCGTACAAATGGTTCTTTTAATTACCTGTTGTTTGATAGTGAAGTTGAGCGTTGTGTGCCTTGTTTGTTTTGCCCGGTTGTAATGGTGAATTTTTTTCTTCCACAACGTGTAGACGATACGCCGTACGTTGCAGGTGAAGACTCCTCCCTTGCCGCCGAAGAAGCCGATCCAGGGTACATCGCCGAGGAAGTCAAGCCATCGTCAAACTCAAAACCCCGTATTACCATTTTTTTTACCTTCTTGTATCACTTATATTGTATCATGCTAGTATTATATATTCATATGGTTTGGGATTGTATTAGTTATATTAGAAAAACTCCACACCACCCCCTAGCCTACCTATTTGGGAAAAACTAAGTAGAACCCCGATGATCCCGGCATTCTGTCGAGACCATCACTCAGCTCTAGCATTTAGCATTACATAACAACTTGGAAAGTCATAATTCATCCTATATGGTACGGCATACACCTAAGAAGGTGGTATAGCCGGGTTTGTGGAACATCGTCGGACATGGACAAAGTCTCGAGGGACTCTCTATATGTGCCGCCAAAATCTAGCATTACAGTACAACCACTATACTCTGGTATGGGACAAGGCTAGTTGGAAGCTTGTTTGTCTTAGTACGGGGGTCCTATAACTACACATGGATGCGTGATTCCACGAATCCGATAGCCCTCGAAGTCGATGGGTGAAATTCGCTAGGCTTAGTGTCGGAAGGAACCTTGGTGCTCTTCGACTACGGTGCAGGCTTGGGTCCTAGAGGAGCATGCTCTTTCACACAGAAAGTCTATGCAGTACGCAAGGGGTGGATTCACCTATACTAGGGAAGACAAGGGGAAAACTAAGGTCGATTATCCGAGACCCGCATACTGAAGTATGACGACCCGTGGGGACACACGGCGGATGTATCGAATGTGGTGGGTAAAGTGTACAACCTCTGCAGAGTGTAAATCTATTCGAGTAGCCGGAGTCCACGGTCATGGACAGCTAGTGAGGCCACACTTTGTGGGGAATAGATGAGAAGCCCGGTACTGAGTTTATGGTTTGCGACGATGATGTTGATATTGTTGGAAAAAGGTTCTTATCCAAATACATTGTGGGAAATAAAATCTGCCAAGTTTAAACCTTTGCCAACTTAATAATAATCTTGAGTAGATAGAAAATCCCTATGAAGAACTCCACCATATAGCCATCCTATTATTTTCGTATGCAAAACTTTGTTTCTTTCTCTAGGTGGTTTGCGAGTACTTTGTATGTACTCACGGCTTTGTCCCTGGTTATTCAATCGGCCAGGCTTGGAGGAGCAGGTATATGATGATGATGCTACCGACGATTACTAGGATGTGCTATGCTCTGGACTACCCTGTGGATTGTGCCGCTACTACTTATCCTGCTTTTGCTTATTCCGCTGCTATTTGAGCCCGATGAGGCCGTGTAAGACTTTATTGTTGTATGACGTTGTATTCGGTATTGTATGAACATTGAGACTATGATAGCCATGTCGATATTTGTGTCATGCGACACTGATAATGGGAGCATGACAGTTTACACAGCTGGCCGCTCTGGACATATAGTCCGGGGTGCCCACAGACTTGGTATCAGAGCCTCTGTTCAGACCATAGCTGCCTAGTTAGGTTGGTCGGTAGATAGGATGGGGGGAAATCAAAAACTATTTTCTAAACTAAAGAGAGGGTCAAATGCATAGTATAGAATGCTTACCTCTCTTATCCCCTCTATAGTAAACTATGAAATGTTTTATGATGTTAAAATTTTGCACACTTGTCATCTAACTTAAACTCTTAAAACTTGTAGATGGCTGGAGTTCCTGTGCACCACCTCCAGCTGACTCAGGCTGGGAAGACGCCCTTTGCTCAGGATCTGATGGATCTGCTTGCGCTCGTTCACCGCCCAGCTGCGGAGTTCAGGGCTTTCCAGATCACCAGTGGGGAGGATACCGAGCTCCGCTTGATTGTGCGGTGTGAGCTCCGAGGTTCGGAGGTGGCCCCACGGTCGGATCCTATCAGCTTCACGGTGTATGCTCATAACTGGGAGGAGGGTCTGGCCCGAGCTTGCCAGGAGGCGATTGCACGCCTTGTGAGGTTTCACCAGTACGAGCTGGGTACCACGCGGTTCCGTCACTACGGGATGCGCGATGATGAGGGAGATCCAACTCCTGGTGTGCTTCACCCGGTCCCGAGGGACCACTTGTTCGCTCTAGAGAGACACCTAGATCTGACTCAAGCTCAGCTGGATGAGGTCTGGGTCAAGCATGACTACAACCTCCAGACCGAGGGTCCCGCCCCCATCGCCCCCATCGAGCTGGAGACTCGGGACAAGATTATCAAGGAGCTGCAGGACAAGGTCGCCAGTTTGGAGGAGAGTAACAAGATGCTGAGGAAGAGGACCAGGAGCCTGAAGCGCAAGTGCGACGATTTGGAGGATGAGATTGATGCTATGGATGATGGCGAGGACATACAGAAGGAGGAGAACGCCCATATCAGTGATGATGAGGACTGGATGGATGAGGAGTACAAGGAGGCTCCGAACACTGATGATGAGGACTTCATCGATGATCGCGATGAGGATGAGCTCTAGGCGTCGTTAGTTGTTGGATGCCCTTTTGGAGATTTGCGTTAGACGTTGCATGTGTGGTTGGTTACCTGTAAGACTTGATTATGTATGAGACTTATGCTATCGTTATGCTACCATGTGGTGACTGCTAGTTGCATGATTATTACCTATTTTATAAGTCTTGCTTGTGTGTGATAACTAGATTGTTAGGGACTTACCCCCTTGTAGACTAAATTCCCTCTTATCTTGCGCAACAACCTCAGGGTGCCGAGAAGATCCCACACAAACCCAAGTAGATCCGGTGACGCGCCACCGCCACCACCCGACCCTAAAATGGCGCAGCTTCTGCGACTGCTGATGGAGAAGCGCCAGGCCGCTCGTGACGAGCACCAGGCGAACATGGCTGCACTCCAGTAGCTAGTCGAGGCCGCCACCAATGCAAACAAAGGAGGCGGAGGAGCTGGTGGGAATGAGGAGCCCAGGTCTCGCCTCTGAGACTTCCAGAACACCAACCCTCCGGTGTTCTCGCAGACGAAGGAGCCTTTGGATGCTGAGGATTGGCTCCACACCATGGAGAACAATCTCATTGTCGCCGCTGTTGGCAAAAACGAGAAGGTCATGTATCAAAGAGATGGATGTTTAATTTGCTCCAACTGGGGATCAAACCAGGGACCTCCCAGATGCAACCACATCTCCCACACCACTGGGATGGAGCTAACTCTTTGACAGGAAAACAAGAGAATATGAACTATTGCACGTACAGAAGAAAAAACTACAAAATATAGCAGCAAAATAAAAGGAGGCTGCTGGGACTTGAACCCAACACCTCTCGGGTACAACCATGGTACTCAAGCCACTACACCATCGAAGAATTTACGGAAAATAAGTAAACAGAAATCAAATGAACTCAACAAATCGCGGCTAGCTAACTGAAGAAAACTGCAGCGCAGTTTCCCGACGAAACTGAAACTGCAGCGGCTCATGGGCGCAGCGATCGGGCCGGACTGCAGCGAGAGCGCATGGGACACGCTGGGGCGGCCACTGGCTTTCACGGGAGGTTCCAAAGGCACTCCCTTGGCTTCCTAACACACACGGAGAGCACGACATGATCATGGTGACCACAGCGGCAACAAGACAAGATGGCGAAACCTACGGCTCCATAAGGGATTCTCGCGAGGATGAAGAAGGAGGGGAGAAGGGGAGGCGCTCACGAGGGGGAGGGCGAGGTCGACGATCGGGTCGGGGACGCGCAGGCGAGGACGGCGACAAAGACGGGCTCCCGACCGCGAGGAAGAAGATGACGAGGAAGACGGCTCGGGGCTCACTAGCTCCTTCTTCAGCTTCTCGGGGACGCGATCATCAATTGTGAGGTCGCCTTCCTCATCGGGCTCGAGGACGGGGCTCTCCTGGCGGCGCTGCGGGGATGGAGAAGAGGACCACGTCGACAACGACGATGATCAGCAGCATGGCTGGACAGAAATTTAACCATGGACATCCTGTCCATGGCAGCAGAGGAGGAGATGGGGAGGAAGAAGAAGGGGGGTAGCGGCGCAAGGGAGAGGGGAGAGGCTAGGGTTCGGGCAGGGGGAGAGAGGAGGCTTTAAGGGGAGGAGGCAGGGGTCGCTGCCGGGAGGGCTCCACCTCCTCTCACGCAATGGCCGTGAGGAGGGGACCTCCACGTGCAGGGAAAAAAGAGAGGAGGGGATCGGGAGAGGGGGTTTGCTTGGGTTGGGCTGGAAGATGGGCTGGCTAAGAGGGGTTGGGTCCAAATGGCTAGGGGAAAAAAACTGCATTTACTCTTTTAACAAAAAGAAAGCAGGAGAAAAGGGGAAAAAGAAATAGCAAAGGATATTATAAAATTATATAACAATATGACTATGAATCCTTAGAAATTATAGGATTTTTAGAAAATGATTTGGGACAATATTATGTAAGTAATAAAAATGACTATTAAATTAATTTAAAAGCCATTTAAATTACAACCCCATTTTCTAGACATGATAAAATCATGGGAATTGGAAGGGATATTTATCATGGGAAAACATGATGGAATCCAAAAGGGCTTGCTCAAAGGATCAAAGATGATCATGAAAGAAAAAGGCAAAGGATAGCAAGGAAGAAAAGAAAGAATTCAAGAAAATCCTTTTACATAACATTAAAAATGCTTGGGCATTTTTCTGTCATATGGATTATAGCAAAGAATAATTGTGCAAAATTTCATCCCCAATGGGAAAATAAAAATGCAAATTTTTCTGGATTTGCTAGTTTTGGGCTGTTACATGGAGTTCCGCGCCCAGCAGGCGGAGTTCCCCGCGACCCTGCATCAGAAGTGATCTTCTTCAAGTGTGGCCAAAAGGGTCACTATGCCATTACTTGCACCAATAAGGCAAATGCTGCCCCACGCCCCAATGCTATAGCACCAGCCAGAGGGAACCCCGGCCGCAACAATGCCCAGCGCGGTGCGCCCAATGCCGCCAAGGGACGTCTGAACCATGTGCAAGCCGAGGAAGCCCTGGAGGTACCAGACGTTATCTTGGGTACGTTTCCAGTTAATTCAGTACCTACTCAAGTATTGTTTGATTCTGGTGCATCACACTCGTTTGTTACGAAGACATTTGTGGATAGAAGTAAGTTGTCACCTAGTGAAATGAGGAGGCCCATGGTAGTCCAAATACCCGGATCCAAAACCCGAGCCAGTTTAGCTTGTTCCGGAGTTCCCAGAGCGATTCATGGAGTCGAGTTCCCAGCTGACCTGATCGTGTTAGGGATAGAAGGTATAGATGTGGTACTTGGCATGAATTGGTTGTCCAGATACCGAGGCCGGATAGATTGCACTGAGAGGACAGTCAACCTCACGAGTGCCGATGGAGTTCAGATAGAGTACACCAACAAGGAAGAGACTGCCCGAGCCTTCTGTCATCAGAGTGTCTCGGTGCCACCACTTGAGGAGGTGAAGGTTGTGTGTGGATTCCCGGACGTCTTTCCGGAGGAGCTACCCGGTATGCCGCCTGATCGGGATATCGAGTTTATCATCAAGTTAGTGCCTGGTACAGCCCCTATCACATAGAGACCTTACCGGATGAATGCCGAAGAGCTGGTTGAGTTGAAAAAACAGTTGAATGACATGCTCTAGAAGGGACTGATTCGACCCAGTGCTTCACCCTGGGGTTCACCAGTTCTCTTTGTGGACAAGAGAGACAGCACCATACGCATGTGTGTGGACTACCGTAAGCCGAATGAGATGACCATCAAGAACAAGTATCCACTCCCTAAGATCGAGGATTTGTTCGACCAGTTGAACGGAGCCCGAGTCTTCTCCAAGATCGATCTAAGGACCGGATATCACCAGCTGAAGGTCCGCGAGTCGGACATCCCCAAGACGGCTTTCACGACCCGCTATGGTTTGTTCGAGTACACTGTGATGTCCTTCGGACTTACCAATGCCCCGGCCTATTTCATGAACCTCATGAACAAGATCTTCATGAAGTATCTCGACAAGTTTGTGGTGGTATTCATTGATGATATCCTGATATACGCCAAGATCGAAGAAGAGCATGCCGAGCATCTGCGCTTAGTCCTCGAGACTTTGCGTGAGCACCAGTTGTACGCCAAGTTCAGCAAGTGCGAGTTCTGGCTCAAGGAAGTCGGATTTTTGGGACATGTATTGTCAGAGGGAGGAATATCCGTCGATCCCGCCAAGATTCAGTCCATCATAGACTGGACAGCTCCGACCACTCAGACTGAAGGTAGAGGATTCCTCGGACTAGCGGGATACTACCGCAAGTTCGTGGAAGGCTTCTCCAGCATCGCCCGACCCATGACCCAGCTGCTAAAGAAGGACCAGAAGTTTGTGTGGACAGAAAAGTGTGAAGCCAGTTTCCAGGAGTTGAAGAGGAGATTGGTATCCTCCCCAGTGTTGACGGTGCCTGACCTGACCAAGAGCTTTGATGTGTACTGCGATGCATCGAAGGTTGGTTTGGGTTGCGTTCTTATGCAAGTGGGCAAGGTGATTGAGTACCTGTCACGACAATTGAAGCCGCACGAGTTGAACTACCCCACACATGACTTGGAGCTAGCCGCTGTTGTGCTTGCTCTCAAGAGATGGAGACATTACCTGATGGGTCACCGTTGCGACATATACACAGACCATAAGAGCCTAAAGTACATTTTCTCGCAGAAGGATTTGAACATGAGGCAGAGGAGATGGATCGAGTTGATCAAAGACTACGATCTCGAGATCAACTACCATCCTGGCAAGGCCAATGTGGTAGCAGATTCCCTCAGCCGCAAGCCATGCACACTTAATGCGATGATCAGAGAGACGCAGCCAGGTCTGCACGAGGAGTTCGAGAAGCTGGGTTTGTAACTTGTTACACCCGGTTTTCTGGCTCACCTCGAGCTGACTCCGACTCTATTTGATCAGATCAAGGAGGCACAGAAGGGACACTATAGTATTGAGGGAATCAAGAAGAAGATGCCCCTCGGCAAGGCCCCGAAGTTCACGATAGATGATGACGGAGTTCTTTGGTTCGATGGACGATTGTGTGTGCCTGATATAGAGGAGTTGAAGCTCAATATCCTGAAGGAAGCTCACAATACACCTTACTCCATCCACCCTGGAGGGACTAAGATGTATCAAGACCTGAAGGACTTGTTCTGGTGGCACGGTATGAAGCGTGAAATTGCCTTGTATGTCGCCAAGTGCGACATCTGCCAGAGAGTGAAAGAGGAACACCAGAGACCTGCAGGATTGCTGCAACCACTCCGAGTTCCTCAATGGAAGTGGGAACAAATAGGCATGGACTTCATCACAGGTCTACCGAGGTCGAGCAAAGAACATGACTCTATCTGGGTTATCGTCGATCGACTCACCAAGGTAGCGCACATAATCCCAGTGCGAACCACCTATCGAGGAGACCAGCTGGCAGAATTGTACATGTCGAGGATCGTATGCCTGCACGGAGTCCCGAAGGAGATTGTGTCTGACCGAGGTACCCAGTTTACCTCGAGGTTCTGGAAGCAAGTCCAGGAGGCACTAGGAACCAAGCTCACATTCAGCACAGCCTATCACCCGCAGACTGGAGGCCAGACCGAGCAAGTGAACCAGATACTAGAGGATATGCTCCGCGCATGTGCTCTATCCTACGGTTCCAAGTGGGAAGACTTCTTTCCCTACGCATAATTCTCCTACAACAACAGCTACCAGTCGAGTTTGCAGATGGCACCATTTGATGCTCTGTATGGGAGGAAGTGTCGCACGCCCCTGAACTGGTCTCAGACCGGAGAAGGGAAGATTTTCGGACCCGTTGTTCTGAAAGAGGCCAAAGAGCAGGTCCAGTTGATTCGTGAGCGTCTCAAGACCGCTCAGTCTCGTTAGAAGAGTTCTGTCGACCCCAAGCGTCGAGAGGTGACTTTTGTAGTTGGAGATTTTGTGTATCTCCGAGTCACCCCATTGAAGGGAATGCAACGATTCCATGTGAAGGGAAAGCTAGCACCCCGATACATCGGACCGTTTGAGGTGATAGACAGACGAGGCCAAGTTGCCTATCAGTTGAGACTGCCAGCAGAGCTATCCGATGTGCATGACGTCTTCCACGTATCACAGCTCCGGAAGTGTCTGGAGGTGCCGGACAAGCCCGATGTTTTCAAGAACATCGATCACCGCACGGTGGACATCAACCAGGACCTGACATACCGCGAGACGCCCCTTCGTATCCTGGAAGAAGCCACCCGAGTCACCCGTAAGCGCGCGATCAAGTCCCACAAGGTCCAGTGGACAAATCACACAGAAGAGGAAGCCACCTGGGAACGGGAGGACTACCTCAAGCGCGAGTTCCCGCATCTCTTCACTAGCTTTTGAATCTCAGGGACGAGATTCTTTTTAAGGGAGGAAGGTCTGTCACATCCCAACTTTTATTACCCTGTTATTAGCGTAGCAAAAATTAGGGGTAACAAGAGCTTTCTAAAGTTGTGATGTGATGCAAATAAAATTGCCCTGCCATGCTTGATTTATGCTTTGTTGCTATGCCATGCTCTCCTTGTGCTAATGCCATACTTGTTTTCCCTGGTCATGCTAAAAAGAATCAACCAATGAAAATAATTAGCACCTACCACACAGATTGATCTACCAACATATCACCACCATAGCATATTAGCATCACTAATATTTTCACCAAATAAAGTTTTTCTTCCACATAAATTCACTATTTGAATAATGAAAAATACCTCTATAGCAGAAAGTATTTAATAAAAATGTTTCAAAACTGCTAATTAATTTATTACTATTACTATAATAGTAATAATATTTTTAACCCAATTAAAAATATCTTAAAAATTCTAAATAAATTAGAATAATACTCTTGGAGCTTTATAAACTATTTTGGAGGTTTACAATTTAAGATTTCGTTTCATATTTAAACCAAACCGAGTAGAAGTTTTTGCAAAACTGGTTTTGTTGGTTAAAAAAAGAAACCTACGCTACCTGGGCCGCAGCCCATCTCCCTCTCTCTCTCCAGCCCGCATGACACCCCCCACCCCTACGTCATCAGGAGCCCCCCTGCTGACGCAAGCCAGATGACGGCAGCCCTCGCCACCGCCCTCGTCGGCCAGTAGACGAGGAGGTCGCCCTCTCCGCTCGCCTCTCCCGCTCCCGCACCCCTCCCTTGCCTCGCTTTAAAAGGGGAGCACCCCAGCCTCCCCAGCTCCTCACTCCACCTCGCTCCAGCGCCCTCACCACACCCGCTCGCCCGAGACAGAGAGAAGACGAGGGGAAGAAGAAGGACAGGAAGGAAGAAGGGAGGAAGAAGAAGAAGAGAGGAGGGAGAGGCCGGCGCGCCTCTCCACCTCCGCCACCTCTCGCTGGAGTCGGCGCTGGAGAGGAGCCACGCCAGGAGGACCGTGCCGACCGCCCCGAGCCCCGACGACCCCGAGCCAGAGCCCCTGCACACCGCCCGTCTACCCCGACCCGTGGTCAACCCCGACGCCCCCGGCCGCCGCCTTCGCCAAAAACGGAGCCCCACCGTAATCCCGCACGCCCGCCACCCAACAACGCCGGCCGCCGCTGACCGGAGGACCCCTGGTAAGGCTCCCGGTCCGTTCTCTGTCCGCCTTGGCCGCCACTTTTTTTTTTGCGTTGCATGCCCTCCATTTGGGAAAAAATGGAACCCCTAGGCCGCCCTTAGCTCCGCCGCCCCCTACCGCCGGCCGCCGGCCACCGCATGCTCGCCGGCGAGGCCAGGCTCGCCCCCTGTTCGCCATGGGAGCTCTCCAGAGCTCCCCGTCCGCTCGAGCTAGAAGACGGCCCCTGGCCGTCCGATCTCACTTGATCCGACGGCCCAGGGAGCCCCATACACCTTCGGTTAAAAAAAACAACTTACTGCTGCGCTGTGCTGGGCTCGACCCGTTAAAAAAAAAGAGAAACTGTGCCCATGTGCGCCAGATAGCCGGGCCGGCCTGCTGAGCCCTTCTCTTTTGTTTTAAATCTAGAAAGCTTAAATAATTTTAGACAAATAACCGTAGCTCCGAAAATTATGGAATAAATTTTATGTGGATTAGAAAATTGTGTTTTATTTTTCTGTATGTTTAGAAATTTTTTTATGCAGTACCAAATTAATTGCTTTAGTTTAAACTAGTTAATGGTGCTTTTTAGCAGCTAAGAATAGTTTTAATCAATTCCCTGTAAACCCTAAAAATGTAATGTTGATTTGTATATACTCCTGTGAATATTCTTGATTTTTCTGTATGTGTAGAATATTATTTGGCTTAAATAAATTTGTGACCCCTTTTATTATTATTATTACTATTGCTAGTTTATTTCCTATTTAAATTATGTTGGTACTATTTGATTGTTAGTTTAATATTAAACTAGCATATGGTCAGTAGGTTTTTTCCATGAAGTTGGTTTTGGAAATAAAACAAATTAATAAGTTGTTAATGAATTTATTAACTAAATAAAACATAACTTAAGTTAAGAATTTCTTTAATATAATCTTGTTGTGGTAATCCTATTAAATTTATTCCAATGCCTTGTTGTGGTATTCAACTTTGAAGTGTTGATTTAGTATTTCAATGCTAGTACAATGGTTCTTTTAATTACCTGTTGTTTGAGAGTGAAGTTGAGTGTTGTGTGCCTTGTTTGTTTTGCCCGGTTGTAATGGTGAATTTGTTTCTTACACAACGTGTAGACGATACGCCGTACGTTGCAGGTGAAGACTCCTCCCTTGCCGCCGAAGAAGCCGATCCAGGGTACATTGCCGAGGAAGGCAAGCCATCGTTAAACTCAAAACCCCGCATTACCATTTTTTTACCTTCTTGTATCACTTATATTGTATCATGCTAGTATTATATATTCATATGGTTTGGGATTGTATTAGTTATATTAGAAAAACTCCACACCACCCCCTAGCCTACCTATTTGGGAAAAACTAAGTAGAACCCCGATGATCCCGGCATCCTGTCGAGACCATCACTCAGCTCTATCATTTAGCATTACATAACAACTTGGAAAGTCATACTTCATACTATATGGTACGGCATACACCTAAGAAGGTGGTATAGCCGGGTTTGTGGAACATCGTCGGACATGGACAAAGTCTGGAGGGACTCTCTATATGTGCCGCCAAAATCTAGCATTACAGTACAACCACTATACTCTGGTATGGGACATGGCTAGTTGGAAGCTTGTTTGTCTTAGTACGGGGGTCCTATAACTACACATGGCTGCGTGATTCCACGAATCCGATAGCCCTCGAAGTCGATAGGTGAAATTCGCTAGGCTTAGTGTCGGAAGGAAACTTGGTGCTCTTCGACTACGGTGCAGGCTTGGTTCCAAGAGGAGCATGATCTGTCACACGGAAAGTCTATGCAGTACGCAAGGGGTGGATTCACCTGTACTAGGGCAGACAAGGGGAAAACTAAGCACGATTATCTGAGACCCGCATACTGAAGTATGACGACCCGTGGGGACACACGGCGGATGTATCGAATGTGGTGGGTAAAGTGTACAACCTCTGCAGAGTGTAAATCTATTCGAGTAGCCGGAGTCCACGGTCATGGACAGCTAGTGAGGCCACACTTTGGGGGGAATAGATGAGAAGCCCGGTACTGAGTTTATGGTTCGCGACGATGACGTTGATATTGTTGGAAAAAGGTTGGACTTGACTTATCCAAATACATTGTGGGAAATAAAATCTGCCAAGTTTAAAACTTTGCGAACTTAATAATAATCTTGAGTAGATAGAAAATCCCTATGAAGAACTCCACCATATAGCCATCCTATTATTTTTGTATGCAAAAATTTGTTTCTTTCTCTAGGTGGTTTGCGAGTACTTTGTATGTACTCACGGCTTTGTCCCTGGTTATTCAATCGGCCAGGCTTGGAGTAGCAGGTATATGACGATGATGCTACTGGCGATTACTAGGACGTGCTATGCTCTGGACTACCCTGTGGATTGTGCCGCTACTACTTATCCTGCTTTTGCTTATTCCGCTACTATTTGAGCCGATGAGGCCGTGTAAGACTTTATTGTTGTACGAATTTTTATTAGGTATTGTATGAACATTGAGACTATGATAGCCATGTCGAGTTGTGTGTCATGCGACACTGATCATGGGAGCATGGGAGTTTACACAGCTGGCCTCTCTGGACATATAGTCCGGGGTGCCCACATATGTCTCGGTGGGACCGATATGTGCTTCGTCCCCGGATCTGGATGGAAACGTCTAGATCTGGAACAGTACCGCATATCGGGCCTTATAATTAGCCTCTATGAAGTGAGTAAAGTAGTATGCTTCATCCCTTATTCATTATTTACTACTTGTTATAGCTTGCTAAAAATTTCAGATTAGGGGGTAATGAAAAAGGTTAAGGGATGGTTCGTGACAAAGAAAACCCCTGCCGCAGATAGGCTTAATAGAGCCTCAGGATCAACCCCTCCTGCAAGGGCAAGTTACAATGATGATGCCGAACTTCCGGGATTGCTCAACGAGTCAAATACTGTGCAGGCCAAGTCATACCCAAGCTACGAGTTTCTGACGGCTGCAGGTTTGAAAGAATATTTTGATAACCTTATTAAGACCGTAGGTTTGACACACCTCATGACGCACGAGGTGCAATAGTATCCCATGCTGACTTAATATTCTGTCAACTGGTTTAAATTCAACGATGGGCCTCTTCCCACCATTGAGTTTAGATATTATGATGAAACGCTAACTATGTCATTTGAAGAATTTTGTGACATTTTAAGTGTGCTTAACGAAGGTATAATGCACAAGATAATGGATCAACCCTACGACCTCAAGGTTGTCTACAACTCTCTTTGTAATGGAGACACGAGGCACATTCAGCGAGGAAAAGTACTAAGCATCCAGTTTCCCTACATTAAGTACTTTGCATATTATATTTCTCGAGGGGTGTTAGCTAGCACCAACAAGGGCAACATTAGTTCCCCTGACCTTTCTATACTTGCGGCTGCCTTGAGGGAGACCGAACGTATAACTTGGGTGCTTTGATCGCTCGCCGTCTCAGCTTTAATGCTGAGAAGGGCGCTACATTTTCACTTATTATCGAGCAACTTGATCTACTCGTGCAACCTCATGATTTTCCATTACCTTCTTCACGCCTCAACTTAGCTGTCATGAAAAGGCGTGAGTTTGTCACTAAGGGTTCCTATTGGGGAGACCTTAATTATATGCTGCTATTTGACACATGTACTACCCATACTATCCGTTTGCGTGCTCCCTTTTTATTTGAACATGATATCAGGAACAGATGGTCACTCTTTGAGGTCGAGCTAGATGAGTATCTATTTCAGCAGCAACACATGGCCCCTGCAAGTGACGTAGAGGCGCACAAAGACGAGTACGAGGAGCCACCTCCGCCTGCACCCGAGGAGCACTTTGTCCCTTACCAGGAGGGATCCTCCTCTCAGCAGTAGGGGAGGATGTCATTCTAGGTGCACGACGCCCGACATGAACCATGGGCATACCACTACGATCATGGAGCCAAAGTAAGCTCCTGGGCTCAAAGTAAATGAGTCTAGCTTAGGCCAAAAGCTTAAGCTTGGGGGAGTACACATCTCTCTCCCCTTTTCATTTGTATCATCCATGATATCATTTGTCCTTTTTGAAGTTTTTGCTTGTTCTTCTTTGTTCTTTCTTAATTTGCAAAAACAACAAGAATATTTCCCCTTTTCACTTTGTTTGTTAAACCCTTAAAAACACAAAAGTATTTCCTTTTCTCTTTTTAGTTTGTTTTGTTTATAGAGTTCAACTCGCGTCCATGGCTTCACTTGCGCTTTATTATTTTCGTTGGCGTTCGATCGTGCAAGTGAAAAGGCAATAATGATGAAGAAGGCATAATGGACGTGACAGGGAAATCCAGTATGAACTCTATTTGTTTTCACTTTTGTACATATGCCTGTACTTATGACCGAGAGACCGGCTTGCTATGACATAGTTCTATGTTCACAATGCCATCCTAGTACGTAGTTCATGCTTTATTTATGACTAGTCTCAAATAGCTAGAGTGCATAATGTGTTATTGAAATGATTTGCATGCATTTCTTTATTCATGATTTGGCATAATGAAGTGGTATCTTCCTTCGGAGAATCATTGGATTGACTGGGCACATGCCTACACATGTTTATGACTAAAAGTATGAATAGCCTTGATGATCTTTTTGTTTCAGAATAGTGATATCACTTTCATGCCCGATTCGATGTTGCTTTGTCGCTCTCCATGATTATGATTGTTATTGCTCTGTAGTTGGTCTCTTCCCCGTCTTTTGCTAGCCTTTACTTGTACTAAGAGGATTGACTTCTTGTGCATCCAAAATCCTTGAAACCAGTTATGCCATAAGAGTCCACTATATCTTCCTACATATGGTATTTACCTGCCATTCCTAACGGAGACTTTCATGTGCCATCTCAAATCCTTCAAATAAATTTCCCGTTTTGTACCCGTACAAGCTCATGGAGTGGTAGGGGTAATCAGTATCTTCCATGCTAAAGATTTTTTACTCGTTGACAAAGTTTTAACTAGTCAAATTTATGAGCCAGAGGTTGGTCTAGAGAATGCCCAGTTCTAAATGGTTTATAAAAAAATAGAACTTGCACCCGTGAGCTTGAGATTGCATGGAGGGGGAGTATGATTGGTGGAGGCGGAGCGTAAGCAAAATAAAAAACATGGGAACTGCCATTAATGTAGTTGGAATATAAGATATTGAGAACTTTTATCGTGACCCGTTGACTAGAAAGCTACACTCTCAAAAACAATTAATCTCCGATTTAAACAT
Organism: Bromus sterilis; assembly: GCA_950022295.1. NCBI lineage: Eukaryota > Viridiplantae > Streptophyta > Magnoliopsida > Poales > Poaceae > Bromus > Bromus sterilis. The sequence continues at coordinate 185,523,802 of OX465595.1, forward strand.
CGAGCTCTGGTACATGTTTAGTCTTTGCTTCTGACCATGTATATTCAATCATGCCTCCAAAAGCCACGGTTCGAGAGTCCCACCTTATCCTTTAAAATCACTAATCCCACCTTCTCCTTTAAAAGCACCAACATAGAGAGCATGATTGTCATTTGTCCCAAAGTGCCATTCTCCCAAAGTACCATTGTCTTCTGCATTGTCGCAAAGTACCATTGTCTTCTGCATGATTGTGATATTGCTCATTCTGAAATATCTACTTCTAGTCTCCTTTAAGACTTCATAGGTGCCACTGCATTTATGTTTTGCTTCACTTATGGGGGCAAGCGAGATACCACTCTACTATATTCAAGTTATGTGCATTATAATCATGTAGTAATTTTCAGTTGCATATTATTCATTCTTAGCTCTTTGTGAACTTTTCATAATCTTGAAGGATCACTTTATGCATTGTCTTTGTAGCATTATTCGTATGCTTGCGAAATCTGATTGTAGTATAGGCCTATGCGCATGTTGTGAGGCAAATGTGTTGGTCAAAGTTTCTTTGTGGCGTTTTATGGGTGTAGATAACACCACCTCATTGGTTACCCCAAGTGGAAGGTTATGATGTAGATAGCAGCAAATTTCCCTGAGTAAAGATACCAAGGTTATCAATCCAGTAGGATTCCAAAGTCAACAAGTAGGTGGAAACGGCGCCAAAGACACTCTTTTCCCAGTCCCTTGTACGAAACTATTTGCGATGCTATCAACGCAAACGGTATAAATAAAAATCCATGTGCCCGAAACTGAACCTTATGGGAAACGTACGTCAACGACCACCATTCTGAAAATTATTTCATGGGTAATGTAGGACTGACAGGTCTTTGAAAACCCGTCTGTGATGATTAGGGTGAAAACCCACAGTTGCAAATTAAGTACCGCCAACCTGTCTACGCAATCGTTCATAGTTACTGAAATGTTTGGAATGCCTAATCTATCAGGTACGCTTCTGAAAATCCTTCCGTGTGTGAAACAAGGACTAATGATTCGTTCAAACAACCGTCCGCATGAGCAGTCAGAAAACCCACGGTTGCAAAGAATGAACCGCTAGCCCTTCTTCACAATCATTTGTATTTACTGAAACATGTGTGATGTGTAATCTATCAGGCATGTTTCTGCAAAACTTAGCGTTGTTTATGAATGACAGATAGTTCCTACAATCAAGTGTTTGTGTTTTCTCCTGAGAACACCTACGGTTCTAAAAAATGAATTGCTACCTCAGTAAAGCAATCGTTCTGAATTAAAACATAGTGTGCGATATAAAACATATCAGAAACGTTTATGAAAATATAAGAGTTGGATGCCAACAGTTAAATAAAATAAATGAACTGGGGGTGATGCCTATGCCTATCACCGATGGATTTCTTTGAATAACTGTGTGTTATAATAGTCGTCTGGGCCTCTACCAATGGTCATGTTGTCATTTTCGTGGTCAATTCCCTTATCTTCTATGCGAGCCGCACATTACTACTACACAGTACACGTGTAGTTGGCAGGCATCTTGGGGACGCGACCGTGTATTATTGAGCAGTTCCTCCCCTCTTCTACACAAACCGCCCATTGCATAAATAGCAGGGAAAATTGGGTTCCACTCATGTCTCTCTCTCTCTCTATCAGCGCCTCCCGGCCATCCAGACCTCGATCCATAGTTCGTCACCCCAAGGACATGGCTTCTTCACCGCCCCCCCGCTAAGCGTGTTAGGTGTAGAGTGGTTTCCATCTCCGTTCTATTCCATTACGATATCTCCTCTTTTTTTTGCGAGAAACACTTTCTCCTTTCTGCTCTGATCTTTCTTTTGACATTGTTTTTTAGTTCAAATCGATATACATGTCTGGTGGATCTGATTTCCAGGAAAATCACCCGGCCATCATCGATGAGTTATGCCAGGCGTTGGAAAGGAGTACAGAGAATGTCAAGGTTTCCATCAAGGTGGCTAAAGATAACATGGATGACGCCATTGCCGCCAGGGAGCAGCTGTTGAAGCAAGGGGAGGATTTGGTTGCAACACTTCGAACCTTGCATGAGGATTTTAAGAAGACGGTGGCCATCAACATTGACCTCATGCATAAACATGCGAACCTGGAGCTGGAGTTCAACCGCGCGTGCAGTGATACATTGGTCCTTCGCGCAGAAGCCCTGATGGAGAACAATGCAGCGATGGACAAGATGATCCAGAGGGCCAAGGAAAATGCAACCATGGAATAACTTTATGTGTCTGTTTAAGTTATCAAATTTAAATACTATGTTTATGTAGACCAGGCCGTGTCTGTCTTCTTATGTTGCTCTTAATTAAGAACTTCTCTGGTCGATCTCTAGCCCACTAATGAGTAATTCCAGTCATGTTTATATATACTACCGCATTTTTTAGATTCCTTCTTATTGATCAGAAAGATCAATCTCAACACATCTGTCTTTGCGGCTCACCCAAAAACTTAGAGAATCCTTATAGAGGGTTCTTGATACGTCTCAAACGTATCTACTTTTCCAAACACTTTTGCTATTGTTTTGCCCTCATTCTTGCATGATTTGGACGAAACTAACCCGGACTAACGCTACTTTCAGCAGAGCTGCCTGTATGGTTTTATTGTGTGCAGGAAAATGGATTTTTAGGTATCTCAAAAAATTCCGGGAAAATTCACAGAAAATCCACACACCAGAAGCTTCCTGTGACATCCTGACTTAGTAGGAATGAAAGACTACTCATATGAACAAGGTGCACCTTTTTTTTCGGGAGCCCAGATCCAAAGAACTCCAAAGTTAAGCGTGCTTGGCTTGGAGCGATTTGAGGATGGGTGACCGACCGGGAAGTTGTTCCCGGGTGCGCATGAGTGAGGACAAAGTGCGCAGGAAAGACTAGTGTTGGTCTGTGGGGATAGTCTAGATCCCGCCAGGTGTACGCCGGGAACCGGTGTGTGACCGGGGCGTTACAAATGGTATCAGAGCCGACCCTCGCGGTTATACGGGTGTGTGCGGGTCAGTGCGTGAACATGGGTGAGCCGTGTGTCGGTACTGGACGCACAAACGTGTGCCAAGAGGGAACGTTCCTGTGGGCCGACGAGGACGTCGGTTCCTTTGAGTGGGTGTGTGCGACATCCTGACTTAGTAGGAATGAAAGACTACTCATATCAACAAGGTGCACCTTCTTTTTCGGGAGCCCAGATCCAAAGAACTCCAAAGTTAAGCGTGCTTGGCTTGGAGCGATTTGAGGATGGGTGACCGACCGGGAAGTTGTTCCCGGGTGCGCATGAGTGAGGACAAAGTGCGCATGAAAGACTAGTGTTGGTCTGTGGGGATAGTCTAGATCCCGCCAGGTGTACGCCGGGAACCGGTGTGTGACCGGGGCGTTACACTTCCACCAGCCAGAAGTGGGGCCAGAGGGGGGCCACAGGGGCCCCAGGCGCCTGGCTGGCGCGGCCCCACCCCTGGCCGCGCCGGCGGACCGCCTGGGAGGCCTCCACCTCCTCTCGTGCCCTACCTCGACTCCTATTTATTCTCGTGACGGGAAAACCCCAGAAAAGAAGTCGCTTTTCCAGTTTCTGTCGCGGAGCCGCCGCCACCCTCTGTTCTTCTTCGGGAGGGCTAATCTGGAGGCTGATTTGGCCTCCGGAGAGGGGAGATCGTCGCCATCGTCATCACCATCACCATCACCAATCCATCCCTCCTCCATGACTTCTCTTCACATGTGTGAGTAATTCCCTGCTGTAGGCAAAGGGGATGGTAGGGATTGGATGAATTTGATCATGTAATAGTTCGTCAGATTGTTAGGGGCATGTTGCCTATCATCTACTTTGGTGTTTATCTTCTTTGCTTCAACTTGTTGCTCTTAATGCTTGTCACTTTGGACCCGAGTGCCATGTTTTCAGATCTGAACCCTATGTGTTTTCATGAATATATATGTGTTCTTGATCCTATCTATGAGTTGTATGCACCTATTATGGTCCGGAACCGGCGATCCCAAAGGTGACAGCTTGGGAGACCAAAGGGGATGGTCCATGATTTGAGGATTCCATGTATCCATTGAGTTTATTTCTTTGTTCCCGTGCTCTTTGATAGGAGCACCTTAATCTCTATAAGTTCCCTTTGGCCCCGTTCGTAGCGGGATGGTAGGACAAAAGATGTTGTGCAAGTTCTTATTGCAAGCACGCACAACTACCTATGGGATACATGCCTAATGTTTGATATTTGCTAGATGATCATTGCTTTTCTGTGTGCCTTGCCCCGTGTTAAAATCTATTACATGTTCACTCTCATCCATGCAGCGCCCAACCATTCATCTCCCTAGCCTACAGTGTTTTCAATCCTGCTGGTCATTAGTTCTTACTTTTGCTGTTTACTTTTGCCGTCGCCACCATCACTATCATATTACCATTACCACTTATCTTTTGTTGCAAGAAAGTATATTTCAGGTGCGGTTGAATTGACAACTCAACTGTCAAAGCTTATAAATACTCTTTGGCTCCCCGTGTGTCGAATCAATAAATTGGGTTAAATTACCCGCGAAGACTATCTCGATCCCTTACGGTTGTGGGTCATCAAGTACCGTTTTCTGGCGCCGTTGCCGGGGAGCATAGCAATATTTACATGTCTATTTGAAGTATCCTTCCTGCTGCACATCATCCGCTATGGGTAAGAAAGGAGACCCCAAGGTTCCGATCTTACCATCCCGTACAAGAAAAGGTACTGTTCTGAACACTAGTGCTACACTTGATTCACCTTCTGTTATGAGTAAGTTTTCTTCACCACCACCACATGATGCTTCTACTGAGTCTGTCACTATGTCCGATGCTTTTGATGATGCTTCCACTACTCTTGATGATACTACTTTTCTTGGCTACTATATTGAAACTCAGACTGCTAAGGCTGCAGCAGAATCCAAGACTGAGACCCCTGCTACCTATATTCCTACCTGCAAAACCTTTGGTTACCCGTGCCTAGATGAACTCAAGGAGAGAATCCTTGATGATGATTATGTTACTCTTGATGATGATTTTTGCAGAGAACTCAGCGAGTGTGTTGACTCTGACCCTGGTGCTGTTAAGGAGCTGCTCAAAAAGCACTCCATGAAGAACAAAGTTATTCCTGATCCTAAATTTGCCACATCCCCTATATGCATCATTGATCCTGATTATGATTTCTCTGTTGATCTTTCACTTATATCTACAGTCGAGGCTGACCCCTTTTATGGCAGAGAAAATGATGATGCTATAGCACACTTGACCGAACTCGCTGAGTTAGGTAACCTATTCACTACTGATGAGAAGATACGAAACTTCTATGTGGCCAAGGTTTTTCCTTTTTCTTTGAAGGAACACGCTAAATCGTGGTACGATGCACTACCCTATGGTTCCGTTAAGAGTCCTCAGGACTTAGTCCAATTATTTGTGGATAAATATTTCCCAGCTCATATGCAACATGCTACTTTGCAAAGAATCTATAACTTTAAACAATTGCAGGATGAGCACCTCCCTAAAGCTTGGGGGAGGTTTTGTGATTTACTTAAGGTTATGCCGGGACATGGAGTCCCCAAGAATGAAGTGCTTGATATATTTTACGCGGATTTAACCGATGAATCCAGATCCTACCTGGATAGTTGTGCTAGTTGTGTTTTCAGGGAAAGAACACCAGACGATGCAGAAGAATTAATGTGCAAAATTTCCAAGAACTATGAAGATTGGTCCGTACCTGAACCACTTCTACCACCGAAAAAGAGGGGCATGCTTGTTCTGAGCCCCGAAGATATGCAAGAAGCAAAGAGGTCTATAAAGGAGAAAGGTATTAAAGCCGAAGACGTGAAGAATTTACCACCTATTGAGAAGTTGTGTGAGCCTACTACTCGCCCTCCCTTGGTAGAAGTACACTCTCTATTAGACTTTACTGAAAGTGACATCCCTAAAGGTAAGCCTCCCGACCAACGCTTAGATGAGCTTGATAATTTTATTATTAAGCAAGACCATTTTAATAGGAGGATACAAATTCAGTTGCATGATAACTCTCTTGCTATCAAAATTTTGTGTGGTGTTCTAGAAAGAACAGTTAATGATGTTAAGTGTCTTGTTAAGCATTTTCATATGGTTCAATCTCAACTGGAAAAAATTTCTAATGTGCAAAAAGATTTTCTTGCTAATAATGCCAAACAGGACATACAAGCTTATGGCATCAAAACTAGGGGTGGAGCACACACCCAGGACCCACTCTATCCTGAGGGGCATCCAAAGAGGATCGAGGAAGATTCTCAAGTACAAGAAGAAGACGAGACTGTTAGCTCTCCGAAGAAAAAGAAGAAGAAGAAACACAAGGAGGCTGACAATCCCGATGATCCTATTACAAGTGAAAAGCCAGCTGTTGATCCTAACAGCATATCTACCTCCGATGCTGAAACAGAAGACGGTGCCGAGCCTGAAGAAAAGGACACTGAAAAGAATGATTCTCCCGAGGTAAGAGAAGAAGAAACACCTGATAAACGCAAGAAGTACTCTAGAGAAGACTTCATCGCAAGAAGACATGGGAAGGAAAGAGAACCACGGATACAGAAACCCATGCCCTTTCCAGGTAAGTCCCTCAAATCTAAAGAAGAAGAGCATTACAATAAGTTTTGTGAATGGATGAAACCTCTTTTTCTTCAAATCCCTTTGACTGATGCTATTAAGTTACCTCCCTAATCAAAATATATGAAAGATATTGTCACTAATAAAAGAAAAGTTCCTAATGAAGCAATATCAACCATGCTTGCTAAGTACTCTTTCAGTGGCAAGATTCCTGAGAAGATTGGTGATCCAGGTATACCCACCATTCCTTGCTCCATAAAGAATAATTATGTCAGAACTTCTTTATGCGATCTTGGTGCAGGAGTGAGTGTTATGCCTTTCTCTCTTTACAAGAGGCTTTGTTTAGAGAAACTAATCCCTACAGATATCTCTCGTCAGATGGCTGACAAATCAACAGCTGTCCCCATTGGTATTTGTGAGGATGTTCCCGTTGAAGTTGCTAACTGTTTGATCCTTACAGATTTTGTTGTGCTTGACATGCCCGAGGATGGGAGCATGTCCATTATTCTTGGTAGACCTTTTCTTAACACCGCAGGTGCTATTATTGATTGCAATAAGGGAAAGGTCACTTTCAACGTTGATGATAAAGAACACACGGTGTATTTTTCAAAGAAGATCGACAAGAGGCATGGGCTTAACTCTATAGAGAATGTTGAGACCGTGAAGATTGGAGAATGGGACTGTCCATTACATGTGCACCACAAATACAAAACCATTATGGTGGGGACAATTTCCATTAAAGTAAAGGTGCAATGATCACTTCATAAGAGGTGAGACTTCTTGTTCTATATATCGCCGGGTTGTTGGTAAGACTTGATCAACCTTACTAGTAAGCTTGTTTTATATAGGTAAAAAGTTAAGCTTGTTATGTTTTCATTTGCTTTAAACTTTTATTCTCTTTGCTGTACCAAGTTTTTGTGTTTTTTGAAGCTTCGCAATATTAATCACCGCTTTAAGTTTTCAGAAAGTTTTGCAGCTTTTTGAACTCCGAGAAATTTTCAACAGTGAAGTTTTCAGAAAAAATTCCAGAAAAATAAAAATAAAAATTTCCATGCCGGGAGTTACCCAGAGGTATTTGGGGCTGACCAGGGGGGGGGGGCACCAGTGGCCCAGGCGGCCAGCTGGCGCGGCCTGCCCCCTGGCCTCGCCCATAGGGCGCCTAGGGCCCACATGCCCCACCTCTAGGTGAGTCTTCTTCCTCCCTCTCTCTTTCTCTCCAAAAACACGAGTTCTGGCCCTGGAACTTGCGTTCTTGCTGTTTGTGGAGGTGATTTTCGATCCCTCTCCACAACCCATCATTTGAGCTGAGATTTTGAGAAAATACTCCCTGGTATGTAACTCCTCCACTCCTCCAAATAGATTTTTTGTTGGTGGCTTCATTTGTGAGTATTTAGTAGTTCTTGGTGCTGTTTAGATGAGCTTGCATGCATGTGTAGAAGTTTATTTTCCAAGTTTTGATGCAAGTTTTTTTCTTTAGGTAAGTGGGTTAAGTAGTTTGACTTAACTCACTTTGTTTAAATCCTTGTTTTTGTAATTTGTCAAAAATTTCAGAAATGAGTTTGCTAGGAAGAGCAAAGGGGTGGCTTGGGAAGAAAAGGCCCGAGCGCTCCGATCGAGTTACAAGAGGAGCAAAGGGGTGGCTTGGGAAGAAAAGGCCCGAGCGCTCCGATCGAGTTACAAGAGCTGCAGCTTCACCCTCGACTGCTAGGGTGAGCTACAACAAAGATCATGTGCCCTTAGAGTTGTTGGAGGACACAAATCCAGCACGTGCAATGACTTTCCCGTGCAATGAATTCCTTGAAGCTGCAGGAATTAAGGAGGAGTTCTATAATCTTTGTGCTAATGCAGGTCTGACGCGGCTCGCAACGTGCCGTGTTGCTCAGTATCAAAAACTCACCTCCTGTTTCATTAACAGTTTTAGATATAACCTTGATACTGGTACTGTTGAGTTTAAAATTTACAATAATCTTTTGACCATGCCTTTGGAAATTTTTTGTGAAATAATAGGTGTGCCGAACGTTGGACTGACGGCGAAGATAAGCTCTCAGCCCTCCGAGCTGTGAACCGTCTTCAACTCTCTCTGTAGCATGGATACGAGGGATATTCACCAGTCAAAAATCTCCAGCATCTTATTCCCACACCTCAGGTATTTTGCGTATTATATTGCTAGAGGGGTGTTAGATCGTGAAAACACGAGCAACATTTCTGCGCCGGATATTGCTATCCTAGAAACCGCCCTCCCAAGGAGGTTTCATTATAATGTGGGTGCCTTAATTGCTCGACGCCTTGGTATGAACGGTAACAAGGGAGATTTAATTGGTGGCGTTTACGCCACACTTATCCTTGAGTCTCTTAATGGCACCCCACACCCTGATGATAAGCCTTTTACTTATTTGAGTTTTGATCTTGCTGCTATGAAAAGGCATAAGTTTGTTACCATGACTTCCGAGTTTGGTAACCTTGATTATATCTTGCGTTTCGAAGCCACCACGGAACGCAAGATCCGTCTACCTGCACCTCTTTTGTTCGATTTCTCTCGCAGGAATGGATGGTCCTTTGATGTTATCCAGTTCGATGAGTTCGTGGTCCAGCATCAGTTTCATAACCCCATGGAGGGGGTTGTGCCCGACGAGGAGGAGCATGGTGAGTTACCACCTTTCCAAGGGATACCGCCACCCAGTTTGGTGAAGGGTCTTCCTCTGCTTGGAGCGCGGATCCTTCTTCGTGGGAGGATCCGAGGACTTCGGTGTACGCGCCGGAAGCCTCATACGACCCTTGGACTCACCAGTACCACCCTGGAGCAGGAGGCTCCTGGGGACATTAGCTACTACCAACTTAGGCCAAAAGCCTAAGCTTGGGGGAGTACGTGCCCTTCTCACTTTTCCATTGTATTATCCGTTTTATTTTTGTTCGCTTTGATCTTTTCGAAGTTTTTTCCCGTTCTTCTTTCTTTCTTTCTTTGCAAAAACAACAAAAATATTTTCTCTTTTCTTTTGTTCTCGTTTAAACCTTTAAAAAACCCAAAAAGATTTCATTTCTCTCTTTAGTTTGCTTTGTTTTCAGAGTTCAGCTTGAGTCCGTGATGGCATTTGATAATATTTCCCACGTCCGATCGTGCAAGTGACAAGGCAGTAATGACGAAGATCGACGAAAGGGAAGCAACAAGTAAAACCGGTATGAACTCTTCTTGTTTCTACTTTTGTACATATGTCTGTACTTATGATCTAGAGACCAGCTTGTAGCGACATAGTGCTATATTTACAATGCTTTCCCAGTGTTCATACTTTCCTTGTGGCTAATCTCAAATAGCTAGAGTACATAATGTGTTGTTGAAATGATTTACATGCATTGCATTGTTCATGGTTTGGCATACTGAAGTGGTATTTCCCTTCGGAGAATTTTTGGATTGACTTGGCACATGTTCACACATGTTTATGACTAAAAAGTCTATTATGCCTTGATGATCTTTTTGTTTCAGAATAGTTATATCACTTTCATGCCCGATTCAATGTTGCTTTGTCGCTCTGCATGATTATGACAGTTATTGCTCTCTAGTTGGTCGCTTCCCAGTCTTTTGCTAGCCTTCGCTCGCACTAAGCGGAATTCTGATTTTGCATCCAAAATCCTTGAAACCAGTTATTCCATATGAGTCCACCATACCTTCCTATATGTGGTATTTACCGGCCACCCCTAACTCAGACTTTCTTGTGCCATCTCGAAATTTATTCAAAAGTTTCCCTTTTGTAACCGTACAAGCTCATGGTGCGGTGAGGGAAAATCAGTATCTATCATGCCAAAAGTATTGACAGAAGTTTTAACTAGTCATTTAAAAAAGGGGGAAGTTACACCTCCCCCATACTTGATGATGGAATGAAATGGACCAAGTGCTGCTAATGATGGATGGAACGAGTTTCCTTCCAGACTTGAGGCAAAATAAGGTTCCATAGACTGTAAAATGATAGATGGATAAGGGAATATGTGTAAGCAAAAAAATTATTAATATAGTTGGCATGGGAGTTATTGAGAGACCTTTACCGTTCACCGTTGACTGAAAAGTTGCAGTTCTCAAAAATGTTTTTGTCTCTGTTTTCAAAACCAAGAACTCTGGCACATGTTTAGTCTTTGCTTCCAACCACGGGTTTTCAACCTTGCCACCAAAAGCCACGGTTCGAGAGTCTCCCCTTCTTTCTTCAAAGCACCAACTATGAGAGCATAATTGTCATTCTTAGTGTAATATGCAATGTCCCAAAGTATTACATTGCCTTATGCATGCTTGTGTTATTGCTAGTCTGAAATACTGAGTTCTATTCACCTTTAAAACTCCGGAGGAGTTTCTGCATTTATGTTTTGCTTCACTCATGGAGGCTAGCGAAATGTCACTCAAGTATGTTCAAGCTATGTGCATTGTGATCTTGTCTTGATTTTCAGTAGCATATTATTTACTTTTAGTTGTTTGTGATTGATTACATGAAAGAAGAATTGCTTCGTCCATTGTCCTTATAGCATTGTTTCAATACTTGCTAAACTCTTTTCGTAGTACATTCTTATATACATCTAATGAAGCAAAAGAGTTTGTCAAAGTTTTCTTTGTCGCATCCAGTTCGTTGAACTGAATTGCTTGAGGAAAAGCAATATGCTAAGCTTGGGGGAGTTGATACGTCTCAAACGTATCTACTTTTCCAAACACTTTTGCTATTGTTTTGCCCTCATTCTTGCATGATTTGGACGAAACTAACCCGGACTAACGCTGTTTTCAGCAGAGCTTCCTGTATGGTTTTATTGTGTGTAGGAAAATGGATTTTTAGGTATCTCAGAAAATTCCGGGAAAATTCACAGAAAATCCACGCACCAGAAGCTTTCACCAGCCAGAAGTGGGCCCAGAGTGGGGCCACAGGGGCCCCAGACGCCTGGCTGGCGCGGCCCCACCCCTGGCCGCGCCGGGGGGGGGGGGCGCCTGGGAGGCCTCCACCTCCTCTCGTGCCCTACCTTGACTCCTATTTATTCTCGTGACGGGAAAACCCCAGAACAGAAGTCGCTTTTCCAGTTTCCGTCGCGGAGCCGCCGCCACCCTCTGTTCTTCTTCGGGAGGGCTAATCTGGAGGCTGATTTGGCCTCCGGAGAGGGGAGATCGTCGCCATCGTCATCACCATCACCAATCCATCCCTCCTCCGTGACTTCTCTTCACATGTGTGAGTAATTCCCTGCTGTAGGCAAAGGGGATGGTAGGGATTGGACGAGTTTGATCATGTAATAGTTCGTCAGATTGTTAGGGGCATGTTGCCTATCATCTACTTTGGTGTTTATCTTCTTTGCTTCAACTTGTTGCTCTTAATGCTTGTCACTTTGGGCCCGAGTGCCATGTTTTCAGATCTGAACCCTATGTATTTTCATGAATATATTTGTGTTCTTGATCCTATCTATGAGTTGTATGCACCTATTATGGTCCGGAACCGGCGATCCCAAAGGTGACAGCTTGGGACACCAAAGGGGATGGTCCATGATTTGAGGATTCCATGTATCCATTGAGTTTATTGCTTTGTTCCGATGCTCTTTGACAGGAGCACCTTAATCTCTATAAGTTCCCTTTGGCCCCGTTCGTAGCGGGATGGTAGGACAAAAGATGTTGTGCAAGTTCTTATTGCAAGCACGCACAACTACCTACGGGACACATGCCTAATGTTTGATATTTTCCTAGATGATCATTGCTTTTCTGTGTGCCTTGCCCCGTGTTAAAATCTATTACATGTTCACTCTCATCCATGCAGCGCCCAACCATTCATCTCCCTAGCCTACAGTGTTTTCAATCCTGCTGGTCATTAGTTGTTACTTTTGCTGTTTACTTTTGCTGTCGCCACCATCACTATCACATTACCATTACCACTTATATTTTGTTGCAAGCAAGTATATTTCAGGTGCGGTTGAATTGACAACTCAACTGTCAAAGCTTATACATACTCTTTGGCTCCCCGTGTGTCGAATCAATAAATTGGGTAAATTACCCGCGAAGACTATCTCGATCCCTTACGGTTGTGGGTCATCAGTTCTTCTAAAGGAGATGTTACTCAGCCTCAAGTTGAATGCCTTAGCAACAGACATGTTTTTTGTTGAAGCAAAGATCAACTAATCTAGGGTAGGCAACTATAAGAGGTTTATTATCACGCCACAAGACCTCTCAAAACCTGTGGTATTGCCATCTCCTATATGCTTCCTACAGTAATCATATAAGAGATGTTCAACAGCCGACAAACTTCTCCAAAAGTGTGAATCACCAGCTTTGATGCAGATTTCCATTGTTGGAAGACTAATTTCAGTATGACCTAATGGTCACATTCCAGATTAGCCTAGGGGATTATTTTTGTCATATACCCTGATCAGTGATCAACATATGCATGATCACTGAAAAGATTGAATATATATTTGAAAAACATATATATATATATATATATATAACAACTACTTGATGATAACGATAGATTAACGATCATAGCTTATCAGGGTAATTAATGATCGCAACACATAAATTTTAATACATATATGGGGCACCAGTCTTCATCACCAACAACAACCAAAATACATAACATATATATAGCCGGGAGAGGCAGCGCTCAGGTGCAGGCAAGTAGAGCGCATCCCGGTCGGTACTTCTTCGACATCTTAAGGAAGAGGAGCAGGCCGCTGGATGAAGGGCACTTGTCCCTTCGCGTACTTGTCGAGGAAGACGTCGAAGGCTGCATGACGTGCCTTGTTTACCGTTTTCACTTCATCCCGCTGGGATTTGCCAGCGCTCTTGGAATGCATGATCAAGCTGTCAAAGTCTCTCGCAACCGTCTTCCAAGAACAAAGTGGGCATCGGATCTTCCCATATGCCCCGTCATCGCGATAGCCGATCTGCCCACTCCGCAACTTGCAGAGGATGTAGCGGCTCTTTTTCTCCCTGCTTTTCTTGTCAAAATAGACATCGTCAGAACCTACCAGTGAAATATTAAACACATAAGATCAATCATGTTTAGAAGATAACTATCAACAAACTTCAAAATAAAGGACTGGAAAGAAACCATGATAGATATCATAATTAAGGGCGGATCGATAGTTGGTCATGGGATGGAGTACATATATTCACAAACACCCAAATTTTCAGTATAAATTTTTTTCCATCTATATATTGCAGCATGCGTTACAAAACTGTCTGAGCCTTACACACATGCATGTCATCGGCACCACGTAATTAGCATTCCATTTGCACGTTATCTTCGAAGGCAGTGTATACTCATGGACTCATGGTTATATCATGTTGAGGCTTGGAGGCAGGCTCCAAGAATATAGTCGATCCTATCAAATCTGAGGCAGCAAAACATATCACTGTGGGTGCTCTAATGACGTGGGACTAGGGTTTCTACATGAACAATTTAGATATTGCAATGCAAAAAAATGAAATGAAATCCTGGATCCGCCACTGATCGTAATGAGAGTGTGAAACCATAGACAGAGTAAACCGTACACTATGCCGATTGAAACAAGAACCATCCGGAACTAAACCCTACACCTTGGTAGCACGAGATTACAAGACCAATCAAATGACATGCATAGAAAATAGTTTTGATTTTTGAACCAACTGGCCATATGGTACAGGCAGAAAACCCCAATGTAAATAATGAAGCCTGCACAATCGAGATATACCTCAGGGGCCTCGTCGCTGACCTCCTCGGTGAACTAAATGGCCTCCCGTTCATTGTCTCTGAAGATATCGATGGAGGGATCCGCGCACATTGTGTCTATCTTGGCGAGGATGTCTCTGTCGATGGCGTCCTGCTTCTCCTCCACTTGATCGCAACCGATGGTGGCCGGAGAGGGTATACCAACTGGCGCAACATCTGGCGTCGGAGTTGCGATGGCGGTCGGAGAAGGCGCGGAGACCGACACAATGTCGGCGGTTCCCGTCTTGGAGGAGGAGTGAGCCATAAGTGGGCCGTCGGGAGCAACCGACGCTGCGTAGGATTCATCTTGGGACTTTGGGAGAGGACTGGGAGGGAAGGGGGAGCTAGGGAGGGGTGCATGTCGGATGAAAAGATTGAACTGCGCTGGCTATTCCTCTATACCCCAGAACCAGATCCTTTGAATTGAGATTACTGACGTGTGGGCCAGGTTGCTTGCGGACCCACATGGCATCCACCCAAGTCAGAGTGCAGTATTGTGGAGAAGACTCATCCCTATCCCCACGGGTAGAAGTTATGAAGCGTGTGGTAAATTGGAATGGAAATAAAATGTGGAAGAGAAGTGGCATGAAATTCAATGGGGGTGGTACACCGACGGGACGACTTCCCACCGAAGCATTGAAGCAAGGCGTGCTTGACCGTCCAACCTCCTGACCGTCGCGGTGAATGAGAAGACAACCCACTCCCTATCTATAAAGCATTATGTGTCTGGTGGAGAAGTTATTCACTGATGGAGTTGTCACACCGCTGTAAAATCATGCAGTAGAACAACCCTTCTATACACACGGCGTCACACACACGCACGATTTGGGTGGGGTGCACGACGCGGGATATGAGCCATGCATACAATGCGGCATCTGAGTCCAACAGGTGGCCGACCCACATGTCACACACCCAGTGTTGGATGCATGTGGTGTGTGCAGTGTCGTCTTCATAGCAATTTCGTATAAAAATGTTATTTTATACTGATGGACGCGTTACAACATCACAACATTGTGTGTGGGATGACATCTGCCCATCACTTCCTCACTTAGTACTGCGAGAGGTCTAGTCCTAGCTTGTAAAACTATATTACTAGTTGCTATACTAGCGGGCACCATCGCAGACACAACATTTTGACTGCCTATTTTCTTTTATCAGCCCTAGCAATAATTATTACCCCCATTTCATTGCCAACTTCTTATCCTACCTACCTCGCGCACCCAAATCTTGCTTCTCTCCTTCCCTCTGCTAGCCTCCTCGTCCTCACAATGTGCGACAGTGATTCCGACTCGTCGTCGCCCATTCGGACGGCCTTGCGGATACTCCATGAGATGAGAGCGGCTAAAAAGCTAGTGTTGGATGAGGCCATCATGTCAGAAGCGTTCGAGGCCTCGTCCAGGACGACACTATTGACATTGGTCGCCTAGTCCCTATGGGAAGAGGACGACGTCATCAGTGAGCGCTGCACTACCCTTGTCCGTGAATCAAAGGAGAAAGTCCCCAATGAACTCCTGGTGGATAAGTCCATTGTGATCGCCAAGGACCAAGCGGCAACGAGCGTGGCCAGACGCACCGATATGGCTGTCCCACCTGCCTTTCTCAAGCTGCTGAAGAACATGCCCCCAGGGCATGCTTCTGGAGAAGGCGCTTATGCATTGTTCAAGGAGAAGGTAGACAAATCCCAAGATTTGGAGCCTGCCATCCGAGAGATGATGTTGAAGCGGTGCTAGGATTATTACTTTCCATAATAAGTAGTAGCTCCATCGTTCTAGCTAGCTAGGTAATTTATTATCCTTCAAGTTGATCGGTCTGATCAGTATCTCCCTTGCTATGTAATTTTCAAATTTGCAACATGTATGGCGATCGATGTTATTTCCATTAATGCACAAATATTCTTATAATATATAAGAATTACATGCATGCATGCATATGCATTATATTATCTTACAAACTACCGCAGCCGTAAAAAAGAAACCCAAATGCAATATAAAATAATTTATTTAACTACTATAATACTACTACTAGCACTACTACCAATTCAAATATCATCCTCCTACGCTGCCTCGTCTTATTCCACTCCACCTTGCTTCGTGGCGGCCTTCCAACGCTCTGGGTGAGGGCCTCCTTGTAACAGCCCGGAAATTTCACACTAATTAAAATTTTTGTTTGTTGCTTTATTTTTATGATTGCTAGAATTGTTTGCAGTATTTGCTTCGCCAATTTATTAATCGGTGAATATTTTCCCCATCCTTCTCGTATCGGTTGCGAGTCCAGACCTTTTCCCCAATGGCACACGACCTCGTTGCGGCACCGGGAAAGTCACCGATCACCGTTGCAACTTTCGGCACAAGACCAGCCATCACCAACAGTGCAAAAAAACCCCATTTATATTTAGATGGGTTATTTTATCTGGAGGTTCTCGACGTTCTCTTTTGGTGTTAAACGATGCAGAAGACGTCAGTTCTGTGCCTTGAGGCGGTGTTTTTAATTTCACGCGTTTTCGACTTCGTCGGGTAGGTGAACGTTCGGATGTGCCAGGCATAGTAGCCGGTATAAGTCCAGGAGCGTATTTTTTAAAATGTCGTGTGCGCTATTAGCTCGACCCCCGAATTCCCCTCTTATCTTCGGATTCTAGCCCACCCGAAAAACCGGACCCGAACCGGGCCATTTTGTGGCCCAAAACAACCCTAAACACCCACCTACTACATATAGTAGGTGCTACCTACCAAATCTGGACAAACCCTAGCAAGCCACCTCAATTTCTACGCCAGGCCTCTCCCCCGCCGCCACTTGCCTCCACCAACCTCTCCCCACTTCAGATCTGGCGGCCACGATCTGAGCCACCGGATCCAGATCGGACGGCTAGCACGCTACCACGTCACCAGTTGGGGTTACCCCAGCCAACCCGCACCCGAGCTCCTCCCATGGCCGAGCCCTCCACGCCGAGCCGTCCCCGCCGCCTCACCTTCGCTCCGGCCGGCGAGCCAAGCCGCCGTGGCCGTGCTGGTGAGGCCCTGCAGGTCGTCCTCGCGCCCGCGCCTCTCCTCCTCGTCTCCCTTCCTCCCTCTAACCTCTCTCTCTTCTTCCCGTCTTGCATGCTGAGTCGCCATGGACACCAGAAGATCGCCGCGCCGCCCCATGGCCTCTCCGGCGACCGGATCAGGCATGATCCGGCGCCCCTCGACCTCCTCCGGCCACCACACGCCCCCACACCCGTTCCCGGACCTCCACCGCACCGCTACACGCACACCGGACTTCGCCGCCACTGCCCCGTTCGTCCTGGAGACGAGGAGGACGCGCACAACCTCCAGTGCCCGATCGATCCAGTGGCCCAGCACAGCACCCCGCGGCCCACCTCGCCAAGGCCTGCCAGGGCGTGCAACCCAACTTCTCCCGCGCGGCCATATCCCCTCCGCGACCCAGCCTCACGCGCCTTGGTGGCCCAGCCCACCTGCGTACCCCGCCGCGGCCTGCCTCTTGCCCGTGGCGAGAGATAGGATCTCGCCCAGTCCGCCGACCTGGGCCATGGCCCACTATGGTGAGCCCCTTTTTTTTTCTATTAGTTGCTGCACTGTGAGATGGGCCGGCCCGTGAGTATTTTTTTTCTCCTAGAGCGTTGTTTAGTTATCCAGCGCCCAGCCTATGTAGGCCTAGTAGCAGTAGATTCAACTCGATAATGTTTTTTTTGCTTCATGGGCTTATAAAATGGCAGATTGTATTTTTTTTGCGATGCGAATATCTTTTCACCGGTAGCTCGGATCGCGACGTGTTCTACATGAAAGTTGCTTCGTTTTGCGGGTAGATTACTAAAATGTTGTTTTTGCAATGTTTGACTTTTTTACATGTTGATTACCTTCTAATTACATTGCATGCCAAAGAAAGAATTTAATTAATAACTTTTTAACAGTTTCTCCAAATAAAATGTTCCTTACATATAACTTGACTTGAATTGCGTGTAGATCTTGTTTATGCTACCTCTTTCTTGCTAATAAAAATTCTAAAATATGCCTTAGGTCAAAACAGTACCAAATGTTATAATTTTCGTGGGGTAACTAGTGATATGCCATGTTTAGAAATTTACCCTGCTTAACTTGACTAGCATAGATAGTTTACTCTTGCTTCACCTCTTGCATTGATTGTGTGCTATGCCATGCTTGAGTGAGATGCCATGTTAACAATCCTTGCTCATCTTGTGTAGCTAAATAACTTGAACCCTTCTAAATGTGCAGTACCGTCGAGTGTGACGGATACCCCACTTAACCTGTTAGTAACCGCTCTCGACGGTAGTGTCAGAACCCTCTGTTAGGTAATGTGCTAGGGTTAGCAAGTCACTTGCATCATGTTAAATTTTCAAAAGAAATCTTTGAAATCAAAATCAAAAGCAAAATGGGAGAAGGAACCCCCCCAGATGAATTAATTCAAAAGGCCAGATAAAAATCTTCTCCAAAAATTCATGTTAGATTTTTGAAAAATCTTATAAATGAGTGTGATCACATATCAAGTGATGTGGGACCCACCCCATGCTCATGGATTTTTCAAATATTCAAACAGTGCCTTGGATTTAATCAAAAACCCCTATTTGAATTAAGATTCAAATTATTTGAATTTAAAAAATGTTGAAACTTTATAAGTGGCTAGTCTATATTATTATGAGGCCATATAAAATTTTTCACCATTTAATAAAATGCCTAGCTATTTATTTTAGCACAGCAAGACAAATGTCAGAAAAGAAAAACAAAAAAAGAAGAAGAAAAGCTTACCTGGCGCCCAGGCGAGAGCAGCCCATCCGGCCCACCCGGCCCAGAGGGGCAGAAGGGTCTTCTTCCCCGCCCCGCGCCTCCAAGCTGCTCGGTGTAATGCCACCGAGCCAGCCGTGGACGACACGTCGCCGCCGAGCACCTTCCAGGCGTCCCCGTGCCCCCTTCTCGCGCCTGGAGACGTCTCTCTCCCATCCCGATCCATTCCCCCCCTCCAGAGCTTCCTCCTCCTCCTCCCGTGCTCGATTCCGTCGCCGCCCGAGGACCGCCGTGGAGCACGCCGCCGAGTCCACGCAGCCACCGTCGTCCCCGAGCCGTGCCACCGTGTCCAGAAGAACCGCAGCAGGATTCTTCGTCGTTCCCCTAAATAAATCGAGCCCGAGCGCCTCAGCAGACGACGACAGCTTCATCGAGGAGTCGCCGGACCCGCAAGTCGCCGTCATCGAATTCACCGCCACCACGACCTCCCCGACCTCCCTGACTCCTCTGCTAGCTTCAGGGTGAGCTTCTTCATCCTCCCCGACAAAACCCGGAGTTTTTCTCCTTCTCCTTTGCGTTTTGCCATGAGAGCCGAGCACGGCCTCCGCCATGGATGAGCTTGAGGTCGCCCCTATGCCCCTCCGTCTCAGCCAGAGTGCGCGTCGTGTTCCCCTCCACCCCAGCGTTTCAACGCACTGCTTCCCGTCCTTTTTGATGCACGGAGTCGACGATTTGTTCTAAACCAAGCCACGGCCGCCGCCAAAGGTCGTCGCCGGCGTAGCTCCGGTGCCTCCCGAGGTCCCCCGTATTCACCACGAGACGCAGACGAGCTCGAGGAGCCGTCCCGTGCTCTCCCCGTGCCAAATGGTGGCCGGGAGCACCCTCCCCGTGCAGCGCCGCCGTGTCTGTGACGCCGGCGTTTAGCCGCCGGCAGGCCCGCCGACGTGGCCATGATTAGGGCTTAACCCCACCCGGGTTAAGTGACCCTAGGTCACTGACAATGGGCCCTAGTGGCTTAATTAAGCCACTGGTTAAATTAAACAGCCGGATTAAATTAACCCAGCCACTGACAGGCCGACCCCACCAGTCAGACCCCCCTGACGTCATCCTTGCGCAAGCCTGACGCAATAAATGAATTTCCAGAAATTGAAATGAATTAAAGAAATTCCAGAAAATCCAAAAAATAGCCCAAACTTTGGAAATTCATAGAAAATTCATATTAACTCCAAATTGGACAAATAATATATGAAAAATGATCAGGAGAAAATAAGCTATCCAAAAATCCAACTTTCAACTATGTTTGAGTTGATTTTAAAATGGGACCAGTAGCATTTGTCATTTGATTTATTTGGAATTTATTCAAATTTAATTCAAATGCTTTTGCAACTTGGACCATGGAAATATGCTACATTTCAACCACACTTCAGAGGCATATCATACACATTTCAAAATGATTCAAATTGATCAAACAATGTCACATGTAACTTGGCTAAGTTTGAATTCAAATTGGAGTTTGAATTTGCAATTCAATTTGCAATATACTCCATTTAAATGGAATTGCTTCACACATCAAAGCATATACATAAAGTTTCAACCTTCCATCATGTGATTGTGCATTGTATTTAATTTGCTACCTTGTTTGTTGTTTGTCGAGTAGAGGTGGAACCGGAGCAGGAGGCTGCCCCCTTCGTTGAAGACCCCGAACCCGAACCTCGTCAGCAAGGCAAGCAAACCCCCATTGATCATGTCGATAAAATCCCACTTCCCTCTCATGTCTCGCTTATGCATTGTTTAGGATGATTATCATGATGCGTTTCTACCGCATAGATGACCCATTCCTTTGCATGACCTATCATTTTGTCACAGTAGTAAGCAAACCACAATCCTAGCAAATGTAGGAGTTGATTGATATCATGTGGCCCCTGCAATTGTTACTGCTTATTGCATGCTTAGAGTGATACCATGTTGATACAGTTATGTGAGTCGGGATGGTAGTGATCATGATGATGATGGTAGAAAAGTGTTGGTGAATCTACCCTAATACAAGGTGAACGATGAGAGGTTGTGTAGGAGTACACGGTGGGTTGTCTCGTTGAACACCGCCCTAAGTCCGAGTTCTTGTGTGGTGCTCCAAGATGAAGAGTACAACCACACATTGGGCTCACTGACCCCTCTCAGCTTACTAACTCATCCCTTTCGATGTCCAGATGTCGCAATAGTTCGGAGTTCTGGTAGGTCTGTGACCTGGCTGCTAAGTGAGAGAACGGCTCATCCGAGACCGGCTTATGCACCACGCACACATCACTTGGGTCGTCCACTTCGGTAAACCGGCCGGGTTCACGATAGTGGTAGCAAACCCAAGTAGGCGGCTTTCTCGGAGTAGATCGGCTATGAGGTAATAGTTGTGGTGAGCATCCTCGCTGGCACCCCTTGAATGGTGTCGAGATCAAAGGGGGTAAATGATGATCATGTGTGTGTAGCGGTACACCCCTGCAGGGTTAACAAAACTATTCGAATAGCCGCGTTCGCGGTTATGGACTGCTTGGAAAGCTTAGCTTGATTATTAGACAACTTGAACTGGATACTTCTAAAACACACCAAGATAAGTGTGAGTGCTATGGCGTGCTTTCTCGTGGGGTAGTCGAGGAAGGCACCATAGTGGTGTAATTGGTTGGAGAAAGTAGTGGACTCGTGTACGCTTCTTACCTCAAGTCTGTTACTCGTAGTTCAGGACTAGCCAAGTCAAAGCTGGCATTTCTGCAAGTGAAACCCCACCTCCCTTTACCTTGATACATGTGCATGAGTAGCATATCTCCTATGTAAGTCTTGCTGAGTACGACTTTGTACTCACGTTTGCTTAATCTATGTTTTAGATGAACCCACTGACCCCGAAGGTGGCTTCTTCATCGAGCTGGACGACTAAAGATCAAGCTAATCTAGTCCCAGTCAGACGACTGGTTACCTCATGGAGGGCATGTGTTTAAATAAGGCTTCTTAAGCCATTTGTTAAACTTGTCTGTACTCAGACATACTTTGCTTCCGCTTGTGTTGTAATGTTGGATCACATGTTTGTGATCTCTGTGTGCACTCTATAAGAGTTATCAATAAAATTGTATACTTTGTAGAGAATTGCAATGATACCTACTGTTCATACAAGGCATGTGTGCTGCGTGTATGTTTATAACATGCATGTCTTTGTATGGGTTTTCGAGACCTTAGTTGTGATCTGGATGGCGGTCTTTCATACACCAAGTGGCCCTTAGATGTGCGCAGCTTGGGGCATCGCGATGCGATTGTTCGAGACTCTGTCTCGGGCACACTTTGTGGTATGATCGAGCCCTCCCTAGACCCCGACTAAGTGATCGGGCTAGAGTAAGTTTATGTAAGAGTTATGAGATAGTCGATAGTATGGTTGAGGCGACTTGTCTTTGAATATGGGAGTTCACCACCCATATCATTTGACTTGTGTGCGGACGATGAGGACCCATCTCAGTTGATCATCCGGCCTGGATGGGATGCCCCTCACGTACGATGCTCTCCGAGAACGTTCTGTGCTTGGCCTTGTTTTCTTAGACAAATGGGTCCGGTTCTCGGCTCTCCATATGACTATGTCTTAACTGGACTTGCATATGCTAACCCCGGGTCCCGACAGACTTGGTATCAGAGCAGGACTGACTGTAGGACTAGTAGCCTTGGCCGAAGTCGAGTCTATCCTTCTATAGTTATATAGTTACTCTGGGTATATAAGGGAACAACGTAAGGCTTCTTTTTTTCTCCTTACCCTCATCGTTCTGAGTTCTGAGTCACCCTCATGTTGTTCTACGGGAAGATAGGACTAGGCTCACCTCTGTATGATTAGAACATCTCGTTGTTTGCTTCCTTGTAGCCGTAGGAAGGTTGTGTTCGGTTCGTTAGAGTTGTTGTGCTTCCTGATTTCTTACATCGTATGTAAGTGTTGTTTCCATGTTGTAAGAAATTGTCTTTTTCTTGAAATTACATCTGTTATGCTGTCCGAGTCATTCCAGGTTTATCTCATAATCTGATGCATTTGCAAACTTCTTCTTTTTGTTTCAGATGGAAGATCTTCCCCCTTGGCAGATTGTTCGTTTGACCAGGTGCCTCGGTGTGCGTGGCCATCCCGCCACGTTGATCGAGATGATGTCCTATGTGGGATATCGATGGTATCTTGAGTACACCGTTGAGGAGCAGTTCCATGACTTCAACCAGACCCAGTTCCACTGCATTGTCCGGATCTACCCGCACCACGTTGGAGTCACTCAGCCTATCAACTTTGGACATGGCATTGGCATTACCGAGAACATGGCTGTGAAGGATGCTGCATACTCATGTATTACCCTACTGAGAGAGGAGCACACTATGCTGAGAGAGACCTCATTCCGCTATATCCCTGCTGCACTTCCAGGAGAAGAGGGATATTACACCGGACTCTAATCATATCACTCTGCAGAAGACCCAGTACTTCAGATGAATGCTAGGTTTGCTAGTGATCGAGATCGTGATGCACGCGCTCTTCATTTTGAGCTTCACGCCACCCGTGTTCGTCTGTATCGAGCACTGACCCTTTTGGCACCCTTCGTGAGCGTTGGATCAGTCGAGTATGATGCTATCTACCCTGTGAGGACTCAGATGCCTTCCTGAGTTGCTTGGCCCTAGATTGGAGGCATTTTTCCACCCCGTGGTCCTTTGCTTCCACCCTACGCTGGACCTAGGCCCCATCCTTGCCCAAATGGATATCAGGGTCCACAAGCCTCCGTGTTTTCCGATGGTCACCTTCAGCTACCGGGATACGCGGGTAACTTTTACGAGGACTACTATGGAGATGGAGATGAGTGAGACCGCTTGTGGTCTTACTTAGTGAGGATGTAGTAGTATCTTAGTATATTGTACGCAAGGTGTCTAAGTTCCAGAGGCTTAGATAAATAATGTATAGGAAGTCAGAGTGCCTCTGAAGGATGTATCATCTTCATCACGTTTGTATTAGCTTGGTGCTTGTACTAAAATGATGTATGGTTTGTATGACAGCTTGTGAATATATGGCTTGTATGCTTTTATCACCATGTTGTCAAGATGATTACTTCCTTTTCTCTGTAATCCTTACAGTACTTAAATACCTTGATTAGACTCTTCCAATCAACTCTGTTTGACTTTGGTTTTTCACCTTCAGAATGTCTCAAGGAACCCGTGGCCAGCTTGGTCGTAACCAGGGTCGTGGGAATGAACAGGAGGAAGGCAACCTTCCACCCCCACCCACGATTCCTCAGGTTCTGATGGAGGTTGAGAGGAACCGCCGAGACTCTCACCATCTGCTGCAAGTCATTGCCCGCAACACCACTCAGCAGCCCAACGAGTTGGTGTCCCTCAACGACTTCATCCGGCTTCATCCCCCGGTTTTCAGTTACTCCACCGAGCCCCTTGACGCCGATGACTGGCTTCGCAGCATCGAAAGGAAGCTCCAAGCAGGCCATGTTTCAAATGGCGACAAGGTCAGCTATGCCACCTATCACCTTGAAGGTGCAGCTAGCTCTTGGTGGGAGAACTTCATGAATATGCGTCCCGTTGGACCACCCGCATCTTGGGATGAATTCTGCACTTCTTTCCGTGAGCACCACATTCCCAAGGGTCTTATGGACCGCAAGCGTGAGGAGTTCTGCAACCTCACCCAAGGCAGAAGGACTGTTGACGAGTTTAGTCGTGAGTTCAACCGACTGGCTCGCTATGCTACTGAAGAAGTCTCCAACGTCTCCAAGAAGCAAGAAAGGTTCCGTCGTGGACTCAATTCTGGACTCCGTCGTGAGCTCAACCTACATGACTTTGCCACCTTCTAGGTCCTTGTCAACAAGGCCATCAAGGAAGAGGACATGAACACCCCCAAAGACTTTCGCAAACACCCTAGAGACGATGGATCATCCAGTTCAGGCTCCCAGAAGCGCAAGATCTGGATCCCAAATAGTATGTTCCACCAGAACAACCCACCGAGGCCATCCTATGTGGCGCCTCGTCCACCAACCCAATTCCACCCAGCTCCACCAAACAACCCAGCTCCACGCACTGTTTTTGGAGCCTGTTACAAGTGTGGTCAGGCAGGACACTACTCTCGTGATTGTCCCCAGAACCAGCTCCAGAATCAGAATGCTCCACCCCGTGCCGGAGGCAACAACAATGGTGGTGGCAATCCCCCCCAGGAGGTCTACACCGCCAAACCCGCTCCTCCCGCCACTCGTGGACGTGTGAACCAAATTGCTGCCGAAGAGACTGACGACACCACTGACATCATTCTTGGTATGCTCCCAGTCAATTATGTTCCTACTTCCATTCTTTTCGACCCAGGAGCATCTCATTCATTCATGTCGGAAAGTTATGCACTTCTTCATGAGTTATCCTTTGTTGAAATGTCCACCCCAATGATTATTCAAACTCCAGGGTCAAGATGGCAAACTAATAGAGTAAGCCACCGTAATCAAATTGCAATTGAGGGTTTAGTATTCCTTGCTTCACTCATAGCCCTCAAGTCTTCAGATATTGATGTCATCCTTGGCATGGATTGGCTATCAAGACAGAATGCCTACCTGGATTGCAAAGGAAAATCCGTGAAACTCACCCACCCTTCAGGAAAAACCGTCAACTATACCTCACCCAGAACAAGAACCCAAGTGCATTCTTTGAATGTACTTCCCCTTCCCGAACTTGAAGATATTCCGGTGGTTCGTGACTTCCCGGATGTCTTTCCTGAAGAGCTGCCGGGCATGCCACCCGACAGATGTGTAGAGTTTATAGTGGATTTTTCCCCAGGAACCGCACCAATTTCCAGACGCCCATACAAAATGGCCCCACGTGAGTTAGCTGAGCTTAAAACCCAACTGGAAGCTTTGTTGGAGAAAGGCTTCATCCGCCCTAGCTCATCGCCATGGGGTTGCCCCGTTCTGTTCGTAAAGAAGAAAGATGGAACATAAAGGATGTGCGTAGATTATCGCCCGCTAAATTTAGCGACGATAAAGAACAAGTACCCATTGCCCAGGATCAATGATCTTTATGATCAACTTGCAGGATCCTCTGTCTTCTCCAAGATGGATTTGAGATTAGGGTATTATCAAATCAAAATCCGAAATGAGGACATTCCCAAAACGGCTTTTACTACTCGTTATGGTCTTTACGAGTACACCGTCATGTCCTTTGGTTTAACCAATGCCCCCGCCACTTTCTCACGCATGATGAATTCGATCTTCATGGAGTACTTAGATAAATTTGTTGTGGTTTATCTCGATGACATTCTCATCTACTCGAAGAACGAAGAAGAACATGCCGAACACCTAAGGCTGGTATTGATGAAACTTAGAGAGCATCTCATGTATGCTAAATTCTCCAAATGTGAATTTTGGCTACCAGAAGTGACCTACTTAGGCCACGTGATTTCTGCAAAAGGCATTGCTGTGAATCCCGAGAGAGTTCAGGCCGTCCTTGACTGGACTCCACCTGAATCGGTTAAGCAAGTTAGGAGTTTTCTTGGCCTAGCCAGCTATTGCCGTCGCTTCGTCGAGAACTTTTCTAAAGTTGCAAAGCCTCTAACTGAACTCCTCAAGAAAGATAAGAAATTCCTATGGACTCCCAAGTGCGAGGAAAGCTTTCAAGAGCTAAAAAGAAGGTTGACTTCTGCACCCGTACTTGCACCTCCAAACACTAAAAAGGATTTCGAGATCTATTGTGACGCATCACGGCAAGGGTTAGGATGCATACTTCTGCAAGATCGACATGTGGTAGCTTATGCTTCACGCCAGTTGCGGCCACATGAAGAGAACTATCCTACCCATGACCTTGAACTCGCTGCCGTAGTTCATGCCCTAACAACTTGGCGACATTACCTCCTTGGTAATCGTTGTGAAATCTATTCCGACCACCAAAGCCTCAAATACATTTTCACCCAGCCAGATCTTAATCTCAGGCAAAGACGCTGGATTGAGTTGATAAAAGATTACGACGTAGGAATTTCTTACACCCCAGGCAAAGCCAATGTCATGGCTGATGCACTAAGTCGTAAGTCGTATTGTAACAACCTCATGTTACAACAGTATCAACCACTTCTTCATGAGGAATTTCGCAAGCTCAATCTTCAGATTGTTCCTCATGGCTATCTTTCTACCTTGGTGGCGAAACCAACTCTTGAGGATCAAATCATAGTTGCCCAAAGGCGTGCACGAGGTGTTCGCCGGATCAAGGAGAACATTGCTAGCGGAGTTGCGAAATGTTTCTCCACAGATAGTAAAGGAACGATATTCTTTGGAAATCGTTTGGTAGTACCTAAGAATAGGGAACTAAGGCAACTCATCCTCAAAGAAGCCCATGACACACCCCTCTCGATTCATCCCGGTAGCACAAAAATGTACCGAGATCTACGCTAGAGATTTTGGTGGACTAGGATGAAGAGAGACATTGCTCAATTTGTTGCCGAATGTGATGTTTGTCGTCGCATTAAGGCAGAACATCAAAGACCTGCTGGTACACTTCAACCTTTGTCTATTCCCGAGTGGAAATGGGACAAAGTCGGTATGGACTTCATCACCAGCATTCCAAAAACCCAGAAAGGAAACAATGCCATCTTCGTTGTCATAGATAGGCTTTCCAAAGTTGCTCACTTCCTTCCGGTTCGCGAGTCTATAACTGCTAGCCAGTTAGCGGACTTGTACGTCTGTAGAATTGTATCCCTTCACGGTGTTCCTTTGGAAATCAATTCTGATCGAGGTAGCCTTCTCACCTCTAGATTTTGGGGAAGCTTTCAGAATGCTATGGGAACTCATCTCTCCTTTAGTACAGCTTTCCATCCTCAGTCTAGCGGTCAAGTCGAAAGGGTTAACCAAATTCTTGAAGACATGCTCAGAGCTTGTGTTATCTCATTCGGAAAGAATTGGGAGAAATCTCTGCCATTCGCCGAATTTGCTTATAACAATAGTTTTCAATCTAGTCTGAACATGGCTCCTTTTGAACTCCTTTATGGACGACGATGTCGAACACCTTTAAACTGGTCAGAAACCGGTGAAAGACAATTCTTTGGATCGGATATGATCAAGGAAGCAGAAGAGCAAGTTCGCATTGTTCGTGATCAATTGAAAGCAGCCCAGTCTCGTCAGAAAAGCTACTATGATCGTCATCATAGGCAAGAGAGCTACAATCTGGATGAGAAGGCTTACCTTCGGGTTACTCCTCTGAAGGGAACCCAACGTTTCGGTATCAAAGGCAAGTTGGCCCCACGTTACATCGGACCTTTCCGCATTATCGCTAAACGTGGAGAAGTTGCCTACAACCTTGAACTACCCCCGCACCTTTCCCGAGTACATGATGTATTCCATGTGTCCCAACTCAGGCGTTGCTTCAAGGACCCCATCCGCGAAGTCGACCATGAAACGCTTGATCTCCAAGATGACCTTTCTTATCAAGAATACCTCGTTCGTATTCTTGATTCCGCAGAGCGTGTCACTCATCGTCAGAAGATTAGGTTTTTGAAGGTGCCATGGTCACACCACTCTGAGAGAGAAGCTACGTGGGAAATAGAAGACCGTCTTAGTCCCGAGTACCCCACCTTCCTCCCGCAGACTTCTGAATCTCGGGACGAGATTCTGTTGAGTGAGGGCGAGTTGTCAGAACCCTCTGTTAGGTAATGTGCTAGGGTTAGCAAGTCACTTGCATCATGTTAAATTTTCAAAAGAAATCTTTGAAATCAAAATCAAAAGCAAAATGGGAGAAGGAACCCCCTAGATGAATTAATTGAAAAGGCCAGATAAAAATCTTCTCCAAAAATTCATGTTAGATTTTTGAAAAATCTTATAAATGAGTGTGATCACATATCAAGTGATGTGGGACCCACCCCATGCTCATGGATTTTTCAAATATTCAAACAGTGCCTTGGATTTAATCAAAAACCCCTATTTGAATTAAGATTCAAATTATTTGAATTTTAAAAATGTTGAAACTTTATAAGTGGCTAGTCTATATTATTATGAGGCCATATAAAAAATTTCAGCATTTAATAAAATGCCTAGCTATTTATTTTAGCACAGCAAGACAAATGTCAGAAAAGAAAAACAGAAAAAGAAGAAGAAAAGCTTACCTGGCGCCCCAGGCGAGAGCAGCCCATCCGGCCCACCCGGCCCAGAGGGGCAGCAGGGTCTTCTTCCCCGCCCCGCGCCTCCAAGCTGCTCGGTGGAATGCCACCGAGCCAGCCGTGGACGACACGTCGCCGCCGGGCACCTTCCAGGCGTCCCCGTGCCCCATTCTCGCGCCTGGAGACGTCTCTCTCCCGTACCGATCCATTCCCCCCCTCCAGAGCTTCCTCCTCCTCCTCCCGTGCTCGATTCCGTCGCCGCCCGAGGACCGCCGTGGAGCACGCCGCCGAGTCCACGCAGCCACCGTCGTCCCCGAGCCGTGCCACCGTGTCAAGAAGAACCGCAGTAGGCGTCTTCGTCGTTCCCCTAAATCAATCGAGCCCGAGCGCCTCAGCAGACGACGCCAGCTTCATCGAGGAGTCGCCGGACCCGCAAGTCGCCGTCGTCGAATTCGCCGCCAAAACGACCTCCCCGACCTCCCTGACTCCTCTGCTAGCTTCAGGGTGAGATTCTTCATTCTCCCCGACCAAACCCGGAGTTTTTCTCCTTCTCCTTTGCGTTTTGCCATGAGAGCCGAGCACGGCCTCCGCCATGGATGAGCTTGAGGTCGCCCCTATGCCCCTCCGTCTCAGCTAGAGCGCGCGTCGTGTTCCCCTCCACCCCAGCGTTTCAACGCACTGCTTCCCGTCCTTTTTGATGCACGGAGTCGATGATTTCTTCTAAACCAAGCCACAGCCGCCGCCAAAGATCGTCGCCGGCGTAGCTCCGGTGCCTCCCAAGGTCCCCCGTGTTCACCACGAGACGCAGACGAGCTCGAGGAGCCGTCCCGTCCTCTCCCAGTACCAAATGGTGGCCGGGAGCACCCTCCCCGTGCAGCGCCGACGCGTCTGTGACGCCGACGTTTAGCCGCCGGCAGGCCCGCCGACGTGGCCATGATTAGGGCTTAACCCAACCCGGGTTAAGTGACCCTAGGTCACTGACAATGGGCCCCAGTGGCTTAATTAAGCCACTGGTTAAATTAAACAGCCGGCTTACATTAACCCAGCCACTGACAGGCCTATCCCACCAGTCAGACCCCCCTGACGTCATCCTTGCACAAGCCTGACGCAATAAATGAATTTCCAGAAATTGAAATGAATTAAAGAAATTCCAGAAAATCCAGAAAATAGCCCAAACTTTGGAAATTCATAGAAAATTCATATTAACTCCAAATTGGACAAATAATATATGAAAAATGATCAGGAGAAAATAAGCTATCCAAAAATCCAACTTTCAACTATGTTTGAGTTGATTTTAAAATGGGACCAGTAGCATTTGTCATTTGATTTATTTGGAATTTATTCAAATTTAATTCAAATGCTTTTGCAACTTGGACCATGGAAATATGCTACATTTTAACCACACTTCAGAGGCATATCATACACATTTCAAAATGATTCAAATTGATCAAACAATGTCACATGTAACTTGGCTCAGTTTGAATTCAAATTGGAGTTTGAATTTGCAATTCAATTTGCAATATACTCCATTTAAATGGAATTGCTTCACACATCAAAGCATATACATAAAGTTTCAACCTTCCATCATGTGATTGTGCATTGTATTTAATTTGCTACCTTGTTTGTTGTTTGTCGAGTAGAGGTGGAACCGGAGCAGGAGGCTGCCCCCTTCGTTGAAGACCCCGAACCCGAACCTCGTCAACAAGGCAAGCAAACCCCCATTGATCATGTCGATAAAATCCCACTTCCCTCTCATGTCTCGCTTATGAATTGTTTAGGATGATTATCATGATGCGTTTCTACCACATAGATGAACCCATTCCTTTGCATGACCTATCATTTTGTCACAGTAGTAAGCAAACCACAATCCTAGCAAATGTAGGAGTTGATTGATATCATGTGGCCCCTGCAATTGTTACTGCTTATTGCATGCTTAGAGTGATACCATGTTGATACTGTTATGTGAGTCGGGATGGTAGTGATCATGATGATGATGGTAGAAAAGTGTTGGTGAATCTACCCTAATACAAGGTGAACGATGAGAGGCTGTGTAGGAGTACACGGTGGGTTGTCTCGTTGAACACCACCCTAAGTCCGAGTTCTTGTGTGGTGATCCAAGATGAAGAGTACAACCACACATTGGGCTCACTGACCCCTCTCAGCTTACTAACTCATCCCTTTCGATGTCCAGATGTCGCAATAGTTCAGAGTTCTGGTAGGTCTGTGGCCTGGCTGCTAAGTGAGAGAACGGCTCATTCGAGACCGGCTTATGCACCAAGCACACATCACTTGGGTCCACTTCGGTAAACCGGCCGGGTTCACGATAGTGGTAGCCAACCCAAGTAGGCGGTTTTCTCGGACTAGATCGGCTATGAGGTAATAGTTGTGGTGAGCATCCTCGCTGGCACCCCTTGAATGGTGTCGAGATCAAAGGCGGTAAATGATGATCATGTGTGTGTAGCGGTACACCCCTGCAGGGTTAACAAAACTATTCGAATAGCCGCGTCCGCGGTTATGGACTGCTTGGAAAGCTTAGCTTGATGTCGGGACCTGGGGTTAGCGTATTCAAGTCCAGTTAAGACATAGTCATATGGAGAGCCGAGAACCGCACCCACTTGTCTAAGCAGACAAGGCCAAGCACTGAACATTCTCGGAAAGCATCGTACGTGAGGGGCATCCCATCCAGGCCGGATGATCAACTGAAATGAGTCCTCATCGTCCGCACACAAGTCAAATGATATGGGTGGTGAACTCCCATATTCAAAGACAAGTCGCCTCAACCATACTATCGACTATCTCATAACTCTTACATAAACTTACTCTAGCCCGATCACTTAGTCGGGGTCTAGGGCGGGCTCGATCATACCACAAAGTGTGCACGAGACGGAGTCTCGAGCAATCGCATCGCGATGCCCCAAGCTGCGCACATCTAAGGGCCACTTGGTGTATGAAAGACCGCCAGCCAGAACACAACTAAGGCCTCGAAAACCCATACAAAGACATGCATGTTATAAACATACACGCAGCACCCATGCCTTGTATGAACAGTAGGTACCATTGCAATTCTCTACAAAGTGTACATTTTATTTATAACTCTTATAGAGTACACACAGAGATCACGTACATGTGATCCAACATTACAACACAGGCGGAAGCAAATTATGTCTGAGTACAGACAAGTTTAACAAATGGCTTAAGAAGCCTTATTTAAACACAAAGCCCTCCACGAGGGAACCAGTCTGCTGACTGGGCTAGACTAGCTTAACTTCAGTCATCCAGCTCGATGAAGAAACCACCTTCGGGGTCAGTGGCGTCATCTAAAACATAGATTAAGCAAACGTGAGTACAAAGGCGTACTCAGCAAGACTTACATAGGAGCTATACTACTCATGCACATGTATCAAGGTAAAGGGAGGTGGGGTTCACTTGCAGAAATGCCAGCTTTGATTTGGCTAATCCTGAACTACGAGTACCAGACTTTGAGGTAAGAAGCGTACACGAGTCCACTACTTTCTCCAACCAATACACCACTATGGTGCCTTCCTCGACTTCCCCACGAGAAAGCACGCCATAGCACTCACACTTATCTTGGTGTGTTTTAGAAGTATCCGGTTCAAGTTATCTAATAATCAAGCTAAGCTTTCCAAGTAGTCCATAACCGCGAACGCGGCTATTCGAATAGTTTCGTTAACCTTGCAAGGGTGTACCGCTACACACACATGACCATCATTTACCGCCTTTGATCTCGACACCATTCAAGGGGTGCCAGCGAGGATGCTCACCACAACTGTTACCTCATAGCCTATCTAGTCCAAGAAAGCCGCCTACTTGGGTTGGCTACCACCATCGTGAACCCGGCCGGTTTACCGAAGTGGACCCAAGCGATGTGTGCGTGGTGCATAAGCCGGTCTCGGGTGAGCCGTTCTCTCACTTAGCATCCAGGCCACAAGCCTACCAGAACTCCGAACTACTGCGACATCTGGACATCGAAAGGGATGAGTTAATAGGTTGAGAGGGGTTAGTGAGCCCAATGTGTGGTTGTACTCTTCATCTTGGATCACCACACAAGAACTCGTACTAGGGCGGTGTTCAACGAGACAACCCACCGTGTACTCCTTCACAGCCTCTCATCGTTCACCTTGTATTAGGGTCGATTCACCAACACTTTTCTACCATCATCAACATGATCACTACCATCCCGACTCACATCACAGTAACAACATGGTATCATATTAACCATGCAATAAGCGGTAACATTTGCAGGGGCCACATGATATCAAACAACTCCTACAGTTGCTAGGATTGTGGTTTGCTTACTACTGTGACAAAATGATAGGTCATGCAAAGGCATGGGTTCATCTATGCGGTAGAAACGAAGCATGGTGATCATCCTAAACAATGCATAAGCGAGACATGAGAGGGAAGTGGGATTTTATCGACATGATCAATGGGGTTTTGCTTGCCTTGCTGACGAGGTTCGGGTTCTGGATCTTCAGCGAAGGGGGTGACCTCTTGCTCCGGTTCCACCTCTACTCGGCAAACAAAGCACGAAGTAGCAATCAATATGAATGCAATGCTCAAGCACATGATGGGATGTTAAAGCTTGAAGTATAATTTTGATGTGTGAGGCAATTCCATTTAAGTGGAATATATTGCATTTAAAATGCAAATTCAAACTCCACATTTGAATTCAACATTATCCAAGTAATATGTGATATGGTTTGATCATTTTGAATTATCTTCAAATGTGTATGATATGCCTCTGATGTGTAAGTGAAATGTAGCATGTTGCGATGGTTCAAGTTAACAAAATATTTGAATTAAATTTGATTTAATTCCATTTAAATCAAATAGCAAATGCTACTGATGACATTTTAAATTCAACTCAAACAGAGTTGAAAGTTGCATATTTGGAAAGATAATTTTCTCCTGATCATTTTTCATATATTATTTGTCCAATTTGGAGTTAATATGAATTTTCTATGAATTTCCAAAGTTTGGGGTATTTTCTGGAATTTCTGGAATTATTTTAAAATAGAAAAACCTTTCTTGCGCCAGCACTGCGTCAGCATGACGTCAGGGGGTTTTGACCCCGGTCAAACTGACCAGTGGGCCAGGGCTGTCAGCCTCTCATCTAATTTCCCTGTTAGATTAATCTAACAGAGAGGATTAGAGGGGGCTGGGCCCACCTGTAAGTGACCCAGGGGGGTTGGTTTAGTGGTTAACCACCCCGGCCACGTCAGGCTTGCCGGCGGCTAGTCGCCGGCGACCAACCGACGCGGCGGCATTGCGCAAGACGGCGGCACAGGCCACCATTTGGCAAGCCAAGGCCACCAAAATGGAGCCCATGCACGCGCAATTCATCCCGCACACACGGGGAGGCTCGGGAGTCGCCAGAAGCTCGTCGACGACGTGCTCGGGCGGCGGCTGTGGCACGGGTCCGGGGTGGAAGTCGCTGCGGTGCACCAACAGAAGCAGACATGGTCGCAATCGAAGCTTTGGAGCACTACGAAGACGTCAGACAAGGAGGCGGGCTCGATTGCGCAACAGGGGGTCATCTCCATGGATCTCGGCGGCGAGGAGCTCCGGCCTTAATGGAAAAACACGGTACGGGACAAGAGGGTGGCCGTGTAGTAGATGGGGTGAAGCAGAAGCTCACCACGGTTGCAGTGGAGGCGGTGGTGTGGTCGGAGGAGCTCTGTGGCCGGAGTAATCGACGACGGCGGCCTGCGGGTCCGGCGAGCTCTCGGTGAAGCGTGCGTCGTCCTCGGGCTCGATTAGGACGCCATCTTCTCCAGATCGGGGTAAACGGCGACACTGCGCACGATGGACAGGTTCTCCTCGCCTAACTCCGGCGTTGGCTACGGGTTCTTGCATCGACGAACGGCGGCTGCTCTCGGGGGAAAAGGGGAAAGCGAGGAGGAGGCGCGAGACGAAGCGGCGATGGGGGAAAGTGAGAGAGGGAGCCGAGGGCGTCTCCGTGGCGCACTTTGGAGGCTTGGGGCGGCCTGGAAGGTCCTGGGCGTCGAGGTGGCGTCCACGGCGTCGACGCCGCGCCACCGAGCTGCTTGGCAGCGCGGGGTGGAAGACGACAAGGGAGTTCCCCTGGTGGGCTGGGCCGGCTGGAGAGGTGGGCCTCGCCCCTGGCGGGAGGTAAGTTTTTCCTTTTTTTCTCTGTTTAATCTTTCCTTTCTTTTTCTGTAATTTGTTTTGGCTCTGATAAAAATACCAAACCATTTTATTAAATGCTGAAAACTTTTACATGGCCTCATAATAATATAGACTAACCACTTATGAAGTTTCAACATTTTTAAAATTCAAATGATTTGAATTTTAAATCAAATAGGGGTATTTCTTTAATTCCAAGGTACTGTTTGAATATTTGAAAAATCTATGAGCATGGGGTGGGGCCCACATCACTTGATATGTGATCACACTCATTTATAAGACTTTTCAAAACTCTAACATGAATTTTTGGAAAATATTTTTATCTGGCCTTTTGAATTAATTCATCTGGGGGGTGTTCCTTCTCCCATTTTGATTTTGAATTTGATTTCCAAGATTTCTTCTTGAAATTTTGACATGATGCAAAGGCACTAGCTAACCCTAGCACATACCTAACAGAGGGTTCTGACAACTCGCCCCCACTCAAAAGAATCTCGTCCCGAGATTCAGAAGTCTGCGGGAGGAAGGTGGGGTACTCGGCACTGAGGCGGTCTTCTCTCTCCCACGTGGCTTCTCTTTCAGAGTGGTGTGACCATTGCACTTTCAGAAACCTAATCTTCTGACGACGAGTGACACGCTCTGCGGAATCAAGAACACGAACGGGGTATTCTCGATAAGAAAGGTCATCTTGGAGATCAAGCGTTTCATGGTCGACTTCGCGGAAGGGGTCCTTGAAGAAACGCTTGAGCTGGGACACATGGAATACATCATGTACTCGGGAGAGGTGCGGGGCTAGTTCAAGTTGGTAGGCAACTTCTCCACGTTTAGCAAAATGCGGAAAGGTCCGATGTAACGTGGGGCCAACTTGCCTTTGATACCGAAACGTTGGGTTCCCTTCAGAGGAGTAACCCGGGGGTAAGCCTTCTCATCCAGATGGTAGCTCTCTTGCCTATGATGACGATCATAGTAGCTTTTCTGACGAGACTGGGCTGCTTTCAATTGTTCACGAACGATATGAACTTGCTCTTCTGCTTCCTTGATCATATCCGGTCCAAAGAATTGTCTTTCACCGGTTTTAGACCAGTTTAGTGGTGTTCAACATCGTCGTCCATAAAGGAGTTCAAAAGGAGCCATGTTCAGACAAGATTGAAAACTATTGTTATAAGCAAATTCGGCAAATGGAAGAGAATTCTCCCAATTCTTCCCGAATGAGATAACACAAGCTCTGAGCATGTCTTCAAGAATTTGGTTAACCCTTTCGACTTGACCGCTAGACTGAGGATGGAAAGCTGTACTAAAGGAGAGATGAGTTCCCATAGCACGTTGGAAGCTTCCACAAAATCTAGAGGTGAAAAGGCTACCGCGATCAGAATTGATTTCCAAAGGAACACCATGAAGGGATACAATTCTGGAGATGTACAAGTCTGCTAACTGGCTAGCAGTTATAGACTCGCGAACCGGAAGGAAGTGAGCAACTTTGGAAAGCCTGTCTATGACAACGAAGATGGCATTGTTTCCTTTCTGGGTTTTTGGAAAGCCGGTGATGAAGTCCATAACGACTTTGTCCCATTTCCACTCGGGAATAGACAAAGGTTGAAGTGTACCAGCAGGTCTTTGATGTTCTTCCTTAATGCGACGACAAACATCACATTCGGCAACAAATTGAGCAATGCCTCTCTTCATCCTAGTCCACCAAAATCTCTGGCGTAGATCTCGGTACATTTTTGTGCTACCGGGATGAATTGAGAGGGGTGTGTCATGGGCTTCTTTGAGGATGAGTTGCCTTAGTTCCCTATTCTTAGGTACTACTAAACGATTTTCAAAGAATACCGTTCATTTGCCATCTGTGGAGAAACATTTAGCAACTCCGCTAGCAATGTTCTCCTTGATCCGGCGAACACCTCGTGCACGCCTTTGGGCAACTATAATTTGATCCTCAAGAGTTGGTTTCGCCACCAAGGTAGAAAGATAGCCATGAGGAACAATTTCAAGGTTGAGCTTGCGAAAGTCCTCATGAAGAAGTGGTTGATACTGCTGTAACATGAGGTTGTTACAGTACGACTTACGACTTAGTGCATCAGCCATGACATTGGCTTTGCCTGGGGTGTAAGAAATTCCTACGTCGTAATCTTTTATCAACTCAATCCAGCTTCTTTGCCTGAGATTAAGATCTGGTTGGGTGAAAATGTATTTGAGGCTTTGGTGGTCGGAATAAATCTCATAACGATTACCAAGGAGGTAATGTCGCCAAGTTGTTAGAGCATGAACTACGGCAGCGAGTTCAAGGTCATGGGTAGGATAGTTCTCTTCATGTGGCCGCAACTGGCGTGAAGCATAAGCTACCACATGTCGATCTTGCAGAAGTATGCATCCTAACCCTTGCCGTGATGCGTCACAATAGATCTCGAAATCCTTTTTGGTGTCTGGAGGTGCAAGTACGGGTGCGGAAGTCAATCTTCTTTTTAGCTCTTGAAAGCTTTCCTCGCACTTGGAAGTCCATAAGAATTTCTTATCTTTCTTGAGGAGTTCAGTTATAGGCTTTGCAACTTTAGAAAAGTTCTCGACGAAGCGACGGCAATAGCTGGCTAGGCCAAGAAAACTTCTAACTTGCTTAAACGATTCAGGTGGAGTCCAGTCAAGGACGGCCTGAACTCTCTCGGGATTCACAGCAATGCCTTTTGCAGAAATTACGTGGCCTAAGTAGGTCACTTCTGGTAGCCAGAATTCACACTTGGAGAATTTAGCGTACAGGCGATGCTCTCTAAGTTTCATCAATACCAGCCTTAAGTGTTCGGCATGATCTCCTTCGTTCTTCGAGTAGATGAGAATGTCATCGAGATAAACCACAACAAATTTATCTAGGTACTCCATGAAGATCGAATTCATCAAGCGTGAGAATGTGGCGGGGGCATTGGTTAAACCAAAGGACATGACGGTGTACTCGTAAAGACCATAACGAGTAGTAAAAGCCGTTTTGGGAATGTCCTCGATTCGGATTCTGATCTGATGATAACCTAATCTCAAATCCATCTTGGAAAAGACAGCGAATCCTGCAAGTTGATCATAAAGATCATTGATCCTGGGCAGTGGGTATTTGTTCTTTATCGTCGCTAAATTTAGCGGGCGATAGTCTACGCACATCCTTTCTGTTCCATCTTTCTTCTTTACGAACAGAACGGGGCAACCCCATGGCGATGAGCTAGGGCGGATGAAGCCTTTTGCCAACGAAGCATCAAGTTGGGTTTTTAGCTCAGCTAACTCATGTGGGGCCATTTTATATGGGAGTTTGGAAATTGGTGCGGTTCCTGGAACAAGATCCACTATAAATTCTACACATCTGTCGGGCGGCATGCCCGGCAGCTCTTCAGGAAAGACATCCGGGAAGTCACGAACCACCGGAATATCTTCAAGTTCGGGAAGGGGGAGTACATTCAAAGAATGCACTTGGGTTCTTGTTCTGGGTGAGGTATAGCTGACGGTTTTGCCTGAAGGGTGGGTGAGTTTCACGGATTTGATTTTGCAATCCAGATAGGCATTTTGTCTTGATAGCCAATCCATGCCAAGGATGACATCAATGTCTGAAGACTTGAGGGCTATGAGTGAAGCAAGGAATACTAAACCCTCAATTGCAATTTGATTATCATGGCTCACTCTATTAGTTTGCCATCTTGACCCTGGAGTTTGAATAACCATCGGGGTGGACAATTCAACAAAGGGTAACTCATGACGAAGTGCATAACTTTCCGACATGAATGAATGAGATGCTCCTGGGTCGAAAAGAACGGAAGTAGGAACAAAATTGACTGGGAGCGTACCAAGAATGACGTCAGTGGTGTCGTCAGTCTCTTCAGCGGAAACTTGGTTCAGACGTCCACGAGTGGCGGGAGGAGAGGGTTTGGCGGTGTAGACCTTCTGGGGTGGCTTGCCACGTCCATTGTTGTTGTTGTTGTTGCCTCCGGCACGGGGTGGAACGTTCTGGTGTTGGAGTTGGTTCTGGGGGCACTCGCGAGAGTAGTGGCCTGCCTGACCACGCTTGTAGCAAGCTCCGAAAACAGTGCGTGGAGCTGGGTTGTTTGGTGGAGCTGGGTGGAACTGGGTGGGTGGACGAGGCGCCACATAGGATGGCCTCGGGGGGTTGTTCTGGCGGAACATGCTATTTGGGATCCAGATCTTGCGCTTCTGGGAGCCAGAACTGGATGATCCGTCATCTCTAGGATGTTTGCGGAAATCATTGGGGGTGTTCATGTCCTCTGCTTTGATGGCCTTGTTGACAAGGACCTGGAAAGTGGCAAAGTCATGAAGGTTGAGCTCGCGACGGAGTCCGGAGTTGAGGCCACGACGGAACCTCTCTTGTTTCTTGGAGTCGGTGGAGACTTCTTCAATTGCATAACGAGCAAGTCGGTTGAACTCACGACTGAACTCGTCAACTGTTCTCCTGCCTTGAGTGAGGTTACAGAACTCCTCACGCTTGCGGTCCATGAGACCCTTGGGAATGTGGTGCTCGCGGAAAGACGTGCAGAACTCCTCCCAAGATGCAGGTGGTCCAACGGGGCGCATATTCAGAAAATTCTCCCACCAAGAGCTTGCTGCACCTTCAAGGTGATAGGTGGCATAATTGACCTTGTCGCCATCTGCAACATGGCCTGCTTGGAGCTTCCTCTCGATGCTGCGGAGCCAATCATCGACGACAAGGGGCTCGGTGGAGTAACTGAAAACCGGGGGATGAAGCCGGAAGAAGTCGTTCAGAGACACCAGCTCATTGCGCTGCTGAGTGGTGTTGCGTGCGATGACTTCCAGCAGGTGATGAGAGTCACGGCGGTTCCTCTCGACCTCCATCAGAACTTGGGCCATCGTGGGTGGGGGTGGAAGGTTGCCTTCCTCCTGGTCGTCCCCACGACCTTGGTTACGACCAATCTGGCCACGTGTACCTTGAGACATCCTGAAGGAGAAAAGCCAAAGTCAAACAGAGTTGATTTGAAGAGTCTAATCAAGGTATTGAAGTACTGGAAGGATTACAGAGCAAAGGAAGTAATCATCTTGACAACATGGTGATAAAGCATACAAGCCATATATTCACAAGCTGTCATACAAACCATACATCGTTTTAGTACAAGCACTAAGCTAATACAAACGTGATGAAGATGATACATCCTTCAGAGGCACTCTGACTTCCTATACATTATTTATCTAAGCCTCTGGAACTTAGACACCTTGCTTACAATACACTAAGATACTACTACATCCTCACTCAGTAAGACCATAGGCGGTCTCACTCATCTCCATCTCCATAGTAATCCTCATAAAAGTTACCCGCGTATCCCGGTAGCTGGAGGTGACCATCGGAAAACACGGAGGCTTGTGGACCCTGATATCCATTTGGGCAAGGATGGGGCCTAGGTCCAGTGTAGGGTGGAAGCAAAGGACCACAGGGTGGAAAAATTCCTCCAATCTCGGGCCAAGCAACTCGAGAAGGCATCTGGGTCCTCACTGGATAGATCGCATCGTACTCCACTGATCCCACGCTCACAAAGGGTGCCAAGAGCGTCAGTGCTCGGTACAGACGAACACGAGTAGCGTGGAGCTCAAAACGGAGAGCGCGTGCATCACGATCTCTGTAACTAGCAAACCTAGCAGTCACCTGAAGTGCTGGATCCTCTGCAGAGTGATCTGAGTAGAGTCCGGTGTAATATCCCTCTTCTCTTGGAAGTGCAGCAGGGATATAGCGGAATGAGGTCTCTCTCAGCATGGTGTGCTCCTCTCTCAGCACTGTAATACATGAATATGCAGCATCCTGCACAGCCATGTTCTCGGTGATGCCAATGCCATGTCCAAAGTGGATAGGCTGGGTGACTCCAACGTGATGCGGGTAGATCCGGACAATGCAGTGGAACTGCGTCTGGTTGAAGTCGTCGAACTGCTCCTCGACGGTATACTCAGGGTACCATCGATATCCCACACAGGACATCATCTCGATCAACGTGGAGGGATGGCCACGCACACCGAGGCACCTGGTCAAACGAACAATCTGCCGAGGGGGAAGATCTGCCATCTGAAACAGAAAGGAGTTTGCAAATGCATCAGATTATGAGATAAACCTGGAATGACTCGAACAGCATAACGCTGTAATTGTAAGAAATGACAATTTCTTTCAATCATGAAAACAGCACTTACATAATACGATGTAAGAAATCAGCATTATAACAATGCTAGGAAAACCTGACACAACTTTCCTACGGCTATAAGGAAGCAATCAACGAGATGTTCTAATCAGACAGAGGAGAGCCTAGTCCTATCTTCCCGTAGAATAAGATAAGGGTGACCCAGAACATAGAACGAAGGGGTTAAGGAGAAAAAAAGAAGCCTTACGTTGTTCCCTTATATACCCAGAGTAACTATATAACTATAGCAAGCTAGACTCAACTTCGGCCAAGGCTACTAGTCCTACAGTCAGTCCTGCTCTGATACCAAGTCTGTCGGGACCCGGGGTTAGCGTATGCAAGTCCAGTTAAGACATAGTGATATGGAGAGCCGAGAACCGCACCCACTTGTCTAAGCAGACAAGGCCAAGCACTGAACATTCTCGGAAAGCATCGTACGTGAGGGGCATCCCATCCAGGCCGGATGATCAACTGAGATGGGTCCTCATCGTCCGCACACAAGTCAAATGATATGGGTGGTGAACTCCCATATTCAAAGACAAGTCGCCTCAACCATACTACCGACTATCTCAAAACTCTTACATAGACTTACTCCAGCCCGATCACTTAGTCGGGGTCTAGGGCGGGCTCGATCATACCACAAAGTGTGCACGAGACGGAGTCTCGAGCAATCGCATCGCGATGCCCCAAGCTGCGCACATCTAAGGGCCACTTGGTGTATGAAAGACCGCCAGCCAGAACACAAC
This sequence comes from Bromus sterilis, assembly GCA_950022295.1. Classification (NCBI taxonomy): domain Eukaryota; kingdom Viridiplantae; phylum Streptophyta; class Magnoliopsida; order Poales; family Poaceae; genus Bromus; species Bromus sterilis. The sequence goes on from OX465595.1 coordinate 185,565,994, forward strand.
TAAGGTCTCGAAAACCCATACAAAGACATGCATGTTATAAACATACACGCAGCACCCATGCCTTGTATGAACAGTAGGTACCATTGCAATTCTCTACAAAGTGTACATTTTATTTATAACTCTTATAGAGTACACACAGAGATCACATACATGTGATCCAACATTACAACACAGGCGGAAGCAAATTATGTCTGAGTACAGACAAGTTTAACAAATGGCTGAAGAAGCCTTATTTAAACACAAAGCCCTCCACAAGGGAACCAGTCTGCTGACTGGGACTGGACTAGCTTAACTTCAGTCGTCCAGCTCGATGAAGAAACCACCTTCGGGGTCAGTGGCGTCATCTAAAACATAGATTAAGCAAACGTGAGTACAAAGGCGTACTCAGCAAGACTTACATAGGAGCTATACTACTCATGCACAGGTATCAAGGTAAAGGGAGGTGGGGTTCACTTGCAGAAATGCCAGCTTTGATTTGGCTAATCCTGAACTACGAGTACCAGACTTTGAGGTAAGAAGCGTACACGAGTCCACTACTTTCTCCAACCAATACACCACTATGGTGCCTTCCTCGACTTCCCCACGAGAAAGCACGCCATAGCACTCACACTTATCTTGGTGTGTTTTAGAAGTATCCGGTTCAAGTTATCTAATAATCAAGCTAAGCTTTCCAAGTAGTCCATAACCGCGGACGCGGCTATTCGAATAGTTTCGTTAACCTTGCAAGGGTGTACCGCTACACACACATGACCATCATTTACTGCCTTTGATCTCGACACCATTCAAGGGGTGCCAGCGAGGATGCTCACCACAACTGTTACCTCATAGCCTATCTAGTCCAAGAAAGCCGCCTACTTGGGTTGGCTACCACCATCGTGAACCCGGCCGGTTTACCGAAGTGGACCCAAGCGATGTGTGCGTGGTGCATAAGCCGGTCTCGGGTGAGCCGTTCTCTCACTTAGCATCCAGGCCACAAGCCTACCAGAACTCCGAACTACTGCAACATCTGGACATCGAAAGGGATGAGTTAATTGGTTGAGAGGGGTCAGTGAGCCCAATGTGTGGTTGTACTCTTCATCTTGGATCACCACACAAGAACTCGTACTAGGGCGGTGTTCAACGAGACAACCCACCGTGTACTCCTACACAACCTCTCATCGTTCACCTTGTATTAGGGTCGATTCACCAACACTTTTCTACCATCATCCACATGATCATTACCATCCCGACTCACATCACAGTAACAACATGGTATCATACTAAGCATGCAATAAGCGATAACATTTGCAGGGGCCACATGATATCAAACAACTCCTACAGTTGCTAGGATTGTGGTTTGCTTACTACTGTGACAAAATGATAGGTCATGCAAAGGAATGGGTTCATCTATGCGGTAGAAACGAAGCATGGTGATCATCCTATACAATGCATAAGCGAGACATGGGAGGGAAGTGGGATTTTATCGACATGATCAATGGGGTTTTGCTTGCCTTGCTGACGAGGTTCGGGTTCTGGATCTTCAGCGAAGGGGGTGACCTCTTGCTCCGGTTCCACCTCTACTCGGCAAACAAAGCACGAAGTAGCAATCAATATGAATGCAATGCTCAAGCACATGATGGGATGTTACAGCTTGAAGTATAATTTTGATGTGTGAGGCAATTCCATTTAAGTGGAATATATTGCATTTAAAATGCAAATTCAAACTCCACATTTGAATTCAACATTATCCAAGTAATATGTGATATGGTTTGATCATTTTGATTATCTTCAAATGTGTATGATATGCCTCTGATGTGTAAGTGAAATGTAGCATGTTGCCATGGTTCAAGTTGCCAAAATATTTGAATTAAATTTGATTTAATTCCATTAAAATCAAATAGCAAATGCTAGTGATCATATTTTAAATTCAACTCAAACAGAGTTGAAAGTTGCATATTTGGAAAGATAATTTTCTCCTGATCATTTTTCATATATTATTTGTCCAATTTGGAGTTAATATGAATTTTCTATGAATTTCCAAAGTTTGGGGTATTTTCTGGAATTCTTTTAAAATAGAAAAACCTTTATTGCGCCAGCACTGCGTCAGCATGACGTCAGGGTTTTTTGACCCCGGTCAAACTGACCAGTGGGCCAGGGCTGTCAGCCTCTCATCTAATTTCCCTGTTAGATTAATCTAACATAGAGGATTAGAGGGGGGCTGGGCCCACCTGTAAGTGACCCAGGGGGGTTGGTTTAGTGGTTAACCACCCCGGCCACGTCAGGCTTGCCGGCGGCTAGTCGCCGGCGACCAACCGACGCGGCGGCGTTGCGCAAGACGGCGGCACAGGCCACCATTTGGCAAGCCAAGGCCACCAAAATGGAGCCCATGCACGCGAAGTTCATCCCGCACACACGGGGAGGCTCGGGAGTCGCCGAAAGCTCGTCGACGACGTGCTCGGGCGGCGGCTGTGGCACGGGTCCGGGGTGGAAGTCGCTGCGGTGCACCAACAGAAGCAGACATGGTCGCAATCGAAGCTTTGGAGCACTGCGAAGACGTCAGACAAGGAGGCGGGCTCGATTGTGCAACAGGGGGTCGTCTCCATGGATATCGGCGGCGAGGAGCTCCGGCCTTAATGGCAAAACACGGTACGGGACAAGAGGGTGGCCGTGTAGTAGATGGGGTGAAGCAGAAGCTCACCACGGTTGCAGTGGAGGCGGTGGTGTGGTCGGAGGAGCTCTGTGGCCGGAGTAATCGACGACGGCGGCCTGCGGGTCCGGCGAGCTCTCGGTGAAGCGTGCGTCGTCCTCGGGCTCGATTAGGACGCCATCTTCTCCAGATCGGGGTAAACGGCGACGCTGTGCACGATGGACAGGTTCTCCTCGCCTATCTCCGGCGTTGGCTACGGGTTCTTGCGTCGACGAACGGCGGCTGCTCTCGGGGGAAAAGGGGAAAGCGAGGAGGAGGCGCGAGACGAAGCGGCGATGGGGGAAAGTGAGAGAGGGAGCCGAGGGCGTCTCCGTGGCGCACTTTGGAGGCTTGGGGCGGCCTGGAAGGTCCTGGGCGTCGAGGTGGCGTCCACGGCGTCGACGCCGCGCCACCGAGCTGCTTGGCAGCGCGGGGTGGAGGACGACAGGGGAGTTCCCCTAGTGGTCTGGGCTGGCTGGAGAGGTGGGCCTCGCCCCTGGCGGGAGGTAAGTTTTTCCTTTTTTTCTCTGTTTAATCTTTCCTTTCTTTTTCTGTAATTTGTTTTGGCTCTGATAAAAATACCAAACCATTTTATTAAATGCTGAAAACTTTTACATGGCCTCATAATAATATAGACTAACCACTTATGAAGTTTCAACATTTTTAAAATTCAAATGATTTGAATTTTAAATCAAATAGGGGGATTTCTTTAATTCCAAGGTACTGTTTGAATATTTGAAAAATCTATGAGCATGGGGTGGAGTCCACATCACTTGATATGTGATCACACTCATTTATAAGACTTTTCAAAACTCTAACATGAATTTTTGGAAAAGATTTTTATCTGGCCTTTTGAATTAATTCATCTGGGGGTGTTCCTTCTCCCATTTTGATTTTGAATTTGATTTCCAATATTTCTTCTTGAAATTTTGACATGATGCAAAGGCACTAGCTAAGCCTAGCACATACCTAACAGAGGGTTCTGACACTTGATTATTAGACAACTTGAACTGGATACTTCTAAAACACACCAAGATAAGTGTGAGTGCTATGGCGTGCTTTCTCGTGGGGAAGTCGAGGAAGGCACCATAGTGGTGTAATTGGTTGGAGAAAGTAGTGGACTCGTGTACGCTTCATACCTCAAGTCTGGTACTTGTAGTTCAGGACTAGCCAAGTCAAAGCTGGCATTTCTGCAAGTGAAACCCCACCTCCCTTTACCTTGATACATGTGCATGAGTATTATAGCTCCTATGTATGTCTTGCTGAGTACGACTTTGTACTCACGTTTGCTTAATCTATGTTTTAGATGAACCCACTGACCCCGAAGGTGGCTTCTTCATCGAGCTGGACGACTGAAGATCAAGCTAGTCTAGTCCCAGTTAGACGACTGGTTCCCTCGTGGAGGGCATGTGTTTAAATAAGGCTTCTTAAGCCATTTGTTAAACTTGTCTGTACTCAGACATACTTTGCTTCCGCTTGTGTTGTAATGTTGGATCACATGTTTGTGATCTCTGTGTGCACTCTATAAGAGTTATCAATAAAATTGTATACTTTGTAGAGAATTGCAATGATACCTACTGTTCATACAAGGCATGTGTGCTGCGTGTATGTTTATAACATGCATGTCTTTGTATGGGTTTTCGAGACCTTAGTTGTGATCTGGCTGGCGGTCTTTCATACACCAAGTGGCCCTTAGATGTGCGCAGCTTGGGGCATCGCGATGCGATTGTTCGAGACTCTGTCTTGGGCACACTTTGTGGTATGATCGAGCCCGCCCTAGACCCCGACAAAGTGTTCGGGCTGGAGTAAGTTTATGTAAGAGTTATGAGATAGTCGATAGTATGGTTGAGGCGACTTGTCTTTGAATATGGGAGTTCACCACCCATCTCAGTTGATCATCCGGCCTGGATGGGATGCCCCTCACGTACGATGCTCTCCGAGAACGTTCTGTGCTTGGCCTTATCTGCTTAGACAAGTGGGTACGGTTCTCGGCTCTCCATATGATTATGTCTTAACTGGACTTGCATACGCTAACCCCGGGTCCTGACAGGTAGATCCGTATCGTAGTGCGTTGCCTCGTGTTGCCTTTTGTTATTGCTTGCTCGTGATTGCTTCATAGTAATAGATGCTTGTTCGTCGATTGTTTTTCCAGTGCTTTCCTTCTTGTGTGCTTCCGCGGGTACTCTCGGAGACGCTGCGAGCTTGCGATCGACTACACCTTCGACTTTGTCTTCTCAGCAGGTAAGGGGGAGCATATATCATGCTTATAACTTTCAGCTCACTCGCGCCTAGGTGTAGGATAGAATGATTGCTTGATCCTACCACTTCATATTCATGCTTCTCAAATAAACCCAAACAGCCATGTCCTCCACATCCCAGCAAACCTTATTCGGCTATGTTACTATTGCTTGCTGCTCAGCCACTGCTTAGTATGCATGCTAGGATGTCATCAACTATTATCTTGTTACTCCTTGGTTTGGGCTATCACATTATTATATTTTTGTGAATGATATGATTATTATAATGTTGACTATACTCGACGAAGGATGGAAGGTCTAGGCTATCCCGCCCCGACGCTTTGTTCCATTCAAGTCACCTAGGACCTGAGTTCCGGGTATTGTGTCTCTTGGCGAGCGTGCCTAACCGCGTGTGGGATACTATGGGGTCCCCTTTTATTACCTACCTAGCTCCAAACATTTCTAGAGGTGGCCCAAGCTGATTTCCATTTGAAGCCGTGTGCGTAACTGGTCTGCAGCCAGTGGATTTAAAACAACTCGGGCCAGCAGAGACAGAGTTCCTTTGTTGGTCCACACTTGTGAGCTAGGGAAGCCCCTGAGTTCAGGTGAGGCTAACCCCGACATTGGCCATACGGAAGAGTCCGATCCGAGAGCGTGGCCGGCTTTTGGATTGGGTGTCGACTCCCCGGGGGCCACCCGGATTTGTGCGTTGTTAGTTAGAGGGACCTGTTGTTTCAGATCTCTTGGAACTAAATCATAAAATGGTTGCCTGTGATGGTTAGAAACTGAGAGGGATGGGCGTGCATGCGGAGCGTTGTAATGGGCAGTTGGTACACCCCTGCAGGGTTAAATCTTTTCGAGAAGCCGTGTCCATGGTTATGGACGACTTGAGACCTACTACTTGTTCATAGACAACAACAACTGAGATAATCTTAATAACTTGATCAATGCGTGTGTGCCTTGACTGCTTCTTCTTTGTTGAGATGCGAAGGGGAGGACAAGGATAGGATAGGTTTTATGTTTGCGTAAGTAGTTGATAGCAAGACTTGTTGGAGGCGATTCCTCATCGAATGCTTGGTTCTCATCTTACTCTAAAATAGACCGTTAGCTACTCATATATTGCTAGTGCGTCTGCAACCTCACCACTACCCCCATCTTACCGTGATAAGTTAGTTACAAGAATTTTGATATAGCTCACCTCTTTATTTTCTCTTGTATGCACGTTATGCGAATGATCTTGGACTTCAGAGGATCTCGACGACCCTTCTTCTGGACGCCTTCGCGAAGACTCGACGATGACTTGTTAGGTGGATCCCGGCGGAAAGCCTGGACCCGTGTGGATGTGGGAATGGTGTGTTTTACCTTTGCCGCTAGGCATTTGATGGTAGTCTGTACTCAGACGTGTATCTTCCGCTGATGTATTGTATTTAAGGCAATTGTATGCCGATTGTATGAGATGTTGTATCCTTGTAGCTGTAATGTTGTGATATCATGTTGGAAATCCAGGGCATATGGCATTGTCATATGTCGTGGTGGGACCGATATGTGCTTCGTCCCCGGATCTGGATGGAAACATCTAGATCTAGAACAGTACCGCATATCGGGCCTTACAACTTGGTATCCGAGCCTTACCAACCGTAGGATCCCTTTTCTGGCCGAAGTCGAGTCTAGACAAAAACTATTTTGTAGTTACTAAGTTAGTAATCGGAGAGTAGTATTCTTTTTACTCCTTACCCTTTCTCTGGTCAGGACAAGCGATGTAAGTGTTTTACTCTCGAATTATCCTTCTTCAAACTCTAGGATCTCGAGTGAGTGGAGTATCGAAACCTTTACAATGCCTGATTGCAGCGTATTGTCTCGATTCCGATCTCAGGTTTGGGAAATCCTGTAGTACCTTTAGTTCTTCCGACTCTGGGTAAACATATTGGTCGTCTGTTGACTTCATTCCTCTTGCCTAGTATTCTCACGATTTGAGTGAGAATGCTTCCCTTGATCGTCGCTTTTAAGTATCGTTCTTCCTCTTGATCTCCCGATGGTTTCATTATTCGATGTTGCCATCTCTCTACGGAAAGTTTCTCGACAGAGGTTCATCGTACGACAGGGAGCAGAGTCCCTTGTTGGTGGTGTTGAAGATTGTCGACACTCTTTTCTCCCCCTCTCCCCCGGATCGTCCAGGATCTCGGGACGAGATCCCTTGTTGGTGGTGTTGTATTGTAACAACCCGGGAATTTCACCCTAATTAAAAATTTTGTTTGTTGCTTTATTTTTATGATTGCTAGAATTGTTTGCAGTATTTGCTTTGCCAATTTTTTAATTGGTGAATATTTCCCCCATCCTTCTCGTATCGGGTGCGAGTCCAGACCTTTTCCCCAATGGCACATGACCTCGTTGCGGCACCGGGAAAGTCACCCGATCACCGTCGCAACTTTCGGCACAAGACCAACCATCACCAACAGTGCGTAAAACCCCCAATTATATTTATATGGGTTATTTTATCGGGAGGTGCTCGACGTTCTCTTTCTGTGTTAAATGATGCAGATGACGTCAGTTCGATGCCTTGAGTCGGTGTTATGAATTTCACGCATTTTCGAATTCGTCGGGTAGGTCAACGTTCGGACGTGCCAGGCATAGTAGCCGGTATAAGTCCAGGAGCGTATTTTTTAAAATGCCGCGTGCGCTATTAGCTGGACCCCTGGATTCCCCACTTATCTTCGGATTCTATCCCACCCAAAAAACCGGACCCGAACCGGGCCATTTTGTGGCCCAAAACAACCCTAAACACCCACCTACTACATATAGTAGGTGCTACCTACCAAATCTGGACAAACCCTAGCAAGCCACCTCAATTTCTACGCCAGGCCTCTCCCCCGCCGCCAATTGCCTCCACCAACCTCTTCCCACTTCAGATCTGGCGACCACGATCTGAGCCACCAGATCCAGATCATGCGGCTAGCACGCTGCCACGTCACCAGTTGGGGTTCCCCCAGCCAGCCCGCACCCGAGCTCCTCCCATGGCCGATCCGTCCACGCCGCCTCGCCTTCGCTCCGGCTGGCGAGCCAAGCCGCCGCGGCCGCGCCGGTGAGGCCCTGCAGGCCGTCCTCGCGCCTGCGCCTCTCCTCCTCCTCTCCCTTCCTCCCTCTAACCTCTCTCTCTTCTCCCCGTTTTGCATGCCGAGTCGCCATGGACGCTAGAAGCTCGCCGCGCCGCCCCATGGCATCTCCGGCGACCGGATCCGGCGCCCCTCGACCTCCTCCGGCCGCCACACGCCCCCACGCCCGTTCCCGGACCTCCACCGCACCGCTGCACACACACCGAAGTTCGCCGCCACTGCCCTGTTCATACTGGAGATGAGGAGGACGCGCACAACCTCCAGCGCCCGATCGATCCAGCGGCCCACCTAGCCAAGGCCCGCCAGGGCGCGCAGCCCAGCTTCTCTAGTGCGGCCATATCCCCTCCGTGGCCCAGCCTCACGAGCCTCGGCGGCCCAGCCTACCTGCGAACCCCGCCGCGGCCTACCTCTCACCCGTGGCGCCCAGTCCACCGACCTGGGCCACGGCCCACTATGGTGAGCACCCTTTTTTTCTATTAGTTGCTGCACTGTGAGATGGGCCGGCCCATGAGTATTTTTTTCGCCCAGTGCGTTCTTTAGTTATCCAGCGCCCAGCCTGTGTAGGCCTAGTAGCAGTAGATTCGGCTCGAAAATGTTTTTTTGCTTCATGGGCTTATAAAATGGAAGATTGTATTTTTTTGCGATGCGAATATCTTTTCACCGGTAGCTCGGATCGCGATGTGTTCTACATGAAAGTTTCCCCGTTTTGCGCGTAGATTAATGAAATGTTGCTTATTGCAATTTTTGACTTTGTTTACATGTTGTTTACCTTCTAATTACATTGCATGCCACCGAAACTATTTAACAAATAACTTTTTAATAGTTGCTCCAAATAAAATGTTCCTTCATGTAACTTGACTAGAATTGCGTGTAGATCTTGTTTATGCTGCTCTTACTTGCTAATAATTTTTTTAAATATGCCTTAGGTCAAAACAGTACCAAATGTTATAATTTTCGTGGGGTAACTAGTGATATGCCATGTTTAGGAATTTACCCCGCTTAACTTGACTAGCATATATAGTTTACTCTTGCTTCACATCTTGCCATGATTGTGTGCTATGCCATGCTTGAGTGAGGTGCCATGTTAACAACCATTACTCATCTTGTGTAGCTAAACAACTATACCCCTTGTAAATGTGCAGTACCGTCAAGTGTGACGGATACCCCGCTTGACCTGTTAGTAACCGCTCTCGGCGGTAGATCCATATCGTAGTGTGTTGCCTCGTGTTGCCTTTTGTTATTGCTTGCTCGTGATTGCTTCATAGTAATAGATGCTTGTTCGTCGATTGGTTTTCCAGTCCTTTCCTTCTTGTGTGTTTCCGCGGGTACTCTTGGAGACGTTGCGAGCTTGCGATCGACTACACCTTCGGCTTCATCTTCTCATCAGGTAAGGGGGAGCATATATCATGCTTATAACTTTCAGCTCACTCGCGCCTAGGTGTAGGATAGAACGATTGCTTGATCCTATCGCTTCATATTCATGCCTCTCAAATAAACCCAAACAACCATGTCCTCCACATCCCAGCAAACCTTGTTCGGCTATGTTACTATTGCTTGCTTCTCAGCCACTTCTTAGTATGCATGCTAGGATGTCATCAACTATTATCCTATTAATCCTTGGTTTGGGCTATCACATTATTATATTGTTGTGGATGACATGATTATTATAATGTTGACTATACTCAAAGAAGGATGGAAGGTCTCGGCTATCCCGCCCCGACGCTTTGTTCCAATCGAGTCACCTAGGACCCGAGTTCTGGGTATTGTGTCTCTTGGCGAGCGTGCCTAAACGCTTGTGGGATACTATGGGGTCCCCTTTTCTTACCTACCTAGCTCCGAACATTTCTAGAGGTGGCCCAATCTGATTTACCATTTGAAACCGTGTGCGTAACTGGTCTGCAGCCAGTGGATTTAAAAAAACTCGGGCCAGCAGAGACAGAGTTCCTTTGTTGGTCCACACTGGTGAGCTAGGGAAGCCCCTGAGTTCAGGTGAGGCTAACCCCGACCTTGTCCATACGGAAGAGTCCGATCCGAGAGCGTGGCCGGCTTTTGGATTGGGTGTCGACTCCCCGGGGGCCACCCGGATTTGTGCATTGTTAGTTAGAGGGACCTGTCATTTCGGATCTCTTGGAACTAAATCATAAAATGGTTGCGTGTGATGGGTAGCAACTGAGAGAGATGGGCGTGCGTGCGGAGCCTTGTAATGGGCAGTTGGTACACCCCTGCATGGTTAAATCTTTTTGAGAAGCCGTGTCCACGGTTATGGACGACTTGAGACCTACTCCTTGTTCATAGACAACAACAACCGAGATAATCTTAATAACTTGATAATTGCGTGTGTGCCTTGACTGCTTCTTCTTTGTCGGGATGCGAAGGGGAGGACAAGGATAGGATAGGTGTTATGTTTGCGTAAGTAGTTGACAACAAGACTTGTTGGAGGCGGTTCCTCATTGAATGCTTGGTTCTCATCTTACTCTAAAATAGACCGTTAGCCACTCATATATTAATAGTGCGTCTGTAACCTCACCACTACCCCCATCTTACCGTGAGAAGTTAGTTACAAGACTTTTGATATAGCTCACCTCTTTCTTTTCTCTTTTATGCACGTTATGCGAACGATCTTGGACTTCAGAGGAGCTTGACGACCCTTCTTCTGGACGCCTTCGCGAAGACTCGACAAAAACTAGTTAGGTGGATCCCGGCAGAGAGCCTGGACCCGCGTGGACGTGGGAATGGTGTGTTTTACCTTTTCCGCTAGGCATTTTATGGTAGTCTGTACTCAGACATGTATCTTCCGCTGTTGTATTGTATTTAAGGAAAATTTATGCCGATTGTATGAGATGTTGTATCCTTGTAGTTTTAGTGTTGTGATATCATGTTGGAAATCCGGGGCATATGGCATTGTCATATGTCGCGGTGGGACCGTTTTGTTCTTCGTCCCCGGATCTGGACGGAAACATCTAGATCTGGAACAGTATAACATATCGGGCCTTACACTCCTCCTCCGCCTTGGCATCCTTGACATGTGAATCAGCAACGCACCAGCGCTCCTCGGCCACAAGATTATCGGACTGGGTTGGAGCGTAGGCGCTCTCACTTTCCATGGCACTGTACACCTTTTCTTGGTACCTCCATGCGGCGGCGATGCGTTTGGCGCCTTTGGCCTGATTGTAGAGAAACACATCCGCCTCCACCACCCGGGCGGAACGCTCGACGGCCTTCCGCTACAGCACTTCCTCCCAGCGCGCCACTCTGGTCTGGAGCTTGGATTGCTTCGCCTCCACCTCCTCCTTCTCGGCCAACTTCTTGGCTTTTACCTCCGGCGGAAGCATCTCTTCGAGGTGTCGATCTTACTCTGCCCACATCTCCTCCATGGTTGGGGGCGTGGCGATGGGAGGCACGTCTGAACGTGGGCTGACCGGCGGCGCCATTCTGGCAGGTTGGAGCGTGTGTGCGCGGTGAGGGGGTGAGCGTGGGGGGGAAGAGATCTAATGAAGCATTTTGCATTTGCAGGTGCAGTAGTTATAGGCGGCTAGCCGGAATCAGGGGCGCAATCTACTCAACTCTGCATTTATAAAAAATGCAATATTCGTTCAGAGAAAAATATCTGAGACGGCGAATAAATTCGAAAATAAACATTAAAGATAGTTCCAGACTAAAAGATACGTAACGTCCATCGGAGTTCATCGAATAACATCATCCACTTCCACTACATTTTTATTTTTGCCACAAACTAGCATAAAACTACATAGGCTGATATGCGGCGGGGGTCTGCGGCGGCTTCACGAGCTTGTCTGAGTATTCTTCATGAGCTGCACGTCTGCGTCATCCTCAGTTGATCTTGTTCTGTGTGATGTTGTCCCACGCGTCGCGTCGTCGATCATTGTTGCGTCAGTTTCCGCGGCTGTCCTAGTCGCGGTCTCTGTTTCGGTCGGGGTAGTTGCAGCGATCATCGTCGCTGTCATCATCATCATCGGGTGAGCATGGATCCATATCCGGTGACTGCTCGCAAGTCGTTTGCCATGTGCTTGATTTTTTGGGTACTGACGATGCGATCGCGTTGTTCATCACTTTGAGTTCTCATGCGTGGTTGCAGTCCGCGTCGTCTTTTTCACCATTATGAGCGCAGTGTAGGTACGCTTTGGCGGCGATGAGGGCCTCTGCTGGTGTGAGCTGTTCTTCCTCTTCATCCTCGTCTTCGAGTCAGAATGCATCGTCCAGTTTTCCCGAAACTTTCTTCTTGTCCGTTCGGTGTAGGTTGTTGAATCTGGACCTGTGCTGTTGGGGTGAGCCGTGGTTGGAGGAGTCGTCCAAGGGTTCTTGCGGTGCCTTGCGGTCGGCCCTCGACTCGTCCGCAACTCTTCTTTGCTTTTCCAGCTCGAGCCTCAGCCATCTGGTTTTCTTTGTAACTTCGCTTGCTAACTTGTTGTATTCTCTGAGTTCGTCGCGTGTTGCGTCCTCTGGGAGGAGCTTGCCCCGTTTTACCGTGTTTTTACTCTGGCGATCGCCTCTTTGAATAGGATGATTTTTCTATTGGTTGTGCTTGTCTTGTGGCTTCTGAGGCGTGGCTCACGCTGCTCTCAGGTTGATCGTCCTTCTGAGTTCTTTTTTTGTCTCCTGAAGACTTTCCTTGGTATGGTTCCTGGTTCACCGAGGGTGACCGTTAGTTGCCTGATGTTGTTGGGTTCACTGCCTCTGCTGTTTGCACCGGCTCCTCGGTGACTGCCAGGGTCTTCTATTTTCCCTTGTCATCTGTGGTTGTTGCATGGGTGCCCTCCATGAACACTTGGAACGATGTATTACTTGTTGGCCTTGTCTCCCTTTTGTTGTGCTTTTCCATGCGATTGCCGCACTCGCGCAGTCACGGGCGATGCAGTGGATCGGGCTGAGGTGGGATGCGTGATTGACTCGAAGAGTCGCTGCGCGGGCGGGTGCCTCGTCTTTAATTGTTTCCATCGCTGTGGTTGTTGTTGCGGGTGCTCGAGCATGATCTGTAAGGCGAAGAGTGCCTCAACGGTTGACGTAGATATGGCACCCTCTCAAGGTTAGGTCTACGCCTGCGTGTAGATCAGGGAAAGCTAACCGCAGGATAGGAAGATGCGCGATGAAGCCCAGGGACTCGAACAGATCAAATTCCGCTCGAGTCATGGAGGCGTCGAGTGCTGCAGTAGTCGACGACTTGGTGGTTGCTGATGACGAAGCCGTCGAGATCGTGATTCCAACCTACATATTCCCCACGGTTGGCGCCAATTGATGAGGATTGGCCTTGGAAAATCCCATGGTAAGGTAACATGGGTTTAGATCGTAGAGAGAGGTGCAGGTTGGCGATGTCGGCTAATAGGAGACAGGGATTTACCCAGGTTCAGGGCCCTCGATTGGTGAAAACCCTACTTCCTGCTTTTTTGTATTATGACATAGGCGATTACAGTGGCGGTCAAAGCGAGGTCGCTCGGGATTGGAGGTGTTGCTATGAGATTGGATGCCCTCGACGTCCCCTCTCCCAACCTTTATATACTAGGTTGGGTCGCAAGTAGTCCATCTAGGTTTACAGAGGTAGTTGCCTAATCTAGCTTCAGTCTTGGACGCCAAGTCTTGGTGTCCATGACGCCAAGGACTCCTACGTCGATGCTTCGAGTGGGCCAGTCGTGGGCTTGTTGAAGCTTCCAGCGGGCCTCCTATCTTGATGCGCACCATGTACCCTTATCTGTAGGAGTTTTTGGGACACCCCCTTTTCAGTAGCCCCCGAGTGCCTAGGGGACTCCAAGAGTCGCGCAGGGACTCAAACCTATAATCATCTGTAGTAGTGCATGTCACGTTGTTTCAAGCGGTCGTCTGTTGTTCATGAGAAATAGATTTTCGATAGATGATAAGCCGAAATGGCCCAAGGCACTCGAAATGTCGAGCCTTGGTGAATTGCGCTAGTGTCGGGACCCGGGGTTAGCGTATGCAAGTCCAGTTAAGACATAGTCATATGGAGAGCCGAGAACCGCACCCACTTGTCTAAGCAGACAAGGCCAAGCACTGAACATTCTCGAAAAGCATCGTACGTGAGGGGCATCCCATCCAGGCCGGATGATCAACTGAAATGGGTCCTCATCGTCCGCACACAAGTCAAATGATATGGGTGGTGAACTCCCATATTCAAAGACAAGTCGCCTCAACCATACTACCGACTATCTCAAAACTCTTAGATAGACTTACTCCAGCCCGATCACTTAGTCGGGGTCTAGGGCGGGCTCGATCATACCACAAAGTGTGCACGAGACGGAGTCTCGAGCAATCGCATCGCGATGCCCCAAGCTGCGCACATCTAAGGGCCACTTGGTGTATGAAAGACCGCCAGCCAGAACACAACTAAGGTCTCGAAAACCCATACAAAGACATGCATGTTATAACCATACACGCAGCACACATGCCTTGTATGAACAGTAGGTACCATTGCAATTCTCTACAAGGTGTACATTTTATTTATAACTCTTATAGAGTACACACAGAGATCACATACATGTGATCCAACATTACAACATAAAGCGGAAGCAAAATATGTCTGAGTACAGACAAGTTTAACAAATTGGCTTAAGAAGCCTTATTCAACATAAAGCCCTCCACGAGGGAACCAGTCTGCTGACTGGGACTAGACTAGCTTAACTTCAGTCGTCCAGCTCGATGAAGAAGCCACCTTCGGGGTCAGTGGCGTCATCTAAAACATAGATTAAGCAAACGTGAGTACAAAGGCGTACTCAGCAAGACTTACGTAGGAGCTATACTACTCATGCACATGTATCAAGGTAAAGGGAGGTGGGGTTCACTTGCAGAAATGCCAGCTTTGACTTGGCTAATCCTGAACTACGAGTACCAGACTTTGAGGTAAGAAGCGTGCACGATTCCACTACTTTCACCAACCAATTACACCACTATGGTACCTTCCTCGACTTCCCCACGAGAAAGCATGCCATAGCACTCACACTTATCTTGGTGTGTTTTAGAAGTATCCGGTTCAAGTTATCTAATAATCAAGCTAAGCTTTCCAAGCAGTCCATAACCGCGGACGCGGCTATTCGAATAGTTTTGTTAACCTTGCAAGGGTGTACCGCTACACACACATGACCATCATTTACCGCCTTTGATCTCGACACCATTCAAGGGGTGCCAGCGAGGATGCTCACCACAACTGTTACCTCATAGCCTATCTAGTCCAAGAAAGCCGCCTACTTGGGTTGGCTACCACCATCGTGAACCCGGCCGGTTTAACGAAGTGGACCCAAGCGATGTGTGCGTGGTGCATAAGCCGGTCTCGAGTGAGCCGTTCTCTCACTTAGCATCCAGGACACAAGCCTACCAGAACTCCGAACTACTGCGACATCTGGACATCGAAAGGGATGAGTTAATAGGTTGAGAGGGGTCAGTGAGCCCAATGTGTGGTTGTACTCTTCATCTTGGATCACCACACAAGAACTCGGACTTAGGGCGGTGTTCAACGAGACAACCCACCGTGTACTCCTACACAACCTCTCATCGTTCACCTTGTATTAGGGTCGATTCACCAACACTTTTCTACCATCATCCACATGATCATTACCATCCCGACTCACATCACAGTAACAACATGGTATCATACTAAGCATGCAATAAGCGATAACATTTGAAGGGGCCACATGATATCAAACAACTCCTATAGTTGCTAGGATTGTGGTTTGCTTACTACTGTGACAAAATGATAGGTCATGCAAAGGAATGGGTTCATCTATGCGGTAGAAACGAAGCATGGTGATCATCCTATACAATGCATAATCAAGACATGAGAGGGAAGTGGGATTTTATCGACATGATCAATGGGGTTTTGCTTGCCTTGCTGACGAGGTTCGGTTTCTGGATCTTCAGCGAAGGGGGTGAGCTCTTGCTCCGGTTCCACCTCTACTCGGCAAACAAAGCACGAAGTAGCAATCAATATGAATGAAATTCTCAAGCACATGATGGAATGTTAAAGCTTGAAGTATAATTTTGATGTGTGAGGCAATTCCATTGAAGTGGAATATATTGCATTTAAAATGCAAATTCAAACTCCACATTTGAATTCAACATTAACCAAGTTATATGTGATATAGTTTGATCATTTTGAATCATCTTCAAATGTGTATGATATGCCTCTGATGTGTAAGTGAAATGTAGCATATTGCCATGGTTCAAGTTGCAAAAATATTTGAATTGAATTTGATTTAATTCCATTTAAATCAAATAGCAAATGCTACTGATCACATTTTAAATTCAACTCAAACAGAGTTGAAAGTTGCATATTTGGAAAGATAATTTTCTCCTGATCATTTTTCATATATTATTTGTCCAAATTGGACTTAATATGAATTTTCTATGAATTTCCAAAGTTTGGGGTATTTTCTGGAATTTCTGGAATTCTTTTTAATTAGAAAAGCTTTCATTGCGCCAGCACTGCATCAGCATGACGTAGGGGGTTTTGACCCCTGTCAAACTGACCAGTGGGCCAGGGCTGTCAGCCTCTCTGGGATAAATCCCTGTTAATTTAAATTAACAGAGAGATTAGAGGGGTTCTGGGCCCACCTGTAAGTGACTCTGGGGGTCATTAGGGGCTGGATTAGGCTCAGGGTTAGGCTAACCCACCGACGGCTAAACGCCGGCGGCCTGGCCACGGCGGCGCTGCGCGGATCTGCTGTTCCCGTGCTCCAAACGAAGCGCCGAGACCACGGGAGCGAAGCCCGTGCTCTCGCACGTCTCCTGGTGCACGCCAGCGTCCAAGACGACGACCCCAGCAACGGCGGTGACCTCGCCGGCGGCAACAGAAACACTGGGAGGAGGCAATCGTCACCACGGTGCTCCAAATCCAGCAAACTTGAGCTCGTTCGACGCGTTAGACCACAGGGAATACGTCGGACATGCTCTTGGGTACGTGTGCTTCACGGATGCTCGCCGACGACGACCGCGGCGGTGAGGTACCTCGGCGTTCATGGCAGCTCGAGCTAGAGGAGGAGAAGGGAGTCGTGGCTTGAGGGGAAACGCTCACCAGGCTACAGGGAACTCGACGAAGTAGTCGACGGAGCCAGTGAGGGAACGTGGACGGAGTAATGAACGGCGACGAGCAGCGGATCCGGCGAGCTCTCGGTGACGATTCCAACGACTAGAAGGGCTCCGGGATCTTGATTCCTTGCAGGGAGACGTAGTCGAGGGTGGCGAAGCTGATGGACAAGTTCTTCTGGTTCTTCTCCGGCGCTGGCCACGGATGTCGTCGACGGTGAACGGCGGCTGCTCTCGGAGAAGAAGGGGAAAACGAGGAGAGGAAGGGAGAGCACGAGAGAGGAGGGGGAATCGAAGCACGGCTTCACGGCGGTTCTCCAGGACACGATAAGGTGGCACGGGGCGGCCTGGAACGTCCTGGGCGTCGAGGTGGCGTCCACGACGTCGGCGCTCTGCCACGGAGCTGCTTGGACGCGCGGGAGGAAGACGACAGAAAGGTTCGGGTGGGCTGGGCCGGCTGGAGAGGTGGGCCTCGCCCCAGGCGAGAGGTAAGCCTTTTCCCTTTTTCTCTCTGTTTAATCTTTCCTTTCTTTTTCTGTAATTTGTTTTGGCTCTGATAAAAATACCAAACCATTTTATTAAATGCTGAAAACTTTTACATGGCCTCATAATAATATGGACAAGCCACTCATAAACTTCCAACATTTTTAAAATTCAAATGATTTGAATTTTAAATCAAAAAGGGGTATTTCTTTAATTCCAAGGTACTGTTTGAATATTTGAAAAATCTATGAGCATGGGGTGGGTCCCACATCACTTGATATGTGATCACACTCATTTATAAGACTTTTCAAAACTCTAACATGAATTTTTGGAAAAGATTTTTATCTGGCCTTTTGAATTAATTCATCTGGGGGGGTGTTCCTTCTCCCATTTGGATTTTGAAAATGATTTCCAGGATTTCTTTTTGAAATTTTGACATGATGCAAAGGCACTAGCTAACCCTAGCACATACCTAACAGAGGGATCTGACAACTCGCCCCAGTCAAAAGAATCTCGTCCCGAGATTCAGAAGTCTGCGGGAGGAAGGAGGGGTACTCGGCAATGAGACGGTCTTCTCTTTCCCACGTGGCTTCTCTTTCAGAGTGGTGTGACCATGGCACTTTCAGAAACCTAATCTTCTGACGACGGGTGACACGCTCTGCGGAATCAAGAATACGTACGGGGTATTCTCGATAAGAAAGGTCATCTTGGAATCAAGCGTTTCATGGTCGACTTCGCGGATGGGGTCCTTGAAGCAACGCCTAAGTTGGGACACATGGAATACATCGTGTACTCGGGAAAGGTGCGGGGGTAGTCCAAGTTGGTAGGCAACTTCTCCACGTTTAGCTAGAATGCGGAAAGGTCAGATGTAACGTGGGGCCAACTTGCCTTTGATACCGAAACGTTGGGTTCCCTTCAGAGGAGTAACCCGAAGGTAAGCCTTCTCATCCAGATTGTAGCTCTCTTGCCTATGATGACGATCATAGTAGCTTTTCTGACGAGACTGGGCTGCTTTCAATTGATCACGAACAATGCGAACTTGCTCTTCTGCTTCCTTGATCATATCCGGTCCAAAGAATTGTCTTTCACCGGTTTCAGACCAGTTTAGTGGTGTTCGACATCGTCGTCCATAAAGGAGTTGAAAAGGAGCCATGTTCAGACTAGATTGAAAACTATTGTTATAAGCAAATTCGGCAAATGGAAGAGAATTCTCCCAATTCTTTCCGAATGAGATAACACAAGCTCTGAGCATGTCTTCAAGAATTTGGTTAACCCTTTCGACTTGACCACTAGATTGAGGATGGAAAGCCATACTAAAGGAGAGATGAGTTCCCATAGCACGTTGGAAGCTTCCCCAAAATCTAGAGGTGAAAAGGCTACCGCGATCAGAATTGATTTCCAAAGGAACACCGTGAAGAGACATAATTCTGGAGATGTACAAGTCCGCTAACTGGCTAGCAGTTATAGACTCGCGAACCGGAAGGAAGTGAGCAACTTTGGAAATCCTATCTATGACAACGAAGATGGCATTGTTTCCTTTCTGGGTTCTTGGAAAGCCGGTGATGAAGTCCATACCGACTTTGTCCCATTTACACTCAGGAATGGACAAGGGTTGAAGTGTACCAGCAGGTCTTTGATGTTCTGCCTTAATGCGACGACAAACATCACATTCGGCAACAAATTGAGCAATGTCTCTCTTCATCCTAGTCCACCAAAATCTCTGGCGTAGATCTTGGTACATTTTTGTGCTACCGGGATGAATTGAGAGGGGTGTGTCATGGGCTTCCTTGAGGATGAGTTGCCTTAGTTCCCTATTCTTAGGTACTACTAAACGATTTTCAAAGAATACCGTTCCTTTGTTATCTGTGGAGAAACATTTAGCAACTCCGCTAGCAATGTTCTCCTTGATCCGGCGAACACCTCGTGCACGCCTTTGGGCAACTATGATTTGATCCTCAAGAGTTGGTTTCGCCACCAAGGTTGAAAGATAGCCATGAGGAACAATTTCAAGGTTGAGCTTGCGAAAGTCCTCATGAAGAAGTGGTTGATACTGCTGCAACATGAGGTTGTTACAGTACGACTTACGACTTAGTGCATCAGCCATGACATTGGCTTTGCCTGGGGTGTAAGAAATTGCTACGTCGTAATCTTTTATCAACTCAATCCAGCGTCTTTGCCTGAGGTTAAGATCTGGCAGGGTGAAAATATATTTGAGGCTTTGGTGGTCGGAATAAATCTCACAACGATTACCAAGGAGGTAATGTCGCCAAGTTGTTAGGGCATGAACTACGGCAGCGAGTTCAAGGTCATGGGTAGGATAGTTCTCTTCATGTGGCCGCAACTGGCGTGAAGCATAAGCTACCACATGTCGATCTTGCAGAAGTATGCATCCTAACCCTTGCCGTGATGCGTCACAATAGATCTCGAAATCCCTTTTTGTGTCTGGAGGTGCAAGTACGGGTGCGGAAGTCAATCTTCTTTTTAGCTCTTGAAAGCTTTCCTCGCACTTGGGAGTCCATTGGAATTTCTTATCTGTCTTGAGGAGTTCAGTTAGAGGCTTTGCAACTTTAGAAAAGTTCTCGACGAAGCGACGACAATAGCTGGCTAGGCCAAGAAAACTCCTAACTTGCTTAACCGATTCAGGTGGAGTCCAGTCAAGGACGGCCTGAACTCTCTCAGTATTCACAGCAATGCCTTTTGCAGAAATCACGTGGCCTAAGTAGGTCACTTCTGGTAGCCAGAATTCACACTTGGAGAATTTAGCGTACAGGCGATGCTCTCTAAGCTTCATCAATACCAGCCTTAAGTGTTCGGCATGATCTCCTTCGTTCTTCGAGTAGATGAGAATATCATCAAGATAAACCACAAAATTTTTATCTAGGTACTCCATGAAGATCGAATTCATCAAGCGTGAGAATGTGGCGGGGGCATTGGTTAAACCAAAGGACATGACGGTGTACTCGTAAAGACCATAAAGAGTAGTAAAAGCCGTTTTGGGAATGTCCTCGTTTCGGATTCTGATCTGATGATAACCTAATCTCAAATCCATCTTGGAGAAGACGGAGGATCCTGCAAGTTGATCATAAAGATCATTGATCTTGGGCAGTGGGTATTTGTTCTTTATCGTCGCTAAATTTAGCGGGCGATAGTCTACGCACATCCTTTCTGTTCCATCTTTCTTCTTTACGAACAGAACGGGGCAACCCCATGGCGATGAGCTAGGGCGGATGAAGCCTTTTGCCAACGAAGCATCAAGTTGGGTTTTTAGCTCAGCTAACTCATGTGGGGCCATTTTATATGGGCGTTTGGAAATTGGTGCGGTTCCTGGAACAAGATCCACTATAAATTCTACACACCTGTCGGGTGGCATGCCCGGCAGCTCTTCAGGAAAGACATCCGGGAAGTCACGAACCACCGGAATATCTTCAAGTTCGGGAAGGAGGAGCACATTCAAAGAATGCACTTGGGTTCTTGTTCTGGGTGAGGTATAGTTGATGGTTTTGCCCGAAGGGTGGGTGAGTTTCACGGATTTGCCTTTGCAATCCAGATAGGCATTTTGTCTTGATAGCCAATCCATGCCAAGGATGACATCAATGTCTGAAGACTTGAGGGCTATGAGTGAAGCAAGGAATACTAAACCCTCAATTGCAATTTGATTACCATGGCTCACTCTATTAGTTTGCCATCTTGACCCTGGAGTTTGAATAACCATTGGGGTGGACAATTCAACAAAGGGTAACTCATGACGAAGTGCATAACTTCCCGACATGAATGAATGAGATGCTCCTGGGTCGAAAAGAACGGAAGTAGGAACAAAATTGACTGGGAGCGTACCAAGAATGACGTCAGTGGTGTCGTCAGTCTCTTCAGCGTCAACCTGGTTCAGACGTCCACGAGTGGCGGGAGGAGCGGGTTTGGCGGTGTAGACCTTCTGGGGTGGCTTGCCACGACCATTGTTGTTGTTGTTGTTGCCTCCGGCACGGGGTGGAGCGTTTTGGTTCTGGACCTGGTTCTGGGGGCACTCGCGAGAGTAGTGGCCTGCCTGACCACACTTGTAACAAGCTCCGAAAAAAGTGCGTGGAGCTGGGTGGAATTGGGTGGTTGGACGAGGCGCCACATAGGATGGCCTCGGTGGGTTGTTCTGGCGGAACATACTATTTGGAATCCAGATCTTGCGCTTCTGGGAGCCAGAACTGGATGAACTATCATCTCTGGGGTGTTTGCGAAAGTCGTTGGGGGTGTTCATGTCCTCTGCCTTGATGGCCTTGTTGACAAGGACCTGGAATGTGGCAAAATCATGAAGGTTGAGCTCGCGACGGAGTCCGGAGTTGAGGCCACGACGGAACCTCTCTTGTTTCTTGGAGTCGGTGGAGACTTCTTCAGTTGCATAACGAGCAAGTCGGTTGAACTCACGACTAAACTCATCCACGGTTCTTCTGCCTTGAGTGAGGTTGCAGAATTCCTCACGTTTGCGGTCCATGAGACCCTTGGGGATGTGGTGCTCGCGGAAGGACGTGCAGAACTCCTCCCAAGATGCAGGTGGTCCAACG
Organism: Bromus sterilis; assembly: GCA_950022295.1. Taxonomy (NCBI): domain Eukaryota; kingdom Viridiplantae; phylum Streptophyta; class Magnoliopsida; order Poales; family Poaceae; genus Bromus; species Bromus sterilis. The sequence continues at coordinate 185,588,084 of OX465595.1, forward strand.
GGGCGCATATTCAGAAAATTCTCCCACCAAGAGCTTGCTGCACCTTCAAGGTGATAGGTGGCATAATTGACCTTGTCGCCATCTGCAACATGGCCGGCTTGGAGCTTCCTCTCGATGCTGCGGAGCCAGTCATCGGCGTCAAGGGGCTCGGTGGAGTAACTGAAAACCGGGGGATGAAGCCGGATGAAGTCGTTCAGAGACACCAGCTCATTGCGCTGCTGAGTGGTGTTGCGTGCGATGACTTCCAGCAGGTGGTGAGAGTCACGGCGGTTCCTCTCGACCTCCATCAGAACTTGGGCCATCGTGGGTGGGGGTGGAAGGTTGTCTTCCTCCTGGTTGTTCCCACGACCTTGGTTACGACCAACCTGGCCACGAGTTCCTTGAGACATCCTGAGGTGGAAAAACCAAAGTCAAACAGAGTTGATTGAAGAGTCTAATCAAGGTATTGAAGTACTGGAAGGATTACAGAGCAAAGAAAGTAATCATCTTGACAACATGGTGATAAAGCATACAAGCCATATATTCACAAGCTGTCATACAAACCATACATCGTTTTAGTACAAGCACTAAGCTAATACAAACGTGCTGAAGATGATACATCCTTCAGAGGCACTCTGACTTCCTATACATTATTTATCTAATCCTCTGGAACTTAGACACCTTGCATACAATACCTAAGATACTACTACATCCTCACTAAGTAAGACCACAGGCGGTCTCACTCATCTCCATCTCCATAGTAATCCTCATAAAAGTTACCCGCGTATCCCGGTAGCTGGAGGTGACCATCGGAAAACACGGAGGCTTGTGGACCCTGATATCCATTTGGGCAAGGATGGGGCCTAGGTCCAGTGTAGGGTGGAAGCAAAGGACCACGGGGTGGAAAAATTCCTCCAATCTCGGGCCAAGCAACTCGAGAAGGTATCTGGGTCCTCACTGGATAGATCGCATCGTACTCCACTGATCCCACGCTCACAAAAGGCGCCAAGAGCGTCAGTGCTCGGTACAGACGAACTCGGGTGGCGTGGAGCTCAAAACGGAGAGCGCGTGCATCACGATCTCTGTCACTAGCAAACCTAGCAGTCACCTGGAGTGCTGGATTCTCTGCAGAGTGATCTGAGTAGAGTCCGGTGTAATATCCCTCTTCTCCTGGAAGTGCAGCAGGGATATAGCGGAAAGAAGTCTCTCTCAGCATGGTGTGCTCCTCTCTCAGCAGTGTAATACATGAGTATGCAGCATCCTGCACAGCCATGTTCTCGGTAACGCCGATGCCATGTCCAAAGTGGATAGGCTGGGTGACTCCAATGTGGTGCGGGTAGATCCGGACAATGCAGTGGAACTGCGTCTGGTTGAAGTCATGGAACTGCTCCTCGATGATGTACTCAGGGTACCATCGATATCCCACGTAGGACATCATCTCGATCAATGTGGCGGGGTGGCCACGCACACCGAGGCACCTGGTCAAACGAACAATCTGCCGAGGGGGAAGATCTGCCATCTGAAATAGAAAGGAGTTTGCAAATGCATCAGATTATGAGATAAACCTGGAATGACTCGGACAGCATAACGGCTGTAATTGTAAGAAATGACAATTTCTTTCAATCATGAGAAACAGCACTTACATAATACGATATAAGAAATCAGCATTATAACAATGCTAGGAAAACCTGACACAACTTTCCTACGGCTATAGGGAAGCAAACAACGAGATGTGCTAATCAGACAGAGGAGAGCCTAGAATAAGATGAGGGTGACTCAGAACTCAGAACGAAGGGGGTAAGGAGAAAAAAGAAGCCTTACGTTGTTCCCTTATATACCCAGAGTAACTATATAACTATAGCAAGCTAGACTCGACTTCGGCCAAGGCTACTAGTCCTACAGTCAGTCCTGCTCTGATACCAAGTCTGTCGGGACCCGGGGTTAGCGTATGCAAGTCCAGTTAAGACATAGTCATATGGAGAGCCGAGAACCGCACCCACTTGTCTAAGCAGACAAGGCCAAGCACTGAACATTCTCGCGAAGCATCGTACGTGAGGGGCATCCCATCCAGGCCGGATGATCAACTGAAATGGGTCCTCATCGTCCGCACACAAGTCAAATGATATGGGTGGTGAACTCCCATATTCAAAGACAAGTCGCCTCAACCATACTACCGACTATCTCAAACCTCTTACATAGACTTACTCCAGCCCGATCACTTAGTCGGGGTCTAGGGCGGGCTCGATCATACCACAAAGTGTGCACGAGACGGAGTCTCGAGCAATCGCATCGCGATGCCCCAAGCTGCGCACATCTAAGGGCCACTTGGTGTATGAAAGACCGCCAGCCAGAACACAACTAAGGTCTCGAAAACCCATACAAAGACATGCATGTTATAACCATACACGCAGCACACATGCCTTGTATGAACAGTAGGTACCATTGCAATTCTCTACAAAGTGTACATTTTATTTATAACTCTTATAGAGTACACACAGAGATCACATACATGTGATCCAACATTACAACATAAAGCGGAAGCAAAATATGTCTGAGTACAGACAAGTTTAACAAATTGGCTTAAGAAGCCTTATTCAACATAAAGCCCTCCACGAGGGAACCAGTCTGCTGACTGGGACTAGACTAGCTTAACTTCAGTCGTCCAGCTCGATGAAGAAGCCACCTTCGGGGTCAGTGGCGTCATCTAAAACATAGATTAAGCAAACGTGAGTACAAAGGCGTACTCAGCCAGACTTACGTAGGAGCTATACTACTCATGCACATGTATCAAGGTAAAGGGAGGTGGGGTTCACTTGCAGAAATGCCAGCTTTGACTTGGCTAATCCTGAACTACGAGTACCAGACTTTGAGGTAAGAAGCGTACACGAGTCCACTACTTTCACCAACCAATTACACCACTATGGTACCTTCCTCGACTTCCCCACGAGAAAGCACGCCATAGCACTCACACTTATCTTGGTGTGTTTTAGAAGTATCCGGTTCAGTTATCTAATAATCAAGCTAAGCTTTCCAAGCAGTCCATAACCGCGGACGCGGCTATTCGAATAGTTTTGTTAACCTTGCAAGGGTGTACCGCTACACACACATGACCATCATTTACCGCCTTTGATCTCGACACCATTCAAGGGGTGCCAGCGAGGATGCTCACCACAACTGTTACCTCATAGCCTATCTAGTCCAAGAAAGCCGCCTACTTGGGTTGGCTACCACCATCGTGAACCCGGCCGGTTTACCGAAGTGGACCCAAGCGATGTGTGCGTGGTGCATAAGCCGGTCTCGAGTGAGCCGTTCTCTCACTTAGCATCTAGGCCACAAGCCTACCAGAACTCCGAACTACTGCGACATCTGGACATCGAAAGGGATGAGTTAATAGGTTGAGAGGGGTCAGTGAGCCCAATGTGTGGTTGTACTCTTCATCTTGGATCACCACACAAGAACTCGGACTTAGGGCGGTGTTCAACGAGACAACCCACCGTGTACTCCTACACAACCTCTCATCGTTCACCTTGTATTAGGGTCGATTCACCAACACTTTTCTACCATCATCCACATGATCATTACCATCCCGACTCACATCACAGTAACAACATGGTATCATACTAAGCATGCAATAAGCGATAACATTTGAAGGGGCCACATGATATCAAACAACTCCTATAGTTGCTAGGATTGTGGTTTGCTTACTACTGTGACAAAATGATAGGTCATGCAAAGGAATGGGTTCATCTATGCGGTAGAAACGAAGCATGGTGATCATCCTATACAATGCATAAGCGATACATGAGAGGGAAGTGGGATTTTATCGACATGATCAATGGGGTTTTGCTTGCCTTGCTGACGAGGTTCGGTTTCTGGATCTTCAGCGAAGGGGGTGACCTCTTGCTCCGGTTCCACCTCTACTCGGCAAACAAAGCACGAAGTAGCAATCAATATGAATGCAATTCTCAAGCACATGATGGAATGTTAAAGCTTGAAGTATAATTTTGATGTGTGAGGCAATTCCATTGAAGTGGAATATATTGCATTTAAAATGCAAATTCAAACTCCACATTTGAATTCAACATTAACCAAGTTATATGTGATATAGTTTGATATTTTTGAATCATCTTCAAATGTGTATGATATGCCTCTGATGTGTAAGTGAAATGTAGCATATTGCCATGGTTCAAGTTGCAAAAATATTTGAATTGAATTTGATTTAATTCCATTTAAATCAAATAGCAAATGCTACTGATCACATTTTAAATTCAACTCAAACAGAGTTGAAAGTTGCATATTTGGAAAGATAATTTTCTCCTGATCATTTTTCATATATTATTTGTCCAAATTTGAGTTAATATGAATTTTCTATGAATTTCCAAAGTTTGGGGTATTTTCTGGAATTTCTGGAATTCTTTTTAATTAGAAAAGCTTTTATTGCGCCAGCACTGCATCAGCATGACGTAGGGGTTTTTGACCCCGGTCAAACTGACCAGTGGGCCAGGGCTGTCAGCCTCTCTGGGATAAATCCCTGTTAATTTAAATTAATAGAGAGATTAGAGGGGTTCTGGGCCCACCTGTAAGTGACTTTGGGGGTCATTAGGGGCTGGATTAGGCTCAGGGTTAGGCTAACCCACCGGCGGCTAAACGCCGGCGGCCTGGCCACGGCGGCGCTGCGCGGATCTGCTGTTCCCGTGCTCCAAACGAAGCGCCGAGACCATGGGAGTGAAGCCCGTGCTCTCGCACGTCTCCTGGTGCACGCCAGCGTCCAAGACGACGACCCCAGCGACGGCGGTGACCTCGCCGGCGGCAAAAAAAACACTGGGAGGAGGCAATCGTCGCCACGGTGCTCCAAATCCAGCAAACTTGAGCTCGTTCGACGCGTTAGACCACAGGGAAGACGTCGGACATGCTCTTGGGTACGTGTGCTTCACGGATGGTCGCCGACGACGACCGCGGCGGTGAGGTACCTCGGCGTTCATGGCAGCTCGAGCTAGAGGAGGAGAAGGGAGTCGTGGCTTGAGGGGAAACGCTCACCAGGCTACAGGGAACTCGACGAAGTAGTCGACGGAGCCGGTGAGGGAACGTGGACGGAGTATTGAACGGCGACGAGCAGCGGATCCGGCGAGCTCTCGGTGACGATTCCAACGACTAGAAGGGCTCCGGGATCTTGATTCCTTGCAGGGAGACGTAGTCGAGGGTGGCGAAGCTGATGGACAAGTTCTTCTGGTTCTTCTCCGGCGCTGGCCACGGATGTTGTCGACGGTGAACGGCGGCTGCTCTCGGAGAAGAAGGGGAAAACGAGGAGAGGAAGGGAGAGCACGAGAGAGGAGGGGGAATCGAAGCACGGCTTCACGGCGGTTCTCCAGGACACGATAAGGTGGCACGGGGCGGCCTGGAACGTCCTGGGTGTCGAGGTGGCGTCCACGGCGTCGGCGCTCTGCCACGGAGCTGCTTGGACGTGCGGGAGGAAGACGACAGAACGGTTCGGGTGGGCTGGGCCGGCTGGAGAGGTGGGCCTCGCCCCAGGCGAGAGGTAAGCCTTTTCCCTTTTTCTCTCTGTTTAATCTTTCCTTTCTTTTTCTGTAATTTGTTTTGGCTCTGATAAAAATACCAAACCATTTTATTAAATGCTGAAAACTTTTACATGGCCTCATAATAATATGGACAAGCCACTCATAAACTTCCAACATTTTTAAAATTCAAATGATTTGAATTTTAAATCAAAAAGGGGTATTTCTTTAATTCCAAGGTACTGTTTGAATATTTGAAAAATCTATGAGCATGGGGTGGGTCCCACATCACTTGATATGTGATCACACTCATTTATAAGACTTTTCAAAACTCTAACATGAATTTTTGGAAAAGATTTTTATCTGGCCTTTTGAATTAATTCATCTGGGGGGGTGTTCCTTCTCCCATTTGGATTTTGAAAATGATTTCCAGGATTTCTTTTTGAAATTTTGACATGATGCAAAGGCACTAGCTAACCCTAGCACATACCTAACAGAGGGATCTGACAGCTAGCGACAAATAACTGAAAGAGGGCAATTCTATTGAAAAAACCTTTGAGCTAGTATGCGCTCAGCACGCCCTGCTAGGATGGGACGCCACGGGAAGGCTTTGAAAGCTGTGGACAGCCGCGCCCTATGGTCAGATGTGATGTGATGTATCGTGTTGCGGTAATTTCGTGGCACGTGATGATGGCTCCTTGTTTTTCCAGCAAAATGGGCGGCGTGGTTACTGCGCCGGTTGAGATTTACACGCCGCATGGGTCATCATGGGATTGTCCCACATCAGGTTGGTTTCGAAATCGACGGTGGCTGGATAGCCCGTCTCCACTGGTTATATACAAGAGGCCCAGGGTAATTTTAGGTTTACCCTGCTCTCACCTTCTGCTTCTTCCTCTTCTTCTTATTCTTCTTCTTCTTCTTCTTCTTCTTCTTCTTCTAGCCTACTCGTTCCTTTGCTCCACGCGGTTTCCTGTAGAGACCATGTACAAGCGCATGGAGGGCACAAGGGCGGTAAGGGCATGTCACACGAGCCATCATCAGCGAGGAGGACCAGTAGATGGGAGCGGTCATCTTTTAAAGTTGCTGATCTGGATGCGTTGGTGGTGGATGGGCTCGTTGCTGAAGGCGCTGCTCGGATCCTTGGTGAGGAGGAGGTGCCTGCGCCCCGTGGTGATGAGCAGGTATGGTTTAAGAGCTTTTTCCCGTGTATTTGCTCTTCCTGTTCACCCGTTTGTCCGTGGGCTGCTCTTTTCCTACCAGCTTTAGTTGCATAATTTGACGCCCAACGGGATACTACACATAGCGTGCTTCATCACATTATGTTAGTGCTTCTTGGGGATCTATCCCCACTTGGGGCTCTGGAAACGCCTCTTCAATGTAAAGAGGACTAATTCTGAATATGCCATTGGTGACGTTGGCATTTCCATTAAGGATAAAAATGCCAATTTTGATCAGGAGAAACTGGATTCCGTCCATAAGTGGTGGAATGCCTGGCTCTACTTGAAGGACCGAACTGTTGCTGGCAAGCAGTTCGATCTTGCGCCGTTTAATTTGGTTGCATGAGTGACTAAGCAGTCATCTTGGGGACATGTGTTGTCTGCTGATGAAGTGGCGGCAGTTGAGCCCTTAGTGCAAACACTCGCGGATCTGAATGGGAGGATATCTAGTGGGCAGCTCATTGCTGTATTTAGGAGAAGGCGCATCCAACACTTGCAGCATCGAGTGCATCGTATGTGGCAGTACTCAGGACTCGAGAACCCGACTATGTGCTCTCCTCTAGATATTTCGGATAGTGATCTCCTGTTTCGAATCCAGCAAATTACCAAGTGTACGAGTACTGGCCTCGAGACCTCTGTCTTTCCATATGCGGACAACGTGCAATTGCCTAAGGTATTTTCTTCGTGCCTTGGTCATCTTTTGAAGTTTGTACGAAATCTGTTGCTGACTTTGCTTTGTCCTGCAGGGCCATTTTCCTCTTCTTAGCAACCCGCCGCTGCCTGAAGATGCTGAGATGCGGGAGGGGCCCGATGTGATGCTGGTGGACCCTTCGCCTGCGTAAGGTGACAACGCTGGTCAGCCTTCGCGTACTGATGCTGGCGAGCCTTCAGGTGCTGATGTTGGAGGTCGACCTTTGGTTAATGATGATGATGACCTGGTGCCGCTGTGTTTTAGGTGGGGCCGCTCCACGGCTCCTGCTGGGCAGCCGACCGGGGTTGGTGGTAGAGTTCCTTCGCCGGTGGTGCCAGATGTTGCGCCTTGCCCACCTCCGTTTGCGTAGAAAAAGCGGAAATTTGGGATGCTTCTTCGTCCGGGTGCTGCACCCATTGGGTTTGTGCTTCCACCCTTTTCTGATTGTCTTTGTTTATGTTTTGAGTTCCTGTGCTGAGAACTGATATGCTGCAGCACTCTGCCTGTTCTGACTGCATCTTCGAGGAGTGATTTTGTTGCTGATCTTAATTCGACTAATTCTGGCGCTGCTCTCGAGCAATCGGGTCCAGTGGCTACTCCTACAGTCTTGGGTGCGGGTACGACTCCCGCGACCGCTCCTTCTGGTGGTTCTGGAGCAGCTACAAAGGGCAACTCTTCTCCAGATGTTAAGTCTATTATTGCTGAAGGGTATGTCTTGGAAAAGAAAGGCATCCCCATTGAGGACAAATCCGCGTTCTTTGATCGGATGGCTGAACATGTATTGATTCTTTCTTTCTAAATTTCATTGGGGTCGCGGCAGCGCTCCCGATGGGAGTAGCCCCCGAGGCTGCGGGCAACCACTTATGGTTGGTCGCAGTCTTTGACTGTTTTCCTTTGTGTGACCTTGTCTTTTGCTTTTCTGCTGTTGTAGCCGCAATTCCGGATGTGCGAGCGCGTGCTGACTGATGCCGATCGAGGTGTGCCCATAATGCTGTCCAAGGGAAGCTTACTGTCATGAGGCATGAGTTACTTTGGTGCTTTCTGCGCCCCTGTTGTTTGCTGTTGCTGCTTTGCATGGTTTATGATGCCTTTGATGCAGGTCGAAAGAAAGAGGCGGAGAATCGAGCTGATGAGGCAATGAAAGAGCTCACCTTGCTTTGGGGCACTTTGGAGTCAAAGGAGAAGGAGCTCCAGGTGCACCTTGGTGAGGCTGAGCGGGTTCGTCAGGTGGAGGAGCAGCTCCGGCAGGCCGAAATGGCTGAGGGTGATCGCTTGCACGCCCTGACGGGTGATCTGACAAGTAAATAATTTACTCTTTTATGTTTGCTTCGGTTGCGGCTTTTGGCTTGATTTCTGACCGCTTTGTTTCCGGCGTGCAGGCTCCGTGGGTGTTGAGATTGCGACAGCTTCCTCTGCGGAGTCGAGCACTCTTCGTGGTGCTGTCGATCCCATGTCGAGTGCTACAGACGCCGTTAAGTCCGTGACTAATCAAGCTGCTACTCTCCTCAAGCCTCTGGATGAGCACGTGTTTCTAGAAGAGGAGGATCAGCACAAAGTTCTTGATCTATTGGTTGCTTCCTTTGTCTCGGGTGGTGGACTCGTGGAGAGCTTTGTCCGTGAGACCGTGGTGAGTGGGCTTGCGACATCCTTTGTTGTTCTCTTAGGGCGCTGTGTGCCAATTGAGGATGACATGGTGGATACCGTGCCCGATTATACGGAGGTGCAGAGCATGCGAGCCACCGAACTTGCCCACCGACTACAATTGGTTGTAGAAGCCGATATCCGCAAGTCTGAGGGTACTAAGTAGATGGGGAAAGTCTTGCTTCCTTGGTGCTTATTTCTTGGAGTGACTTTTTGAATTTGTAATAAATCTCCTCCTGAGATTTTTTTTGGATTCTGCTGGCTATGTTGCTCTGCCCTTGTGGCTGTGCTTTACTTCAGTTTTTGACTCCTTTTTGCTTTTCTTCTTGCGGTAGGCCATCCCGGGCGTCTCTTGGGATTGGAATTCGTTCTAGGAGGATGCTTGCGAGGGTGCATATGAGTCCCTCTGCCTTAAACTTAGAGACATGGAGCACGAGATTAGCCGGCTCAAAGGTGATGTGGCTATCCATCGCTCGAAGCGCAAACATGCTGAGGCTGCGCTGGAAAATTTGGTGGCTTGGATACCGAAGTTGTCCGATCTGCTGAAGGGTGAGTGTCGATGTTCGACTGTTCATGTGCTTCTTCCTTTGCTCTGGCTGAACTTTTCCCTTTATTTTCTTTGCTGTGAAAGTGTTGTCTGACCGTTCCCGCGAGAAATAAGAGGCTGTGTGGTCGGAGTTGTCGCTAATGGCGACCCGACTGTGCAGGCTAAAAATCCACTTTGGATGGATAGGGCTCGCGCACGGGCGTTTGCTGTTCTTCGTCTGCGGGTCAACAGGGTTCTGAAAGCCGTTGAGTATTGCTGCAGGGTGCTTGGCGGTATTTTCTTCGAGTTTTATCCCTTGGATCCTGTTCCAACGACTCTCGAGAAACATTGCCGAGTGTTTTCTCATCCCGTAGAACTTTGCCGTGTTGTGAATCATGAAATTCATGCGGGGCGGTTTTGCCTTTTCCTTTGTGCATAGCCACTGGCCCGGGGTAGATCTTATACTGGCGGCTCATGGTCCTCCTAGTGGTCGAGATGAACCAATGGGGGAGCACTATGAGGCAGAAGATGCACCCTCACACTTGGTTGTGAAGAAAGTTTGCGAGGAGAATGACCGCATACTTTGGGCACTTTGTAAAGTTAAGGCAGAGTCATATGTCTAGGACCTTCTTGTAGCTTGTGGGTGCTGCTTCTTTTTGCTGGTGACTTGTACATAGGGGACTTTTGTAAGAGCAAGTTTTGCCCCCGAAGGTTTTGGAGATTGTTGGACAAAGCAGTAGTGGAACTAATATTGTTTTCGAGTATAAACATATACATAGGTTCCGAAAGAATGGAGTTTGCAAGTGGTAGGTCGAAGGACAACTCACTTCAGCAAAGCTGTAGTCTACTACCGAAACTTTTGAAAGAAGACGACCCCCCAAAAATGTCGTCGAGAAAGAAGAAGCTCTCGAGTAAAAGAGCAACGAGGAGAAAGCTGAAGCTGGACGAAGACTTAGTCTTTTTACTAGTTTCCCTTTGTTTTCTTGAGTCGTAGGAAAAACCGTACTATCAAGAGGGGTTTGCTAGTTGAGATCTTTATCGAAGTGAATTTGCTCTGCTCAACCCAAACCCACAAAAGCCCACCAAGATAAATCTTACTGAGTCGAGTGAATAGCTCGAAGGCAAAGTCATCACACTTCGTGCCTTCGAGAGAGAACTCGTTCGGTAAGTCAGCTTACTTGTTCCTCAAGTAAAGTTGCGTAGTGATTGCAATCCGACCGTTGTGGACACGCGTCAAGCGGTTGCATCGGGTCACTCCAGTCATTTTACCCATCAGGATCGCCACCTATAAATACCCCGCACCTACCCGCCATTTCGGGTCGGCTGCTCCACTGAAGATTCTAAGACAAAGGCACTGTGAGCATCCCAAGATAGATTCATCGAGAGAAAACCAAAACCGAAGTTTGAACGGAGTTGAGCAATTCATAGAGACTTAGGTCGAGATTAGCCGATCTTTTTATCTTGGAGAACTACAAGTCTCCTAGACGGTTAGGCGTCGCCTGTCAAGCAGTCGAAGATAAATTGTCGCTGCTGAAGGAAGTTTGTAAAGGTCTCGGAGATGCCCTAAATCATCTACCATGAGTGAAAACTGGACAAGCTCGAGTAGTTTGTTGCAGTGGAGAATAGGACGGAGAGAGTTTTTCTCTAGGTGTTCAATCACCAGTCCCTCCAACCCGACGTAGCACTTTGCAGAGTGTGAACTGGTTTACCAAACATCGTCGTGTCAGACCCGTTTTCCTTCTCGTATTTACATTCAGTATTTACTCGTTGCCTGTTTTCCTTCCATGTTTTCCTTCGCTCCCAATCCTTTCGATCCATGCATGTCTTTCGATACTGTATTTCCTTCGAGATGCCTGTAGTCCTTCGCAGTTTGCATGAATTCCTTCTAAGTTTCTTAGAATTTTTAGAAGTGATCATTCACCCCCTCCCCCTCTGATCATCCTTGAGCTTTCAATTGGTATCAGATCTAGGCACTGCCTACGCTTACCTGGAGTGTTGTCAAGAATGTCGTTTGCAGCTGTTCGCTCGGGGGAACCGATCCCTATTTACAATGGGAAGGACTATCCTTATTGGAAGGACAAAATGAAAAGGAACATGATGGCCATCAACTCTGCCTCTTGGGAAGTTGTCAAGAATGGTGTAAATGTCAAAGAAAAAAGTGCTATCACTCCTGAAGAGGCAAAGAAGATGTCGCTTGATTCTGAAGTCCGGGTGTTCCTCACAAACCATCTGACTCCAGAAAAATATCATGAAGTCAAGAATATTTCTACGGCCAAAGGTGTCTGGGACTATCTCGAGAAGATTGGTGAAGGTGTCTCTACTAATAAAGATGCTCGTATTGACACCCTTCGAAGAAAATTCTATCGTTTCAAGAGGCACGAGGGAGAGAAAGTTAACTCCATATACAACAGACTCACTCCTCTGTCAAATGAACTAATTTCCCTCGGTGCCGAAGACATTACCAGTCAGATTGTTGTCAGAACTTTGCTCTGTTCCCTTGATGATTCCTTCGATCACATTGTGCTAATGATCATGGAAAGGACTGATTTCAACGATCTTGTTGGCACTAATATTCTCGAGAGACTCAACACCTTCGAGATGGAAGAAGAATAAAAAAGAGATGTCAACGGAAATCGAAGAAAATCTCATGCACTCAAGGCCAAAGCTTCACATCATTCCTCTCCTAAAGCCAGTTCTAAATCTGGAGGTGCCTCAGATGACCCCGAGAATATTGGAAATGATTTGGCACTAATAATAAAAAGATTCAACCGCTTCCAAAGAAGGAATTCCTCTTCACCGAAGAAAAACTATCGTCCAGACATTCGAGAAATTCATCACAACATCGATCATCATCCAGAAACTCTTCAGCGAAAGATAACTGCTGCTACAAGTGCAAGAAGCCAGGTCACTTCATTGCTGATTGTCCTCTCTGGGAAATTGAACATAGATCAAAGCATTCTCACAGCAACTCTTCGAGCAAGTCACACAAATTGAGAAAAAACTATGAGTCGAAGAGATACGATTCAAAGTCTAGAAAAGACAAGAAAGATGGTTCTGATGATGACAAGAAGAAGAAGTATCACAAACATCCAGAGAGTTCTTTCTCGAAATCACATTCCTCTCGATGAAAGAATTCTCACCGTGCCAAAGCATATCTGGGTAAAGAGATGAACTCTGAAGATGAAGCCTCTGGTTCCGAAGCTGAATCAAACTCAAGATCTCGTTCTGGTTCTGGTTTTGAATCTGATGGTGTTGCTGGTCTAGCTTTTGCTTCGAACAAGACTTCAAGTTCATTCTTCACCAACCAAAGCAGTGAAGATGAATCTCCAGCTTACTGCTTCATGGCCAAGGCTAAGGTATCCTCTTCTAAGAATTCCTACGATACTTCTGATGGATCTGCTTATGAAAGTCACTCTAGGATAAGCTATGCCAAACTTGCCAAAATTGCTTCTATCCAACAAGATGAACTAGATTCTCTAAGTGAAACTATCAAAAATGTGAGACTTTGTTGATCGATGAGATTGAGAAAGGTCAAACTTTGAGGAATGAGCATGCCGCTCTGAAGGAAAAGTATGATGAACTTTCCTCTCGGCATGATCTTCTCTCAGTGGACAACGAGAAGCTAACCTATGATTTTCTTCAAAGGAAAATGGCTCTCGAGAAACTGAGAAAGGCTCATGAAGACTTGGAGAATGTCAATCTCACGCTCATTGCTCAATAGGGCTTAGAAGCTAAAAATGAGTTTACTTCACCTTGCTTGAATTGTTTGGAATGAAGTAAAATTGAGTCTATTTCTGAGAAATTGAAAGGAAAAGAACCTATTGTCATTGATGATGCTAACCCCTCGAATGAGGAAACTATTATCGAGGAACTCCTCAGGTTGAGAGATTTATTTGAAACAGGCATGTTCAAAAGTGTTTAGGGACACCGGTATCTATGTGTTATCCTAAAGAAGGCACTTCGGCATAGGAATCCTCGAAAGGAAGGTGTTGGTTTCGAAAGGAAACTCAAACCTAATGGAACATACTGGGAACCCGAGCAGTATCCTAAAATTGTCTAGGTCCTGGCGAAGGAAAAGCCCATTGATATTGCTAACCTTTCAGGTTTCAACTGTAAAATTGATAAGGCTATTGTTGATGAATCACTTGATTCTGACTACAAGCTTATCAAAGATCAGGAAGGAAAGGTGTCTACTGAATTCGTTGGTACTCCTCTGAAGAATGGTCTCTATAAGCGTCAGATTTGGGTTCGCAAATCTCTCGTAGAAATAATGCCCCTAACCATTCTATGCAGGGAAAATCTTCGGTACCACCGAAACACTACTATTCTCTCAAGGATAGAAATGAACCCTTGGTGCCTGCTTCAAATGTTCCCCAGAAGGAATACTATCGAGTTGATAGAAATGTTTATCGTCATCGTGACAATAACGACAAAATTTCTTTTACCTACCAGTACTCTAACCCCTCACCGAGGAATTATGTTTATGGTGTGCTTGATGGTCCCCCTCGCCAATATGATCCTGTTCGCTATAATACCGCTGCTTCATCTAGAACTTCCATGCCTTCTCAGTCACCTGCTCGTTTGTGGGTGGTTAAGAAGAACTAATTCTTCTGCAGGGCTATGTCTCTGGTGGATTCGAATGGGTCATGGATAGTGGTTGTACAAATCATATGACCGGAGACAAAGATTTGTTCACCGAAGACAAACTTACTGAATCTTCTCAGAGATATATTACCTTCGGTGCCAACAACAAAGGAAAAGTACTTGGTTTGGGTATGGTTGCTATATCGAAGGATAAGCATATTGACAAAGTTATGCTTGCTCAATCTCTAGGATATAATCTTATGTCTATCTCAAAACTTTGTGATATGGGTATACTTGTACTGTTCTCTGCTTCTCGTTGTGTTGTCTTTTCACAGGATGATTATTCCTTCGTGTTCGAAGGATATCGCAAAGGTGATCTTTATATTGTCGATTTCTCTTCGGGGCCTGCTGTGTCCACATGCTTAATGGCTAAAGCCACATATGGTTGGTTATGGCATCGAAGACTTGGTCATGCAGGACTGAAAAATCTTCAAACTCTTATCTCGAAGAAGAATATAATTGGTATTGATAATGTGAAATTCGATAAAGATCGACTATGTAGTGCCTGTGAAGCAGGAAAGATTGCCAAGAAACATCACTCATCAAAGACTATAATGACTACTACTCGTCCTCTAGAGTTACTTCATATGGATTTATTCGGTCCTCAAAATTATGCTAGTCTTGGAGGTAACAAGTATGGTCTGGTTATTGTTGATGATTTCTCTCGATATACTTGGGTTCTCTTTCTAGATGACAGGAGAAAGGTTGTTGAAATTTTCAAAACTTTCGCAAAAAGAGCATAGACTGAATATGAATTATCTCTCAAGCATATCAGAAGTGATAATGGTACAAAATTCAAAAACACTCATATCGAAGAATTTCTTGATGAATATATATTTACTCATCAATTCTCGGCTACTTATAGACCTCAATAGAATGGTGTGGTCGAGAGAACGAATTGAAGTCTTAATGAAATGGCCAGAACAATGCTTGCTGAATACAAGACTCCTACCAGGTTCTGGGCTGAAGCTATTAACACTGCATGTCATATCATCAACAAGGTTTATCTGCACAAATTTCTGAAGAAAACTTCACATGAGCTTATCACTGGTAAAAAGTCAAATGTTTCATATCTCAGGGTTTTTTGTGCTCCATGTTATATCAGAGATATGAATCACATCTCCAAGTTTGCCCCAAAGGCACACGAAGGTTTTCTCCTAGGTTATGGTTCGAATTCTCACACTTACAGATTTACAACTCTCATCTTGGAAAAGTTGTAGAAACTGTAAATGTTCGATTTGATGAAACTAACGGCTCTCAAAAGGAGCAATTACCTCTTAACCTAGATGAACCACCTTTGGATGAAGTTATCAGGTACATGGCTATTGGTGATATTCGGCCTGTCGAAGAAATGCACATCAAGTCAACAAGGATGATGATGGTCCAATGTTCCCACACATAGCCCGGGGCACTGGAGATCAACATCCTGAAGTTAATGATGTACAGGTCGAAGGAGATCGCATAAACGAAGAAATCTCTCAACCCGAAGGTCAAGATGAACCCGAAGGAAACGATCCCGAAGGACAAGCTGAACCTGAAGGCCAAGCTGATCCCGAAGAACTACCGGATCCTCAAGTT
The DNA here is from genome assembly GCA_950022295.1 of Bromus sterilis. Lineage (NCBI taxonomy): Eukaryota > Viridiplantae > Streptophyta > Magnoliopsida > Poales > Poaceae > Bromus > Bromus sterilis. The sequence goes on from OX465595.1 coordinate 185,603,873, forward strand.
GTCGAAGGAGCTTTATCTCGTGTTTGAAGGAGAGTGGACGTCGACTCAATACTCGAAGAGATTCGTCTACCAGGTTGTCCTACCACTCGCTCTCGCACTCGTTTAGCTAACTTCTGTGGAAATTTCTCGTTTGTATCCATGCTAGAACCGTCAAAATTCGATGAAGCCATGAAGGACTCAGACTGGATGACTGCAAAGCTCGAAGAACTCAATCAGTTTGAGAGAAATAAAGTCTGGTCCCTCGTCGACAGACCTGATCCCAAGAAGCATAATATCATTGGTACGAAATGGATTTTTCGCAACAAGCAAGATGAAGATGGTATTGTTATAAGGAATAAAGCTCGACTGGTTGCACAAGGTTACACCCAAATCGAAGGTATTGATTTCGGTGAGACTTATGGTCCAGTTGCTCGACTTGAATCCATTCGTGTCATGCTTGCTTTTGCCAATTACAATGGTATATTGCTATATCAAATGGATGTCAAAAGTGCATTTCTTAACGGTCATCGAAGAAGAAGTATATGTTATGCATCCACCAGGTTTTGAAGACCCGAAGAATCCTGATAAGGTGTACAGGTTGCACAAGGCCCAATATGGGTTAAAGAAAGCACCTCGTGCTTGGTATGAAACACTGAAGGATTTTCTTCTGAAGAAGGGCTTCAAACCAGGAACAACTGACCCGACTCTTTTTACTCGTGCATACAAAAATGATATTTTTGTGTGTCAAATTTATGTCGATGATATTATATTTGGCTGTACTAACCCTGATATCAGCGAAGAATTTGCTCGTATGATGTCGAAGAAGTATGAAATGTGTATGATGGGTGAATTGAAGTTCTTTATCGGACTTCAAATCCGTCAACAGAAGAATGGGACATTTATCTCTCAAGTGAAGTATCTCAGAGATTACCTGAAGAAGTTTGATCTTGTCAATAGCAAAACTATCAAGACTCCAATGCCTACGAATGTCCACCTAGATGTAGATGAGAAGGGAAAACCTTTCGATCAGAAGAAATATCGCTCGATGATCGGTTCACTTCTTTACCTTTGTGCATCTAGACTTGACATTATGCTATCAGTTTGTATGTGTGCTCGTTTTCAGGAAAACCCGAAAGAATCACATCATATTGCTATCAAGCGAATTCTTCGATATCTTGCTCATACAGCTACTTGGGACTATGGTATCCCAAAGGTTCCCAGTTTGATCTCGTTGGATATTCTGATTCTGACCGGGATGGTGATCGAGTCGACAGGAAATCTACCTCAGGCACATGTAATTTTCTCGGTAGATCTCTTGTCTGTTGGGCTACGAAGAAACATAATTGTGTATCTATTTCTACGGCTGAAGCCGAGTATATTGCTGCCGGTTTATGTTGCACTCAAATTATGTGGCTCAAGCAAACGCTGAAGGATTATGGTATTCTTGTGAAGAAAATTCCATTGCTATGTGATAACGAGAGTGCTATCAAAATTTCCCATAATCCAGTGCAACACTCTCGAACGAAGCATATTGATATTCGTCATCATTTTCTTCGAGATCACGTTCAACGATTAGATATTGTTATCAGTCATGTTCGCACCGAAGATCAATTGGCTAATATATTTACGAAGCCCCTGGATGAGAAAAGATTTTGTGCACTAAGGTGTGAGTTGAACATATTGGACTCACGCAATGTGTAGTAAGATCATAACTATCGGTACTTTGTATTATATGTTTAATTTCTAGTAGTGGTTTTGCTTTCGTTAGTTCTTCAGTTATGTTTCTTTTTCGTTTGTTTGGTGTTGTCATATAAACTCACCACTCCGAGTTTTTCTTATCGTTTATTTTCTCTCGGATTGACTAAGTATCGGACCCTGTTTTCCCTCTATTCTATCCCTAACCCATCTCTGCTTTTCTCTCGTGAACATGTACATTTGTACTCGATTAAGATTTCCTTCGAATGTCATTGATTCCGAAGGAATATCTATCGAAACTTTATCTACTTTCATACTCGGTGTTCGATGAGTTTAGTCTCGGACGTGGAGCAACTTTCTTTCAGTTCATTGGGATTTTTCCCGCGATTACCGCCACAAAATCCGTACGTTGAATTCGGGGAGACGCGAGATTTGCGCCTTTGGATCTGATTTGACGGTTATGTCAGACCCCACCTCTATAAATACCGATCCACCCCTCCGGCACAGACCCTCCTTTCCCTCGACTTAATATCTCCGCCGAGCTCTCGCGCGCCGCCGTGCCAACTTCGTCGCCGTCGATTCCCTCGCCGCTTCACTGCCGGAAGGAAGTCGCCGGAGACCTTCCCGTCGACAAGGATCTTCATCCGCGCCGCCGTAACCTCCGCACATCACCATGTTAGGGTATGTGAGGCTCTGGACACGATTTCCCCTTGATCTGTTCTTCGTTGTCCAGATTTGTTCTTGATTTTTTTTCTTAGGTCTGTTTGATCCATTTGGATTGTTGACCTTTGGGAAATATGTTTCTAGCGTTCTCTGTCGATTCCCATCTGATCTAGGTATGAAATCCCTCGGAATTTCTCACTTAGGAAAATCCCACAGATGCATATCGATAGATTTACGCTTGTGAAATTCTTTCATACAAGTTCTTCGTTAGATTTGCACCCGATGAAAATCTAGCCTAGCACTTCCATGAAAAACTTGCTTCAAGACAAATTCCTCGATATGTTTACTGCGTTCAAAAAGTGTTTCCTCAAAAATGGTTGGTACATGTTCACAACTTTCCTATATTTCCCTCGTATCTATCTATTTCGCAGGAAAATGTCTGAGAATGAAGGACACTTTAGGGAACCCAAGCGTGTTGGAGGTCGTACAAGAATCACCAACAATTTTGAAGGTCTGGTTGAGGATATGATTATTGAGAAGAAGTTGAGAACTCCAGAAGGCTCAGTTGAAGATGATCATACGAGAGAAAATAGACTGCAAGAGATTCGAAGGCTCCAAGCGCTTCGATGGTATGAATACAAGTCATTTATCCCTCGCTGGGAGACACTATTTGCACTGAAGAATCCCTGGTCTGATGTCAAGTCATTAATGCCCAAGTGGCCGAAGGCAAATAGACCACCTCCTCCGCCCAATGCTCACCCATCCTCTCTCCAAACACTTGATGATTTTAAAGAGTTGGTTGATGCTTGAGCTGAACGAGTGAAAAAGAAAAAGGAAGCTAAGGCCAGGAAGGCTGCTGCTGCTGCTGAGGGCACCGAAGGAGTGGCCGAGGATGTTTGTCCAAGCACCAAGTCGAAGGCTGGGAGGAAATCAGCCAAGCGAAAGAAAAAGGAATTTTTTGTTTTTCCACCAGAAGCAACTTCTGACGAAGAAGAAGCCAGCACCAAAGGAAAAGACCCTGGCACAGTGGCTGATGTCGAGGACATTCCTCTAAAGAAGAAATTGAGTAAGAAGGGCATCAGGATCCACGAGCCAGCTTCTGAGGCTCCTCGAGCAACTATTGACATGCCCAATTTGGTCACTGATCCGCAAATTTCCTCTACTCCCCCAGTGCCACATCGCGGACAAAAACCCTCGGCTAGGTCGAAGGGAAAGCAAGCCAGAGTGACCGAAGATGATTAGACCCTGATCCAGCGTAAGGAAAGGTTGGCTAAGCAGAAGGAACTTGAAGCACAAGATTTGATAAAGTCCAAGCTTCTCAACTTCCACAGTCAGCCCGAGGAGAAGAAGGCAAAGGTTGCTCAACAGTTAGGCATATTTCATCTGGTCAATGAAAGATAGAGACGCCAGATCGAAGGGATTTCAGCTCCAAGTGCACCGAAAGAGATGGTCGTGGCACCTAGTGCCACCGAGAAAGTGGTGACTCCCACAGTCACGAAGGAGAAAGATGCAGCCGCTAGTGCTGCGAAGAAAAATGTTGAGGCATTTGGCCCCCCGAAAGAAAAAGCTGCGGCCCCCAGTACCGTAAAAAACCTGGTTGCTGCTACCAAGGCAACCAAGGAGGCCGAAAGGAAATCTAGGGAAGCTCGCCAGCAAACCCAAGCTACTCCAATCCCTCGTGCTTCTCTGGCACCCGCTGCCCCTGCTGCACCTGCTGTGTCCGGCCCTCGTGCCGATGAAGAAAGCTGCAATGAAGGATATTCTACTGCCAATGCTTGATGGGACGAATTTCATATTTCCAACGTTCTTTGCCATATGGCCACCACCCCGAGCAAAGTGACTCCCGAGGATGATGTTCCTCCAGAGATCCAAGAACGAGTAGCTCGCTACATGATTCGATGGGATGGATATCTCACCCAGGATTGCAAGGACAAAGAGCAAGAAATATTTTATTCAAGGAAGCTTCGAGATGAAACTGAAGACCTTGAGTCTCGACAGTTTTCAAGTCCAAGCTTGCTACCCTTGCTGAATCTAGAAGAGCTCAGAAGGAAAATATCACTGTTGTCAATGAAAAGGTTCGACAGATAGTGAACGATATGTGAAAGGAGCACAATGAAGCCCTCGTCAAGAGACAATCTCAAAAGAGAAAGTCTACTGGTCCATCCACTGCGCGTGGGACGCCATAGATCGAGAAGATTTCCAAGAAGAAGAAGTCTACCGAAGTCGATGCTGCAACAGCACGACAGGAAACTGCACCAACCCCCGCCAAACAACCCACTCTACCTCGTACAAAAAATCCACCACCTCGCCAACAAACTCCACCTCCACGTCAACCCTCTCCACAAAAAGCTTCGTCGCCACCACCCAACCCACCATCACATCAACAAGTCATTCCCTCGTCCACCCCGACTGTCGAGCCCCAGGCCAAAATTGTGACCAAGAAAACTGCTCAGGTCGAGCAAGAACCATCTTCCCCAATTCCATCGATGCAGAAGGATTATTCCTCTGCCCAAACTCTGAACGAAGGAGAAGATGCACACGTGGATGTCACCACAGTTTCATCCTGTCAAGAGGCACCGCCTGCTCCAAAAGGGGATGCTGCCGAAGAAGAAAGTTCATCTGCCTCCAGTTCATCTGCTAGCTCCTCTTCCTCCTCAAGTTCTTCGAATGAAGAAATGATTGATGCTTTTTCACAACTTGATGAAGATCTTGATGCTATGGAGACAGAGGAGGCCGAGAAAAATGTTAATGCTGACGAAGGAGATGTCGTCGATGTGCAGGCCGAGGAAAATGCTCCTGAAGCTATCCCAGCTCAGGACATCGTAAATGTTCCATCTTCATTTACTCACCCTACTGAGCCATTTTTACAATTGCCAGAAAATTCCCCCGAAGTATTTCCGGTCGATGAGCTGCTCCACTCTTCTCATCCGAGAGAAATGCTGCCTTTGTTCCGCCCCGATGTCCCTCGAGGAGGCCCTATCTTCAAGAGGCGGTAACACAAGCCATTTTTCTTCGGGACCAATCCCTACGAGAAGCCAAGGAATGCATATTCTCTTCGGTTTTGGACCCAGGAGAAAGCCATCTATTACACTCGTGTGCTGTACAACAAGGCTAGGATTTTCAACATCATTACCTTGATATGCCTTCGGTGTACGCCACATCATGTTTCGAGAATGTTGGCGAAACTATTGATGGTCTTTGTAATAGCCCAGTTTTCAAAAAAATAAAATTTTGTTTTCGGTGTGAATTGTTTGATTGTCTGATTTGTTTGCGGTGTTTTCATCCCCGATTTATCGACCGGCGATTATTTCCCCCCCTCTTATCTCGTATCAGACTGAGACCGACCTTTGCTACCTTGAGACTCGACCTTTGCGACACCGGGTTTCACCCGATCACCGTCGTGAAAACTGGACGAGACTAGCCGCAACCAACGGAACAAAAACCCCCGTTTAATACTTAAACGGGTTATTTTATAGTGCACCGGAAAGTGTTCTCGGAACGGTTCCAGCGCGAGGTAAACGCCGCCGGCTCGATGCGCTGATCGCGCAGTTCAAAGTTTACCCGAATCGGAGGTACTGCGGACCCTCGGCGGTCAAAAACATAAACACCGCACGCGTGAGAGAAAACCGGGGATGTTTTTGCAAACTGCCAGCCACCTGGGCTATTTAAAGACCACCACACTTCCACCCCTTTCTAGGGTTTCCCTAGCCACAAAATTGCAGCGACCCCCCTCACAATGTCTAGATCTGCCCCAGTTTTTCCCCCAAATCCTGAAACCCTAGCCTGGGCACTACCGGAGCCGTCGGATCGCAGATCGGAGGGCTACGATGGTGCCACGTTAGCCCCTGGAGATCCACCAACCTCTCCTCCGTCCAGCCACCCCACGCCCGAGGAGCTCGCGCCGCCCGCCTCCGGCCAACGCCGGCGAGCCCCAGCCGCCGCCGGCACCCCGCAGGTCACGGCCGCTGGGCCCTCTCCTCCTCCTTCCCTCTCCCTCTCTTCTCCTCTCCCTCATCTTCTTCTTCCTTCCCAGGAGAACGCCCACCATGAACTCGCCGCCATGGAGCATGGAGCTCGAACCCTGCCGCCACAGTAGCCCGCCGGCAGCCGCAGCCGAGATGGATCCGGCGGATCCCACTCCTCCCCCGCGACCAGAACCGCCTCCGGACGCCTCCTCCTTCCGGCGGACCTGCAACCCCCGCCGCCAGACTCCCTCCGCCGCGTCTCGAGCGGGACGAAGCAGGCAAGGCGTGCCCTCTCGTCCCCGTCGCTCGTGTGGGCCGGCGCGCCCACACGGCCCACCTGTCCGGCGCGGCGCAACCCTGGCTCCCTCCGCCCCTACTGTTGGGCCGCGGCCCACGAGGTGAGCGCCCAGCCGTCCTGTTTTTTATTTTTTATTTTTTTGTTGCCGTAGTTGGGCCGGCCCAGTAGCTTTTGGCCCAGAGACGTTAGTTCTTTTTTCTTTTCTTTTTCTTCTCTGTTAATTTGGTAGATTTAGTTATAATTTTGCGAGTGCTATATCTTTTCAACGGTAGCTCGGATCGCAACGCGTAAAACATGAAACTTGCTTAGTTTTTCGTGTAGTTTAATAAAATGTGCTCCTTTGCCATGTTTGACTTTGTTTACATGCTATTTACCTGCTATTTACAACTTCTTTCCACTATAAACTATTTCTTTAATAACTTTTTAACCGCTGCTCCGATTAAAATGTTTCTTATATGTAACTTGGCTAGAATTTCATGTAGATTGTGTTTATGCTGCTCTTGCTTGCTAATAAAAATAATAAAATATTGTTTAGGGAAAAACAGTACCAAACATTATAATTATCGTGGGGTCCGTAATAGTTGGCATGTATAGGTTTTACCCCCACTTAAAATGAATAGATTAGAGAGTTTACTTTGTGCTACACCTCTTGCCATGTTTGGGTGATATGCTTGCTTGAGTTGCCATGTTAACAACCTTGTTGATCACCTGTAGCAAAACAACTTTAACCATCGTAAAACGTGCAGTACCGTCGTGTGTGACGAGTACTCCACTTAACCTGTTAGTAATCGCTCTCGACGGTAGGTGCGATGTCTTGTGTTGCCCCGTAGTAATAGAGTGCTTGCTCGTTGATTGCTTTCCGGTGTTTATCGTCTTGTGTGCTTCCGCGGGTACCTCTCGGAGACGTTGCGAGCGTGCGATCAACTACACCTTCGGAACCCGACTTATCAACAGGCAAGGACTATACATTACTTATGATCCATTCTATTTCAACCAGCGGTTTGCATGCTAGTCTAGGTTAGGTTCGATGTTTGATCCTACCACATGTTTACAGCCTCTTTCAAATCGATAAAGCCATGTCCCATCCCAGCAAACCATGTACTGCGATGTTACTATTGCTCGTTGCTCAGCCCCTGCTTAGTATGCATGCTTAGGATGCTACGATGTTACCCTGTTACTCCTTGGTTTGGGCTATCACATTATTATATTGTTGTTGATGATATTATTATTATTATTATTATTATTATATTGACTATATTTGACGAAGGATGGAAGGTCTAGGCTATCCCGCCCCGACGCTTTGTTCCATTCGAGTCGCCTAGGATCCGAGTTCCGGGTATTGGTTTTAAGACTGAGCGTGCCTAGCCGCGTGTGGGATGCTATGGGGTCCCCTTGTTTTACCTAGCTAGCTTCAAGCATTTCTAGTGGTGGCCCAAGCTGATTTTACCATTTGAGAAACCGTGTGCGTAACTGGTCTGCAACCAGTGGATTAAAAATAAACCGGGCCAGTGGGATGATATATCCTGTTGGTCCAAATCTGAAAGCTAGGGAACCTTCCCGGGCGAGGGTAGGTTATCCCGACCTCGTCCAGACGGTAGAGGCCGATTCGAGAGTGCGGCCGGCTTTTGAGTTGGATGTCGACTCACTGGGGGCCACCCGGATTTGTGCGTTGTTAGTTAGAGGGACCTGTCGTTCCGGATCTCTTGGGACTAAATCATAAAATGTTTGCCTATCATGGGTAGAAACTGAGAGAGATGGGCGTGCATGCGGAGCCTTGTAATGGGAACTTGGTACACCCCTGCAGGGTTAAATCTTTTCGAGAAGCCGTGTCCACGGTTATGGACGACTTGAGACCTACTCCTTGTTCATAGACAACAACAACTGAGATAATCTTAATATAATTTGATCAACGTGTGTGTGTCTTGACTGCTTCTTCTTCGTCGGGATGCGAAGAGGAGGACAAGGATAGGATAGGTGTTATGCTTGCGTAAGTAGGTGGATAGCAAGACTTGTTGGAGGCTATTCCTCATCGAATGCTTGGCTTCTTATCTTACTCTCTAGATCGTTAGCCACTTCATAAATGCTAGTGCGGCAGCAACCTCACCACTAACCCCATCCTTATCGTAAACTACTAGTTGTCCTAGAATGACGAGTGATGAAGTCCTTGCTGGGTCAGATGACCACTACAGTTGGATGCTGAGTACTTCTGTACTCATGATACTACCCCCAAACTATTTTCAGGGTTTCCTGATCGACAACAGGTATGGTGATCGACGTTTCACGTGGAGACTCGACGACGACTAGTTAGGCGGATCCCGACGGAGTGCCTGGACCCGTGTGGTTATGGGGATCGATGATTTTCTTTTGCCACTAGGCATTTGATTGTAGTCTGTACTTAGACATGTATCTTCCGCTGATGTATTGTATTAAGGCAGTTGTATGCCGATTGTATGAGATGTTGTATCCTTGTATCTGTAATGTTGTGATATCATGTTGGAAATCCGGGGCATATGGCATTGTCATATGTCGCGGTGGGACCGATATGTGCTTCGTCCCCGGATCTGGATGGAAACATCTAGATCTGGACTAGTACCGCATATCGGGCCTTACAGTCTTCATGCTCACAAGATGTTTGCTCTCGACTGTGGCTACAATCCAGAGCTCATCAAGAAATTTTATGCCACTCTGTATGTCACTGGTGATCCTGAAGATTCGAAGACTTGGAAATTTAATTATATGATCCAAGGCCAAGTGTTCCACATGACCGTCGATGAATTTCTGGCCATCATCAATTTACCTCGTTTCAAAGGATTACCACACAAGCTTCATGATCTGCCTGCTCCAACTCCAGCTGAATTTTCTTCCCTGATGAATCCAGATGTCGTAGGATATCACTACCAAGATGAGTCCAAGCCAAAGCACCTAGTCTTTGAAGAAAATTCATGGTTTTATATTTTATCAAAGACTTTTATGCGAATGCTCGATGTGCACGATGATTTTCCCATTCCCCATGATGTGCAACTTGCTCTGATGAAGTTAGTCCATGGTCATCCCTTCGATTTTGAAGACTACTTCATTCGCACGATGGTTTCTTGCGCCGATGATCACAATTCTCACAAGCCATATGCACCCTGGCTGATGGAAATCTGCAATTACTCTCATGACGTGCCATTCCCCGTTTCCATTTAACCCAAGATTTTTAATCCACCTGTAAGGGAAGTATTGCAGATTATTTCTCGACCCAACGATCAATTTGCTGAGCACACTGGCATCCGCGCCCATATGAAAGAGCGCAATATTCGCTCGAAATTTATTAAGCCAGTGCATCACATGGAGGTATCTCTTCGGTCTAAGCAGATGCTTCAACATCATATCGACCAAGATTTCCTGCAGAAACATAAGATGATGGATGAAATCAAACATCTGCACAACATTACAATGCACAACAATTAGCTTCTGTCTGAATGCCTTCGCCGGGATTGGAAAGGACTGCGCAAGTTTAATACCCTTCATCAACTGCAGCGCTGCGGCTTCGAAGAATATCCTCCACATCTGAACAAGCAATGGACAAATGATGACCGTGTCGATCGACCAGATTCTACCATTCCATTGCTGCCGAAGAACAGGGACGTGATAAGTGTTGATGATTTATATCCCATCTCGGTGAATACCAATTCCTCCGACTCTGACAAAGATGAAGCGCCTCAACGCCAAGCGAGAGTTTACTCTCCACTCCCTCGAAGCCCCAAGACCGCGCTAGAATCGCTGAAGGAATCTTCTAGAGATCATCATTCCTTCAGGACGAAGATTACTCCTCCTGGCGGTCGCCCTATTCGTCGTTTTTCGACGCGTCCAGAATCTTCTCGACATCACCAGCGCCGCTCAAGAGAGTAGGGATTTCTTTCGACCCTATTCTCTCGACTTTTTGTACGTTGTGACAAAAATGGGGAGATGTAGTGGCATCGAAGAAATTAGTTTGCCATCGGGGTTAAGGGCTTTGCTTTTTGGTCGTTGAACTTTTGAACTTTGAGTTTCTGAGTAGTTTCAACAAACTATCGATTCATATTTGATCTGGTTGTAACTAACTCTAAGTAGATCTTCGAACTTCTATTTTATCGTAAGTTATCTATCAGCTATGCTTGCGTTACCTAACCTTTTGCAGGAAGTTATCTTTTATATAAGTTCACAGGTTATTCGAGGAGATTGCATATTTCTCATTGGAAATTTATATCTTCCGTGCACACATCAAGGGGGAGTACTTCATCGATCTTAGCACTGGTTTATCATCGAAAACTTAGAAATTTCAAATTATTTATCGATGCCTGTTGTGTCAACAATCGTCCAAAAAGGGGGAGATTGTAAGAGCATGTTTTTCCCCTGAAGGTTTTGGAGATTGTTGGACAAAGCAGTAGTGGATCTAATATTGTTTTCGAGTATAAAAAGATACTTAGCTTCCGAAAGAATGGAGTTTGCAAGTGGTAGGTCGAAGGACAACTCACTGCAGCAAAGCTGCAGTCTACTACCAAATTTTTTGAAGGAAGACGACCCCCCAAAAATGTCGTCGAGAAAGAAGAAGCTCTCGAGTAAAAGCGCAACAAGGAGAAAGCTGAAGCTGGATGAAGACTTAGTATTTTTACTAGTTTCCCTTTGTTTTCATGAGCAGTAGGAAAAACCGTACTATCAAGAGGGGTTTGCTAGTTGAGATCTTTGTCGAAGTGAATTTTCTCTGATCAACCCAAACCCACAAAAGCCTACCGAGAGAAATCTTACTGAGTCGAGTGAATAGCTAGAAGGAAAATTCATTGCACTTCGTGGCTTCGAGAGAGAACTCGTTCGGTAAGTCAGCTTACTTGTTCCTCAAGTAAAGTTGCGCAGTGATTGAAATCCGACCGTTGTGGAAACGCGTCAAGCGGTTGCATCGGGTCATTTCGGTCATTTTACCCATCGGGATCGCCACCTATAAATACCCCACACCTACCCTCCATTTCGGGTTGGCTGCTCCACTGAAGATTCTAAGACAAAAGCACTATGAGCATCCCAAGAGAGATTCATCGAGAGAAAACCAAAACCGAAGTCTGAACTGAGTTGAGCAATTCACAGAGACTTAGCTCAAGATTAGCCGATATTTTTATCTTGGAGAACTGCAAGTCTCCTAGAAGGTTAGGCGTCGCCTATCAAGCATTCAAAGAGAAATTGTCGCTGTTTAAGGAAGTTTGTAAAGGTCTCGGAGATGCCCTGAATCATCTACCATGAGTGAAAACTGGACAAGCTCTAAGAGTTTGTTGCAGCGGAGAATAGGACGGAGAGAGTTTTTCTCCATGTTTTCAATCACCAGTCCCTCCAACCAGACGTAGCACTTTGCATGGTGTGAACTGGTTTACCAAAAATCGTCGCGTCAGGCTCGTTTTCCTTCTCGTATTTACATTCAGTATTTACTCGTTGCCTGTTTTCCTTCGATGTTTTCCTTCGCTCCCAATCCTTTCGACCCATGCATGTCTTTCGATACTGTATTTCCTTCAAGATTCCTGTAGTCCTTCGCAGTTTTCATGAATTCCTTCGAAGTTCCTTAGAATTTTTAGAAGTGATCATTAACCCCCTCCCCCTCCGATCATTCTTGAGCTTTCAACTTGTCGTTTAGTCATTCAATGCATGTGAGAATTCTTCAAGGGTGGTCCTGTCTTTGCATGTTGGTGGGTCGCGTAAGCGAATAACGCCTCGGGGGGTGGATACTGCGAGCGAGCCCCCGAGTGCCAGTTTTAGGTCACGTAAACGAATAACGCTTCAGAGGGTGGCTGCTGCGAGCGAGCTCCCGAGTGCTTATTTGATGTCGTGTAAGTGAACAACGCCTCGGAGGGTGGCTGCTGCGACTGATCCCCCGAGTGGTAATTCGAAGTCGCGTATGAAAATAACGTCTCGGAGGGTGGTTGCTGCGAGCGAGCCCCCGAGTGCCAATTTTAAGTCGTATAAGAGAATAACGCCTCGGAGGGTGGATTATGTGAGCGAGCCCCCGGGTGCTAATTTGAAGTACCATAAGAGAATAAAGTCTCGTAGGGTGGCTGCTGCGAGCGCGCCCCCGAGTGCTAATTTTAAGTCGCGTAAGCGAATAACGCCTCGGAGGGTGGCTGCTGCGAGCAAGCCCCCGAGTGCTCGTGAATAACGCCCCGGAGGGTGGCTGCTGCGAGCGAGCCCCCAATGGCTAATTTGAAGTCGCGTAAGCGAATAACGCCTCGGAGGGTGGCTGCTGCGAGCGAGCCCCCGAGTGCAAATTTTAAGTCTTATAAGCGAATAACGCCTCGGAGGGTGGCTGCTGTGAGCGAGCCCCCGAGTGCTAATTTGAAGTCGCGTAAGCGAATAAAATCTCGGAGAGTGGCTGCTGCGAGCGAGCCCCCGAGTGCTAATTTTAAGTCGCATAAGCGAATAACGCCTCGGAGGGTGTCTGCTGCAAGAGCGAGCCCCGGAGTGCTCGCGAATAACGCCCCGGAGGGTGGCTGCTGCGAGCGAGCCCCCAATGGCTAATTAGAAGTCGCGTAAGCGAATAACACCTTGGACGGTGGCCGCTGCGAGCGAGCCCCCGAGTGCCAATTTTAAGTCGTATAAGTGAATAACGCCTTGGAGGGTGGCTGCTGTGAGCGAGCCCCCGAGTGCTAATTTGAAGTCGCGTAAGCGAATAAAGTCTCGGAGGGTGAATGCTGCGAGCGAGCCCCCCTGAGTGCTAATTTTAAGTCGCGTAAGCGAATAACGCCTCGGAGGGTGGCTGCTGCGAGCGAGCCCCCGAGTGCCAATTTTAAGTCGCGTAAGATGCTTTGGGAAAAACTTACTTGCTCTGATTTTTCTCTGATGTTCTTACACGAAATGGCTGAGAAACAACCTTTTATTTGGATCGATGGCTTGGTAGCCTTAGGAATGGAAACTTGATCCTAAGATAGTTGGTAGACGGAGCGTGAAGCGCCGGTTTCTCCCTTGTTGCCCTTGTTGGAGGTTTCTTGTGGCCCTCCCTGGGTGCTATTTGAGTGCTTCTTCTTGGTAGGCCTGTTTTGCTGCTTTGGTGAGCTCTTAATGCTCCCGAGATCTTGTGGAATTCTCTGTCACAGCGATCGGACCTGACGAAACTGTCATTGATGGTGATGACTCCCTTTGGCCCTGGCATTTTCAGCTTGAGGTATGCGTAGTGGGGTACGACCATGAAGCGTGCGAAGGTTGGTCGACCGAGGATGGAGTGGTACTGCGACTTCCAGTCGACCACTTCGAAATCTAGTGTCTTATTTCTGAAGTTGCTTGCATTGCCAAAGACCACTTCCAGGCTTATCTTGCCAAGGGGTAGACTGCTTTGCCTGGTATGATTCCATGGAAGGTCGTGCCTGATTCTTTGAGTGCTGAGGTTGGGATGAACATTTCTTCTATGGTCTTGGTGAATATGATGTTGATGCCACTGCCTCCGTCCATGGAAACTCGCGGCATGTCGTAGTTTCCTCTGCTTGCTTCGAGTACGAGTGCAGCGTGCCCTGGTCGCGGGATGGCTGGTGGGTGGTCCTCCCAGGAGAAGGTGATGTCAGTCTCCGACCCGCCAAGGTATTCCGGGATGGCTGGGTATGAGGAGACTGCAAGGAAGACTTGTCTGGATACTTGCTTTTGCTGTATGTTTCATTGCCTTCTGACGAGGGGGTGACCCACGACTCCTATGGATGGGCCTACCCGGCGTACCCGAAGACAGGAGGCCCACAAAGATGCCGCTTGGGCTTAGCCTTGGCCCATTAGTGGCACCGACGTAGGAGTCCGCGACTCGTAAGGAAGGTGTAGACCTGCCGTGCGGTACAAGATTAGGGTTAGGAAACCTCATCTGTAATCCAAGACGGGTTCCCCGAGACCTAGCCTAGTATATAAGGGCTGGGAGGGGAGACGTCGATATTAACCAATACACAATCTGTAACCCTAGCCTTGAGCGCACTAGCCTGAGCCTTCCCTGTAATCGCATCTCCCAACAATAATATCGAGCAGGAACGTCTCCTCCTGTTAGCCGACGAGCTATCGTCCAACCTGTGCCTCTCATGACTAACCCAGGGTCCCTGACCATGGGATTTGCCGGGGTTGATCCCCGTCACCTTCCCTCCTGGATCATGCAGATTCGTCCACGCGCCGTTGGGTATTCATCCTCTTCTTCGGGTTCCATGCGTCGTTGCTGGATGGCTTCTACCTGTCTTGATGGTATGGTGGGGGCGAGCGGAGCGTTGTGTGCGATTGGCCCGATCGCTACACTTGCGAGTGGTTGTGAGGTTGGTGATGTGGTCCGGCTTTTTTTCTTCCGTGAAGAATCTGCAATCTCTCAAGGTGTTCCCTGACCTGATTTCTCCGTGCTCGTATTTGAATCCGTGGAGTGTGCATGGTCCTTCCAGTTGCTCTTTTGCCGAGTGGGGTGCTCGGGTGTTGCCTCGTGACTGTCTTGGTCTCCACTCACGCTTCTGGATGTGTGGCAGGTTGTCTTGGTTGTCCCTCCATTGCGGACTATTTTCATCGCGGCTTCTGCCGTCTCTGTCTCCAGGGAACTCGGCCGCGACCATGTCAGGTCCCCTGTCATCATAGAAATTGCGCCTGGGTCGCTTTCTTATTCAGTCAAAATTCCTGTCTATGTCATAGTAGTCATAGTCGCGGTCACCGCGAGTCATCGGGGCGTCTGATTTGTTGCGTACGGAGTCTTCTCCATTGGCCCAGTTATTGGCATTATCCAGTAGTTGCGCGAGTGTGCGGACTTTGAGCTGTATGAGTTGTTCTTTGAAGTCTATGCGCTGCAACCCTTGTCTGAATGTGTCGATTGCGCTTTCATCTGATATGTTTTCGGCTGAATTTTTGAGTATAGTACACCATTGAATGTAGGCTCTTAGGGACTCTCGGGTTCCCAGCTTGCAAGCTCTCAGTTCCTTGAGTGATGCTGGTCGTTTGTATGTTGACTTGAAGTTCTCGATGAATGTGCTCAGAACTGTTTCCAGGAGCTAGTGGAGCCTCGTTGCAGGTTTTTCAGCCAGTGCCTTGCTAACCTTTCGAGCATAAGTTGCACATACTGCATGGATGTAGTGTTGGTGCCTCGTTGGAACTTGATGACTGTTAGGTAGTCGCCTAGCCATCTGTAACAGCCCAGGAATTTCACCCAAATTTAAAAATTTGTTTGTTGCGTTGTTGTGATGATTGCCTGTATTGTTTGCAGTGTTTGCTTCGCTGAATTATTAATCGGTGAATACCCCCCTCTTTCTCGTATCGGATGTGTGACCAACCCTTTTCCACCATGGCACACGACCTTTTGCGACATCCGGTTTCGCCTGAGCACCGTCGCAACTTCCGGCACAAAACCCCGTTTATTTAATAAACATATTATTTTATTGGGTGCCGCCAAATGTTCTCGGAACGTTATCGAAGTGAGGTTGAATCGACTGCCTCGTCGCGTTGAGCATTTGGTTCGAGGTTTCGTCCGAATAGGAGGTCGGACGAAGCCTGTGCGGTCAGAAACGTTTAACGTAGGAGCAGGTATGAAATTAGGGGAATTTTCATCATCCGCCAGACCAACTAGCCTATATAAGGACCCCTGACCTTCTCCCATAGTATTAGGGTTTCCCTCCCTGGAAATTTGCAGCCACCCCCTCCAAATACCCAGATTTTCCCATTTTTCCCTCTAACTCCCGAAACCCTAGCCACCCTCACCTTCCCAGCCGTCGGATCTTGGAATCAAGGGCTCCCGTGCCTCCAGCCAGCCTCACCTCTGAACCGGGCCCCGTGGGACCGCTCCTACACCGCCGCGGGCCCGATCTGGATCCCTGCTCCGTCTCCACGCCCGAGCACCTCCACGGCCACCGACGCCAGCGAGCAACGCCACCATGGCGAGCCGCCGCGTTCTGGTGAGTAGCCCCTGCACCGGCCTCCTACTATCTCCTCCCCCTCGCCTCACCCCTCTCCCTCTTCCCCGCAGGGCCGCTGGCGCCGTCCGCGCAATGGCGCCGCCTGAGCCGAGCCTCGACCGCCATGGAAGCCCTCGAGCAGAGCTCTCCGTCACCCTTCTTCTCGGGTCGCGCCGCCACTCGATCCGCGCCACCCCTACCTCGCAGCCTCGTGTCCTCCCGCTCGCCGTCTCGGCAACCCGCCACCGCTCCACCATGTGGGTCGGTTTCACCCTCTGCGGCCAAGCAATGACCCCGGCCCATTGTGTCCTTTCACCCAGGGCGGCATATCGGCTATCCCTCGCCATCTGCCTCTTGGGCCTAGCCCACGATGGTGAGCGTCCAACCCTTTTTTTCCTTTTGTTGTCCTACTGTTGGGCTTGGCCCATAGATCTGATGCTATGTTTTGCCCCGTGCGTTATTTAGTTAGGCTACGCCCACCTGTTTAGGCCCAGCAACATTGGATTCATCCCAGTAGATGCGTTAGCCTTTATTTTTATTTTTTTATTGGCAGATTGTGTTATTTTTTTTGCGATGGCTATATCTTTTAGACCGTAGCTCGGATCGCGACGAGTTCTACATGAAACTTGCTTAGAATTTTGTGTAGATTAATAAAATGTTGCTTTTATCCATGTTTGAACCTGTCTACAAGTTGTTTGCCTGCTATTTACACTGCATGCCACCGTAAACTGTTTAATTAATAACTTTTTAACCGTTGCTCCGATTGAAATGTTCTTTACATGTAACTTGACTAGAATTTCGTGTAGATGGTGAAAATGCTGCTCTTGCTTGCTAATAAAATAATAAAATAAGGTTTAGGACAGAACAGTTCCAAATTCCATTTCGATCATGGGGTCCGCAATTGTTTGCCATGTATAGATTTTACCCCCACTTAAAGTGACTAGATTAGATAGTTTACTTTATGCTTCACCTCTTGCCATGATTGTGTGATATGCCATGCTTGAGTGAGATGCCATGTTAATAACCTTTGCTCATGTTGTGTAGCTAAACAACTTGAGCCATTGTAAACGTGCGGTATCATCGTGTGTGACGAATACTTCACTTAACCTGTTAGTAACCGCTCTCGACGATAGATGAGATAACGTGAGTTGTCTCGTGCTTCTTTCTTGTTGTTGCTTGCTCGTGATTGCTTCGTAATAATATATGCTTGCTCGTCAATTGGATTTTCAGTGTTTCCTTCTTGTGTGCTCCCGCGGGTATTCTCGGAGACGTTATGAGTTTGCGATCGACTACACCTTCGGCTTCGTCTTCTCATCAGATAAGGGGGATCATATATCATGCTTATTACTTTTAGCTCACTCGCACCTAGGTGTGGGATAGAACGATTGCTTGATCCTACCATTTCATATTCATGCCTGTCAAATAAACCCAAACAACCATGTCCTCCACATCCTAGAAAACCATTGTTTGGCCATGTACCTTGATTGCTTAACCACTACTAGTATGCATGCTTAGGATGTTATCAACTGTTATCCTGTTACTCCTTGGACTGGGCTATCACTAGGATGTTATTATATTGTTGTGGATGATATGATTATTATAATGTTGACTATATTCAACGAACAATGGAAGGTCTAGGCTATCCCGCCTCGATGCTCTGTTCCATTCGAGTCACCTAGGACACGAGTTCCGGGTATTGTGTCTCTTGACGAGCGTGCCTAACCGCGTGTGGGATACTGATACGTCCCAAACGTATCTATAATTTCTGCTTGCTCCATGCATGTTTTGTGTGACTTTTCCATGTTTTTCTTGAACTTTCATACACTTTTGAACCAATTTGGACTAACCTATTAACTCAGTGCACCCAGTTGCCAGTTTCTGTTTTCTGCTGTTTTTGTATTTCAGGTTTTCCGGCCATTAAAAGTGCTTCAAAAAAATCCGGAAAAATTAGATAAAAAATCAGCGTCACGGAAGCTTCTGGAAACACCAAAGGAGCGAAGGGGGGCCACCAAAAGGAGGCCAGGAGGGTCACTGGCGCGGCCCCACCCTAGGCACCCCCCTTCGCCTATATTTACCCCTCGGGGTGGAAACCCCTAGGACGGACTCCTTTTTCGCGATCTCGCCTATGTTACGCCACCGCCGCCATTTCTAGATTAGGGCTGCCTAGCGAAGCTGCTCCGGCACCCTGCCGGGAGAAGCTACCCCCTCCGGGAGACCCTCCATAGCCATGGACACCTCCCATATGTACCGTGAGTAGTTTCCCTTGGACCATGGGTCCGTGACCAGTAGCTATGTGATCTATCTCTTTCCATTTTGTGCCTCCACTTTCGAGTCCTCGTGAGCTGCCTCACATGATCGCGGCATCTATGTAATTTCTGTTGTTGCTATGCTGAGTTTTTTGGGATCTGATGGATTATGAGACTATGTTCAGATTTTGATGAGTAATATATTTGGTTCTTCTCTTTTATATTTTGTTCTTGAGTAAATTCTTGCATGTTCTCCGTTGCGGTATTTTCTTTGGCCAAGTATTTTATTTGCAACTCCAAGAGAGAGCGTTATGCTCGATTGTGGGTTCAGCCCCTCGATGTCTAGCTTGAGTGACAGAAACATGAGACTAGGGGATGTGATGTTGCCACCAGGGATAAAACAACGGTGCTTGTACCTGCGGGTGCAAGGATTGTTTACTTTACGCAAAGTTCTTTTAATGCAGTTGTCTGTTGCTTTGAGTTTACACTTTGGGTGGGATTCACAACTTAATACCAGCGAGATGTTCTGGATAGATATCTCAAGGTGGATGATTCTTAGTAGATGTAGATGGATTTCGGTCTACTTACCTTGGCATACTGCCCATTGGTTTTGAGCCCTTCCTTTCTTTGCAACATAGTATTGCGGTGCCTTCATAATCTTGTCGATTGCCCAACTGTGACTTGTTTACCTTGCTAGCACTTTTATCGTCTTTTGGGAGAGAGACATCACTAGTGAAAATCACGGGACCTCGGTCCATCTTCATATCACTCTTTACACCTTCAATTTACTTTTAGTCTTTACTTTCAGTTACCACTATTATTATCTCTTGCGTTGATCCTTTGTAAACAGCAAGGCCGGAGGAATTGACAACTCATCTGTACTCATTGGGAGCAAAGTTATTTGTATCTGTGTGTAGGTCCAGGTGAAGTTAGCAACCTCGGTTGTGAACGGCGCCATTGTTCACTTTACCACCTTCTTGTATCTCTGCGAGTCCTACGGGAGACAAACCCTATCCTCTACATAGGGGAAATTTGCTGCTACGCTACATCTCACCTTCCACTTGGGGTAACCAACGAGGAGTGAGAACTATCCTCACCGTATCAGATACTATGGGGTCCCATTTTCTTTCCTACCTAGCTTCAACCATTACTAGAGGTGGCCCAAGCTGATTTACCATTTGAAACCCATGCATATATGTCAGTCGGGTCGCTCCTAGCAGATATCCTTTAAAATAACTTGGGCCAGCAGAGACATGGTTTCTCTTGTTGGTCCACACCTGGAAGCTAGGGGGCTTCCCACATGTGAGGGGACCAGTTACCCCGACCTCGTCCAGCCGGAAGAGTCCGATCCGAGAGTGCAGACGACTTTTGGATTGGCTGTCGACTCCCCGGGGGCCACCCTGTTTTCTTTGTTGTTAGCTAGAGGGACCTGTCGTTTCGGATCTCTCGGAACTACATCATAAAATGATTTCTTGTGATGGGTAGCAACTGAGAGAGATGGGCGTGCGTGCAGAGCCTTGTAATGGGCAGTTGGTACGCCCCTGCAGGGTTAAATCTTTTCGAGAAGCCGTGTCCACGGTTATGGACGACTTGAGACCTACTCCTTGTTCATAGACAACAACAACTGAGATAATCTTAATAACTTGATCAACGTGTGTGTGCTTTGACTTCTTCTTCTTCATTGGGTGATGAAAGAGGAGGACAAGGATAGGATAGGTGTTATGTTTGCGTAAGTAGCTGATAGAAAGACTTGTTGGAGGCAATTACTCATCGATTGCTTGGTTCTCATCTTATTCCAAATAGATCGTTAGCCACCTCATATATTGCTAGTGCGACTGCAACCTCACCACTACCATCATCTTACCGTGAGAAGTTAGTTATAAGACTTGTTGATATAGCTCACCCCTTCTTTTCTTTTACGCACATTATGCAAACGATCTTGGACTTCAGTGGAGCTCGATGACCATTTTTCTAGACACTTTCGTGGAGACTCGACGACGACTAGTTAGGCGGATCTTGACGGAGAGCCTGGACCCGTGTGGTTACAGGAAAGGTGTGTTTTACCTTTGCCATTAGACATTTGCTTGTAGTCTGTACTCAGACATGTAACTTCCGCTGATGTAATGTGTTGAGGCAATTGTATGCCGATTGTATGAGATGTTGTATCCATGTATTTGTAATGTTGTGATATCATGTTGGAAATTCGGGGCATATGGTAGTGCCATATGTCGCGGGGGGACCGATATGTGCTTCGTCCCCGGATCTGGATGGAAACATCTAGATCTGGAACAGTACCGCATATCGGGCCTTACACTATCCTTCTTGTTCTTCAAGCCTATCATATTTGTGTGTTGTTGAATTCAGCTTGAAGCCCTTGGGCATCCGTGTTTCGCGTATTGTTCGTGAAAAACATAGTGCTCCATAGGCTGATATGCGGCGGGGGTCTGCGGCGGCTTCACGAGCTTTTCTGAGTATTCTTCACAAGCTACACTTCTGCATCATCCATGGTTGATCTTTTTCTGTGTGATGTCGTCCCGCGCGTCTTGTTGTTGATCATTGTTGCAGTGGTTGCCGCGGCCGTCCCTGTCGCTGTCTCTATTTCGGTCGGGGTAGTTGCGGTGATCATCGTCACTGTCGTCATCGTCATCGAGTGAGCTTCGATCCATATCCGTCGACTGCTCGTGGGTCGCTCGCCTTGTGCTTGATTTTTGGGTACTGACGCTGCGATCGCGTCGTTCATTACTTTGAGTGCTCGTGCGGTGTTGCGGTCTGCTTCGTCTTTTTCTCCGTTCTGAGCGCATTGTAGGTATGCTTTGGCGCTGATGAGGGCCTCTGCTGGTGTGAGCTGTTCTTCATCTTCATCCTCGTCTTCGAGTCAGAATGCGTCGTCCAGTTTACGCGCAACTTTCTTCTTGTCCGTTTGGTGTAGGTTGTTGAATCTGGACATGCGATGTTGGGGTGAGCCGTGGTCGGAGGAGTCGTCCAACGGTTCATGCGGTGCCTTGCGGCCGTGTTGGGATACGGGGCAGAAAACACAATTTTTTCCAACCTACAAAACCCTAACCCAAGATCTATGCTATGGTGATGTAATGTAATTGAGGGAATCAGAGTTCATACCTTTGAAGACCGAAAGAGGGAAATGTTCTTGTGAACGTGGTTGGCGTAGACTCGAAACTACGACCTCCCTGTCGTGTAGAAGACCACCGGCGATGGATACTCCCGGTGAACCTCCAGCGATGAAGTAGCACCACAGGTGTAGTGCCTCAAGGAGATTACGCACGTACAGTGCAACCGATGTTCCCTCCAGGCTCTGAACTAGGCGAGCAGCAGAAAGAAGACGGATTCAGATCCCAACTCCGGCAGAGCGACAACCTGCTTATGGTGGAGAACTCCCAACCAATTACAACCTCCAAACAAGGGGAGTCCGGTCAAGGTGGGAGAAAGAGAGAGAGAACTCCAATGAGATCATGGAAAAAGGGGGGGGGGGGTCTACCCCTCCTTATATAGGCCAAGGGGGGGGGGGGGTGCCACCCTCCTCCAACTTCCCATGTGGTACTAAACCAAAGGGGGGGAGGGGGTGCGCCATATGGAGGGTGGGTCCCTCCCTTGGCGCCATGGGCCAAGGGGGGAGGCTCCCTCCTTCCCCTAATGGGCCCTAAGGGGCCCATTTTCCTTTTCCCATTTAATTAATTAATTTAAATATATTTTAATATTTAATTCAGATAATTAAATAATAAAACATTATTAAATATAATTAAACATTATTTTGAACCTATCAAAATATCCGGAACAACTTCCGTTCTCTCCCGGAACTATTCCGGTGCTTTCTCCTATTTCACCGATGATCCCGAATCTGTCCTAGTGCATCGATTGCCCCTTAAGTGTGACACCCTACGGTCCGGGAAACAATAGACATGATCGAGACATTCTCATTGACCAATGACTAATCAATTGGACCTGGTTAAAATCCTTGATAGTCCCTGCGCTTCCATCGAATGAACTTTAATCGCTTTTGGAAACCGATAACGATAAGACTTGATCCCTTTGTCCTGCGGTAATTTGTTTGTCCGAGTTTTGATCACCGGTATCCATTATACCAAGTTCACACCTCATTCACAACAAACAAGTTTACTCATCTGTGTCTATTACATCTCTTGTGACCTAGTCACGTCTTTGCAAGGTGTTGATGCAATATCGCTGAGTGGGCCTAGAGTACCTGTCCGTCACATGGACTGACAAATCCCGTTCTGATCTATTTTCATACTCATTAACGTGTCTACTTCGGAGGACCTAAGATACACCTTTATAGCCAGCATATTTCAGTCAGGCGGTGGATGCAAGTTAAAGTCTCCTGGTAAACAGTAATTACGTATGATCATCCCGGTCTTAAGGACTAAGCCATATGTTACAATGTCATCGCAATGCTGAACTATGTGACTTGATCACATCGCAATGCTTTAGGTGGGTGTGTGTCCATCACATCATTCTCCCAATGATATGACCTCATTGTCAATAGGCGGTTCGTACCTCATGATCAGGAAACCTTGATCATCGAATGCCCAATGAGCTAGTATACCTTAGTTAACTAGGGACGGGTGTTTATATACTACACGTGTATTAGTGTTTCCGAGTAATACAGTTCTAGCATAGTCTAAAACGTGTTATGAACTGTCAGAACCCCAACTAGGGTAAGTGCTAGGGTTTGGGTACCCCTTTGCGTCCTGTGAAAATTTCAAAATAAATTCAAAAATGGGGAAAAGAAAAGCCCTAGAGAATTTAATTCAAATGGCCAGACAAAAATTGCTTCCAAAAATTCCTTTTGTATTTTTGAAAACTCACATAAATGAGTATGATCACATATAAAGTGATTTGGATTCAAACCCATGCTCATGGATTTTTCAAATATTCCAAACAGGGCTAGTTATATATATTATTTTGAATTAAATTAAATTAAATTAAACTCCAATTTGAATTAAAATTTTGGAAATTAAATTAAACTCCAATTTGAATTAAAATTCAAATTGTTTGAATTTCAAAAATCTCCAAAACTTATGAGTGGCTAGTTATATATATTATAAGCCCACATAAAAGTTTTCAAGATTTTACAAATTGCCTTGCTATTTTATTTGGGGCAAAACAAATGGCAGAAAAAGAAAATAGAAACAAAAGCAGAGAGAAAATAAAAAATAGGAAGTGGCCCAACCCTGCCAGGCCACTGGCCCAACTAGTCGAACCCCAGCCCAACCCACCTCCACCCGCTTGTCGTCTTCCTCAGGCACGGCAAATAGCTCTGTGGCATGCATGCCGACGCCGGCGAGGTGGCCCGAGCCACCTAGGCCTCCCAGGCCTCTTCTACACGCCACAGAGACGCCCAGAGGTCGCCACACACTTCCCCCCTCCTCCAGCTCACTCTCCCTCTCCCCTCGCGTCATAAATCGCCATGGCCGAGAGCTAGGTCTAGGTGCCATCTTCAACCTTTGCCTATTACCGAGTGGAAATGGGACAAAGTCGATATGGACTTCATCACCGGCTTTCCAAAAGCACAGAAAGGAAACGATGCCATCTTCGTTGTCATCTTCGTTGTCATGTTCGCGAGTCATTAACTGCTAGTCAGTTGGTGGACTTGTACATCTCTAGAATTGTCTCTCTTCACGGTGTTCCTTTGGAAATCAATTCTGACCGAGGTAGCCTTTTCACCTCTAGATTCTGGGGAAGCTTTCAGAATGCTATGGGAACTCATCTATCCTTTAGTACAGCTTTCCATCCTCAGTCTAGCGGTCAAGTTGAAAGGGCTAATCAAATCTTGGAAGACATGCTCAGAACTTGTGTTATCTCTTTCGAAAAGAATTGGGAGAAATCTCTTCCATTTGCCGAATTTGCTTATAACAATAGTTTCCAATCTAGTCTGAACATGGCTCCTTTTGAACTCCTCTATGGACGACGATGTCGAACACCCTTGAACTGGTCAGAAACCGGTGAAAGACAATTCTTTGGACCGGATATGATCAAGGAAGCAGAAGAGCAAGTTCGCATTGTTCGTGATCAATTGAAAGCCGCACAGGCTCGTCAAAAAAGCTACTATGATCGTCATCATAGGCAAGAAAGCTATAATCTGGATGTGAAGGCTTACCTTCGGGTTACTCCTCTAAAGGGTACCCAACGATTCGGTATAAAAGGCAAGTTGGCCCCACGTTACATCGGACCTTTCCGCATTCTTGCGAAACGTGGAGAAGTTGCCTACCAACTTGAAGTACCCCCGCACCTTTCCCGAGTACATGATGTATTCCATGTGTCACAACTTAGGCGTTGCTTCAAGGACCCCATCCGCGAAGTCGACCATGAAACGCTTGATCTCCAAGATGAACTTTCTTATCGAGAGTACCCTGTTCGTATTCTTGATTCAATAGAGCGTGTCACTCGTCGTCAGAAGATCAGGTTTCTGAAAGTGCAATGGTCACACCACTCTGAGAAAGAAGCCACATGGGAAAGAGAAGACCGCCTCCGTGCCGAGTACCCCTCCTTCCTCCTGACGACTTCTGAATCTTGGGACGATATTCTTTTGAGTGGGGGCGAGTTGTCAGAACCCCAACTAGGGTAAGTGCTAGGGTTTGAGTGCCCCTTTGCATCATGTGAAAATTTCAAAAGAAATTCAAAAATGGGGAAAAGAAAAGCCCTAGAGAATTTAATTCAAATGGCCAGACAAAAATTTCTTCCAAAAATTCCTTTTGTATTTTTGAAAACTCACATAAATGAGTATGATCACATATAAAGTGATTTGGATTCAAACCCTTGCTCATGGATTTTTCAAATATTCCAAACAGGGCTTGGAAATTATATTAAACTCCAATTTGAATTAAAATTAAAATTGTTTAAATTTCAAAAATCTCCAAAACTTGTGAGTGGCTAGTTATATATATTATAAGCCCACATAAAAGTTTTCAAGATTTTACAAATTGCCTTGCTAATTTATTTGGGGCAAAACAAATGGAAAAAAAAGAAAACAAAAACAAAAACAGAGAGAAAATAAAAAAAGAGGAAGTGGCCCAACCCTGCCAGGCCACTGGCCCGACTAGTCAAACCCCACCCCAGCCCACCTCCACCCGCTTGTCGTCCTGCTCAGGCGCAGCAAGCAGCTCTGTGGCATGCATGCCGACGCTGGCGAGGTGGCCCGAGCCACCTAGGCTTTCCGAAGCCTCTTCTACACGCCACGGAGACGCCCAGAGGTCGCCACACACTTCTCCCCTCCTCCAGCTCACTCTCCCTCTCCCCTCGCGTCAGAAATCACCATGTCCGAGAGCTAGGTCTCGCCGCCGACAAGCGCTTGCGTGGACAACAAGCCCCTGGAGCTGCGCCTTCGTGTCCATCGTCACCGCAGACGCCGACTTCATCGATCCACGCCATCAATTGGATCCAGGACGCCTCCTAGTCGTCGCCCACGTCTCCATCACCGCCGAACACCGTGGAACTCCGACGTGGAATTCGTCACCGGCGCAGATCCTCCAACCTCTACGACCCCTCCTTCCGCTTCAGGGTGAGCAGACGCGCCGATTCCCCCTCCTCTTTCTCCTTCCCGCGCTCCCAGTCACCGTGCCCGCCAACGCAGTAGCGCTGCCGCCGTGGAGCTTGTCACCGACGTGGCCTCGAGCCCTCCCGTGGCCGCACGACTAGCGAGGGAGATGTGCGCCTTCATTCTCTTCCTCCTGGTGGTCGCGGTGCGGAAAATGGTGCCAGTTTCGCCGTCGTCCCCGCGTGCGCCGCCGTACTGTATGTCACCGGCGGCTAGCCTCTGGCAGCCCATGACGTGGCGTGGTTAGTTTAACCACTAACCCCATGGGAGCCAATGACACGTGGGCCCCGGGCCCCCTAATCCCCCTCTGTTCGCTTAATTAACTCAAGAGTTAACCCACAACCACTGACAGGCTGACCCCACTGGACAGAGGCCCCTCCACGTCAGCATGACCACATGCTGATGCAATAAAGCCTCTACCCAATTAAAAGACAATCAGAGAAAATCCAGAAAAGACAGAAAATCATTTAAACTTTGAAAAATCATAGAAAATTCATACTAACTCCAAATTAAGCATATAATATATGAAAAAATATCAAGAAAATGCAAGGATTATGAATATGCAACTTGTTTCTAAGTTTGACCATTTTAAAATGGGTGAACAGTAGCAAACATGCATATGGAATAATTTGAATTTGAATTTGAAGTTTGAATTTGCAATTCAATTGCAATACACTTCAATTAACTTGAATCTTCAACACATCAGTGCTATATACTTCATGTCACAACCTTAACGTGCTTGTGCATTTTACTTTCGATGTTGCCCCCTTTGTTGATGATTTTGCCGATAACAGTGCTTCCGAGACTGTGATCACCCCCGAAGACGAAGACCACTGTTAAGACCCGTGTATCGTCAGCAAGGCAAGCAAACCCCATTGATCATGTCTATAAAATCCCACTTCCCTCTCAGTCTCGCTTATGCATGTTTAGGAGATCACCTTGTTATTGATTCTACCGCATAGTTGAACCCATGTCCGATGCATGACCTATCATCTTGTCACAGTAGTAAGCAAACCACAATCCTAGCTGACATAGGAGTTGATTGATATCATGAGGCCCCTGCAACTGTTACAGCTTATTGCATGCTTAGAGTTTACAATGAGGATGCTTTTGATGTGAGTCGGGATGATAGTGAACATGGTGTTGATGAAAGTGAAACTGTGTTGGTGAATATACCCTAATACAAGGTGAACGATGAGAGGGTGTGTAGGAGTACACAGTGGGTTGTCTCGTTGAACACCGCCTTAAGCCCGAGTTCTTGTATGGTAATCCGAGACAGAGAGTACAACCATACATTGGGCTCACTGACCCCTCTCGACCTATTAACTCACCCCGATCCAAGTCCAGGAGTCACACCTAGTTCAGGTTTTCCATTCGGCATATGCATAGAAAGATAAAGGAAATGAAATGTGGCACTCATGGTAGGGCTTGTAGCACATGGCTTGTCAAGCGGAGAACCATCGGTCGAGGTGGTCTTGTCAGTCGTGCCTACATGGTTTGAGTCCTGACTGGAAGCTTGGCCGGAACTCGAGTTAGGTTTGGAACTCAGACAGTTGACTCCTTGGACTAGAACGGAGCTGTGGGCGAAGTGTTGTGGTGAACATCCTCACCGACACCCCTTGAATGGTGCCGAGACCTGGCGGTAACTGATGGTCATGTGTGTGTAGTGGTACACCCCTGCAGGGTTAACAAAACTATTCGAATAGCCGCGTCCGCGGTAATGGACTACTTGGAAAGTTGTGCCTGATTATTAGACAACTTGAATGGATAATCTAAAACTCGCAAGATAAGCGTGAGTGCTATGGCATGCTTCCTCGTGGGGAAGTCGAGGAAGTATCCATAGTGGTGTATTGGTTGGAGACTTGGTAGTGGACTCGTGTACGCTTCTTACCTCAAGTCTGGTACTAGTAGTACAGGACTAGCCAAGTCAAAGCTGGAACTTCTGCATGTTGAAACCCCACCTCCCTTTACCTTGAAGCTTGAGCATGAGTAGTATAGTTCTGATGTAAGTCTTGCTGAGTACGACTTTGTACTCACGTTTTCTTATTCTATGTTTTAGATGGAAACCCAGACCCCGATGGAGACACCTTCCTGAAGCTCGACGTTGACTAAGCTAGTATAGTTCCAGACAACAGTATGGTCCCTCGTGGAAGGTCATGTTTGTTGAACAAGGCTTCTCTAAGCCATTTGTTAATCTTGTCTGTACTCAGACCTAATTTTCTTCCATTGTATGATGTAATGTTGATCACAGACATGTGATCTTTCTATGCTCTATGTGTAAGTCAATAAAGATATACTTTGTAGAGTTATGTGATGATACATGTTATTCATACTAGACATGTGTGCTGCGTGTATGATTATAACATACATGTCTTAGTATGGGTTTTCAAGACCTTAGTTGTGATCTGGCTGGCGGTCTTTTATACACCAAGTGGCCCTTAGATGTGCGCAGCTTGGGGCGTCGCGATGCGATTGCTCGTGACTCTGTGAAGTGCACACTTTGTTGTATGTTTATGTAAGGGTTATGATTCAGTCGATAACATGGTTGAGGCGACTTGTCTATGAGTATGGGATTTCACCACCCATAATCATTTAGACTTGTGAGCGGGCGATGAGGACCCATCTCAGTTGATCATCTGGTCTGGATGGGATGCCCCTCACGTACGATGCTTTCCGAGAGTGTTCTGTGCTTGGCCTTGTCTGCTTAGACAAGTGGGTACGACTCTCGGCTCTCCATGTGATTGAGTTGTGTCTGGAATTACATACGCATATTTCTGGTCCCGACATGAAAAAAACGGATAGGTGACAAATATCTTTATTAATTTTCCTCTAGGGCACATATCCAACAGTCTCCCACTTGCACTTGAGTACAAATTACACTAGTTTACATCAGCCATGTATCGAACACCTATAGTCTTTCGGTGTTCTTCAAACCTGCCTTGTGGAAGAGGTTTAGTCAATGGGTCTGCTGCGTTCAGATCTGTATGTATCTTGTGAATCCTAATATGGCCATCCTTGACGTAGTCCCGCGTCACATGGAAACGTCGGAGAATGTGCTTGGCTGTAGAGTGAGTTCTTGGTTCCTTCGCATTAGCAATGGCGCCCGTATTGTCGCAGAAAATGCCAACGGGGTCAGTGCAGCTGGGAAAGACACCAAGCTCGATCACGAACTTCTTCAGCCAGTACGCTTCATTTGTCGCTTCGCACGTGGCAATATACTCCGACTCCATTGAAGATTGGGCGACGACTGACTGTTTGCCGCTCCTCCAGCTAATTGCTCCACCATTCAACATGAACACATATCCCGTCTGGGACTTTGAGTCATCTATGTCAGAGTGGAGGCTAGCATCAACGTAACCTTTTACGGCGAGCTCTTCCTGACATCCTCCATAAATAAGAAAGAGATTCTTTGTCTTCCGTAAGTATTTCAGGATGTTTTTCACTGCAGTCCAATGAGTCATTCCTGGATTTCTCTGGCAACGATTAGTCAAACTAATCGCCAGAGCTAAATCCGGTCGAGTACATGGCATAGCATAAATTATAGAACCTATGGCTGAGGCATAGGTCTTTGAGGACATCTCCTCCCTTTCTTGTGCTGTTGCTGGACATTGAGTCACACTTAACTTAACTCCTTTTATAACTGGCAAGAGACCTCTCCTGGAGTTATCCATTTTGAACTTCTTCAAAATTTTCCCATGGTAAGTTATTTCACTCAAAGCCAATATGCGATTTGATCTATCTCTATAGATTTTAATGCCTAATATGTACGCAGCTTCACCTAGGTCCTTCATGGAAAATTCTCCATTCAATTATTCCTTCACATTCTCTAAGAATTTCGCATCATTCCCTATTAGTAATATGTCATCCACATATAACACAAGGAATGCCACAGAGCTCCCACTCATTTTCTTATAGACACAGGACTCTTCGACGTTTTAGAAAAATCCAAACGCTTTGATGACCTCATCAAATCGAAGATTCCAGCTCCGAGATGCCTGCTTCAACCCATAGATGGACCGTTGAAGCTTGCATACCTTACCAGCATTGTTAGGATCAATGAAACCTTCTGGTTGCATCATATACAACTCTTCCTCAATGTTGCCATTAAGGAACGCGGTTTTCACGTCCATCTGCCATATCTCGTAATCATGATAGGCAGCTATCGCTAGTAAAATCCGAATAGACTTTATCATCGCTACAGGAGAGAATGTCTACTCGTAGTCAACTCCTTGAACTTGTCGGAACCCTTTCGCGACAAGTCGAGCTTTATAGATAGATACTTTTCCGTCTGCGTCAGTCTTTTTCTTGAATATCCATTTATTCTCGACAGCCTTGCGGTCCTCAGGAATATCCACCAAAGTCCACACTTTGTTGGCATACATGGAGTCTATCTCGGATTTCATGGCTTCTAGCCATTTCTCGGACTCGGGTCCTTCCATTGCCTCTTTGTAGTTCGTAGGTTCATCTGGTTCATTAACCAAGATTGCATTCACAATTTGTCCTTAAAACTCAGGAGCTTGACGAATTCTTATTGACCTACGTGGCACAATAGGTTCCTCTTCATTCTCATAATGATCATCATGTATGTCATGATCGTTATGAATGTCGTGCTGATCATCTCCTTCAGCTCCCACTGTGGAAGATGGTTCCAGAACAATTTTTGTTGCCGGATCTTCCATTTGGAGTGATTGGTCAGTCACTTCATCGAGGTCTATTTTCCTCCCACTCAATTCTTTCGAGAGAAAGTCTTTCTCAAGAAAGTGCCTAGTCTTGGCGACAACATTTTGCCCTTAGACTGGTTGTAGAAGGTGTATCCAACAGTTTCCTTTGGATATCCTACAAAGACGCATTTCTCCGCCTTAGATTCAAGTTTGTCAGGCTGTAGTTTCCTAACATAAGCCTCACAACCCCAAATCTTCAGGTAAGACAACTTTGGCTTCATGCCACACCATTCTTCAAACGGTGTTGTCTTCACGGATTTGGAAGGTACCCTATTAAGAACATAAGCGACAGTTTCTAATGCATACCCCCAGAATGATGTAGGTAAGTCAATATGAGACATCATTGACCGTACACTATCCAATAGTGTTCGATTACGTCGCTCGGACACACCATTTCGCTGAGGTGTTCCAGCTGGCGTAAGTTGTGGTACAATACCGCAAGTCTTCAGATGAGTGCCAAACTAATGACTTAAATATTCGCCTCCTCGATCGGATCGAAGGTGCTTGATTTCCTTCCCGAGTTGATTCTCGACCTCACTCTAAAATTCATTAAGTAGATATACCCGTATCTATTTAAGTCATCCGTGAAGGTCACGAAGTAACGAAATCCATTGCATGTGGTGACATTCATTGGTCCACATACATCAGTATGTATGATCCCCAATAAGTCTGTCGCACACTCCATTATACCATTGAATGGAGTCTTTGTCATTTTTTCCATCAGGCATGGCTCGCACGTGTCAAGAGATCCAAAATCTAATGACTGCAGAAGTCCATCTTTATGAAGCTTCGCCATGCGTTTTATACTAATATGACCAAGACGACAATGCCACATCGCCATGTGTTCTTTGTTACTAGGCTTTAATCTTTTGGCCTCTATGTTATTGATGTGGGATTCATGATATTCAAGATCCATTAAGAATAAACCATTACGCACCGGTGCATGAACATAGAAGACATTATTCTTATAAATCGAACAACCAGTTGTCTCAGATTTTAAAAAAATGGTCTTGCATTAAGCAAGACCCACTCACAATATTCATACTCAACGCGGGTACATAATAGCAGTTATTCAAAACAAGAATCAATCCCGAAGGGAGACTAAGACAAAGTGTGCCAATTGACATTACATCAACCTTGGCACCTTTGCCAACGCGCATCGTCACTTCATCCTTTCGCAAGAGTCGTTTATTCTGCATCCCCTCCTGGGAGTTACAGATGTGAGCAACTGATCCGGTATCAAATATCCAGACGTTGCTCCGTGCACTTGTTAGGAAAACATCAATAACATGTATATCACATATATCCATGTCTCTTCCGGCAACCTTGCCGGCCTTCTTATCTTCTAAGTACTTGGTGCAGCCGTGCTTCTTCTTTATTTCCATTTCAGCAATTTTGAGTATCGTGAACAATTCAGAAAGGGTCTTAACCATTCCTCTCATGTTGTATTTCAACACAAAACTCTCGTAGCTAGGGGGTAGCGAACGCAACACCCTATCAATTGCCACTTCATCTGGAATCTTAAATTCTAGATCATTTAGGCGTTGAACGTAGTCAGACATTTTGACTACGTGCTCAGTCATGCTGGTGTTCTCTTCCATCTTTGCCGACAAGAAAGCTTCACAAACTTCATTTCTCTCAACCTTGGCTTGAGGTGCAAAGACGGTCTTGAGGTCAGTGATTATCTCATAAGCACTGAGGCTCTCGAACCATTTCCGCAGTTCAACCTCCATGGCATAGAGCATACCCTTCTTGACAAGGGAGGAATCATCCGACTTAACGAGGTAGACATTCTTCTCAGCCGGAGTAGCGGTAGTTGCTGGTGCATCACCTAATGCAGTCTCAAGTACATATGACATTTTGAGGGGAATGAGGAGAATACTCAGAGTACGGAACCAGGAGGTGAAGTTTGACCCATCAGTTTTCAGTTTATCTTTCTCTAGGAATGACCCTAAGTTGAATGAGGGACGTGGTGCTATCATCTACAATGGTGATTCACAAAGATACATATTTAGACGTTTGTTCATAATGTGGAGTTCAATTATAATTAATTCTAAAACTCCCACTTAGGAAAACATCTCTCAATTTTTCAAAGTGATTACACAATCCTAGAACACCATACCTCCCCCGGTCGTCATGGCCATCAGTATTTGTTTAAGGTAGGCCATCATGCCAATCACATCATCTATGTGACTCATGCTCGACCTTTCGGTCTCTTGTGTCCCGAGGCCATATCATATACATATGCCAGGCTCGCCACCATACCCTATGTGATTTGTTGCTGTGTCATGCAAGGCCATATCATATACATATGCCAGGCTTGCTACACCGACCTCTTGTGAACAAAAAAATGTTTGACACACGTGTGACACGTGGTGCCTCCATAATGTAGAACTTTCCAGGTGGTGCTCACTAGGGTAAGGACACTATGTTGGTTTTAGTGAGAGATCATCCTATAATGCTACCATCGTTATATCTAGTATATTAGCAAAACAGGATGTAAAACTTTAAATCATACAAGCTATGATCCCCCTTCATGCATAGATAAGTTAAACGCCTTTCTACTTTAGCTTGTGCAAGTTTTACGTGGCTTCTAGGGTTTCGAGAAAAGAACCGATTTCTATCCTGCGAAAACATGCCACAACACCGATCCCCAATCGTCTCTATTACACCCCTGACGGGCCCTCCGTTGCAAACATCTTCGCATCGCTAATGTAGAGAGACAGACACCCCCCAGCCACTTATATGGTACAAGCCATATGTCAAGTGTGGAACCTGTCTCACATAAACGCGTAAGGTCGGTCGGGGGCCGCTTCATCAGACATTTCCACAACGCTAAATGTGTACACGTGGGAGGGTAACGAATGAAGATTCGATGCCCACATCCTTGATGTGTTCTACCCGTACAATACATCTATGCATAGCTAGCTCATGATACCAATGTTGGGATACGAGACATAAAACACAATTTTTTCCAACCTACGATACCCGAACCCAAGATCTATGCTATGGTGATGTAATGTAACGGAGGGAATCGGAGTTCATACCTTTGAAGACCGAAAGAGGGAAACTTTCTTGCGAACGTGGTTGGCGTAGACTCGGAACTACGACCTCCCTGTCGTGTAGAAGACCACCAACGATAGAGACTCCCGGTGAACCTTCGGCGATGAAGTAGCACCACAGGTGTAGTGCCTCGAGGAGATTACACACGTACGGTGCAACCGATGTTCCCTCCAGGCTCCGAACTAGGCGAGCAGCGGAAAGAAGACAGATTCGGATCCCGACTCCGGCAGAGCGAAGACCTGCTTATGGTGGAGAACTCCCAACCAATTACAACCTCCAAACAAGGGGAGTCTGGTCAAGGTGGGAGAAAGAGAGAGAGATAACTCCAATGAGATCATGGAAAAAGGGGGGTCTACCCCTCCTTATATAGGCCAAGGGGGGGTGCGACCCTCCTCTAACTTCCCATGTGGTACTAAACCAAAGGGGGGGGAGGGGGTGCGCCATATGGAGGGTGGGCCCCTCCCTTGGCGCCATGGGCCAAGGGGGGAGGCTCCCTCCTTCCCCTAATGGGCCCTAAGGGGCCCATTTTACTTTTTCCCATTTAATTAATTAATTTAAATATATTTTAATATTTAATTCATATAATTAAATAATAAAACATTATTAAATATAATTAAACATTATTTTGAAAGTTTCAAAATATCCGGAACAACTTCCGTTCTCTCCCGGAACTATTCCAGTGCTTTCTCCTATTTCACCGATGATACTGAATCTGTCCTAGTGCATCGATTGCCCCTTAAGTGTGACACCCTACGGTTCGGGAAACAACATACATGATCGAGATATTCTCATTGACAATTGACTAATCAATTGGACCTAGTTACAATCCTTGATAGTCCCTGCGCTTCCATCGAATGAACTTCAATCGCTTTTGGAAACCGTTAACGATAAGACTTGATCCTTTTGTCCTGCGGTACTTTGTTTGTCCGAGGTTTGATCACCGGTATCCATTATACCAAGTTCACACCTCGTTCACAACAAACAAGTTTACTCGTCCGTGCCTATTACATCTCTTGTGACCTAGTCACGTCCTTGCAAGGTGTTGGTGCAATATCACCGAGTGGGCCCAGAGTACCTGTCCGTCACATGGACTGACAAATCCCGTTCTGATCTATTTACATACTCATTAACGTGTATACTTCGGAGGACCTAAGATACACCTTTATGGCCAGCATATTTCAGTAAGGTAGTGGATGCAAGTTAAAGTCTCCTGGTAAACAGTAATTACGTATGATCATCCGGGTCTTAAGGACTAAGCCATATGTTACAAAGTCATCGCAATGCTGAACTATGTGACTTGATCACATCGCAATGCTTTAGGTGGGTGTGTGTCCATCACATCATTCTCCCAATGATATGACCTCATTGTCAATAGGCGGTTCGTACCTCATGATCAGGAAACCTTGATCGTGGATTGCCCAATGAGCTAGTATACCTGAGTTAACTAGGGACGGGTGTTTATATACTACACGTGTATTAGGGTTTCCGAGTAATACAGTTCTAGCATAGTATAAAACGTGTTATGAAAAAAACGGATATGTGACAAATATCTTTATTAATTTGCCTCTAGGGCACATATCCAACAGGCCAACCCTCGAATCATCCGCGACTCTTCTTTGCTTCTCCAGCTCAAGCCTCAACCGTATGGTTTTCTTTGTGACATCTCTTGATAACTTGTGGTATGCTCTGAGTTTGTCGTGCGTTGCGTCCTCTAGGAGGAGCTTGCCACGTTTTACTCATTTTTTAATCTGGCGATCGCCCCTTTGGATAGGATGATTTTTTCTATTGGTTGTGCTTGTCTTCCGGCTTATGAGGCGTGGTGTCTGCGGCTCTTAGGTTGATCGTCCTTCTGAGTGCTTTTTTCTTGTCTCCTGTAGAATTTCCTTGGTATGGTTCCTAGTTCACCGAGGGTGACCGTTAGTTGCCCGATGTCGTCGGGTTCACTGCCCTTGCTGTTTGCACCGTCTCCTTGGTGGCTGCCAGGGTCGTTTTTTGCCCCTATCATCTGAGGTTGTTGGGTGGCTGCCCTCCATGAACACCTGGAACGATGTTTTGCTTGCTGGCCTTGTGTCCCTTCTGTTGTGCCTTTTCCATGCAGGTGTCGCACTCGCGCAGTCGAGGGATGTGAAGTGGATCGGGCTGAGATGGGATGTGCGATTGACTCGAAGAGACGCTGCGCAGGCGGGTGCCTCATCTTTAATTGTTGTCGTCGCTGTGGTTGTTGTTGCGGGTGCTTGATACGCCCAAAATGCATCACTAGTGATCTTGTAATCATACACGCAAAATACATGTCTAGTGTAAACAGAAGGTAACACAACATGAACTCTACAAACTCATAGTTTTATTGCATCTGCTAAACAGAGCAGATATAGTAGTGTTACAAGCAGAGATCACATAACAGTGACCCAACATTACATCATACAACAACGGAAGAAAAATATGTCTTAGTAAATACAAGGTTAACAAATGGCTTAAGAAGCCTTTAAGAAAACACAACGACCCTCCAAAGGGACCAGGCTGCTGTCTGGGACTACATTACTTCGTCGGCGTAGAGCTTGAGGAGGAGCCAACCATCAGGTTCAGTGGTCTCGTCTCTAAAACGTAGGATAAGCAAATGTGAGTACAAAGTCGTACTCAGCAAGACTTACATCAGAACTATACTACTCATGCTCAGGTATCAAGGTAAAGGCAAGTGGGGTTGTAAAGCAGAAAGCTTTGACTTGGCTATCCTGTACTACGACTACATAGAGTTGAGATGAGAAGCGCACTCGAGTCCATCTAATCTTGATCACCACATCAATACACCACCATGGATCCTTCCTCGACTTCCCCACGAGGAAGAGTCCCAAATCACTCACACTTATCTTGTGAATTTTAGAGTATCCATTTAAGTTGTCTAATAATCAAGTAAAGGTCTCCATGTAGTCCATAACTACGGACACGGCTATTCGAATAGATCATTACCCTGCAGGGGTGTACGCTTCACACACGTGTCAACACTTACCGCCCGTGACTCGTCATCCTTCAAGCGAATGTCGGACGAGGATAAACACCAAGGCACTTACCTCACGGCTACAACTCTAGTCCAGGGGATCGCCTATCTGAGTATGTACCCCAATCGAGAATCCGACCGGGGTTTCCGTTCAGGACCCAGATGATGTATGGACGGTCCGAAAAGCCCACCTCGATGGATGGAACTGTGCTTGCCTAAAACCGTGCTACAATATGAAATCAAATGGAAGAAAAAATAACCCATGCGAATCCTGGACCATAATTGGGGTGAGTTAATAGGCCAAACGGGGTCCATAGCCCTGCATGTGGAAGTACTCTTGTCTTGGATCACAACATGAGAACTCGGGGCCTAGGGCAGTGTAAATGAGACAACCCACTGTGTACTCCTACACAGCCTCTCATTGTTCACTTATATTAGGGTGACTTCATCAACACGTTACCACCTTGTTGCATGTGCTCACTACCATCCCGAAGCATCACCCAGATGGACCAACATCAAAGTAATGACTCTAGCATGGCATAAGCTTAAAATGGATGAAGGGCCACATGATGAACACAAACATTATGGTATCTGCTAGGTTGTGTTTTGCTTAATACTGTGGCAACAATGATAGGTCATGCAAGGGATGGGTTCAACTAGCGGCAGAACGGTAACATGTGATCACCTATTCATGCATAAGAGAACAAGAGGGAAACTGGGTTTTTATAGATATGACAAAGGGGGTTTGCTTGCCTTATTGTCGAGACTCGGGGTGCCACTCTTCGGAGAAAACAGGAACTACGTCCGGCGATGGATCTATCGAGAAGAAACAAACACCGAGACAACAACAATGTAAACATCACATTGCAATGCACAGTCAAGAAATGAATCATGGCATGGTACTGATGTGACCTATGTCCAATTTGCAACAAGTTAATTGAAGTTGATTTGAAAAAGGAATTCAAATTCAAACCCCAAATGTTGTTCAAATTATCCCAAGTTGCATTTGCTAATGTTTTGATATGGTAAACCATGTTGTCATGTGTATGATATGCCTCTGATGTGCAAGTAATAAGGTTGGCATTACAAAGGTTTAAATTGAAATGATTTAAACATTTATTTTGAATTATTCCAAATAACCCAAATAGCTAAAATCTATTGGTCCATCATCATAGATGTGTTTTTAGTCTATGAAAATATGATATTTGGAATCCTTGCATTTTTCTGATAATTTTTCATAAATTATTTATTTGATTTGCATTTATGGTTTAAAAGTTATTGAATTTACAAGATTTAATAGTTTTCTAGAATTTCTTTTAAAAAGATAAAAGAATTACTGCGTCAGCATGGCATCATGCTGACGTCAGGGGTGCTGACTGGTCAAACTGACGCCTGGGACCCACTTGTCATTGACACAGGTGGTTAATCCCTTTTTAATTAAAATGACAGGGGGTTAGGGGTTACAGGGCCCCACCTGTCATCGGGTGATTAGGGGGATTAGACCCTAATCACAGGACCGCGTTGGCGCGGTCGGCGGTTAGCCGCCGGTGGCCACGGGAGGCGGCGGCGCCTCGCCGGAGTGGCGCTCCCGGCCACGGCTTGGAACGGGGAGAGCACTGGAGGGTTCCCTCCGCTCGTGCGCGTCTCGTAGAGCACGCGGCGGACCTCGAGGAGGCCCCGGGCCACAGCGGCGACGAAGCCCGTGGCGGCCGGAGCTACTACTCGAAGAGGATGAAGACCGGGGCGGCTAAAAAGAGCGCGGGGTGAGGGGTTCTACGCGGCAGCTCGCCAGGAGCACGTTGGAGAGATCGGGAGAGGTGGAGGAGCGACGAAGGCGGCGAATTTGGCGATGGCATGCCGACGGCCGTGGCGGAGACGGAGGACGTGGGCGTCGTCCTGGGGAGTCCTCGGATCGATTCTTCGTGGGAGATGAAGAAGACGACGTCGTGTGCCACCTGGACACGATAGATCTGGCTGGTTCGTCCGGTGGGCACGTCGGAGCACGGCGGCGCTCTACGGAGCTTCACGGGGCGCGCGAAACAGACGAGGGAGAGGAGGGGGAGCTGGCCAGGAGAAGGGGGAAATGGAGGAGGGCTTCGGGGGGCTTCTCCTGGCGAGGAGATGAGGACGGGGGAGGCCCCGTGGCAAGAAGGAGGTGGCGCCGGGCTCGGCATGCCCTCCACGGCGTGAGCTGCCTGGGTAGCACGAGGAGGAAGACGCCCATGCCCCTGGGCTGGGCCACCTCGGCTAGTTGGACCCAGGTAAGAGGGCTTTGCACTTTTCTTTTTCTTTTATTGTTTCTGTTTATTTGTTTTGCCTTGAAAATTATTATCTAGACATTTTATAAAATCCTCAAATATTTATCTTGGACATAGGTGACATATAGCTAGTCACTCCTAAGATTTGAAGATTTTTGAAAATCAAAACATTTGAATTTCAATTCAAATAGCATTGAAATTTAATTTCCAAGCGTCTATTTGAATTTTTGAAAATTCCTTGGGCATGTGGTTGGACCCACAACACTTGAAATGTGATCATGACCAATTATTGGGATTTTCAAAATCATCAGAGGACTTTCGGAAAAAGATTTTTCTCTGGCCTTTCATTTAAATTCATTTTGAGGCTTTTCCAAATCCCCAATTATTAAATAAAGGAATTTAAACCTGATGCCATTATTCTAGTAATAAAAGCACATACCAAAACTAGGGTTGTGACAACTTGCCCCCACTCAAAAGAATCTCGTCCCGAGATTCAGATGTAGTCGGGAAGAGGGTGGGGTACTCGACTCGGAGACGGTCTTCTCGTTCCCAGGTGCCTCCTTTCTCAGAATGGTTGGACCACTGCACTTTGAGGAACTTGATCTTCTGATGTCGGGTAGTGCACTCAGCTTCATCGAGGATACGAACATGATACTCTCGATAAGACAGGTTTTCTTGGAGATCAAGCGTCTCTTGGTCGACTTCGCGGATGGGGTCCTTGAAGCAACGCCTGAGTTGAGATACGTGGAAGACATCGTGAACCTGAGAAAGATGCGGGGGTAGTTCAAATTGGTAGGCAACTTCTCCACGTTTAGCTAGAATGCGAAAGGGGCCTATGTAACGTGGGTCCAATTTGCCTTTGATACCTTAGCAATGGGTTCCCTTCAGAGGAGTAACCCGAAGGTAAGCTTTCTCGTTCAGCTCGTAGCTTTCTGGCCTATGATGACGATCATAGTAGCTTTTCTGACGAGAGTGGGCTGTTTTCAATTTCTCACGAACAATGCGAACCTTTTCTTCTGCTTCCTGGATCATATCCGGTTCAAAGAATTGTCTTTCACCGGCTTCTGACCAGTTCAATGGTGTTCGACATTTTTGTCCCTAGAGAAATTCAAAGGGTTCCATGCCCAAGCTAGATTGGAAGCTGTTGTTATAAGCAAACTCGGCGAATGGAAGAGATTTCTCCCAACTCTTTCTGAATGAGATAAAACAGGCTCTAAGCATGTCTTCGAGAACTTGATTGAATCTTTCTACTTGACCACTTGACTGGGGATGAAAGGCGGTGCTAAAGGAGAGATGGGTTCCCATAGAATTTTGAAAACTTTCCCAAAATCGAGAGGTGAAAAGACTTCCTTGGTCTGAATTGATTTCCAAAGGAACACCATGGAGAGAAACGATCCGGGAGCCATATAAATCCGCTCACTGTCTAGAAGTTATACTCTCTCGAACAGGAAGGAAATGCGCAACTTTGGAAAGACGGTCAATGACCACAAAGATGGCATTGTTTCCCTTCTGAGACTTTGGAAAGCCAGTGATTAAATCCATACTGACTTTATCCCATTTCCACTAAGGGATAGGCAAAGGTTGAAGAGTAACAGCAGGTCTTTGGTGCCCTGCCTTAATGCGACGACAAACATCACATTCAACAACAAATTGAGAGATTTCTCGCTTCATACCGGTCCACCAAAATCTCTGGCGTAGATCTCGGTACATTTTCGTACTACCGGGATGAATCGAGAGAGGTGTGTCATGAGCTTCCTGAAGGATCAACTATTTTAGGTTTTGGTTTTCTGGCACTACGAAACGATTCTCAAAGAATATCGTTCCTTGATCGTTTATAGAGAAGCATTTAGCACTTTCGCTAGCAAGGTTCTCTTTGATCTCTCGGATACCACTATCATGTTTCTGGGAAGCTACGATTTGATCCTCAAGAGTTGGTTTCACTATCAAGGTGGAAAGGAATCCATGAGAAACAATCTCGAGATTGAGCTTTCGAAATTCCTCATAGAGAAGTGGTTGATACTGTTGTAACATGAGGTTGTTACAATAAGACTTACGACTTAGTGCATCAGCCATGACATTGGCTTTTCCTGGGGTGTAAGAGATATTTAAGTGATAATCTTTTATCAACTCTATCCAGCATCTTTGCCTGAGGTTAAGATCTGGCTGGGTGAATATGTATTTGAGGATTTGGTGATCGCTATAGATTTCACAACGATTACCAAGGAGGTAATGTCGCCAAGCCTTCAGGGCATGAACTACGACAGCGAGTTCAAGATCATGGGTAGGATAGTTCTCTTCATGTGGACGCAACTGGCGTGAAGCGTATGCTACCACATGTCGATCTTGCATAAGTATGCATCCTAACCCTTGCCGTGAAGCATCACAATAGATTTCGAAATCCTTTTTGGTGTCTGGAAGCGCAAGTACGGGTGCATAAGTCAACCTTCTTTTTAGCTCTTGAAAGCTTTCCTCGCACTTGGGGGTCCATTCGAATTTCTTATCTTTCTTGAGGAGTTCAGTTAGAGGCTTTGCAACTTTGGAGAAGTTCTCAACGAAGCGGCGACAATAGCTTGCTAAGCCAAGAAAACTCCTAACTTTCTTAACCGATTCAGGTGGAGTCCATTCAAGGACGGCCTGAACTCTCTCGGGATTTAGAGCAATGTCTTTTGCAGAAATCACGTGGCCGAGGTAGGTCACTTCTGGAAGCCAGAATTCACATTTGGAAAACTTAGCATAAAGGCGATGCTCTCTAAGTTTCATCAATACCAGCCTTAGATGCTCATCATGTTCTTCTTCGCTCTTCGAGTATATAAGGATATCATCGAGGTAAACCACAACGAACTAGTCCAAATACTCCATGAAGATCGAATTCATTAAGCGCAAAAAAGTAGCTGGGGCATTGGTTAAACCGAAGGACATGACGGTGTACTCATAAAGACCATAACGAGTAGTGAAAGCCTTTTTGGGAATGTCCGCGTTTCTGATTTTGATTTGATGATAACCTAATCTCAAATCCATTTTGGAGAAGACAGAGGATCCATCAAGTTGATCATAAAGATCATTGATCCTGGGAAGTGGGTACTTGTTCTTTATCGTCGCTAGATTTAGCAGGCGATAGTCTACGCACATCCTTTCTGTTCCATCTTTCTTCGTTACGAACAGAACGGGGGCAACCCCATGGCGATGAGCTAGGGCGGATGAAGCCTTTTGCCAACAAAGCTTCAAGTTGCATTTTAAGCTCAGCTAACTCATGTGGGGCCATTCTATATGGGCGTCTGAAAATTGGGGCGGTTCCTGGGATAAGATCTACAATGAATTCTACACATCTGTCAAGAGGCATTACTGGCAGCTCTTCTGGAAAGACATCCGAAAAGTCACAAACTATCGGAATATCTTCAAGGTTAGGAAGTGGATGTTCATTCAACGAATATAGCTGGGTTTCTGAACCTTGAGATGTGAAATGGACTATCTTGCCGGAAGG
Source organism: Bromus sterilis (assembly GCA_950022295.1). Lineage (NCBI taxonomy): Eukaryota > Viridiplantae > Streptophyta > Magnoliopsida > Poales > Poaceae > Bromus > Bromus sterilis. The sequence goes on from OX465595.1 coordinate 185,646,682, forward strand.
ATGAGTGAGTTGAACCGATTTTGTGGCACAATCAATCTTAGCACGGTGATTAGACAACCAATCCATACCTAAGATGATATCGATATCCGAAGATTTGAGGGCTATGAGAGAAGCAAGGAATACAACATCCTCAACAGCAATTTCATTGTCATGACTTACCCTACTGGTACGCCATGTGGACCCTGGAGTTTTAATCATGAAAGAGGTAGGCAACTCCTCGAATGAAATGTCATGCAGGAGTGCGAACTTTTCAGACAAAAAGCAATGAGAAGCTCCAGAATCAAATAGAACAGAAGCAGGTTTGGAGTTAACAGGAAGTATACCGAGTACAACCTTAGTATCCTCTTGGGCTTCTTTGATGGTGGCATGGTTCACACGTTCGTATTCAACAATAGCGGACTTGGCTTTGGAAGACTTTGGTGGTATAGCTTTGGCTTTATGTTTTGGACGAGGAGGAACATGCTCATGCAATGAACACTGTCGTGCAATGTGGCCAGGATTACCACACTTGTAGCACAAACGGATGTTAGGTTGTCGAGTTTGTATGGAATGATCTCTACTATATTTCTGGGTTTTCTTGCTTTGTGGAGATGTTCTTGAAATCAAGTGTGAAGGGATGGCACTAGTTGGGATCCAAATTCGACGTTTCTGAGAACCCAAACTAGAAGATGAAGCAAGATCACGATCACGCTTGCGAGACTCTTCAAAGACCTCATTTCCAGGATCAGCTCTGAATGATCTATTGACCAAATCCTCTAAGTTGACAAATTCAAGGAGATTGAGATCATGACGAAGGATAGGGCTAAGTCCCTTACGGAACCTTTCCTGCTTCTTGGCATCGGTTGATATCTTCTCAGGGGCATAACGAGAAAGTCGATTGAACTCGGTCCTATACTGATGAACAATCATATTTCCCTGAGATAGGTTGCAGAACTCTTCCCTCTTTCTTTCCATCAGCTCATCTAGAATGTGGTACCCTTGGAAGGCATCACGGAACTCCTGCCAAGTCACTACGTGACCATCAGGCTGCATTGCAACAAAACTTTCCCACCATTCACCAGCAGCACCTTCCATAAAGTATTCCGCGAACATCACACGGTCATTTGGAGAAACGTGCGCCGTCTCAAGCTTACGCTCGATGGAACGGATCCAATCATCGGCATCAAGGGGCTCAGATGAACATCGGAATACCGACGGGTTCAAGAGGATGAAATCCTGGATGGATATTACTACATCTCGCTGAAGAGAAGTATTCTTATCAATGAGCTCCACAAGGCGTGTTTGATCACGTCGATTTCGCTCAGCCTCCATCATGATTTCTGCTGCAGAAGGCGGTGAAGGAGGATCATCATCACCACTTTGATTACTGTGAACAGATTCAACACATCTAGTTCCACCTAACATTCTGTGTGATAAAAATCAACAATCAGAGTAGGATTTATGATGGAATGAAAGCAAAGATGACATAATTTAAGAGCGAACAAGATTGTAATGCAAAATCATTGGAATTACTGGAAACACGGGACAAATCAGACAGCATAACGGCTGTACCGGGATGAAAAAAATGAATCAATCTGCAAGAATGATCAGAACCTTCTCGGAAGGCTTGATGGAATGGTGACTCTAGACGACCACAACATTCCTACAGCTACTGAGAAACAAACAACAAGATGTTCTAGTATAGACATAGAAGAGCCTAGTCCTATCTTCCCGTAGAAAAGATGAGGGTGACTCAGAACTCAGATCGATGAGGATAAGGAGAAAAATGAAGCCTTACGTTGTTCCCTTATACCCAAATTACCTATATAACTATAGAATTGTAGACTCGACTTAGGCCAAGGTTTAGTAATCCTACAGGCAGTCCTGCTCTGATACCAAGTCTGTCGGGACCCGGGGTTTTCGTATGTAATTCCTGTAACAACACAATCATATGGAGAGCCGAGAGCCGTACCCACTTGTCTAAGCAGACAAGGCCCAGCACAGAACACTCTCGGAAAGCATCGAACGTGAGGGGCTTCCCATCCAAGCCGGATGATCAACTGCGATGGGTCCTCATCGTCCGCTCACAAGTCTAAATGATTTTGGGTGGTGCAATCCCACTCATAGACAAGTCGCCTCAACCACATTATCGATTGAATTATAACACTTACATAAACAGACTTCAGCCCGATCACTTAGTCGGGGTCTCGGGCGGGCTCGATCATACCACAAAGTGTGCCACGTGACAGAGTCACGAGCAATCGCATCGCGATGCCCCGAGCTGCGCACATCTAAGGGCCACTTGGTGTATGAAAGACCTTCGGCAAGAACTCAACTAAGCTATCGAATCCCACACTAAGACATGCACGTTATAATCATACGCGCATCATACATGCCTAGTGTAAACAGCAGGTAACACACCATGAACTCTAGAAACTCATAGTTTTATTGCATCTGCTAAACAGAGCAGATATATTAGTGTTACAAGCAGAGATCACATAACTGTGACCCAACATTACATCATACAACAACGGAAGAAAAATATGTCTTAGTAAAGACAAGGTTAACAAATGGCTTAAGAAGCCTTTAAGAAAACACAATGACCCTCCAGAGGGACAAGGCTGCTGTCTGGGACTACATTACTTCGTCGGCCTCGAGCTTGAGGGGGAGGCCACCATCAGGGTCACTGGTCTCGTCTCTAAAACATAGGATAAGCAAACGTGAGTACAAAGTCGTACTCAACAAGACTTACATCAGAACTATACTACTCATGCTCAGGTATCAAGGTAAAGGCAAGTGGGGTTGTAATGCAGAAAGCTTTGACTTGGCTATCCTGTACTACGACTACATAGAGTTGAGATGAGAAGCGCACTCGAGTCCATCTAATCTTGATCACAATATCAATACACCACCATGGATCCTTCCTCGACTTCCCCACGAGGAAACGACCCAAAGCACTCACACTTATCTTGGCAATTTTAGAGTATCCATTTAAGTTGTCTAATAATCAAGTAAAGGTCTCCAAGTAGTCCATAACCGCGGATACAACTATTCGAATAGATCATTACCTTGCAGGGGTGTACGCTTCTCACACGTGTCAACACTTACCGCCCGTGACTCGCCAGTCTTCAAGCGGATGTCGGACGAGGATAAACACCAAGGCACTTACCTCACGGCTCCAACTCTAGTCCAGGGGATCGCCTATCTGAGTATGTACCCCAATCGGGAATCCGGCCGGGGTGTCCGTTCAGGACCCAGACGATGTATGGACGGTCCGACAAGCCCACCTCGACGGATGGAACTGCACTTGCCTAAAACCGTGCTACAATATGAAATCAAATGGAAGAAACAATAACCCATGCGAATCCTGGACCACAATTGGGGTGAGTTAATAGGCCAAACGGGGTCCATAGCCCTGCATGTGGAAGTACTCTTGTCTTGGATCACACCATGAGAACTCAGGGCCTAGGGCAGTGTAAATGAGACAACCCACTGTGTACTCCTACACAGCCTCTCATTGTTCACTTATATTAGGGTGACTTCATCAACACGTTACCACCTTGTTGCATGTGCTCACTACCATCCCGAAGCATCACCAAGATGGACCAACATCAAAGTAATCACTCTAGCATGGCATAAGCTTAACATGGATGAAGGGCCACATGATGAAAACAAACATTATGGTATCTTCTAGGTTGTGTTTTGCTTAATACTGTGGCAACAATGATAGGTCATGCAAGGGATGGGTTCAACTAGCGGTAGAACGGTAACATGTGATCACCTATTCGTGCATAAGAGAACAAGAGGGAAACTGGGTTTTTATAGATATGATCAAAGGGGGTTTGCTTGCCTTATTGTCGAGACTCGGGGTGCCACCCTTCGGAGAAAACAGGAACTACGTCCGGCGATGGATCTATCGAGAAGAAATAAACACTGAGACAACAACAATGTAAACATCACATTGCAATGCGCATTCAAGAAATGAATCATGGCATGGTACTGATGTGACCTATGTTCAATTTTCAACAAGTTAATTGAAGTTGATTTGAAAAAGGAATTCAAATTCAAACCCCAAATGTTGTTCAAATTATCCCATGTTGCATTTGCTAATGTTTGGATATGGTAAACCATGTTGTCATGTGTATGATATGCCTCTGATGTGCAAGTAATAAGGTTGGCATTACAGAGGTTTAAATTTAAATGATTTAAACATTTATTTTGAATTATTCCAAATAACCCAAATAGCTAAAAGCTACTGTTCCATCATCATAGATGTTTTTTTAATCTATGAAAATACGATATTTGGAATCCTTGCATTTTTCTGACAATTTTTCATATATTATATATTTGATTTGGATTTATGGTTTAAAAGTTATTGAATTTACAAGATTTAATAGTTTTCTAGAATTCCTTTTAAAAAGATAAAAGAATTACTGCGTCAGCATGGCATCATGCTGACGTCAGGGGTGCTGGCTAGTCAAACTGACGCCTGGGACCTACCTGTCATTGACACAGGGGGTTAATCCCTTTTTAATTAAAATGACATGGGGTTAGGGGTGACATGGCCCCACCTGTCATTGGGTGATTAGGGGGGATGAGGCCCTAATCACAGGGCCACGTTTGCGCAGCCGGCGGTTAGCCGCCGGTGGCCACGGGAGGCGGCGGCGCCTCGCCGGAGTGGCGCTCCCGGCCACGGCTTGGAACGGGGAGAGCACTGGAGGGTTCCCCCTGCTCGTGCGCGTCTCGTAGAGCACGCGGGGGACCTCGAGGAGGCCCCGGGCCACGGCGGCGACGAAGCCCGCGTCGGCCGGAGCTACTGCTCGAAGAGGACGACGACCGGGGCGGATAAAACGAGCGTGGGGTGAGGGTTTCTACGCAGCAGCTCACCAGGAGCACGTTGGAGAGGTCGGGAGAGGCGGAGGAGCGACGGAGGCGGCGAATTTGGCGATGGCGTGCCGACGTCCGTGGCGGAGACGGAGGACGTGGGCATCGTCGTGGGGAGTCCTCGGATCGATTCTACGCAGGAGATGATGAAGACGACGTCGTGTGCCCTCCTGGACACGATAGCTCTGGCTGGTTCGTCCGGTGGGCACGTCGGAGCACGGCGGCGCTCTACGGAGCTGCAAGGGGCGCGCGAAACAGACGAGGGAGAGGAGGGGGAGCTGGCCAGGAGAAGGGGGAAATAGAGGAGTGCTTCGGGCGGGGGGGCTTCTCCCGACGAAGAGATGAGGACGGGGGAGACCCCGTGGCAAGCAGGAGGTGGCGTCGGGCTCGGCATGCCCTCCACGGCGTGAGCTTCCTGGCTAGCACGAGGAGGAAGACGCCCATGCCCCTAGGCTGGGCCACCTCGGCTAGTTGGTCCCAGGTAAGTGGGCTTTGCCCCTTTTCTTTTTCTTTTATTGTTTCTGTTTATTTGTTTTTCCTTGAAAATTAATATCTAGACATTTTATAAAATCCTCAAATATTTATCTTGGACATAGGTGACATATAGCTAGTCACTCCCAAGATTTGAAGATTTTTGAAATTCAAAACATTTGCATTTCAATTCAAATAGCATTTAAATTTAATTTCCAAGCCTCTATTTGAATTTTTGAAAATTCCTTGGGCATGTGGTTGGACCCACAACACTTGAAATGTGATCATGACCAATTATAGGGATTTTCAAAATCATCAGAGGATTTTTTGGAAAAAGATTTTTCTCTGGCCTTTTATTTAAATTCATTTTGAGGCTTTTCCAAATCCCCAATTATTAAATAAAGGAGTTTAAACATGATGCCATTATTCTAGTAATAAAAGCACATACCAAAACTAAGGTTGTGACAGTGTTGCTATGAGATTGGATGCCCTAGACGTCCCCTCTCCCAGCATTTATATACTAGGATGGGTCGCAAGGAGTCCATCTAGTTTTACAGAGGCAGTTGCTTAATCTAACTTCGTTCTTCGACGCCAAGTATTATGTAATATCCCGATGCTTGGAATGTTTAAATTTTTTTTTCCAAAAATCAGGACCAGAAAATTACATTTGTTTAATTTGTTTGTTAAAAGCTTAAATTAAATTATTTATAATTTGTAGGATTTAATTTCAACTAATGCCAAACTAAATTAAATTTTGAGTTTTATTGTTCTCTTTTCATCGAATATTTTTCTCTTGTAATTGGCATATTAATTATGCGCATTTGTATTTTAGAGCTTTATTCAATTTTTTGTTTGATCTTTTATTTTATTTAGATTTTTCTTTTTAGGAAAATCTAATTATTTTTCCTCTCTCAAACTCTAACCAAAATTTTCTAGCATATATCTCTTAATTTTCTTTTCTATGTACATCTCTTCTATGTATGTTTCTTTTATTTTTCCTTTGGGCCAAGTTTTCCCACTAAGTCCCATTCTGTTTTTCCTTGACCCCACACGCACCTTCTTCTTTCTCCTCTCTGCCTGGACACGAGCACGAATAGAACGGAAGCACCCATGGCTGTACATCTTCCTCTCTCTCGAACTCTTAATTCATTCGACGTTTCAACTTGACATTAACACCAAAGTTATTTCCTCTTCAACCATGCATCCATTCAGAGAATTTATTTCGCGTATAATGGATTTAATCTCCCATTAAAATCCGGTGAACTAAATGTCATCCCTTGGCATTCGTGAACCGATCTCCCTCCACAGGCTATAAAAGGAGGAGCTGAGGTGAACCTCGCACGTCTCTCATTCTTCTCCTTCACTTTCGTTCTCAAACTTTTTGCAGAGGAGATTTGTGTTGTTCGTAATCTTATGCCAAAGCTACGCGTACAATTTTCTAGTTCATCGAGTTCGTCGTAACGATTATTCAAGCTCGATGAGTTCTGTCACAATTCCTCCTACCCACTAAATTCTCTCATCTCAACTTACTTCCTTGACATCTTTTCCCGGTTGTTCATTAACGTTGGTCGTGCGCACAGGAGAAGCCACACCATCACCCCCGGCCTTATGTGTGTAGTGCTTTGAGGGCATGCTCAAGGACTTAGACCACGTCATCTTCTTCACCTCACACGCAGGAGCCCGCCAACCCCTTCTTTCACATCGTTTATCGACCACACGTGAAGAATTTTGTATGTACGCGTACACTGTTTGTCGAGTTCATCGCGTCATTCCATCAAATTCGGTGAGCTTCGATCAATTTCCTTTTCCTCGTGCACTCACCTATATTCAATCTTCCTCCTAGACATCATCGTTTGGTCAATTTCTTTAGTTGGCCGCGCGCATCCAAATTGGTGACCATCAGATGGCATAGTCATGTTTCCGTAGTGTATGTTTCTCGGATGATCTTGAACTCAATTGATGAAATATTTCTTATGGTCATAGGAACCGTTTGGTGCCACTCGATTGTTAGTTTGGTGTGTCAAGATGTATTATATGGTCGATTGATCGAAATCGATGGTTATTTTTTTATGTTCATTGAACTTAACTTAAATGTGTTATTTATCATATGTTTATGACATACATAGGAGTCATTGCTAATTGTTTCATAATGCTAAGAGTGATATATAATCAATTAGATTTATTTTACTTTTATTTGAATTGTAAAATAGTTATGCGTATTGTTTCAGATCGATAATTTGTGCTATCTTGTATAATCATGTTTTATGCTTATGTGCGTATGTTTGTGAATTGTTTTCATGTTTAGTATTAGTATATTTAATCTAGAGTTTGGTTGTGTTATTAAATTTATTTTGTGTGTTGTCTCATGTTGATAATGTTAGATAATTCATATAGTCATTTCATGTGTATGCGTCCACAATTTGGTGATGTTCGCCATACGTATAGTTTTATAGAATTATTCATAGCTTTGCTTGATTATTTCATGTCTTTATTATTTTATTTTATTGCTTCGCATGAATATATTTTAGATTGCTTTACGTATTCAGTTTTTTTACATGTCACATGTTTCATTTATAGATTTTACATCATGCCATGTCTATATTAGATGTTTATATATTTTTGTTATGTGTTGTTGCATAGTTTCTTTATGCTTATGCTATTAGTCAAATCAAATGCTTTTTTAAGAATATTTACATGGTGGTTCGTTGCACCAAATATTATTGACTAGTTGTTCCTCTTAGATGTAGTTATCCAAGTCTACATGGTTGGATACATTATGTCATGGTTACTATTTTTATTGTTATCTAGAATGATTCTAGTGTTATAGAACATAGCTTATTACATCTTGTTAACTATAATGTGTCTTTATTTATCTTGGTTTATTACCATGCCATGTTGCCACTTGCTCATAGTCAAATTGATATTTTGATTGTATCTTTTGTGTGTTACAAATTGCTAGTTACTAGTCTAAGTACATGGACATGGTTACCATTTGCATGATAGAGATGCATGTTAGTAGTTTATGATCTCATATAGTTTAATTAATTAGGATAGCTTCTTGCTTGATCAATATCATGACATAATGTTGTGTGATTCTATAAGTAGAATACATAGTGCGGGTGTACCGAATTATAACTAGTATGATGCCGAGTTGTGTACCTTATGTCTGTGCATGTGTAGGATGTATTGGATAGAACTTTATGTCATCTTGTTATTCCTACTTGTATATCACATGTTGACTTTCTTGATGTTTGTTATAGTCGACATGAACTAAGTTATGTCATAGTTATTAGTTGTATTATTTGTAGCATGATGCGATAACTCTCCTGTTACGATCATCCATGCTTAGCACTATTTCTAGTGTATCTATTATTACATTGTTGTGTCTAGCAATCATTCATACATGTGATCTTCAATGTCTTACAATGTTCTATGTGTGATAGTTGTTCTTGCTCTATTTATATATATGCTCTACTTGTCTCATGTTAGTAATATGAGTGTTTTATACTTGTTACAATAGACCCTCACATGATTAGGATATTTTATTTTCCATGGTAGTTGAGTTATGCCTTCCTCATATATGGTTTTGTGCGCATAGTTTTCTTTGTTGTTTAAGCATGTGGATGTAAACTTATAGCTAATTGCATTCTTAGTGGAGACTGCTTGTTGTTTCTTATTATAATCATGTCCTAGTTTGGTATCTTTCCTTGATCACTTGTATGTTTGATGTTGTGCTATTAGTTAAGACATCCCTATATGATTTTTCACTCATATGAATTTTTATTATTATGTCTTACTATCTATTTGTTAATTAGTTTCTACCATAGTATTAGTTTATCTTTGTTATAGAAATACTTTCTAATAGTTTTTTTGATTGGTGCTTAGTCTTTTCTTTTTGTTAACCATGTTAAATATTTGATTTTGTCCAAGTATTTGTTTGTGGTAGTTTATTACTCTTAGTCATTTTATGCCTAGAATAGTTGTTCATCTATGTGTTCCATGTGTTGTATAGTTTCTGGTTGATTGTTTGACAATTGAAGTGGTATGATATGTTGGAGATGCTCCTATTATAAGTGTTTAGGGATAGACCTAGACCAATTCAATTCATGTCGTTGAATGATGTTTGATTGCTTAACTAGTATGGTTTATCTGGTTGTTTGGTTGTCGTGTAGAATGCTTACTTTGAATTATTACAGAGGTAATGTACATGTTTGGTTGCGTTGGCAATTATAGATATTTAGATTATATCTAAATATTTATTTGTGGTTCACTTTATCTTCTTCATGACATGTTGGGATTGTGTTGTTAAAATGCATAGGATAGTTCCATTCCATGTGTGTTGATTTCATTGTGTTTGTCTTATAATAGTTTCCTATATGGTTAGTCGAGATGTGTAGTGAGCACTACTAGCTGCTAGTATATATCATAGTTCTTATTAGAACGCTAGTATTTATCGTCGAGCCTTCCTAAGCCATGTCAATCTAAACCTTTTCAACTCATTGAATCCTTTATCTTACCTCCCTATCACACTACCTCATTTTGGAATCTCCATCTTGATCAATATATTGCTATCCATCCAACCTTAATCTGTTTTGGATGTTATTTGGATTTACTTGTGCTTTGGTATTTATTTGTTTTGATTTGCTATTGTTACGACGAGTAGGGAGTGACGATGTTGGACGTGGACAGATTCAAGTTACCGAAGATGGACTCAACAATGAAGGAATGCCTCCCTCTTTGATCATGTTTATCCTATGTTTTACAAAAATGCATCGTATTTTATAACCACTATTGCATGCTATTTTATCTGGTAGCTAGCGTGTGGATTGACACATTACCCTGATCCGCTTGTCGCCTATTTACTTGAGACCTGAGTAGAACTATATAGTAATCTAGTATAGTAGAAATGCTTAGCCATGCTATATTTATTCTATAGGTGCTTATCTGAATGATCTTCGGATCATTAACACTTGAAACTTGTTACTGAGCTTGCTAAGCTAGGCCGGTTGGCCATTGTTGACTTCCTCTACTCTCTTCTACTCTGGGTGAAACTTACCATCTAAATACTGGCGCGGGCGACAGCTTGATCAAGGACTGAAGGAGCGATTGGATGCCCTTCACGAGGTGAAGGGGGAAATCCGTCGTCAGTGCCGCATGAGGCCCAATGTAACAGCCCAGACTTCACAAAAATTAAAAATTTTGTTTTCGGTGTGAATTGTTTGATTGTCTGATTTGTTTGCGGTGTTTGCATCCCCGATTTATCGATCGGCGATTATTTTTCCCCTCTTATCTCGTACCGGACGGAGGCCGACCCTTGCCACCCTGACACTCGATCTTGCGACACCGGGTTTCGCCCGATCACCGTCGCGAAAACCTCACGAGACCAGCCGCAGCCAACGGAAAAAAAACCCCGTTTAATAAGTAAATGGAATATTTTTATAGCGCACCGGAAAGTGTTCTCGGAACGGTTCCAGCGCGAGGTGAACGCCGCTGGCTCAACGCGCTGATCGCGCAGTTCGAAGTTTTACCCGAATCGGAGGTACTACGGACCCCCGGCGGTCACAAATGTAAACACCGCGCGCACGAGAGAAAAATCGGGGATGTTTTTGCAAACTGCGAGCCACCTGGGCTATATAAAGACCACCACACTCCCACCCATTTCTAGGGTTTCCCACTTGCAAAAATTGCAGCCACCCCGCTGACAAAACTCAAATCTTCCCAATTTACCCCAGAATTCGTGAAACCCTAGCCCCAAGAGCTCCCTGGCTGTTGGATCTGCAAATCAACGGATCTGGACGCGCCACGTAGCTCCACATCCAGTCTCCCAGCCGCTCGGGCCCCGCAGGGCCTGGAGCCGTCGTCGCGGGCCCATCTCGGCCCGGGAAGACGCCGCCGCGCCCGAGCCTCTCCTCCTAGCCCGTGCGCCCACCGCCACTGAACTGGGCCTCGGCCCACTAGGGTGAGGCCTAAGCATCCCCTTTTTTTTCTCTCAATTTATGTTTTTTTTCTTTTCCGAAATTTCTGCTAAGTCTTTTATATTACTGCTGCTGACCCTGTTTTGCAACGCAATTTCCCGTTGACTCGTAGGTCGGAATGAAGTGATTCTTTTTTTGTTTGGTTGTGCTTTGTGTGCTCTAGAGTTCATCTTTAGGAAGTTATTTATTTTGAGGTCATCTTGAGTATGTAATTGTGTGTTGAACAGGGCACCAGATCATTAACTTGCTAATCTTCTATTAACTACTGCTGCTGTTATTTTGTTCAAACTTTGGGTGATGCTTTTGTCAAATCCATGAGGCCTATTGTCGGGACCCGGGGTTAGCGTATGAAAGACTCGCTACAACACAATCATATGGAAAGCCGAGAACTGTACCCACTTGTCTAAGAAGACAAGGCCAAACACAGAACGTTCTCGGAGAGCATCGAACGTGAGGGGCATCCCATCCAGGCCGGATGATCAACTGAGATGGGTCCTCATCTTCCGCACACAAGTCTAAATGATATGGGTGGTGAACTCCCATACTCATAGACAAGTCGCCTCAACCATACTATCGATTGTATTATAACCCTTACATAGACTTACTCCAGCCCGATCACTTAGTCGGGGTCTAGGGTGGGCTCAATCGTACATCAAAGTGTGCACGTGACAGAGTCACGAACAATCGAATCGCGATGCCCCAAGATGCGCACATCTAAGGGCCACTTGGTGTATAAAATACCGCCAGCCACATCACAACTACGGTCTCGAAAACCCATACTAAGACATGCATGTTATAATCATACACGCAGCATACATGTCTAGTATGAACAGCAGGTATCATTGCAATTCTCTACAAAGTATACAACTTTATTGATAACTCTTACAGAGTGCACACAGAGATCACGAGACTGTGATCCAACATTACGTCAAACATGCGGAAATAAAGTAGGTCTGAGTACAAATAAGTTTAACAAATGGCTTAGATAAGCCTTATCTATAAACAAGCCCTTCCACGAGGGACCGGTCGTCTGACTGGGACTACACTAGCTTGATCAGTCGTCGAGCTCCAGGAAGAATCCACCTTCGGGGTCAGTGGGTTCATCTAAAACATAGAATAAGCAAATGTGAGTACAAAGTCGTACTCAGCAACACTTACGTAGGAACTATACTACTCATGCACATGTATCAAGGTAAAGGGAGGTGGGGTTCAGTTGCAGAAGTGCCAGCTTTGACTTGGCTAGTCCTGAACTACGAGTACCAGACTTGAGGTAAGAAGCGTACACGAGTCCACTACAATCTCCAACAAATTACACAACTATGTTTCCTTCCTTGACTTCCCCACGAGAAAGCACGCCATAGCACTCACGCTTATCTTGGCAAGTTTTATAAGTATCCAGTTCAAGTTGTCTAATAATCAGGCACAGTTTTCCAAGCAGTCCTTAACCGCGGACGCGGCTATTCGAATAGTTTTTTACCCCTGTAGGGGTGTACCGCTACACACACACACGGATCAGTTACCGCCTGGGAGTGGGACCCTTCAAGCGGCTACCGGCGAGGATGTTGCCACGACACTTCGCCCACAACTCCGTTCTAGTCCAGAGAGTCGCCTACCTGAGGGGGATCCGTAAGGAAGTCCGGACGAGGTTCTAGTACGGCCTCAAACGATGTGTGCAGGTTCCCAAGCCGGTCTTCAAAAGCCGTTCATCCACTTCGCAGACCGTGCCACAACCCTACCAGAACTCTGAACTACTGCGACTTCTGGGGTTCGAACAGGGTGAGGTACTAGGTCGAGGGGGGTCAGTGAGCCCAATGTGTGGTTGTACTCTTCTTCTTGGATCACCACACAAGAACTCGGACTTAAGGCGGTGTTCAACGAGACAACCCACTGTGTACTCCAACACAGCCTCTCATCGTTCACCTTGTATTAGGGTAGATTCACCAATACATTTCAACCATCATCAACATGATTGCTACCATCCTGACTCACAAAAGAGTAACCTCATCGTAAATCTAATCATGCAATAAGCAGTAACAGTTGCAGGGGCCACATGATATCAACCAACTCCTACATCTGCTAGGATTTTGGTTTGCTTACTACTGTGACAAGATGATAGGTCATGCAAAGGATATGGGTTCAACTATGCGGTAGAAACGTAGCATGGTAATCATCCAAAACAATGCATAAGCGAGATTGAGAGGGAAGTGGGATTTTATCGACATGATCAATGGGGGTTTGCTTGCCTTGTGGACGAGGTTCGATAGCGGTATCTTCAACGAAGGGGGTGGCCTCCGATTCCAGTTGCACGTCTATCGAGAAAACAATCAAACAAGGAATAAATATACTTGCAATGCTCAAGCACATGATCAATATTGTAGTGGTGATGTTCATGGTCACAATGTGTTGAAAATTCCATTTAAAAGGAGTACATTGCAATTGATTTGCAAATTCAAACTCCATTTGATTTACCGATGAATTTCAATTGTATTTGAATCCATGAATGTTCATTTGAAATGGTTGAGCATGAAGTGATGTTGTAAAGGTGAGGTAAAGTCTCTGATGTGTGGATGAAACCATTTAAAAGAAGTGTGTTTCAAAGTCATTTGCAAATTCACTCCAAATTTGAATTCAAAAGAATGCCATATGCATGTTTGCTACTGTTCACCCATTTTAAAATGGTCAAACATAGAAACAAGTTGCATATTCACAATCCTTGTATTTTTCTAATTTTAGGCATATTATTTGTCCAATTTGGAGTTGAAATGAATTAGTTATGATTTATTGAAGTTTGAGCTATTTTCTGAAATTTTCCTGATTAAAATTAATCATTTAACAGATTAATTCGTCATGCATGCGTCAGCATGACGTGGGGGCATCCCTAACAGCCGGGACCCACTGGTCAGCGAGAGGGGATTAAATCCCTCTCTATTAATTAAATAGAGTTTAATTAACTGGCCTGGGCCCACTTTCAGCCTCACTAGGGGAGGTATTAGGACATGGTTAAGGCCCTAATGGCATGGGCTCGTCGCCGGCGCTATGGTAGACTACGGCGCGTCGCCGGAATCTGCTACAGAGCACGGGAGACCACGGGGAGGGCACCAACGCGTAGCCCGCGTGCTCCCGCGTCTAGTGACCCCATTGGGGGTCACTGGCGTGCTCTAGAGCACGGCAGCTTCGGCCATGGCGGCGGCCGGAGCACTGCCTCGCCGGGGTCTAGCTACGGGGCACGATAAGGACGGCGGAGAGAGGGGAAACGGAGAGCTCCTCATCCTGAATGCAATGGTGAGCTCGGGGTAGCCGGAGGAGGCGAGGTGGCGGTGGCATTTGTCGGGGAAGCGGTCGGCGGTTGGCGGTGAAGTCGTGACGCAGGCGTCTCCTCCGATGGCGTTGGGCTCAAATCAAGGGCGTAGAACAAAAAAGCGGAGCTCGGGGAGCACGGTGGACATGCCGACGTGGGTTGGTTCGGTTGGTGGCCGCGTCTGTGCTCGTCGGCGCTCTCTGCTAAGGTTCGGCGGCGCGAGAAAAAGGCGAGGAGGAAGAACGGGAGGTCGTCTCTGCGAGGGGAAAGTGAGGGAGGAGGTCGAGGGCATCTCTCTGGCGCGATAAGGACACCGGGGAGGGTGCCAGGCAGCCTAGCACCTGCCGCCGGCGTCGGCATGCGCTCCAGCGAGCTGCTTGCCGCACCGGGGAAGGAGACAAACGGGGGCAGCGGGCTGGGCCAGGCTGGTGGGCTCGGGGGGGATTAGTTGGGCTGCTTCGAGGTGAGCCTTTTTCCTTTTTCTTTTTCTTTTTTCTTTTCTTCCATTTGTGGTGCCTTGCTAAAAAAATAGCTAGGCATTTTTATTAAGTGCCCCAAATTTTTATATGGCCTCACAATATATATAGCTAGCCACTTATAAAGTTTGGACATTTTTAAAATTCAAATTATTTGAACTTTAATTCAAATAGGGGTTTAAAGTTAAATCCATGCTCCTGTTTGAATATTTGAATAATCCATGAGCATGGGGTTGGTCCCACATCACTTGATATGTGATCACACTCATTTATGAGACTTTTCAAAAATGCAAAAGGAATTTTTGGAGCACCTTTTTATCTGGCCATTTGAATTAAATTCATCT
Organism: Bromus sterilis; assembly: GCA_950022295.1. NCBI lineage: Eukaryota > Viridiplantae > Streptophyta > Magnoliopsida > Poales > Poaceae > Bromus > Bromus sterilis. The sequence goes on from OX465595.1 coordinate 185,662,109, forward strand.
GGGGGGGTTTTATCTCCCATTTCAATTTCTTTTGAAATTTTTATCATGAATTCAATGTAGCTCTTGATCCTAGCACATACCTAACTTGGGGTTGTGACAACTCTCCCCCACTCAAAATAATCTCGTCCCAAGATTCAGAAGTCTGCGGGAGGAAGGAGGGGTACACAGCACGGAGACGGTCTTGTATTTCCCACGTGGCTTCTTTCTCAGAGTGGTGTGACCATTGCACTTTAAGAAACTTAATCTTTTGACGACGAGCGACACGCTCTGCTGAATCAAGAATACGAACGGGGTATTCTCGATAAGAAAGGTCATCTTGGAGATCAAGCGTTTCATGGTCGACTTCGCGGATGGGGTCCTTGAAGCAACGCCTTAGTTGTGACACATGGAATACATCATGTACTCGGGAAAGGTGCGGGGGTAGTCCAAGTTGGTAGGCAACTTCTCCATGTTTAGCAAGAATGCGGAAAGGTCCAATGTAACGTGGGGCCAACTTGCCTTTGATACCGAAGCGTTGGGTTCCCTTCAGTGGAGTAACCCGAAGGTAAGCCTTCTCATCCATATTGTAGCTCTCTTGCCTATGATGACGATCATAGTAGCTTTTCTGACGAGACTGGGATGCATTCAATTGATTACGAACAATGCGAACTTTCTCTTCTGCATCCATGATCATATCCGGTCCAAAGAATTGTCTTTCACCGGTTTCTGACCAGTTAAGGGGTGTTCGACATCGTCGTCCATAGAGGAGTTCAAAAGGAGACATATTCAGACTAGATTGGAAACTGTTGTTATAAGCAAATTCGGTGAATGGAAGAGACTTCTCCCAATTCTTTCCGAATGAGATAACATAAGCTCTGAGCATGTCTTCAAGAATTTGGTTAATCCTTTCGACTTGACCACTAGACTGAGGATGGAAAGCTATACTAAAGGAGAGATGAGCTCCCATAGCATTCTGAAAGCTTCCCCAAAATCTAGAGGTGAAAAGGCTACCACAATCAGAATTGATTTCCAAAGGAACACCATGAAGAGACACAATTCTAGAGACATACAAGTCCGCTAACTGGCTCGCAGTTATAGACTCACGAACTAGAAGGAAGTGAGAAACTTTTGAAAGTCAGTCAATGACAACGAAGATGGCATCATTTCCTTTCTGGGTTTTTGGAAAGCCGGTGATGAAGTCCATACCGACTTTATCCCATTTCCACTCGGGGATAGGCAAAGGTTGAAGTGTACCAACAGTTCTTTGGTGTTCTGCCTTAATGCAACGACAAACATTACATTCGGCAACAAATCGAGCAATGTCTCTCATCATCCTAGTCCACCAAAATCTCTGGCGTAGATCTCGGTACATTTTTGTGCTACCGGATGAATCGAGAGGGGTGTGTCATGGCCTTCTTTGAGGATGAGTTGCCTTAGTTCCCTATTCTTAGGTACTACCAAACGATTTCCAAAGAATACCGTTCCTTTGCTATCTGTGGAGAAACATTTAGCAACTCCGCTAGCAATGTTCTCCTTGATCCGGCGAACACCTCGTGCACGCCTTTGGGCAACTATGATTTGATTCTCAAGTGTTGGTTTCGCCACCAAGTTGAAAAGAGATCCACGAGGAACAATCTCGAGATTGAGCTTTCGTAATTCCTCATGAAGAAGTGGTTGACACTGTTGTAACATGAGGTTGTTACAATACGACTTACGACTTAGTGCATCAGCCATGACATTGGCTTTGTCTGGGGTGTAAGAAATTCCTACATCGTAATCTTTTATCAACTCAATCCAGTGTCTTTGCCTGAGATTAAGATCTGGCTGGGTGAAAATATATTGGAGTCTTTGGTGGTCGGAATAGATCTCACAATGATTACCAAGGAGGTAATGTCGCCAAGTTGTCAGGGCATGAACTACGGCAGCGAATTCAAGAACATGGGTAGGATAGTTCTCTTCATGTGGACGCAACTGGCGTGAAGCATAAGCTACCACATGTCGGTCTTGCATAAGTATGAATCCTAACCCTTGCCGTGAGGCATCACAAAAGATCTCGAAATCCTTTTTGGTGTCTGGAGGCGCAAGTACAGGTGCAGAAGTCAATCTTCTTTTTAGCTCTTGAAAGCTTTCCTCGCACTTGGGAGTCCATAGGAATTTCTTATCTTTCTTGAGGAGTTCAGTTAGAGGCTTTGCAATTTTAGAAAAGTTCTCGACGAAGAGGCGACAATAGCTGGCTAGGCCAAGAAAACTCCTAACTTGCTTAACCGATTCAGGTGGAGTCCATTCAAGGACGACATGAACTCTCTCGGGATTGACAACAATGCCTTTTGCAGAAATCACGTGGCCTAAGTAGGTCACTTCTGGTAGCCAAAATTAACACTTGGAGAACTTGGCATAAAGGCGGTGCTCTCTAAGTTTCATCAATACCAGCCTAAGATGTTCGGCATGTTCTTCTTCGTTCTTCGAGTACATGAGAATGTCATCAAGATAAACTACAACAAATTTATCTAGGTACTCCATGAAGATCGAACTCATCATGCGCAAGAAAGTGGCGGGGGCATTGGTCAAACAAAAGGACATGCCGGTGTACTCGTAAAGACCATAACGAGTAGTGAAAGCCGTTTTGGGAATGTCCTTGTTTCGGATTTTGATTTGATGATAACCTAATCTCAAATCCATCTTGGAGAAGACGAAGGATCCATCAAGTTGATCATAAAGATCATTGATCCTGCGCAATGGGTAGTTGTTCTTTATCGTCGCCAGATTTAGTGGGCGATAGTCTACGCACACCCTTTCTGTTCCATCTTTCTTCGTTACGAACAGAACGGGGCAACCCCATGGCGATGAGCTAGGGCAGATGAAGCCTTTTGCCAACAAAGCTTCAAGTTGGATTTTAAGCTCAGCTAACTCACGTGGGTCCATTTTGTATGGGCGTCTGGAAATTTGTGCGGTTCCTGGCATAAGATCCACTATGAACTCTACACATCTGTCGGGTGGCATTCCCGGCAGCTCTTCAGGAAAGACATCCGGGAATTCACGAACCACCGGAATATTTTCAAGGTCGGGAAGGGGAAGCACATTCAAAGAATGCATTTGGGTTCTTGATCTTGGTGAAGAATAATCTATTGTCTGGCCTGAAGGATGTGTAAGTCTAACTGACTTGGCTTTACAATCAAGAAAAGCATTTTGTCTTGATAACCAATCCATACCAAGGATGACATCAATGTCTGAAGACTTCAGGGATATGAGTGAATCAAGGAATACTAAACCCTCAATTGCAATTTGATTGCCATGGCTTACTCTATTAGTTTTCCACTTGGAACCAGGATTTTGAATAATCATTGGGGTGAAAATTTCATCAAAGGATATCTCATGGCGAAGTGCGTAACTCTCCAACATGAATGAGTGAGATGCTCCTGGATCGAAAAGGACATAAGTGGGAACATAATTGACTGGGAGCGTAACAAGAATGACGTCAGAAGTACCATCAGTTTCTTCAGCTGAGATTTGGTTCACACGTCCAAGATTTGCGGAAGCAGATGGCTTGGCTGTGGAGACCTTTGGGGGTGGCTTGGCTCAAACATTGGGGTTCCCTTTGGCATGGGGTGGAGCATTCTGATTTATGGGGCACTCATGAGAATAGTGACCAGGCAGGCCACATCTGAAGCAGGCTCCAAAGATAGTGCGGACAACTGGGTGGTTAGGTGGAGCTGGATGGAACGGATCTGGTGGACGAGGCGTCACAAGGGATGGCCTCGGTGGGTTGTTCTGGCGGAACATGCTATTTGGGATCCAGATCTTGCGCTTCTCTAGGGTGCTTGCGGGAATCTTTGGGAATGATCATATCCTCCGCCTTGATGGCCTTGTTGACAAGGATCTGGAATGTGGAGAAATCATGAAGATTGAGCTCGCGACGATGTCCAGAATTGAGTCCCTTGCAGAACCTCTCTTGCTTCTTGGAGTCGGTGGAGACCTCCTCGGGAGCATAGCGGGCAAGACAATTGAACTCCCGACTAAACTCATCAACGGACCTTCTTCCTTGGGTGAGATTGCAGAACTCCTCTCTCTTGCGGTCCATGAGTCCCTTAGGAATGTGATGCTCGCGAAAAGCTACACAGAACTCATTCCACGAAGTCAACTGTCCAGCCGGACGCATGTTCAGAAAGTTCTCCCACCAAGAGATAGGTGCACCCTCGAGGTGGTAGGTGGCATAGTTGACTCTGTCACCATCTGCAACATGTCCAGAATGGAGCTTTCTCTCGATGCTGCGAAGCCAATCATCGGCGTCAAGGGGCTCAGTGGAATAACTGAAAACTGGGGAATGAAGCTGGATGAACTCATTCAACGACACAAGCTCATTCCGCTGCTGGGCAGTATTCCGAGCAATGACCCCCAACAACTCATGAGAGTCCCTTCGGTTTCTTTCAACCTCCATGAGAATTTGAACCATCGTGGGTGAGGGTGGAAGATTGCCTTCCTCCAGATCATCCCCACTTGCTTGGGCACGACCAAGGTGGCCACGGGTTCTTTGAGACATCCTGAAGGATGAGATCAATGTCAAAAGATGTTGAATGATTTTTCAAATGCATCAGATTATGAAGATAACTGGAATGACTCGGACAGCATAACGGCTGTAATTGCAAGAGAAAACAATTTTCTTACAACATGGAAACAACACTTACATACGATCTAAAAAATCAGGAAGCATAACAACTATAGCAAACCGAACACAACTTCCCTACGGCTACAACGAAGCAAACAACGAGATGTTCTAGTAAGACATAGAGGAGCCTAGTCCTATCTTCCCGTAGAAAAGATGAGGGTGACTCAGAACTCAGAACGATGAGGGTAAGGAGAAAAAGAAGCCTTACGGTGTTCCCTTATATACCCATAGTAACTATATAACTATAGAAGGCTAGACTCGACTTCGACCAAGGCTGATAATCCTACAGTCAGTCCTGCTCTGATACCAAGTCTGTCGGGACCCGGGGTTAGCGTATGCAAGACTCGCTACAACACAATCATATGGAGAGCCGAGAACCGTACCCACTTGTCTAAGCAGACAAGGCCAAACACAGAACGTTCTCGGAGAGCATCGAACGTGAGGGGCATCCCATCCAGGCCGGATGATCAACTGAGATGGGTCCTCATCGTCCATACACAAGTCTAAATGATATGGCTGGTGAACTCCCATACTCATAGACAAGTCGCCTCAACCATACTATCGATTGTATTATAACCCTTACATAGACTTACTCTAGCCCGATCACTTAGTCGGGGTCTAGGGCGGGCTCGATCATACATCAAAGTGTGCACGTGACAGAGTCACGAACAATCGCATCACGATGCCCCAAGCTGCGCACATCTAAGGGCCACTTGGTGTATAAAAGACCGCCAGCCAAATCACAACTAAGGTCTCGAAAACCCATACTAAGACATGCATGTTATAATCATACACGCAGCACACATGTCTAGTATGAACAACAAGTATCATTGCAATTCTCTACAAAGTATACAACTTTATTGATAACTCTTACAGAGTGCACATAGAGATCACGAGACTGTGATCCAACATTACATCAAACATGCGGAAGCAAAGTAGGTCTGAGTACAGACAAGTTTAACAAATGGCTTAGAGAAGCCTTATCTATAAACAAGCCCTTCCACGAGGGACCAGTCGTCTGACTGGGACTACACTAGCTTGATCAGTCGTCGAGCTCCAGGAAGAATCCACCTTCGGGGTCAGTGGGTTCATCTAAAACATAGAATAAGAAAACGTCAGTACAAAGTCGTACTCAGCAAGACTTACGTAGGAACTATACTACTCATTCACATGTATCAAGGTAAAGGGAGGTGGGGTTCTATTGCAGAAGTGCCAGCTTTGACTTGGCTAGTCCAGAACTATGAGTAACAGACTTGAGGTAAGAAGCGTACACGATTCCACTACAATCTCCAACCAATTACACCACTATGTTGCCTTCCTCGACTTCCCCACGAGAAAGCACGCCATAGCACTCACGCTTATCTTGGCAAGTTTTATAAGTACCCATTTCAAGTTGTCTAATAATCAGGCACAGTTTTCCAAGAAGTTCTTAACCGCGGACGCGGCTATTCGAATAGTTTTGTTAACCCTGCAGGGTTGTACCGCTACACACACACGCATCAGTTACCGCATGGGAGTGGGACCCTTCAAGCAGGTACCGGCGAGGATGTTGCAACGACACTTCGCCCACAGCTCCGTTCTAGTCCAGAGAATCGCCTATCTGAGGGGGATCCGTAAGGAAGTCCGGCCGAGGTTCCAGTACGGCCTCAAACGATGTGTGCAGGGTCCCAAGCCGGTCTTGAAAAGACGTTCATCCACTTGGCAGACCGTGCCACAGCCCTACCAGAACTCCGAACTACTGCGACTTCTGGGGTTCGAACGGGGTGAGGTACTAGGTCGAGAGGGGTCAGTGAGCCCAATGTGTGGTCGTAATCTTCTTCTTGGATCACCACACAAGAACTCAGACTTAAAGCGGTGTTCAACGATACAACCCACTATCTACTCCTACACAGCCTCTCATCATTCACCTTGTATTAGGGTAGATTCACCAACACATTTCCACCATCATCAACATGATTGCTACCATCCAGACTCACAAAAGAGTAACCTCATCGTAACTCTAAGCATGCAATAAGAAGTAACAGTTGCAGGGGCCACATGATATCAACCAACTCCTACATCTGCTAGGATTGTGGTTTGCTTACTACTGTGACAAGATGATAGGTCATGCAAAGGATATGGGTTCAACTATGCGGTAGAAAAGTAGCATGGTAATCATCCTAAACAATGCATAAGCAAGATTGAGAGGGAAGTGGGATTTTATCGACATGATTAATGGGGGTTTGCTTGCCTTGTGGACGAGGTTCGATAGCGGTATCTTCAACGAAGGGGGTGGCCTCCGATTCCAGTTGCACGTCTATCAGCATGACGTGGGGGCATGCCTGACAGCCGGGACCCACTGGTCAGTGAGAGGGGATTAAATCCCTCTCTGTTAATTAAACAGAGTTTAATTAACTGGCATGGGGCCCACTGTCAGCCTCACTAGGGGGGTATTAGGACATGGTTAAGGCTCTAATGGCCTGGGCTCGTCGTCGGCGCCACGGTAGACGACGGAGCGTCGCCGGAATCCGCTAGAGAGCACGGGAGACCACGGGTAGGGCTCCAACGCGTAGCCCGCGTGCTCCCGCGTCGAGTGAACCCATTGGGGGGTCACTGGCGTGCTCTAGAGCACGGCAGCTTCGGCCATGGCGGCGGCCGGAGCACTGACTCACCGGGATCTAGCTACGGGGCGCGATAAGGACGGCGGAGAGAGGGGAAAAGGGGAGCTCCTCACCCTGAACGCAACGGTGAGCTCGGGGTAGCCGGAGGAGGCGAGGTGGCGGTGGAATTTGTCGGGGAAGCGCTCGGCGGTCGGCGGTGAAGTCGTGATTCAGGCGTCTCTTCCTATGGCGCTGGGCTCAAATCAAGGGCGTAGAACAACGAAGCAGAGCTCGGGGAGCACGGTGGACATGCAGGCGTGGGCTGGTTCGGCCGGTGGACGCGTCGGTGCTCGTCTGCGCTCTCTGCTAGGGTTCGGCGGCGCGAGAAAAGGCGAGGAGGAAGAACGGGAGCTCGTCTCTGCGAGGGGAAAGTGAGGGACGAGAGGTCGAGGGCATCTCTCTGGCGCGATAAGGACGGAGGGGAGGGTGCCAGTCAGCCTAGAAGCTGCCGCCGTCATCGGCATGCGCTCATGCGAGCTGCTTGCCGCGCCGGGGAAGAAGACAAACGGGGGCAGCGGGCTGGGGTGTTCCAAACTTGTTTAACCGTAACTCCGTTTGGGGTGTTCTTTATATGTAACTTGATTAGTTTTTCGTGTACTTTGTGTTTATGCTATTGTTTGTTGTTGTTAACCATCCTAAAATATGGTTTAGGGCAGAACAGTAACAAATCTTTTAATTGTCGTGGAGCACTTACAGTATGCCATGTTTAGGGTGTTGCCTCGCTTAACTTGACTAGTATAGGTAGTTTACTTTGTGCTTAACCTTTTTCCATGATTGTGTGACATTCCATGCTTGGGTGCCTTGCCATGTTAACAACCGTTGGTTGATCACTTGTAGCTAAACAACTTGAACCTCTCTAAATGTGCGGTATCGTCGTGTGTGACGAGTACTCCACTTAACCTGTTAGTAACCGCTCTCGACGGTAGGTGCGATGTCTCGTGTTTCCTTCTTGTTGATGCTTGCTCGTGTTTGCTTCGTAGTAATAGATTCTTGCTCATTGATTGCTTTCCAGTGTTTACCCTCTTGTGTGCTCCCGCGGGTACCTTTCGGAGACGATGCGATATTGCGATCAACTACACCTTCGGAACCCGACTTATCAACAGGCAAGGACTATGCATTACTTATGATCCATTATATTTCAACCAGCAGTTTGCTTGCTAGTCTAGGTTAGGTTCGATGTTTGATCCTACCACATGTTTACAGCCTCTTTCAAACCGATACAGCCATGTCCCCTCCCAGCAAACCATGTACTGCTATGTTACTATTGCTCGTTGCTCAGCCCCTGCTTAGTATGCATGCTTACGATGCTACGATGTTACCCTGTAACTCCTTGGTTTGGGATATCACATTATTATATTGTTGTCGATAATATGATTATTATAAATGTTGATTATATTCGACAAAGGATGGAAGGTCTAGGCTATCCCGCCCCGACGCTTTGTTCCATTCGAGTCACCTAGGATCCGAGTTCCGGGTATTGGTTTTAATACTGAGCGTGACTAACCGCGTGTGGGATGCTATGGGGTCCCCTTGTTTTACCTAGCTAGCTTCAAACATTTCTAGTGGTGGCCCAAGCTGATTTTTACCATTTAAAAACCGCATGCATAACTGGTCTGCATCCAGTGGATTTAAAACAACTCGGGCCAGCGGAGACAGAGTTCCTTCGTTGGTCCACACCTAGAAGCTAGGGGGCTGCCCACATTTGTTTGGGTAGCTAACCCGACCTGTTTGGATGTCGACTCACCGGCGGCCACCCGGATTTGTGCTTTGTTAGTTAGAGGGACCTGTCGTTCCGGATCTCTTGGGACTAAATCATAAAATGGTTGCCTATCATGGGTAGCAACTGAGAGAGATGGGCGTGCGTGCGGAGCCTTGTAGTGGGCAGTTGGTACACCCCTGCAGGGTTAAATCTTTTCGAGAAGCCGTGTCCACGGTTATGGACAACTTGAGACCTACTCCTTTTTCATAGACAACAACAACTGAGATAATCTTAATATAACTTGATCAACGTGTGTGTGCCTTGACTGCTTCTTCTTCGTCGGGATGCGAATAGGAGGACAAGGATAGTATAGGTGTTATTTTTGCGTAAGTAGATGATAGAAAGACTTGTTGGAGGCGATTCCTCATCGAATGCTTGGCTCCTTATCTTACTCTCTAGATCGTTAGCCACTTCATAAATGCTAGTGCGATAGCAACCTCACCACTTAACCCATCCTTACCGTAAACTACTAGTTGTCCTAGAATGACGAGTGATGAAGTCCTTGCTGGGTCAGATAACCACTACAGTTGGATGCTGAGTACTTCTGTACTCATGATACTACCCCCAAACTCTTTTCAGGGTTCTTGATCGACAACAGGTATGGTGATCGACGTTTCACGTGGAGACTCGACGACGACTAGTTAGGCGGATCCCGGCGGAGGGCCTGGACCCGTGTGGTTATGGGGATCAATGATTTTCTCCTTGCCAGTAGGCATTTGATTGTAGTCTGTACTCAGACATCTACCTTCCACTGATGTATTGTATTTAAGGCAGTTGTATGCCGATTGTATGCGATGTTGTATCCTTGTATTTGTAATGTTGTGATATCATGTTGGAAATCCGGGGCATATGGCTATGTCATATGTCGCGGTGGGACCGATATGTGCTTCGTCCCCGGATCTGGATGGAAACATCTAGATCTGGAACAGTACCGCATATCGTGCCTTGCACTCAATAAGTCTTGGATTTGAATATTGTGACAACCATACGACCACATGCTATATGGGCACTGGCTTGGTTAATTAGTTAGTTCATCCTTATTATGGTCATCGCCGTACCGCAGATGGGATAGCTGCCTTGCGAGGAGAACCTCGGCACAAAAGGGGGAAGGACTGTGAAATGCGGTTACTACCTTGCGAAACCTAGTGGGCATGTCATAGTAAGGGTGGGTCTAATGAAAGACCTCGTCACAATCTCCCTGCCGGTATACAAAATAGTGTACTACGCCAGCGGCCACTTGTGGCAACAAGACGAGATTGTGTCGTGTGGGTAAAGGGTACAACCTCTGCAGAGTGTAAAACTATTCGAATACCGTGTCCACGATCATGGACGGCACATGAATCTTTCTTGACATACGTGAACTTGTCTTGCTTATTCCCTCTTTTCCCCTATTCTTGGAACCTATGATGGATGTGAGTGGATCGAGGATCCTCACCTTGTTGAAAGTTATGATGGAGAAAATGTTGTTTTCATCTAAAACCGCTTTATCAAACTATTATGCTTTTTGACACAAAACTAGATTTTATGCAAAAGAACCATACAACCTTCCTTTGAAGCCTCATGTAGTTACTAGGACCCTTTCCCGGGAGGCATGTTGAGTACGAAATGTACTCATGGCAATAATTTTGTTGAACAGAGTTCCATGAAGACGAAGGTGATGATTACGACTACTATGGCGATCCATAGGAGTGAGGTCACTGGACTACATCGACTGCTTGTGGCTGAGATGGAATCGCTACGCATTTTACTTTCCGCTGTTTCCTGATTGTAACAAATGTCATGAGACATTTTATAAGTATGCCTTATGAAAGATTATGGTACTTGTAAAATCTTTATGTATTCTGCAATGATACCATTTCGATGTGTTGTCAACAATGATCCTGGGATTGACAATTAAACACTGGAGGGCCTAGAAATTATTTTTGGGTCCTCACAGAAGTCGTATCAGAGCTGATGTCGACCTAGTCGCGTGACCTTAGTTAGAAATGGAATGCCTTGGTGTCACAACCCCAAGTTAGGTATGTGCTAGGTTAAGCATAGGCCTTTGCATCATGATAAAAATTTCAAAAGAAATCAAAATGGGAGAGAGAACACCCCCCAGATGAATTAATTCAAAAGGCCAGATAAAAAGTTTCTCCAAAAATTCCTTTTGCATTTTTGAAAAGTCTTATAAATGAGTGTGATCACATATCAAGTGATGTGGGACCCACCCCATGCTCATAGAATTTTCAAATATTCAAACAGGAGCATGGAATTAAATTTAAACCCCCATTTGAATTAAAGTTCAAATGATTTGATTTTTAAAAAGTGCCAAACTTTATAAGTGGCTAGTCTAATATAAGATGAGGCCATATAAAAGTTTCAGCATTTTTAAAAATGCCTAGCTATTTATTTTAGCATGGCCAACATATTACAGAAAAGAAGACAGAAAAGAAAAGAACAGAAAACTTACTGGCGCCTAGGCGAGGCCCACCTCTTCTGGCCCAGTCCAGCCCACCTGGACCCCTCCCCTGTCGTCTTCCTCCCCGCGCCTCCAAGCTGCTCGGTGGAATGCCACCGAGACAGCCGGGCACGGCGTCGTCTCCCCAGCCTCCACCTGCCCTCCTCGGCCCTTCTACGTGCCCCTGGAGACGCACCCGAGTGCTACGCCTCCATTCCTCCCCTCCAGAGCCTCTCCCTCTCACTCCTGCGACGAGCCCGACGACGACCCGAGCGCCGCCGTCGCCATGCCGTGAAGAACGCGTGGCCATCGTCACCTCCAGGCCGCACCAAGCTTTCCTTCCTCCTCGCCGCCTTCGTCTTCATCACCGTGCGGAAGATCGCGAGCCAATTCGACCCCGAGCCACCGGATTCTTCATCGAGTTCTCGCCGGCCGCCGAGAAGACTACCGCCAAATTCGTCGCCATTGTTGCCTCCCCGGCCCCGCCGCCTTCACCAATCACCTCGGGGTGAGCCCCTCTTCGAAACCCCCCAAACCCCGTGTTTAATTTGGTCCCCCTCCGTCGACCGCCATGAGAGCCGAGCAGGTCACCGCCATGGATGACCTAGAGCTCGCTCCCGTGCTCCAGCGCCTCCTCCTTCTAGCCTACAACGCTCCAGGTGCTCGCAGCAATCCAATGCGCCAAGCCCCGGTCAAAACGGCACTCCAGAGCGTGATCCCGACGTCGCCGTGGTTCTGTGGCCGCCAAGTTCGTCGCCGGCGTCACTCCAGTGCTCCCCGGTGACGCTGTCGTGCCCTGGGTGAAGCGCGCAAGCACGGGGATTCGATTGGTGGTCGCGGCATGCCTTTTGGTCGCCGGAGATGTCGTCCAGTGGATCGCCGCCGCGACGGATGTCGCCGTCAACATTTCGCCGGCAGCGCTGACGTGGCCGCCATTAGTTTAATGCTAATGACCCCCTGGTGAGACTGACCCGTGGGCCCAAGGCCACTAAGTAACCCCTGGTTAGTTTAACTAACCGGGTTTAAACCCCCCCACTGAGAGCAGGGCCCCACTCGTCAGCTGCCCCCTGACGTCAGCACTGCGCCAGGCGGACGCAGTAAAGGATTTAAATCGATTTAATTAATTCAGAAAATTCCAGAAAATAGATTAAACTTTGAAATTCAATAACTTTTTAATCCTAACTCCAAATTGGACAAATAATATGTCTAAAATTATCAGAAAAATACAAGGATTATGAATATGCAATTTGTTTTCATGTTTGACCATTTTAAAATGGCTGAGCAGTAGCAAACATGCATATGGATCCTTTTCAAATTCAAATTTGGAGTGATTTTGCAAATGATTTTGCAACACCCTTAATTCCAATGGATTCATCCACACATCAGAAGCTTTATCTCAACTATACCACATCACTTCATGATCAACCTTTTCAAATGAACTTTCATGGATTCAAATGCATTTGAAATTCATCGATAAATCAAATGGAGTTTGAATTTGCATTTCAAATGCAATATACTCCTTTTAAATAGAATGCTCAACACATCAGTACCATGAACATCACCATTACAATCTTATTCATGTGATTGTGCATTGTACATTATGTTGATCCTATGATTGTCATGTTGCTGATAGACGTGCAACCGGAATCGGAGGCCACCCCCTTCGTTGAAGACACCGTTATCGAAACCTCGTCAGCAAGGCAAGCAAACCCCCATTGATCATGTCGATAAAATCCCACTTCCCTCTCATGTCTCGCTTATGCATTGTATAGGATGATTACCATGCTACGTTTCTACCGCATAGATGAACCCATTCCTTTGCATGACCTATCATTTTGTCACAGTAGTAAGCAAAACACAATCCTAGCAAATGTAGGAGTTGATTGATATCATGTGGCCCCTGCAATTGTTACTGCTTATTGCATGCTTAGAGTGATACCATGATGATACTGTTATGTGAGTCAGGATGGTAGTGATCATGATGATGATGGTAGAAAAGTATTGGTGAATCTACCCTAATACAAGGTGAACGATGAGAGGCTGTGTAGGAGTACACGGTGGTTTGTCTCGTTGAACACCGCCCTAAGTCTGAGTTCTTGTGTGGTGATCCAAGATGAAGAGTACAACCACACATTGGGCTCACTGACCCCTCTCAGCTTACTAACTCATCCCCTTCGATGTCCAAATGTCGCAGTAGTTCGGATTTCGCACCGAGTGAGAGAACGGCTCATCCGAGACCGGCTTTCGCACCACGCACACATCGTCTGGGTCCACTTCGGTAAACCAGCCGGGTTCATGATAGTGGAAGACAACCCAGATAGGCGTCTTTCTTGGACTAGATCGGCTATGAGGTAACAGTTGTGGTGGCATCCTCGCTGTCATCTCTTGAACGGTGACACGCAAAAGGCGGTAACTGATGACACGTGTGTGTAGCGGTACACCCCTGCAGGGTTAACAAAACTATTCGAATAGCCGCGTCCGCGGTTAAGGACTGCTTGGAAAGCTTAGCTTGATTATTAGACAACTTGAACTGGATACTTCTAAAACACACCAAGATAAGCGTGAGTGCTATGGGGTGCTTCTCGTGGGGAAGTCGAGGAAGTAACCATAGTGGTGTATTGGTTGCAGATATGTAGTGGACTCGTGTACGCTTCATACCTCAAGTCTGGTACTCGTAGTTCAGGACTAGCCAAGTCAAAGCTGGCATTTCTGCAAGTGAAACCCCACCTACCTTTACCTTGATACATATGCATGAGTAGTATAGCTCCTATGTAAGTCTTGCTGACTACGATTTTGTACTCACGTTTGCTTAATCTATGTTTTAGATGAACCCACCAACCCCGATGGTGGAATTCTAACCGAAGCTCGAAGAATGAAGACTCAGACCAAGACCAAGCTAGTGTAGTCCCAGTCAGACGACTGGTTCCCTCGTGGAGGGCTTGTTTTTAGATAAGGCTTCTCTAAGCCATTTGTTAAACTTGTCTGTACTCAGACCTACTTTGCTTCCGCTTGTTTGTTGTAATGTTGGATCACATGCTTGTGATCTCTGTGTGCACTCTGTAAGAGTTATTAATAAAGATGGATACTTTGTAGAGAATTGCAATGATACATGTTGTTCATACAAGGCATGTGTGCTGCATGTATGTTTATAACATGCATGTCTTAGTATGGGTTTTCGAGACCTTAGTTGTGATCTGGCTGGCGGTCTTTTATACCCCAAGTGGCCCTTAGATGTGCGCATCTTGGGGCATCGCGATGCGATTGCTCGAGACTCCGTCTCGTGCACACTTTGATGTATGATCGAGCCTGCCCTAGACCCCGACTAAGTGATCGGGCTGGAGTAAGTCTATGTAAGGGTTATAATACAATCGATAGTATGGTTGAGGCGACTTGTCTATGAGTATGGGAGTTCACCACCCATATCATTTAGACTTGTGTGCGGACGATGAGGACCCATTTCAGTTGATCATCCGGCCTGGATGGGATGCCCCTCACATTCGATGCTTCCCGAGAATGTTCTGTGCTTGGCCTTGTCTGCTTAGACAAGTGGGTACGGTTCTCGGCTCTCCATATGATTGTGCTGTAGCGAGGCTTGCATACGCTAACCCCGTGTCCCGACAGACTTGGTATCAGAGCAGGGCTGACGGTAGGATTATCAGCCTTGGCCGAAGTCGAGTCTAGCCTTCTATAGTTATATAGTTACTCTGGGTATATAAGGGCACAACGTAAGGCTTCTTTTTCTCCTTACCCTCATCGTTCTGAGTTCTGAGTCACCCTCATCTTATTCTACGGGAAGATAGGACTAGGCTCTCCTCTGTCTGATTAGAACATCTCGTTGTTTTCTTCCTTGTAGCCGTAGGAAAGTTGTGTCCGGTTTCCTAGCATTGTTGTAATGCTGATTTCTTACATCGTATTATGTAAGTGTTGTATCTACATTGAAAGAAAATTGTTTTCTTACAATTACAGCCGTTATGCTGTCCGAGTCATCCCAGGTTTCTACATAATCTGATGCATTTGCAAAATCCTTCTATCTTTTTCGTGTGTCCTTCCAGAAGTTTTCTAGGTGGCATGCCCGACAGTTCCATAGAGTTGTTGTATGTTTTTCTCTAGAAACCTATAGTGTTTCATTTGCAGCTCTTTCTCCCACTTTAGATGTCTTCTAGCCAGAAGAACCACACTAACCCTCGTGTTGGGGTACCTTGCTACTCTGACATATCTGTTGCAGCCCTAGTAAGCCATAGTCATCCTCAGGAAAACCATCCAGTAACCAAAATCCTTAAACCATGCCACCCGACAGATGTGTAGAGTTCATAGTGGATCTTGCCCCAGGAACCGCACCAATTTCCAGACGCCCATACAAAATGGCCCCACGTGAGTTAGCTGAGCTTAAAACCCAACTGGAATCTTTGTTGGAAAAAGGCTTCATCCGCCCTAGCTCATCGCCATGGGGTTGCCCCGTTCTGTTCGTAACGAAGAAAGATGGAACAAAAAGGATGTGCGTAGACTATCGCCCGCTAAATCTAGCGACGATAAAGAACAAGTACCCACTGCTCAGGATCAATGATCTTTATGATCAACTTGCAGGATCCTCTGTCTTCTCCAAGATGAATTTGAGATTAGGCTATCATCAAATCAAAATCCGAAACGAGGACATTCCCAAAACGGCTTTCACTACTCGTTATGGTCTTTACGAGTACACCGTCATGTCCTTTGGTTTAACCAATGCCCCCGCCACTTTCTCACGCATGATGAATTCGGTCTTCATGGAGTACCTAGATAAATTTATTGTAGTTTATCTTGATGACATTCTCATCTACTCGAAGAACGAAGAAGAACATGCCGAACACCTAAGGCTGGTATTGATGAAACTTAGAGAGCATCGCCTGTATGCTAAATTCTCCAAGTGTGAATTTTGGCTACCAGAAGTGACCTACTTAGGCCACGTGATTTCTGCAAAAGGCATTGCTGTGAATCCCGAGAGAGTTCAGGCCGTCCTTGACTGGACTCCACCTAAATCGGTTAAGCAAGTTAGGAGTTTTCTTGGCCTAGCCAGCTATTGCCGCCGCTTCGTCGAGAAATTTTCTAAAGTTGCAAAGCCTCTGACTGAACTCCTCAAGAAAGATAAGAAATTCCTATGGACTTCCAAGTGCGAGGAAATCTTTCAAGAGCTAAAAAGAAGATTGACTTCTGCACCCGTACATGCACCTCCAGACACCAAAAAGGATTTTGAGATCTATTGTGACGCATCACAGCAGGGGTTAGGATGCATACTTCTGCAAGATCGACATGTGGTAGCTTATGCTTCACGCCAGTTGCGGCCACATGAAGAGAACTATCCTACCCATGACCTTGAACTCGCTGCCGTAGTTCATGCCCTAACAACTTGGCGACATTACCTCCTTGGTAATCGTTGTGAGATTTATTCCGACCACCAAAGCCTCAAATACATTTTCAACCAGCCAGATCTTAATCTCAGGCAAAGACGCTGGATTGAGTTGATAAAACATTACGACGTAGGAATTTCTTACACCCCAGGCAAAGCCAATGTCATGGCTGATGCACTAAGTCGTAAGTCGTATTGTAACAACCTCATGTTACAACAGTATCAACCACTTCTTCATGAGGAATTTTGCAAGCTCAATCTTGAGATTGTTCCTCATGGCTATCTTTCTACCTTGGTGGCGAAACCAACTCTTGAGGATCAAATCATAGTTTCCCAAAGGCGTGCACGAGGTGTTCGTCGGATCAAGGAGAACATTGCTAGCGGAGTTGCTAAATGTTTCTCCACAGATAGTAAAGGAACGGTATTCTTTGGAAATCGTTTGGTAGTACCTAAGAATAGGGAACTAAGGCAACTCATCCTCAAAGAAGTCCATGACACACCCCTCTCGATTCATCCCGGTTGCACAAAAATGTACCGAGATCTACGCCAGAGATTTTGGTGGACTAGGATGAAGAGAGACATTGCTCAATTTGTTGCCGAGTGTGATGTTTGTCGTCGCATTAAGGCAGAACATCAAAGACCTGCTGGTACACTTCAACCTTTGTCTATTCCAGAGTGGAAATGGGACAAAGTCGGTATGGACTTCATCACCGGCTTTCCAAAAACCCAGAAAGGAAACAATGCCATCTTCGTTGTCATAGATAGGCTTTCCAAAGTTGCTCACTTCCTTCCGGTTCGCGAGTATATAACTGCTAGCCAGTTGGCAGACTTGTACGTCTCTAGAATTGTATCCCTTCATGGTGTTCCTTTGGAAATCAATTCTGATCGCGGTAGCCTTTTCACCTCTAGATTTTGGGGAAGCTTTCAGAATGCTATGGGAACTCATCTCTCCTTTAGTACAGCTTTCCATCCTCAGTCTAGCGGTCAAGTCGAAAGGGTTAACCAAATTCTTGAAGACATGCTCAGAGCTTGTGTTATCTCATTCGGAAAGAATTGGGAGAAGTCTCTGCCATTCGCCGAATTTGCATATAACAATAGTTTTCAATCTAGTCTGAACATGGCTCCTTTTGAACTCCTATATGGACGACGATGTCGAACACCACTAAACTGGTCAGAAACCGGTGAAAGACAATTCTTTGGACCGGACATGATAAAGGAAGCAGAAGAGCAAGTTCGCATTGTTCGTGATCAATTGAAAGCAGCCCAGTCTCGTCAGAAAAGCTACTATGATCGTCATCATAGGCAAGAGAGCTACAATCTGGATGAGAAGGCTTACCTTCGGGTTACTCCTCTGAAGGGAACCCAAAGATTCGGTATCAAAGGCAAGTTGGCCCCACGTTACATCGGACCTTTCCGCATTCTTGCTAAACGTGGAGAAGTTGCCTACCAACTCGAACTACCCCGCACCTTTCCCGAGTACATGATGTATTCCATGTGTCACAACTCAGGCGTTGCTTCAAGGACCCCATCCGCGAAGTCGACCATGAAACGCTTGATCTCCAAGATGACCTTTCTTATCGAGAATACCCTGTTCGTATTCTTGATTCAGCAGAGCGTGTCACTCGCCGAAAGAAGATCAAGTTTCTGAAAGTTCAGTGGTCACATCACTCTGAGAGAGAAGCTACGTGGGAAAGAGAAGACCGTCTCCGTGCCGAGTAACCCTCCTTCCTCCCGCAGACTTCTGAATCTCGGGACGAGATTCTTTTGAGTGGGGGCGAGTTGTCACAACCCCAAGTTAGGTATGTGCTAGGTTAAGCATAGGCCTTTGCATCATGATAAAAATTTCAAAAGAAATCAAAATGGGACAAAGAACACCCCCCAGATGAATTAATTCAAAAGGCCAGATAAAAAGTTTCTCCAAAAATTCCTTTTGCATTTTTGAAAAGTCTTATAAATGAGTGTGATCACATATCAAGTGATGTGGGACCCATCCCATGCTCATAGAATTTTCAAATATTCAAACAGGAGCATGGAATTAAATTTAAACCCCCATTTGAATTAAAGTTCAAATGATTTGATTTTTAAAAAGTGCCAAACTTTATAAGTGGCTAGTCTAATATAAGATGAGGCCATATAAAAAGTTTCAGCATTTTTAAAAATGCCTAGCTATTTATTTTAGCATGGCCAACATATTACAAATAAGAAGAAAGAAAAGAAAAGAACAGAAAACTTACTGGCGCCTAGGCGAGGCCCACCTCTTCTGGCCCAGTCCAGCCCACCTGGACCCCTCCCCTTTCGTCTTCCTCCCCGCGCCTCCAAGCTGCTCGGTGGAATGCCACCGAGACAGCCGGGCACGGCGTCGTCTCCCCAGCCTCCACCTTCCCTCCCCGACCCTTCTACGTGCCCCTGGAGACGCACCCGAGTGACACGCCTCCATTCCTCCCCTCCAGAGCCTCTCCCTCTCACTCCTGCGACGAGCCCGACGACGACCCGAGCGCCGTCGTCGCCATGCCGTGAAGAACGCGTGGCCATCGTCACCTCCAGGCCGCACCAAGCTGTCCTTCCTCCTCGCCGCTTTCGTCTTCATCACCGTGCGGAAGATCGCGAGCCAATTCGACCCCGAGCCGCCGGATTCTTCATCGAGTTCTCGCCGGCCGCCGAGAAGACCACCGCCAAATTCGTTGCCATTGTTGCCTCCCCGGCTCCGCCGCCTTCACCAATCACCTCGGGGTGAGCCCCTCTTCGAAACCCCCCAAACCCCGTGTTTAATTTGGGCCCCCTCGGTCGACCGCCATGAGAGCCGAGCAGGTCACCGCCATGGATGACCTAGAGCTCGCTCCCGTGCTCCAGCGCCTCCTCCTTCTAGCCTACAACGCTCCAGGTGCTCGCAGCAATCCAACGCGCCAAGCCCCGGTCAAAACGGCGCTCCAGAGCGCGATCCCGATGTCGTCGTGGTTCTGTCGCCGCCAAGTTCGTCGCCGGCGTCACTCCAGTGCTCCCCGGTGACGCTGCCGTGCCCTGGGTGAAACGCGCAAGAACGGGGATTCGATTGGTGGTCGCGGCATGCCTTTAGGTCGCCGGAGTCGTCGTCCAGTGGATCGCCGCCGCGACGTATGTCGCCGTCGACATGTCGCCGGCAGCGCTGACGTGGCCGCCATTAGTTTAGTGCTAATGACCCCCTGGTGAGACTGACCCGTGGGCCCAAGGCCACTAACTAACCCCTGGTTAGTTTAACTAACCGGGTTTAAACCCCTCCCCCACTGATAGCAGGGCCCCACTCGTAAGCTGCCCCCTGACGTCAGCACTGCGCCAGTCTGACGCAGTAAAGGATTTAAATCGATTTAATTAATTCAGAAAATTCCAGAAAATAGATTAAACTTTGAAATTCAATAACTTTTTAATCCTAACTCCAAATTGGACAAATAATATGTCTAAAATTATCAGAAAAATACAAGGATTATGAATATGCAATTTGTTTTCATGTTTGACCATTTTAAAATGGGTGAACAGTAGCAAACATGCATATGGATCCTTTTCAAATTCAAATTTGGAGTGATTTTGCAAATGATTTTGCAACACCCTTAATTCCAATGGATTCATCCACACATCAGAAGCTTTATCTCAACTATACCACATCACTTCATGATCAACCTTTTCAAATGAACTTTCATGCATTCAAATGCATTGGAAATTCATCGATAAATCAAATGGAGTTTGAATTTGCATTTCAAATGCAATATACTCCTTTTAAATAGAATGCTCAACACATCAGTACCATGAACATCACCATTACAATCTTATTCATGTGATTGTGAATTGTACATTATGTTGATCCTATGATTGTCATGTTGCTGATAGACGTGCAACCGGAATCGGAGGCCACCCCCTTCGTTGAAGACACCGTTATCGAAACCTCGTCAGCAAGGCAAGAAAACCCCCATTGATCATGTCGATAAAATCCCACTTCCCTCTCATGTCTCGCTTATGCATTGTATAGGATGATTACCATGCTACGTTTCTACCGCATAGATGAACCCATTCCTTTGCATGACCTATCATTTTGTCATAGTAGTAAGCAAACCACAATCCTAGCAAATGTAGGAGTTGATTGATATCATGTGGCCCCTGCAATTGTTACTGCTTATTGCATGCTTAGAGTGATACCATGATGATACTGTTATGTGAGTCAGGATGGTAGTGATCCTGATGATGATGGTAGAAAAGTGTTGGTGAATCTACCAAATACAAGGTGAACGATGAGAGGCTGTGTAGGAGTACACGGTGGGTTGTCTCGTTGAACACCGCCCTAAGTCCGAGTTCTTGTGTGGTGATCCAAGATGAAGAGTACAACCACACATTGGGCTCACTGACCCCTCTCAGCTTACTAACTCATCCCCTTCGATGTCCAAATGTCGCAGTAGTTCGGATTTCGAGAACGGCTCATCCGAGACCGGCTTTCGCACCACGCACACATCGTCTGGGTCCACTTCGGTAAACCAGCCGGGTTCATGATAGTGGAAGACAACCCAGATAGGCGTCTTTCTTGGACTAGATCGGCTATGAGGTAACAGTTGTGGTGGCATCCTCGCTGTCATCTCTTGAACGGTGACACGCAAAAGGCGGTAACTGATGACACGTGTGTGTAGCGGTACACCCCTGCAGGGTTAACAAAACTATTCGAATAGCCGCGTCCGCGGTTAAGGACTGCTTGGAAAGCTTAGCTTGATTATTAGACAACTTGAACTGGATACTTCTAAAACACACCAAGATAAGCGTGAGTGCTATGGGGTGCTTCTCGTGGGGAAGTCGAGGAAGTAACCATAGTGGTGTATTGGTTGCAGATATGTAGTGGACTCGTGTACGCTTCATACCTCAAGTCTGGTACTCGTAGTTCAGGACTAGCCAAGTCAAAGCTGGCATTTCTGCAAGTGAAACCCCACCTACCTTTACCTTGATACATATGCATGAGTAGTATAGCTCCTATGTAAGTCTTGCTGACTACGATTTTGTACTCACGTTTGCTTAATCTATGTTTTAGATGAACCCACCGACCCCGATGGTGGAATTCTAACCAAAGCTCGAAGAATGAAGACTCAGACCAAGACCAAGCTAGTGTAGTCCCAGTCAGACGACTGGTTCCCTCGTGGAGGGCTTGTTTTTAGATAAGGCTTCTCTAAGCCATTTTTTAAACTTGTCTGTACTCAGACCTACTTTGCTTCCGCTTGTTTGTTGTAATGTTGGATCACATGCTTGTGATCTCTGTGTGCACTCTGTAAGAGTTATTAATAAAGATGTATACTTTGTAGAGAATTGCAATGATACCTGCTGTTCATACAAGGCATGTGTGCTGCGTGTATGTTTATAACATGCATGTCTTAGTATGGGTTTTCGAGACCTTAGTTGTGATCTGGCTGGCGGTCTTTTATACCCCAAGTGGCCCTTAGATGTGCGCATCTTGGGGCATCGCGATGCGATTTCTCGAGACTCCGTATCGTGCACACTTTGATGTATGATCGAGCCTGCCCTAGACCCCGACTAGGTGATCGGGCTGGAGTAAGTCTATGTAAGGGTTATAATACAATCGATAGTATGGTTGAGGCGACTTGTCTATGAGTATGGGAGTTCACCACCCATATCATTTAGACTTGTGTGCGGACGATGAGGACCCATTTCAATTGATCATCCGTCCTGGATGTGATGCCCCTCAAGTTTGATGCTTCCCGAGAACGTTCTGTGCTTGGCCTTGTCTGCTTAGACAAGTGGGTACGGTTCTCGGATCTCCATATGATTGTGTTGTAGCGAGGCTTGCATACGCTAACCCCGGGTCCCGACACTTGGAAACTATTTTGATAAAAATATATATTTCAAGGGAAACATTCTCGTAGTCTTCTTCTTCACTATTCTTCCTATCTTATCATATTCAAAGAAAGTTTAAAGTCTATATCTCTACTAGCTTCTTCATAGATTGTGAAACCTTTTTCCCTCCCGTAGTTTTGAAAAGTCAGAAGCTTCATCAGACATGCCAAGAATTTCAACATCACTTCAACCCTGAAGATCGGAGTAGCTTCATTTTCCCGAGAGAAGAGACCTTGAGACCTCAAGAAGTCAACAACTGCCAATCATGCTTCAATTATCAATGTCGAAGATTTTCCCCAAGATTATTATGACCTTCCATATAGGATTAGGTTGGTTAACACCCTTGTAGTGGTAGAGCTCGTAGATTATAGACACAAATTCTTATTTTATGTGTGAGTATTGTCTGCATATTTTTCTGGCATTTTATATGCAGTCATACTAAAACCCTATTTACCAAAACTATGTGCTTTTGAGTTTTATTTTGATAGCTCCATGGCTATCTTGGTGTTTCTCTTTCGTTTATCTTCTGGTGTATATCTCCGCATTGTGTAGGATTCTTTTACTCATCTTTATGCTTTTCCCTCTTATTTATAAACCCATGAGGACATGTTGAGAGGAAAGAAGTTGCAACATCATGCTTAGAGGCCTACTATGAAAGTAAACCTATGGAAAACCTCTCTTAAGGGGGGTAGTAGATGATGATTATTGTCAAGATCGAAGATTTGAAGACCTTCATTCGCAAAAAAGATGAAGATTTGAATACCTTCACTATGCCTACCACAAACTACAAGCCGAAGGAAGGATCAATGAATCTATCAATTTCCTTTTCCTCGTGCACTCACCTATATTCAATCTTCTTCCTAGACATCATCGTTTGGTCAATTTCTTTAGTTGGCCGCGCGCATCCAAATCGGTGACCATCGGATGGCATCGTCATGTTTCCGTAGTGTATGTTTCTCGGATGATCTTGAACTCAATTGATGAAATATTTCTTATGGTCATAGGAACCGTTTGGTGCCACTAGATTGTTAGTTTGGTGTGTCAAGATGTATTATATGGTCGATTGATCGAAATCGATGGTTATTTTTTTATGTTCATTGAACTTTAGTTAAATGTGTTATTTATCATATGTTTATGACATACATAGGATTCATTGCTAATTGTTTCATAATGCTAAGAGTGATATATACTCTATTAGATTTATTTTACTTTTATTTGAATTGTAAAATAGTTGTGCGTATTGTTTCAGATCGATAATTTGTGCTATCTTGTATACTCATGTTTTATGCTTATGTGCGTATGTTTGTGAATTGTATGTTTAGTATTTGTATATTTAATCTAGAGTTTGGTTGTGTTATTAAATTTATTTTGTGTGTTGTCTCATGTTGATAATGTTAGATACATCATATAGTCATTTCATGTGTATGCGTCCACAATTTGGTGATGTTCGCCATATGTATAGTTTTATAGAATTATTCATAGCTTTACTTGATTATTTCATGTCTTGATTATTTTATTTTATTGCTTCGCGTGAATATATTTTAGATTGGTTTACGTATTCATTTTTTTTACATGTCACATGTTTCATTTATAGATTTTAGATCATGCCATAGCAATGATAGATGTTTATATATTTTTGTCATGTGTTGTTGCATAGTTTCTCTATGCTTATGCTATTAGTCAAATCAAATGCTTTTCTGAAGAATATTTACATGGTGGTTTGTTGCACCAAATATTATTGCCTAGTTGTTCCTCTTAGATGTAGTTATCCAAGTCTACATGGTTGGATACATTATGTCATGGTTACTATTTTTATAGTTATCTAGAATTATTCTAGTGTTATAGAACATAGCTTATTACATCTTGTTAACTATAATCTGTCTTTATTTATCTTGGTTTATTACCATTCCATGTTGCCACTTGCTCATAGTCAAATTGATATTTTGATTGTATCTTTTTTGTGTGTTACAAATTGCTAGTTACTAGTCTAAGGACATGGACATGGTTAGCCTTTGCATGGTAGAGATGCATGTTAGTAGTTTATGATCTCATATAGTTTAATTAAGTAGGATAGCGTCTTGATTGATCAATATCATGACATGATGTTGTGTGATTCTATAAGTAGAATACATACTGCGGGTGTACCGAATTATATCTTGTATGATGCCGACTTGTGTACCTTATGTCTGTGCATGTGTAGGATGTATTGGATAGAAGTTTATGTCATCTTGTTATTCCTACTTGTATATCACATGTTGACTTTCTTGATGTTTGTTATAGTCGACGTGAACTAAGTTATGTCATAGTTATTAGTTGTATTATTTGTAGCATGATGCGATAACTCTCGTGTTACGATCATCCATGCTTAGCACTATTTCTAGTGTATCTATTGTTACATTGTTGTGTCTAGCAATCATTCATACATGTGATCTTCAATGTCTTACAATGTTCTATGTGTGATAGATGTTCTTGCTCTACTTACATATATGCTCTACTTGTCTCATGTTAGTACTATGAGTGTTTTATACTTGTTACAATAGACCCTCACATGATTAGGATAGTTTATTTTCCATGGTAGTTGAGTTATGCCTTCCTCATATATGGTTTTGTGCGCATAGTTTTCTTTGTTGTTTAAGCATGTGGATGTAAACTTATAGCTAATTGCATTCTTAGTGGAGACTGCTTGTTGTTTCTTATTATAATCATGTCCTAGTTTGGTATCTTTCCTTGATCACTTGTATGTTTGATGTTGTGCTATTAGTTAAGACATCCCTATATGATTTTTCACTCATATGCATTTTATTATTATGTCTTACTATGTATTTGTTAATTAGTTTCTACCATAGTATTAGTTTATCTTTGTTATAGAAATGCTTTCTAATAGTTGTTTTGATTGGTTCTTAGTCTTTTCTTTTTGTTAACCATATTAAATATTTGATTTCGTCCAAGTATTTGTTTGTGGTTGATTATTACTCTTAGTCATTTTATGCCTAGAATAGTTGTTCATCTATGTGTTCCATGTGTTGTATAGTTTCTTGTTAATTGTTTGACAATTGAAGTGGTATGATATGTTGGAGATGCTCCTATTGTAAGTGTTTAGGGCTAGACCTAGACCAATTCCATTCATGTCGTTGAATGATGTTTGATTGCTTAACTAGTATGGTTTATCTGGTTGTTTGGTTGTCGTGTAGAATTCTTACTTTGAATTATTACAGAGGTAATGTACATGTTTGGTTGCGTTGACAATTATAAATATTTAGATTATATCTAAATATTTATTTGTGGTTCACTTTTATCTTCTTCATGACATGTAGTGATTGTGTTGTTAAAATGCATAGGATAGTTCCATTCCATGTGTGTTGATTTCATTGTGTTTGTCTTGTAATAGTTTCCTATATGGTTAGTCGAGATGTGTAGTGGGCACTACTAGCTGCTAGTATATATCATAGTTCTTATTAGAACGCTAGTCTTTATCGTCGAGCCTTCCTAAGCCATGTCAATCTAAACCTTGTCAGCTCGTTGAATCCTTTATCTTACCTCCCTATCACACTACCTCATTTTGGAATCTCCATCTTGATCAATATATTGCTATCCATCCAACCTTAATCTGTTTTGGATGTTATTTGGATTTACTTGTGCTTTGGTATTTATTTGTTTTGATTTGCTATCGTTACGACGAGTAGGGAGTGACGATGTTGGACGTGGACAGATTCAAGTTACCGAAGATGGACTCAACAATGAAGGAATGCCTCCCTCTTTGATCATGTTTATCCTATGTTTTACAAAAATGCATCGTATTTTATAACCACTATTGCATGCTATTTTATCTGGTAGCTAGCGTGTGGATTGACACATTACCCTGATCCGCTTGTCGCCTATTTACTTGAGACCTGAGTAGAACTATATAGTAATCTAGTATAGTAGAAATGCTTAGCCATGCTATATTTATTCTATAGGTGCTTATCTGAATGATCTTCGGATCATTAACACTTGAAACTTGTTACTGAGCTTGCTAAGCTAGGCCGGTTGGCCATTGTTGACTTCCTCTACTCTCTTCTACTCTGGGTGAAACTTACCATCTAAGTACTGGCGCGAGCGACAGCTGGATCAAGGATTGAAGGAGCGATTGGCTGCCCTTCACGAGGTGAAGGGGGTAATCCGTCGTCCGTTCCGCATGAGGACCAATAAGTCTTGGATTTGAAGATTGTGACAACCGTAAAACCACATGCTATATGGGCACTGGCTTGGTTAATTAGTTAGTTCATCCTTATTATGGTCATCGCCGTACCGCAGATGGGATAGCTGCCTTGCGAGGAGAACCTTGGCACAAAAGGGGGCAAGGACTGTGAACTGCGGTTACTACCTCGTGAAACCTAGTGGGCATGTCATAATAAGGGTGGGTCTAATGAAAGACCTCGTCACAATCTCCCTGCCGGTATACAAAATGGTGTACTACGCCAGCGGCCACTGGTGGCAACAAGACGAGATTGTGTCGTGTGGGTAAAGGGTACAACCTCTGCAGAGTGTAAAACTATTCGAATAGTCGTGTCCACGGTCATGGATGGCACATGAATCTTTCTTGACATACGGGAACCTATCTTGCTTATTCCCTCTTTGCCCCTATTCTTGGAACCTATGATGGATGTGAGTGGATCGAGGATCCTCACCTTGTTGAAAGTTATGATGGAGAAAATGTTGTTTTCATCTAAAACCGCTTTATCAAACTATTATGATTTTTCAAACAAAACTAGCTTTTATGCAAAAGAACCATACAACCTTCCTTTGAAGCCTCATATAGTTAGTAGGACCCTTTCCCGGGAGGCATGTTGAGTACGAAATGTACTCATGGCAATAATTTTGTTGAACAGAGTTCCATGAAGACGAAGGTGATGATTACGACTACTATGGCGATCCATAGGAGTGAGGTCACGTGGACTACATCGACTTCTTGTGGCTGAGATGGAGTCTCTACGCATTTTACTTTCCGCTGTTTCTTGATTGTAACAAATGTCATGAGACATTTTATATGTATGCCTTATGAAAGATTATGGTACTTGTAAAATCTTTATGTATTCTGCAATGATACTATTTCGCTGTGTTGTCAACAATGATCCTGGGATTGACAATTAAACACAGGAAAGTATGGAATTTTTTTTCGGGTCCTCACATATTATTTTCCATGACGCCAAGGACTCCTACGTCGGTGCTTCGAGTGGGCCAGTCGTGGGCTGGTCAAAGCTTCCAGCGGGTCTCCTGTCTTGACACGCACCAGGTACCCTCATCTGTAGGAGTTGTGGGGACACCCCCTCGTCAGTAACCCCCGAGTGCCTGGGGGACTCGAAGAGTCACGTAGGGACTCAAACCTGTAATCAGTTGTAGTAGTGCGTGTCGCGTTGTTGCGAGCGGTCGCGTGTTGTTCATGAGAGATAGCTTTTAGAGGGATGATAAGCTAAAAGGGCCCAAGGTACTCGATAGGTCGAGCCTTGATGAATTGTTCTAGCGGAAAATACATCAATAGCCCAATCAAGCTCGCGTCCCTCGACATGAACTTGGATACGCCTGGTGTCAAGCAAGGTCTAGGCCGCTGCAGGCCTTACATGATCAATGCTCCAGTTTCAGAAAATATGACTCTAACGCGTCCTTAAGAGGTTAATTTTTCATCATGCATCGCACATGGAACCGTCGGGAGTGAAGTCGCGTTGTGGCAAGTCCCGGCCCTGCGACTGTGCAGCGGGGTCTTACCTACGCGCGAGCTTGCGTGACATCTTGGGTGCAGTGTATCGTAGCCCAGGCAATGTTTGTAGAGGCGTGTGCCAAAATAGAGTGCACCCACTCGGAAAACGATCGAGTGGAATAATAGCGGTCACTTGCGGAGCGTTCGAGTGCTCAGGAAAGGAATATGTACGAGATGCACCCACTCGAAAAGTCGTCGAGTGGACTAGTAGCGTGAGAACCCACAGAGCATCCGAGTTCTCGGGTGGGTAGTCCTTCTGCTTGTCTTTTGGGTCTTGAATGTTAGTGTGAGTAGTAACTCGAACACCTTGTCGCCTGGGCGGGTGAGCACTCAAGCCCTGTAAATGTACCATTTTTTAAGCTTCTGTAAATGTAATGTTCCTATAATTTGAAATTTTTGCTGGATATTTTGCTATTTATAACGCATTACGTGCTATTCTAGCCATTAAATGGATTAAAATTCAGATTAGCATTGCGAGCGACTAAAACAATGCACGAAAATGGTTTGAAAAATCAACATGTGGTTCCTCAGAGCATTGGAAAGTGTTATGCAACGATTGGGATGAAATTTCAAAGATCTAGGCGGCGATATCCAACCGTGAAAGAGACATTCATTCGTTTAAAAATTCCAGAAAATTTATATTAGGTCTGAAAAATATGCAACTTGCCAGGGTGTCATCGTATCATTTCAGTATGCCTGGAATTTTTTTTCAGACGATGGTACAACTTGTATGATGTACACCCTTTAGAAACCAAACTATCCACGAAGAAGATTCGTGGTTTCAAGGTGGAATGAATCGTATTTGAATGTATGTTATCATTTGCTTCATCTTTTGACCTCGAGTTTTTTCTATAATGAACATAGACCCAACCATCTCACGTACTATAATATGATTTTTTGCTGGACAGTTTGCCATTTCTAAAGCATTACATGCATTTATAGGAATTAAATGGATTGAAATTCAGATTATCATTGCAATCGACTAAAACAGTGCACGAAAATGGTTTGAAAAATCAACATTTGGTTCCTTAGTGCATTGGTAAGTGTTGTGCAACGAATGGGATGAACTTTCAAAGATCTGAGCGGCGATATCCAACCGTGAACGCGGCATTCATTCGTTTAAAAATTCTAGAAAATTTATATTAGCTCTGAAAAATTTGAAGGGTGTCAGCATATCACTTCAGTATGTCAGGATTTTTTTGAGACAATTGTATAACTTGTATAATGCACACTCTTTAGAAACCGAATTTTCCCCGGTAAGAGTCGTGGTTTTAAGGTGGAATGAATCGTATTCGAATGTATGTTCTCATCTGCATCATATTTTGACCTTGAGTTTTTTTCTACAGTGAACATAGACCCAACCATCTCACGTGCTATAATATGATTTTTTTTCTAGATAGTTTGCTATTTTTAATGCATTACATGCATTTCTAGGCATTAAATGGATCAAAATTTAGATTAGCATTGCGAGCGACTAAAACAGTGCACGAAAAGGGTTTGAAAAATCAACATGTGGTTCCTCAGTGCATTTGTAAGTGTTGTGCAACGAATGAGTGAAATCTGAAAGATCTAAGCGGCGATATCCGTCCCCGAACGCAGCATTCATTAGTTTAAAAATTTCTATTAAATTATATTAGGTCTGAAAAATATGAAACTTGGCAGGGTGTCATCATATCACTTCAGTATGCCGGGGAATTTTTTTGAGCCGATTGTACTAATTGTATGATGTGGACTCCTTAGAAACCGAACTATATATCCCCAAAGAAGAGTCGTGTTTTCAAGGTGGAATGAACCGTATTCGAATGCCTGTTCTCATATGCTTCATCTTTTGACCTCTAGTTTTTGTCTACAATTAATATAGAACCAAACCATCTCACACATGGTATAATATGAATTTTTTGTTGTATCATTTACTATTTTAGACATAATCAATATAAACCATTCATATTTTCCATAGTTTATATGAAGAAATCGTTTGGGTTGTTGAAAATATCCAAGACTGTCCAATTGACCGACCCGTGGCGCACGCACATCTCAGACATTTTATGGCGTCTTGGAGAAGATTCATTTCTACCCCCACTAGACCATGTAACCAATCACATAGACCATGTCCCCAATCACATCGACCATGTCCCCACCTAGTAGCTTCGCCAGGAAGGATGGTGTGACTGCCTCAGTTACTAGAGCCATCGCCGCCGTCGAGAGCACGACCGCATCCGCTGAGAGGGCGGTGGCGTCGGACCATGGGGTAGTGGTAGCTTTACAGATTGCCACATCAACAACTGAGACGGTGGTTGCAGCTGTTGCTCGTTCTCGAGAAGCCGCCGAGAGAGCGGCCGCAACCACAGAGAGTGCGTCGGCGGCTGTCGGCAGGGCGGCAGCGACAGAGGAGAGGGTGGCGGCAGCATTACAGACCACCACGACAACATCCGGCACAACGTATGCATGTTTCTTAACTACTAGAGCAGCCGTCAACACTGCGGAGTCCGCCCTTGCCCAGATCGACGCCGTTGACGTACAGATTGGGACGACCTCCACAGACTCCAGTCTGCACCCCACGTCAGAAGGGTTGGCCGACGCGACGGCCGAGATGGTCTCCGACGACGCGGATATGGACGCCATGGTTCCCTGTAAGGCCCGATATGCGGTACTGTTCCAGATCTAGATGTTTCCATCCAGATCCGGGGAAGAAGCACATATTGATCCCACCGCGACATACGACACCGTCATATTCCCCGGATTTCCAACATGGTATCACAACATTACAACTACAAGGATACAACATCTCATACAATCGGCATACAACTGCACTAATACAATACAACAGCGGGCTATATATGTCTAAGTACAGACTACAATCAAATGCCAAGTGGCAAAAGAGAAAAGACATCGCTCCCATAAACACACGGGTGCAGGCCCTCCGCCGGGATCCGCAACTAGGCGTCGTTGAGTCTCCACGTGAAATGTCGATCACCATACCTGTTGTCGATCAAGAACCCTAAAAAGAGTTTGGGGGTAGTATCATGAATACATAAGTAACCAGCATCCAACTGTAGTGGTCAACTGACCTAGCAAGGACTTCATCACTCGTCATTCTAGGATAACTAGTAGTTTACGGTAAGATGGGGTAAGTGGTGAGGTTGCTGCTGCACTAGTATTTATGAAGTGGCTAACGATCTAGAGAGTAAGATAAGAAGCCAAGCATTTGATGAGGAATCTCCTCCAACAAGTCTGCTATCCACCTACTTACGCAATGCTAACACCTATCCTATCATTGTCCTCCTCTTCGCATCAAAATGAAGAAGAAGCAGTCAAGGCACACACACATTGATCAAGTTATTAAGGTTATCTCAGTTGATGTTGTCTATGAACAAGGAGTAGGTCTCAAGTCGTCCATAACCGTGGACACGACTTCTCGAAAAGATTTAACCCTGCAGGGGTGTACCAACTTCCCATTACAAGGCTCCGCACGCACGCCCATCTCTCTCAGTCAGGCCCGTCAAGTCCCTCGAACTAACAACGCACAAATCCGTGTGGCCCCCGGGGAGTCGACACCCAATCCAAAATCCGGTCACGCTCTCGGATCGGACTCTTCCGTCTGCACGAGGTCGGGGTAACTAACCCAAACCATGTGGGCAGCCCCATAGCTTCCAGGTGTGGACCAACAAGAGAAACCATGTCTCCACTGGCCCAAGTTGTTTGAAATCTGCCGGCCGCGGACCAGTCACACACACATTACAAATGGTAAATCAGCTTGGGCCACCACTAGAAATGTTTGGAGCTAGGTAGGTAAGAAGAGGGGAACCCATAGCATCCCACACGCGGTTAGGAACGCTCGTCAAGAGACACAATGCTCGGAACTCGGGTCCTAGGTGACTCGAATGGAACAAAGCATCGGGGCGGGATAGCCTAGACCTTCCATACTTCGTCGAGTATAGTCAAAATTTATAATAATCACATCCTCCACAATAATATAATAGTGTGATAGCCCAATCCATGGAGTAACAGGGTAACATTCGTAGCATCCTAAGCATGCATACTAAGCAGGGGCTGAGCAACGAGCAATAGTAACATAGAAGTACATGGTTTGCTGGGAGGGGACATGGATGTATCGGTTTAAGAGAGGCGGTAAACAGGTGGTAGGATCAAACATCGAACCTATCCTAGACAACATGCGAACCGCTGGTTATAATAGAATGGATCATAAGTAATGTATAGTCCTTTCCTGTTGATAAGTCGGGTTCTGAAGGTGTAGTCGATCGCAAGCTCGCATCGTCTCCGAGAATATCCGCAGGAGCACACAAGAAGTAAACATTGGAAAGCAATCAATGGAGATACCACTATCACTACGGAGCAACACAAGCAAGAAATGAACAAACAAGCATGGTCAAGTATGATGCATGTCATTTTAATTTCATGGCATGAACATAAGAACGAGTAAGTTTAAATGAAGCATCGAAAAGCAAAGGGTGCAATGCTACCGACAACCTTCATATGCATTAGGTAGGTGGTTAATGAATCCAAAGGATTCCTTGTTTTAAAGTTGGTATGATGCATGATCACGGCATATGCAAAAGACGAACATAATATTAGCAAGAATTGCCCACACATGAGAATAAAATTCGAGGTGGGGTTCCTCAACATAACATATATGAGAATGACATGGCATATTATGATGCAACTAATGCAATATATTTCAATCAATTAAATAAACCGCGAGATTATACTACCAAAAGCTACGGTGAACGGAGAAACTATGATGCCCGAAACACAACAAGGAAAAGAACGGAAGGGTTGCACCATGTGCAACATACAAGGGTTTGTGTGCAAAATGCACCATCACCAAATAATGCTAGCTCAAATGGAAAAATGAACATCACCATCTTATTCCTCATATTTTTCTACCCCAAAATCATGTATGACATGATTTATTTGGAGCAAGGATGCACACGCTACTAACAATGCAAAAAGAGGGAAGATTTACTAGATTCAATTAATTCAAATTAGTTAAACAGGAAAAAGGGGGGAAAGTCTCCACGGGTTGGCTTCGGCCGATTTGTCCCAAACCCTCGCGGTGCAGCCCTCTATGGAGCGCCCACGAGCGAATAATGCAACTGGGCCAAGCCCAACTCACGCTGGAGCAAAACAAGGCAAAGGCGAAGAATGCAACTGGGCTGAGCCCAACTCACGCTGGAGCAAAACAAGGCAAAAAAGGGAGGGTTTAATTCGGTCCTACGGGGGATCGAACCAGGGACCTCGCAGATGCAAGCCGTGAGCTCACACCACTGCACCACTTGGAAGATTTGTGACATTAAACAAAACTAAAGCTGTATGACCAAATAGAGAGAGCTAACTGAATGACACTGACAGAAAGAATTCAGACAGTGCAACCCACGGACTTTCGGCGACCGTCGGCTACAAGCCTCCAGAGATTCGTCGGCGTTGCTCTTCTACTTGCCGAGACCTCCCAGAACAAAAAAATGCCGCGATCTGACACGGAAACACAACACAGACAAACCGTCACGCGAACAGGATCGCTACTGGACGCGCTCAGATCCTGCTCAGGCGTGCACTGCATCGCGAAAGACATCCAAATACACGCGCACCACACCGTGGGCTAGCCGGCGACACGCACGGCTTGAGCTCGCTGCCGGAAACGCGGCAGACGGCGGCACCTAGCTACGCGCAACACCTAACTCTCGGGATCTACAGCGACTACTCGAAGCTCACCTTGAGGAGGTCGGGGGCGAGCTTGATCACGCGGAGGAGGACGGGGACGACGTCAGGGAACAAGATGTCGGCTTGACAATGACGTGGATGAAGACGTCCGCGACGGGGAGGAAGACGCCTTGGCTCGGGGAAGACGGAAACGACGGGGAAGAAGACCTCGACGAGCTCCTGGACGTCGAGGAAGACGGTGGCCAGTGAATTCGAGCTACTCGTCGCCAGCCATGGAGGGACGAGGGAACCTCGAGGCGTCGATGGTGGTGGCGGCGGCAGGAGAGGGAACCCTAGACGAGGGGGGGGGCGCGGGTCGAGTAGAGAGGCTATAAGGGGATGCTAGAGAGGGGCTGCCATGAGGGCTCCACCTCCTCCCCTCTGCCATGGCGTGGAGCGTGTGAGGAGGGGGACCTCCATGTGCAAGGGGAAAAAGAAGAAGGAGGAAACGGTTGGGTTGGGGAAAAAAAGAAAGAGGCCCAAAAGGGCTAGGAGGAAATATGTGCATTTATTCTTTTAATAAAAAGAGAGCAGAAAATGCAATAGAATAAATACAAGTGAATGTTCAAACATCATATAAAAATATGATTCCTCATCCAAAAGGTTTATAAGAAATTCATAAAATGATTTGGGTAAAAATATTTAAGTAATTCAAAGGCATCTAAATTTATTAAAATGCCACTTTGAACTACAACAGATTTTCCGGACATGATCAAATCATGGTATTTTGCATGGACCTTTTCTCATGGCAAAACACGATGGATTCCAAAAGACCTTGCTTCGATGATCAAAGGTGATCACAGAAGAAAATGGAAAAGGCTAGAGAAGTAACAAGTGGAAGAATTGGAAATAATCCTGTAAAGTAATCATAAAAATGCTTGGGCATTTTTCTGTCACATGGATTATGACAAAGATTAAATGTGCAAATTATTATCGCCAATGGGTAAAATAAAAGTGCACATTTTTCTGTATTTTTCTAGTTTTGGGATGTTACATTCCCCTTCCCCATGAAATCTCTTAGCGCGAGTACGAGCATCAGCTGGAGGCGGTTGAAGAGCTCCAACGGTTCATCGAGGAATCGACAACGTTGTACCAAAGGGAGCTTTGGCACCGCCACTATCGCGAGCATTACGACGACGAACTGGTCGACCATGATGGAGACGGCGACCTTAGCATCGGATCATCGACATCCGAGGACGTTACCGACGCCGACGCTGACAACGATGACACCGAGATGACGTCATCACTAGTCGTCAATGTCTCCTCCAACGATGATGCGTAGGTCCTCCGGATCCCTGGGTGCCAGCCGTGGTCTTTGCTTAATCACTGATAGTATTGAAGTCTGTGTTTATTGTCAATGTTAATGATAGCTCCCTTTGAAGTACTTTACATGCTCCATTTAGTTATCAGAAGCATGGGTGCTGCTTCATTAGTTTCCTTAAATTAACAGATACTGTTGTTCTTATGAAACGCACGATGTGCTTGACCTGGAACTGGGAAAATTTGAGCGAATTTCCTATGTTCTAAATCGTACAAAATGGCTAAATAAGAAGGTAACTTTGGGATATACCGTGATCACAATCAATTATTAAGATAGAAGCGTTTGCGATGAGGTTTTTTGGCGGCACTTTACCCGCGCATATAGTGAATTTATTTTCCAGCCACGCAAATATAGAGCCTCCCCCCTTATTTTCCCTTTTGAACACACATTCCCAATTTTCTTGTTCAAACACCCCCTGCACATTTCCCCCCTTCCTAAGCCCAAGCCTTCCTCGCCGGCCTCCTCGCTGACGACACCCCTCCCCTGTTCTCACCCCATAGACGTAGTTAGTTAAGATCCAACACAACTCTTTTTGTCCACACCGATGCCACGACCGCCGGCCCGACACGTCCCATCCAAATTACCACCACCAATTCCCACAAACCCCAGGTCCTACCGTTTTCTATGGTCCAGGCGGCATGGCCTGGAGCTCAAGGAGCACTTGGTCGTGGAGAGGCAAATCGCGGCGCACTCGCTGACGAGGCCGCGTTAGCGTCCATGCGCGCAGACCCTAAGATCCTCGAGGAGCACATGGTCGTCGAGGCCACATTGAATGTGTAGCGCAACGACGCTGCCTCAAGGTTGTCTCCTTTGTGTAGCAGCTCTTGGTGTTTTTTCAACGGCACCGTCGGTGCCTACGACAAACCCTACGTTGTGTTTTCTCAGCGTGCGCGTGCTTAGATGAACTCTAGATCCAGCAGGTTGGTGAACCACACCGACCATGAGCAGGGCACCCACGACGTGCAGATCTCGCCCTCTAATGGGAAAGAGACCATAATCATCTCTGATGACGATGAGAAGTAGCTCGTTTCAGCTTACCTAATGACTGTGTTCAACTAGCCAGCTTATGCTTAGTTCATTATCTTCGTTTTCCCTTTTCAATGTAATGCCATTATGTAATATGCTCTTCAATAACACTTTGCAATGTGATGTCATGTTAGAGTTGTAACATGATGTTCAATTTCACTCTTTATTTTGTGCAATTCTTCAAGAATAAAAGTGGTATGAGCAATCTGTTGTGATTAATTATTCTCCGGTTTCTGATCTGATCGCATGAATGGAAGAGGCCAAGGCAGAATATACAAATGGGCTTCCTGCAGAGCAGGGAGAAACAGAGCAATCTGCAGATCAATTAAGAAAAATGACTACTCCGCTGCCATGCTAAACCTATATGTTTACTTATTCCCAGACATTCGTGGCTATGTCATGTGTGGCATACAGGCGGTGGTTCATCCCTTCTATCTATATGTCGGTGTGCTTAGCTCTGCATCACGAGTCAAGTTAAACTCGTTCTTACAGGTGGAAGGATGTATATTGTAATATTGTAGGTGCAAGAATGCTTATTCCATTCACCATTGATTTCAAAGTCCTAACAGTAGATATAGTTGCTCCCTTTTGTTGCAACAAAAAATTGAAGAACGAAACCGCATTGTACCTGAAAATCAATCATCAATATTACTCTTGTCCCGGGTTAATTTGAGCAGCTATGATATCGATGAGCCCATCACATATTGAACTGGAAGAACATCCCGCGCGTTGCAGCGGAAATTTCTATTAGAAGTCTACAATGTAAATTGAAAGGGTATGAAATGCATGTAAATAAAGTCAATGACATGTACATATGGTTGGCTAAAATAGTATGCACAAATATATCTTAGTGAGGTTTTGTTAGTGGATGACATGGACAAATGATTGGCTATTATAGTTGGTGAGGTGGACAGCTTGGATGTTGAGATAGACACTATAAATGCATCTTAGTGGGATTTTTCCTTTATAAGAGAGATATATATATATCATTCATTATATGTTTTTGCGATCATATAACTGCTCAAAGTACCCAGGACGAGAGTAATATTAACGAATGTTGGGAATTTACGATGTTGTTTACTTCTTCCAAATTTGTTGCAACAAATTAGATTAACTAAATTTATGAACAGAACTTTGGATTCGATGGGTGGAAAAATCTTGTATTTACAGCTCCACTATACCCAGTCCTTCTACTTATATGAATGAGTCATACTTGACTAATGATGCTCGCAAATGATGCTAATTTTGCTAACAGTAAATCACTTTATGCTATCGACCGCCGATGAAGCTTAAGCTAGTTTCATGAAGAATTTTTCTATCTTTAAAGTCCCTCAGCTGATCTTCTACCTCATTTGTCTTCCACCCGAGGTCGTTTGCTTCCTCATTTCTATTACTTCTTTTGTTAAAACCAAAATATAATGTTCTTATAATGCAGCTTCTACGTATGTTTTGTTGTGTCACTTATGAGTTTTTCCTTATTTTGCAAGGAACACACTGAGAGGGGATCACAGGCAGCCAGAATACTGGCACAATGATAGCAACTTTATGGAAGGCAATTTTGCTGAAGGTAAAGCACTTCATGCTTCCAGCAGCCCATGAAGTTTAAGCCACCCGGATGAAGAAATATGTGTTCTCTAAAATGCCCCAGA
Organism: Bromus sterilis; assembly: GCA_950022295.1. Lineage (NCBI taxonomy): Eukaryota > Viridiplantae > Streptophyta > Magnoliopsida > Poales > Poaceae > Bromus > Bromus sterilis. The sequence goes on from OX465595.1 coordinate 185,700,276, forward strand.
TGATCTGCTACCTCTTTCCTCAACCCCCGTGGTTAATTATTTGCATCCTCTGGATCATATCTCCGCAACGGTCGCAGGTTGTAGGGTGGTGTTATGTTTGAAAATTGGTGTAATATGGTGATCTTTCCGTGAATTCCATTATGCCAGAGAGGTAGCAGGACCAAATTTGATAGTTGAGCTCAACAAAGTCTCGGATGACACGTGTCAAGATTGATTTTGTAGATCAGTTCACTGTCACTATAATATACAGTACTCCCACATATGTGACATTCTGCAAAAAATAATAGCTGCAAGTTTTTTCTACTTATCTTAACGCTATGAACAGAACCTTGAAAAAAGAGGTAGTAATTTTTCTTGTGTTCTGCAGGGCTGTGACACCACATGCCATTGGCGATCCCGTCAATGACACCATCAATATTCACCTTCCACTTCAACATATTTGTAGATTAGGTTCATCTGTTGTGTTAGTTTTGAAAGATTTTAGATGTCGGATGCCAAATTTATTGCTCAATTATGTAATGTGATGTTAGCTGTAAAATCTTGATGTGTATTGCGGTGTAAGTTATGAAAAATATACTGTGTGATGGTTGATATGAACGTGCTTTTATTACATTCATTTAATGATGTGATTATTGCGTAATATTCTCGTTTCTTTATTTCGTATTACTTTCCAGACGCTTACATAATTATGCTGCTTAGTTATGATTTATATTATTTCACACGTTTTTGATATAAATTCGTCACTGATGACTGTGTACAACACACACAGTTCGATTAGAATGAGCGTTTGGGATTTAATTCTATTTCCACACCATATTTTATTCACGGTCGTTTGTAATGTGCAACGAAGAGCACACAGTTCGATCAGGAAGAGGCGTTTGCGATTCAATTATCATGCCACACAAGCATTTGTGCACAACTGTTTGTTTAGATCTGAAGAACAAAAACGTAGTCTCTGGATTAAACGTATGCTATGGGTTCAAAATCTCAGATGGACATTCGTGTTAAGTGTTTGCGATGAAAAGGTCAACACAAACGTTCGATTTATCATGTGCGTCTGCGCGGACTAGTCCATAGGCAACGGTTTCTGGCTATCATGTGTAATAGGAACCCCTATCCTAATCGAACGCAAGGCAACGGCTCTGATTCCCGTAGGAGATAGGGGTAAAAAGCCGTTTGGATAGCTATCGCGTGCACTAGTGAGATTTGCTTGGTGGTATGTTGTCGTGGACCTGCACACAAGAACGCAAATAACTTTTTTCCCAATGATTTCATAGTGGTTGTCAATCTCTCTGGCCTTGCTGTTTAGAGAGGATCAAAACACAACGGGGTAATAATAGTTGTGCGTTTGAAAGGAAATAAAGAAGTAAACGAAAGAGGTGTAAACTATGATGATAATATGGACCGGGGTGCCATGACTTTCACTAGTGATGTCTCACTCCCAAAAAACATTCGACAACTATGTTGCATAAACAAATTACAATTGGACAATTGACATGATTATAAACACACCACAATGCTAATTATGATACTTAGAAGTAAAGAGGCTCAATCGTATGGGCATTACACCAAAACAAGTAGATCATTTATTCATCAGCATCTACTCACTAATCATCCACCTTGAGATATATATCCAGAACATCTCGCTGGTATTAAGTTGCGAACCCCAACCAAATTGTAAGCTCAAATCAACGGACAACTGCCTTATCAATCTATGTGTAATGTAAGCAATCCTTATAATACGTAGTCATAAGCACCACTATTTTACCCCTGGTTGCAATAACACATTTCCTAGTCTCATTTTTCTATCACTCAAGCTAGACATCGGGAGGCATGAACCCACAATCAAGCATAACGCTCCCTCTTGTATGTCACAACCCCAAGTTAGGTAAGTGCTAGGGTTTTATTGTGCCTTTGCATCATGCCAAAAATTCAAAAGAAAATTCAAAAATGGGGAAGCAGAAAGCCCTGAGAAATTAATTCAAATGGCCAGATAAAAATCTTTTTCCAAAAATCATTTGAATATTTGGAAAATTCCTATAAATGATGGTGATCATTTTAAAAGTGGTTTGGGTATTTTCCCATGCCCATGGAATATTCTAAAATTCAAACAGTGCTCTGGAAATTAAAGTTTACCCCTATTTGTATTGGAATTCAAATGTTTTGAATTTCAAAAATGCCCAAATCCTAAAAGTGACTAGCTACTGGTCACCTAGTATTTATAAAATTAGTTGGGCATTTTTATAAAATGTTTTGGTATTTTTACCAGAGCAAAACAAAAGGCAGAAAAAGAAAACAGAAAGAAATAAGAAAAGGGACTTACCTGCGAAGAAGCCCATCTTATCCCCCCGGCCAGCCCAGCCCACCAGCGCCCACTGTCGTCTTCCTCAAGCAGCTCCGTGGCGAGCCAGGGCGCGCCGTGGACGCCACCTCGACGTCGAGGGCCATCCAGGCGACCCCGAGGCTTATCCTCTCACCGTGGAGACCGCCTAGACGTCGTGCTTCCTTTCCCTCTCCTCGCAACCTCTTTCCCCCACTGCTCCGTTCATTTTCGCCGTCACCCGAGACCACGCCGGAGCGCCGACGAGGAGAACGCGTGTCCAACGGCAGCCATCCGCCGCACGAGTCTGTCCAGTGGGATCCCCGCCTTCATCTTCATCACCGTGCGGAAGATCGCGACTCAATTCGACCCCGAGCCGCCGGATTCGACCTTGAGTTCTCGCCGGCCGCCGAGAAGACCACCGCCAAATTCGTCGTCGTTGAAGCCTCCCCGTCTCCACCGCCGGTGCCATCGCATTCACCACCTTCTGGTGAGAATTTCCCCTCGCCTTGCAGCTTCCCGCTCCTCCTCTAGCCAGCTCCACCATGAGAGCAGAGCTCTGCCGCCGCCATGGTCGACGCAGCGCAAGCTCTGGTGCCCCTGGCATTGCCCCAGTGCACGCATTTGGACCCTGGCCTCGTCAGCTTTTGAACGCGACACTAGTTGGCCCAAGCCATGCACCACAACCGCACGCCCGAGCTCGCCGTGGTTCTGTCGCCGCCGAGCTCATCGCCGCCGTCGCCCCAGACCCTCCCCCGAGCCCCTGTTGCCACCACTCGACGTGGACGACCTCCAGGAGCTCGCCCATGCCCTCCGTTCCCCTTCCCGTGCCCGGAACTGCATTCCGGCGAAGTTCCGGCGAGGCGCCGCCGTCCCAGAGCTCACCGGCGACAACCCCGGCCATTGTGGCCTAAACTCACCCAGCTAACCTACCCCTAACCCACTGACTACTGGGCCCCAGCACCCCTAATCCCTCTCTGTTAATTAAACAAAGAGGATTAACTCTCTCTGCCACTGACATGGCTGGCCCACCTGTCAGCCCCCCCCACGCCAGTATGATGTCAGCATGACGCAGTAAACATAAAAACAGATTAAAAAGAATTACAGAAATTCCAGAAAATAGCCCAAACTTTGGAAATTCATAGAAAATTTATATTAACTCCAAATTGGACAAATAATATATGAAAAATGATCAGGAGAAAATAAGCTATCCAAATATCCAACTTTCAACTTTGTTTGAGTTGAATTTAACTTGGGACCAGTAGCATTTGTCATTTGATTTAATTGGAATTTATTCAAATTAAATTCAAATGCTTTTGTAACTTTGACCTTGGAAACATGCTACTTTTCATCCACATATCAGAGACATTACTTCAACTTTACCACATCACTTCATGATCAACATTTTCAAATGAACTTTCATGCATTCAAATGCATTTGAAATTCATCGATAAATCAAATGGAGTTTGAATTTGCATTTCAAATGCAATATACTCCTTTTAAATAGAATGCTCAACACATCAGTACCATGAACATCACCATTACAATCTTGATCATATGCTTGTGCATTGTACATTATGTTGATCCTATGATTGTCATGTTGCTGATAGAAGTGGAGCCGGAATCCGAGATCACCACCTTCGTTGAAGACCCAGTGACTGATCCTCGTCAGCAAGGCAAGCAAACCCCCTTTGATCATGTCTATAAAATCCCAATTCCCTCTCAGTCTCGCTTATGCATGTTTAGGAGATCACCTTGTATCGATTCTACCGCATAGTTGAACCCATATCCGATGCATGACCTATCATCTTGTCACAGTAGTAAGCAAACCACAATCCTAGCCGACATAGGAGTTGACTGATATCATGTGGCCCCTGCAACTGTTACTGCTTATTGCATGCTTAGAGTTTACAATGAGGATGTTTTTGATGTGAGTCGGGATGATAGTGAACATGGTGTTGATGAAAGTGAAACTATGTTGGTGAATCTACCCTAATACAAGGTGAACGATGAGAGGCTGTGTAGGAGTACACAATGGGTTGTCTCGTTGAACACCGCCCTAAGCCCGAGTTCTTGTGTGGTGATCCAAGACGAAGAGTACTACCACATGTTGGGCACATGGACCCCCGCTCAACCTACTAACTCACCCCTTCTCAGTTCAATGAGTCGCATTAGTTCGGAGTTCTGGTAGGTCTGTGGCACGGTCTGCGAAGTGGAAGAACGGCTATTCAGACCGTCTTGGGACCCTGCACACATCTTCTGGGACCACATCGGTAAACCGGTCGGGTTCACGATGTGGATTCCAACCCAGATAGGCGTCTCCATTGAATTTGAGTTGGCTGTGAGGTAAAAGTTGTGGGAATTATCCTCGCCGGCACCTCTTGAACGGTGTCGAGTACAAAGCCCGTAACTGATAGTTTCATGTGTGTAGCAGTACACCCCTGCAGGGTTAATAAACTATTCGAATAGCCGCGTCCGCGGTAAGGGACTACTTGGAGAGCTGTGCTGGATTATTAGACAACTTGAACTGCATACTTCTAAAACTCGCAAGATAAGCGTGAGTGCTATGGTGTGCTTCTCGTGGGGAAGTCGAGGAAGTAACCATAGTGGTGTAATTGGTTGAAGAGATGTAGTGGAATCGTGTACGCTTCTTACCTCAAGTCTGGTACTCGTAGTTCAGGACTAGCCAAGTCAAAGCTGGCACTTCTGCAAGTGAAACCCCACCTCCCTTTACCTTGATACATGTGCATGAGTAGTATAGCTCCTATGTAAGTCTTGCTGAGTACGATTTTGTACTCACGTTTGCTTAATCTATGTTTTAGATGAAACCATCGACCCCGATGGTGGCTTCTACCCGAAGCTCAAAGAATGAAGACTTAGACCAAGACCAAGCTAGTGTAGTCCCAGTCAGACGACTGGTTCCCTCGTGGAGGCCTTGTTTTTAGATAAGGCTTCTCTAAGCCATTTGTTAAACTTGTCTGTACTCAGACCTACTTTGCTTCCGCTTGTCTGTTGTAATGTTGCATCACATGCTTGTGATCTCTGTTTGCACTCTGTAAGAGTTATCAATAAAGTATATACTTTGTAGAGAATTGCAATGATACATGCTGTTCATACAAGGCATGTGTGCTGCGTGTATGTTTATAACATGCATGTCTTAGTATGGGTTTTCGAGACCTTAGTTGTGATCTGGGTGGCGGTCTTTTATACACCAAGTGGCCCTTAGATGTGCGCAGCTTGGGGCATCGCGATGCGATTGCTCGAGACTCCGTCTCGTGCACACTTTGATGTATGATCGAGCCCACCCTAGACCCCGACTAAGTGATCGGGCTGGAGTAAGTCTAGTATGGTTGAGGCGACTTGTCTATGAGTATGGGAGTTCACCACCCATATCATTTAGACTTGTGTGCGGACGATGAGGACCCATTTCAGTTGATCATCCGGCCTGGATGGGATGCCCCTCACGTTCGATGCTTTCCGAGAACGTTCTGTGCTTGGCCTTGTCTGCTTAGACAAGTGGGTACGGTTCTCGGCTCTCCATATGATTGTGTTGTAGCGAGGCTTGCATACGCTAACCCCGGGTCCCAACATTGTAGTTGCAATCTACTACTTGGACAAAGCAACAAACGCAACAGAGAACATGCAAGACTACTCATAAACTAAAATAAAAAGGTAAACCAAATATATTACTCATCACAATCTGAACATAATCTCATAATCCATCGGTTCTCATAAAACACAATATAACAAAGTAGGAATTCATACATAGATGCCTTGATCGTGATAGGTAGATCACAATGGCTAAACATTGAAGCACAAGATTGGAGAGTCACATAACTACTTGTCATGGACCCATGGTCCAAGGGGGACTACTCACGACGCATCCCGGAGGCGATCATGGTTATGGAGAAGCCTCTGAAGGTAAATCTTCCATCCGGTAGGGTGCCGGGACAGGAATTCAGGCAATCCCGAGATCGGAATCACGGTGGCGGGGGAACAAAAGGTCTTCTCGCGGAACGGGTGTCTATCTCTAGGTTTCTGGGACGAGGGCTAAATATATGCCAAAGGTGGACCTGGGAGTTGTCCACTGTCCCAGGCGACCATGTGGCCCGCCTCCGACCCTCCTTAGGGCTTCTGGAGTCTTCCGAGTTGAATATTTTTTTAGGTATTTTCAGGATTTTTTTGAGCACTTTTATTTACACCTTTTTCCGCAATGCACAAACAAAAACAGATAGAAACTGGCACTGGGCACCGAGTTAATAGGTTAGTCCAAAATATGTTCTGAATGATATGGAAGTGCATAAAAAACATATAGCAATATCACCAAAATAATCATGGAACAAACAAAAATTATAGATAGATTCGGGACGTATCAGTGTTCAATTCGTCGAACCGAATTTCTTGAGGACAAGCAATATGCTAAGCTTGGGGAGTTGATATTGAAATACCAATGATGTGACGGGAGGGGGTCAATGATTGATACGTCCCAAACGTATTTATAATTTCTGCTTGCTCCATGCATGTTTTGTGTGATATTGCTATGATCTAGATACACTTTCATACACTTTTGATCATATTTGGACTAACTTATTAACTTAGTGCACCACAGTACCAGTTCCTTTTTTCTGCTGTTTTTTTATTTCAGGTTTCCCCCATATTAAAAATGCTCCAAAAATTCGGGAAAAAATCAGATAAAAATCAGCGTACCGGAAGCTTCCGGAAACACCCGGGAGGGGCCAGAGGGGACCCACCAGGGCCCCAGGCGCCCTCCCGGCGCGCCCTAGGGTGGGGCCGCGCCAGGCGCCTCCTGGCTGCCCCTTACGCCTATATATTCTTCGTGACGTGAAACCTCCAAAGACAGAACCCTTTTTCGCGATCTTGTCTCTGTTTTTCCGCCGCCGCGCTTCCAAGATCGGGAGCACCAGCAGACCTCTTCCAGGCACCCTGCCAGAGGGAGGATTGACCTCTGGGAGCTTCCTCTCCACCAGGGACGCTTCCCGGATGATCCGTGAGTAGTCTACCTTGGACCATGGGTCCGTGATCAGTAGCTATGTGATGTTCTCCTCCGCTGTTTGTTCTTCATGGTTTAGACCTCGTGACCTGCCCTACATGATCGAGACACATATGTAATATTCTGTTGTTGCTATGATGAGTTTGCTGAGATCTGATGGATATCAGACTATGTTCAGTATGTGATTGAGTAATATATTTGGTTCTTATCTTTTATATTTTTGTTCCTAAGTAATTCTTGCATGTTCTCCGTTGTTGTTTATTGCTTTGGCCAAGTAGTAGGTAGTGACTCCAAGAGGGAATGTTATACTCGATTGTGGGTTCATGCCCCCTGATGACACGCTTGAGTGACAGAAACATGAGTCTAGGGGATGTGTTGTTGCCACAAGGGGGAAAACAATGGTGCTTGTAACCGTTGTTGCAAGGATTGATTACTTTACGCAAAGTGCTTTTTAATGCAGTTCTCTGTTGCTTTGGGTTTACACTTTGGGTGGGGCTCGCAACTTAATACAAGCGAGATGTTCTGGATAGATATCTCAAGGTGGATTATTAGTAGTAGATGCAGTTGGATTCCGGTCTACTTATTTTGGCGTACCGCCCATACTTTTGAGCCTCGTTCTTTCTTTGTAGCATAGTTAGCATTACGGTGCGTTTTTAATCCTGTCAATTGCCCAGCTGTGATTTTTTTACCTTGCATAGAAGTTTTATCGTCTTTTGGGAGAGATACATCACTAGTGAACATCACGGGACCCCGGTCCATATTCTCATCACTGTTTACACGCTCTTTTATTTTCCTGCTTTTAATTTCTAGCTGCTATCATTATTACCTTTTATCTATTGCATTGATCCTTTGTTAACGACAAGGACGGAGAGATTGACAACCTCTCTGTACTCATTGGGAAGCAAAGTTATTTGTGTCGTGTGCAGGTCCAGGTGAAGTAAACAACCTTGAGTTGTGAACGACGCCATTGTTCACTTCACCACCTACTTATCATTATCGAAGTCCTACTGGTCGACACTCTCAACCTTGGTATCTTCACCTAGGGAAACTTGCCTCTACTCTACATCTCAACCTTCCACTTGGGGTGACCAACGAGGATAGAGTATCAAGCAAATTTTTGGCGTTGTTGCCGGGGACTCCGACTTCCAAGATAGGGGAGTTGCACACTATCTTTTACCTTTGCTTTTTAGTCTTGTTAGTTTACTTTCCAGTTTTTACCTTTGCTTATGTTTCTTTATGGAAAACAACAAAAAATGAGAGAGCTTTATGAGCTCTACCTTGAATTCGGACATGAAGTGTTTGAATAGAAAATAAAAAGCCTATGGAGCTTTATTATTTGCATAACACTCATGTTAGTAGCAATGTCATCAGTATGTCTTCTTTGAATAATTTTGATGCTAGTGTATGCAAAGTTATAATCTTGGGGATGCTACGCTTGATGAGGATGATATTTTTAGCCCCCCAAGTTTTCATGAGGAAATTTATTTTGATGATACCTTGCCTCCTATCTATGATGATTATTGTGATGACACTTATGCTATAAATAATAAATTTTTACAAGTGTATCATGATAAGAATGATTCATGTGATAGCTATTTTGTTGAGTTTGCTCCCACTACTATTGATGATTTTGCTTATGAGGGGAGTAATAAATTTTCTATGCTTGTGGATCATGATGCCACTGAAAATTAATATGAGAAAGGGAGGCATTGCTTCACATATCTCAATGATATTAAACTCCCTCTCTCCATGATGAAATTTTTGAAGTTATTCTTGTTCCACCTTCCTATGCTTGTCTCTTTGTGCTTCTTTTATTTATTTTCTTACAAGATTACTAGGCATAGGAAGTGGGTTAGGCTTAAATGTGTTTCATATTTGCCTTTTGATGCTCTCTTTTGCTTCAAATCCTTATTCTTACGAGAGCACCTTTGAAAATCTTCATGCCTAGCTTAAAGGCGTAAAAGAAAGCGCTTGTTGGGAGGAAACCCAAGATGTTTTTACTTATGTTTTTAGTGGTCTTGATGATTGTTACTACTGTAGCAACATCATTGTATCTTTATTTTCAAGCTTTGTGCCAAGTTCTAGCCTCTTATGATAAGGGAAGAAAAAGTTGTGACATGTTGTCGAGAAAATAGATTATGTCTGCTTGACGGAAAAAATCAAAACAAATCACGAGTTCATATTTTTAGCTGAATTGTTTACACATCATTCTATATACAATTGTGAAATTTTCATATGTTCTGTGTTTTTTATTTGAGTTTCAGAAATAACCCCAAAAAATTCTTTACTACCTGCTGTTCTGTTTTTCACAGGTTCTGCTAGGTTTGTCTTTCTTCACTTTTACAAACCTTAAGCTTTCTTTTTGTTTGAAAAAACTTTTTGAAATCTTTAGAAACATTAGCTCTTCAAGAATATCTTTATTTCCAGTGGAGAATAATTATTTTATTAAGGGTACTAACCTCTCTAATCACCTTATGATGAGTTATGTATGAAGGGAGTTTTCAAGTGTGCGAGGGAAGATGATGAAAGAAGATCCGGGAGTGTCAAACGCTCAAGCTTGGGGATACCCCCATGCATCCCCAATAAATATTCAAGGAGAATCAATCGTCTAAGCTCGGTGATGCCCCCGTGCATCCCCTTCTCCATCAACAATCATCAGTTCGTCCTTCGTCTCACTATATTTTTATCACTTGATGCGTTATGTTCTATGCTTGGAGCGTCTCGCTCTTAGGTTTCCTTTTTAGTTTTCGTTAGCTTTGCTTGCTGTTCATAACAAGTTAGACCCCAGCTTACTTTGTGTGGGAGAGAAACACACTCCACTCCAATCTAGAACACACCATAGGATTTTCATGCTTATCTTTTCTCTGTTGTGTGTTCTTTATCTTTTCGTAGCTGCTGCCATGTTTAGTTTTAGTTTTAGTGTTTGTCTTTAGCAAATGTTTAGCTTTTGTTTAGTTTGTTTCTGGAACTCTCTTTAGTTTTCATGTTTATCTTATTAAGAGAATTGGTTGTTGCACTGAGTTGTGTCTTGTCTTGAAGTAGGTAATTGAGGTTGCTATTCAATTGTAGTAGTAACTTGCAATAGTTTTGAGGTATTGATGTGAGTAATGTTTGAACTTATGGTGTCAAGAGCTTGTGACGCCCTCGATTTACGATCATGTACAGTAATCATACACGCAGGGTACATGATCGAGATCAAGGTGCCACGGTGAGAATATCACAGCACAACAGTAAACACAAAAGGATAAACCAAATATATTACAATGAAGTGGGGTCACACGGACCCGAATACATAAGTCATACAATCATAATATCTGAGTACAGACATAGTTAGTCAAGTCTTTCCTTAAGAAGGCTAGCACAAATAACATCAGAGTTACAGATCGAAAAGGCGAGGCCTCCTACTTGGGATGCACCGAATTACTCCTGGTCAACGGGAACTCGACGTCGTAGAGGGCTCCGGGGATCTTCTGCTCCTGGACTCCAACGTCGTCTGCAGCGGCCGATCAGGCAAAGAGAAAAATGGAAATAAAGCAAAGGTGAGTATCTAGCATACCCGCGAGTCTTACGTCCGCTACTAAGCATTTATGCATGTATCAAATGGAAAGGGGAGGCTATATATAGTGGGCTGCAAGGTAGAAATCAGAATAAGGATAAGAAGCTAGGCCTATCGAAGACTAGCATCTTCCGACGAGTCTTGCAGCATGAGGTAAGAATCAGCCAACAGTTTATATAAAGCATAAAGTAACAATGCAGCAGAAGTTGCTGCAGCATTGTATAATAATAAGTTGTAATAATTAGCAATGCCTCCGAGTTCCCCTCCTCGACATCCCCGCGAGGAAGAAAACCCAGAACCAATAGTTTAATAGTAGTAGTTTGTAGTGATAGGATCTGGCTTCAGCATAAAGTGTCCTGTTACCGTGGACACGGCTATTCGAATAGATTAAACTCCCTGCAGGGGTGCACTAGTGTGACACTACACGCTCGGATCTCCAGGGTGGCGTACACCTTGTTAGGGAATGCCCCACCGAGGCTATCCGACACAACGCAGTCCATCCTACGGCTCATCAGAGAGGTCCCCGCCGGTCTACAGCCCTAAGGGCAAGGGGGTCATGGCCCTATCACCCCTCGCTCTCCGGGTCGTTGCGAGGAGGGTGAATTCCAACGCCGCAGCGCGATCCGTCCCTACCGCAATGCTGAACTGGACGTCTTTCAGAGCTTTCGAACGAGGCTACATTGCGGAGGCGCACAAACACGTAATCCCACGTATAGGTAGTGCGTACAAGCCAAAAGGCTACTCAAGTCATCCACCGAACCCGTTAAGAATTTTATTAATTTTCTATCGAGACAACCGTGATCGTTGCCCCTTACTGAATGAGTCGCGGACAACGACAGCAGTCAGGACCACCAGTAACGTCGGTGCCTGCCCTGTCGTCCCACCAACTTGTTCGGTTACCAACAAGGTGAACCGTCTCCTTACCTTGTCTCGCGTTTGCTCCGAATTGCTCGACTTTCGTACAACAGGAAATCCTTCGGCCACGAACAGTACCAGGCCCGCCGCACACCGGTGGAATACACCTGACCTGTCGTTCCGCTAAGATACCTTGCGCGGGAACCGTGCGGTCACCCGACTCCTTACCTGTAAGGACAACCGTGGTTCAGTACCCTAAGACGGATATACAGAGTCGACCACGAGTGGAGTACGGGGATTTCTCCTCGATCGCTCACACTTGAGGTGGCTCGGCAGATCCGACGTAGTGGGCTGAAGCGATGTCTGCTCTGAACCGTACCTGTAGCAGTTGTAATGTAACATATCCGCGATCATCCCAGAGTGATCACGGCCCGCTATCTAATCCTATTTACTAACAAGGCGCAGGGTTCACTGTTGAATATAATATATATAATAGGCAGCATAGGATAACAGAAGGTACATCAAGGGGCGACAAAAACAGGCTATGCAATTGAGTAGGATTATAACGTAGCAACAACAGCATATGCCTAGTGCAAGAAAAGTACGGAAAGATAGGCGATATCTGGGGAAGAGAATGGCTTTGCTTGCCTGTAAGCTCGACGGTAGAGGTACGGCCGTCCACGAAGTAGTCGATCACAGGGGCATCAGCAGCGGACGTCGAGACTACCGGACAATAAAAGAGGGAGGAGACACAATAAATACACAGCAATAATAGAAATAAAAATACAAGACATGACATATGAAATGTTAACGATGCTCTAACGTTGTACGATACACGTAGCACGGAGCGGGAATTCATCCGTGGATGAACTGTCAGCTCCGGGTGATTACCGGACATGGTGTCCGGAGGGGGAAGGTATCATGCCGGAGGTGTCATGGACATCCGAAAACGTGAGGGGGGTGTATCCGAGTTAGTTGCCCTATTCCGAACAATTTTCCTGTTCGAAATAAATTCATCCGGGTACTATTGCAGTACCGGACAATTCATCGGGCAAACGGTTCGGAGGGGGGCGGTTCGATGTTCGGTATGTTAGAGGAGTGTGGTGGGTATACGGGTAGCGTATTCTTAACCGTTATATTTTTCTGATCAACTTTCATGTATAATTTTTTTTCATCTGATACACGGTTTAAAAGATATTGATTTTTGAAGTTTAAATCAATTTTAAATCATTTTCTGGATTATTTTTATTAATAAAATGCAACATTATCCACAGAGAGTTGACTGGTCAAACCTGGTCCCACTGGTCAGCCTCACATTTTTAATAAATCAATTTTATTAATTAAATGATAGTGGGGTCCCACATGTCATTGACTCATTTTTATTATCATTTTTAACCAAACTCAATTAGAGGTGGGGGGGCCCAGTGGTCATAGGCACATGAACTAAACAAAGTTTATTTTAGCCAAATAACTTAATTAACATATGGGGGGGGTCCACAAGTCAGCCTCATAGGGGAATTAGCCTACCACTTAATTTTAATTAACAGATTGATTAGGGGATGGGGACCCACTCGTCAGGGAGTGTTAGGGGGAGTTAGTCCAGGGCGATTAGCCAGCCCGTGCCCACTCCGGCGAGCAGGAGCTCGTCGACGCAGACCAAAATGGCGAGGTGGCCGGGACGAGGCGCGGGCGCGGCCAGGGTTACGGCGACGACCGGAGCGAGCGCAGGGGGCGCGTGGCCACGGGACCTCGGGGTGGTCTCCGGCGCGGGGAGCCCACGGAGAGGCCACGAGGAGGGGAAAAAGGGGGAGAGGGGAGGGCGCTGCGCCATGGGATCTCACAAAGGGGGGTGTTCGTCGCGGCCGGGCGCTGCTGCCATGGAGGCCGAGCTCTGGGGCGTCCAGGGCTCGGCGGAGGAGGTAGCAGGGGAGGAGGAACCCGGGGCGGCAGGGGCCAGGCGGGGGTTGAGAAGGCGTGGCCTCCAGGGGGAGCGACCGAGGAGGCGCCGTGGGGGGGTAGCACGGGAGGCGGCCGACGCTGGGGCCAGGCCTGCCGGCGGCGTGCTAGGAGGGAGACGGGGGGCGCAGAGGGGGTCTAGATCGGGGGCTCAGGTCCGATCCAGATCGGGGGAGGGGATCAGGGTGGGGAGTTGGGAGGAGTTGACCTAGGGGGGGGGGCTCGGCCTCTTTGTACAAGGGGCAAGGTGGGTGGGCCGGCCCAATGGGAGGGTTGCGCCCAGGCGCAATATAGTTTTTATTATTATTACTATTATTATTATTTTCTTTTTTAATATCCTTTGTAATTGTTTTAGTTATCTAGGCATTTTTTAAAAATATATTCAATGTGTCTCTAAATTAATAGTGCACTGTATAACAGTGCCACAAAAGTTTTTGTAGCAAAATAAGTCCATTAGATATTTCTTTTAATTATTAAATGATTAAAACGGGCAATTCAAGCTACTGTTTTATTTGTTTGAATTATTTTATGGCCCAATAAATAACCCTAACCACATGGACATGATCCACTGAATATTAGTGAATTATTAAAAGTAGTTTCATAATTTTTGGAGAAAGTTTATTTGCACTTTGGTTTTAATATTACACCAAAGGCATTTCAAAATTTAATTTGATTTCAATTCAATCCCATTTTATTTGGGCTTGGACTTTAGTTTTCCCAAGATGATCAAGGTCCATGATCACCTTGATTTCAATAACAGCACAAGGCATTTGAAAATTTGTATTGACTCATGTTTGATTAAAGAAAAATCTTGGAACAGTAATGATCAACAGTAACCGTGATTACTGTTACAAGATCTGAGGGTGTTACAGAGCTCTAGCCTATTAGTGATAGGTGTCGTATTTTGGGTAATCCGTATTTATTTTCAAAAGCTACAAAAACTAGTTGAGAACTCTAGCTACTAGATGGATCACTAATCTTTGGAGGGATTGGATATTAGAGTACACTCACGTACCATGAGTCGAGGATGCGCAAGGATAACCAAACCCCCATGCACTCCTCCTTGGGGTACTTTTCTCTTTGTGAAACCTCCTTATTAGATTGAGAGTTACCGATAATAAGTGCATGAGTTCTTCGGACTAATGTAAGTATTGAAAGTTGGCTAGCCTCTTTAGTACCGTGCATTGACCTCTTCTCACTCCGAGAGTTGGCGGCCACCTTCGCTGGTGCATCCAAACCCTTTGCATGATAAGCTCTGTCATTATAAACCTCCTTATATCTTTCCTCAAAACAGCCACCATACCTACCTATCAAGGAATTTCCATATCATTTCCGAGATATATTGCCATGCAACATCCACCTCTTCATTACTTGATCTTCATGTCATACATGTTCCTGCTACACTGGCAGAGGCATACATTTGCATACATCATGATAGCTACATCTTCTTTATGTTGAGTACCTTGTAAAGTGCGAAGATATTCTATACCTTCTTGTAAAATAGGGTGTTTCCCTTAAGTGAGAAAAAGATCCCAAAGTGGACAAATTTAAAAGTTCCCAAAGAGGAAAAATAAGAGTTAAACGGAAAGAGCCATTGAGGCCACCAAAAAATAAAAAAAATAGAAAAAAGATAAAAGGAAAATAAAAAGAGAGAAGGGGGCAACACTACTATTCCTTTTCAAAGATCCACACTCGTACTCCTTCTTATCTTTGTGCTCCATAGAGATGATCATACATGCATATAGCTATGTGGGGACCCTTCACACTATAGAACTTGGCTTGCATATTCCAAGGACGAGCCTCCTCAAACGAGATCTAAGTCTTCATGAGCGAGCAAGTTCGATGCACCCCCACTAGTTCCATTGGAGAGCGTTTCTTATCTCATATGTGCATCCGTTGCATGGAAGTGTCTGCTCCTCACATCATATCTATCATTTGTCCTTCTCTCTCCTATGATTGTCCTCATTGATGTGAGCCTTTCACACCCTTTGTCTTCCTCATCCACCATACTTCTCTCTTTGCCATCCTAATTTTCATCTATCGTGCTTACGCTCATCCATTGCATGAGTGCTCAAAATGTCAAAAAGGAGTGGATCAAATTGACCTTTACCTGGCTAGTGGTCTGGGGACGAGTCAAGATAAGATTTCAAAGACGACCAAGTATGAAACTTTAGTAGATTGAGTTCTCAACAAATATATTTTTCTCTCGTATTCCCATATCCCCTTCTTGCACGCAAACACCATCTGGAGACATTCGAGTCACGGACATCAAGAGCTCTTGCACCTTAATGTTCTTTTGTTGCTTGTTTCAATGCCAATATAGAATCTTTCCTGTTATGAGTTGAATTGAATTACATACCTTGATTGCTTTACTTTCAAAGTGTTATATGGTTGTTAGGATGTCCCCAAAGAAATTATGCTTGTTATCATTTACCTACTCGACGACGAGCAGAAATTAAGATTGGGGATGTTGATACGTCCCAAACGTATCTATAATTTCTGCTTCCTCCATGCATGTTTTGTGTGATATTGCTATGATCTAGATACACTTTCATACACTTTTGATCATATTTGGACTAACTTATTAACTCAGTGCACCACAGTGTCAGTTCCTGTTTTTTGCTGTTTTTCTATTTCAGTTTTCCGCCATATTAAAAGTGCTCCGAAAATTCGGGAAATATCTGATAAAAAAATTAGCGTACTGGAAGCTTCCGGAAACACCCAGGAGGGGGCATAGGGGACCCACCAGGGTCCTAGGCGCCCTCCTGGCGCGCCCTAGGGTGGGGCTGCGCCAGGGGGGAGCCTGAACCCCTGGTGCCCCCCCAGGCTGCCCCTTCGCCTATATATTCTCCGTGACGCGAAACCTCCGGAGACAGAACCCTTTTTCGCGATCTCGCCACTGTTCTGCCGCTGCCGCGCACCCAAGATCGGGAGTGTCAGCAGACCTCTTCCCGGCACCCTGCCGGAGGGAGGATTGACCTCCGGGAGCTTCTCCTCCACTATGGACGCTTCCCAGATGTTCCGTGAGTAGTCTACCTTGGACCATGGGTCCGTGATCAGTACCTATGTGATGTTCTCCTCCCCTCTTTGTTCTTCATGGTTTATACCTCGTGAGCTGCCCTACATGATCGAGGAACATATGTAATTTTCTGCTGTTTCTATGCATAATTTTCTAGGATCTGATGGATTATGAGACTATGTTCAGTTTGTGATTGAGTAATATATTTGGTTCTTATCTTTTATATTTTTGTTCCTAATTAATTCTTGCATGTTCTCCGTTGTTGTTTATTGCTTTGGCCAAGTAGTAGGTAGTGACTGCAAGAGGGAACGTTATGCTCGATTGTGGGTTCATGCCCCCTGATGACACGCTTGAGTGAGCGAAACATTAGTCTAGGGTATGTGTTGTTGCCACAAGGGGGAAAACAACGGTGCTTGTAACCTCAGTTGCAAGGATTGTTTACTTTACGCAAAGGGACTTTTAATGGATTTCTCTGTTGCTTTGGGTTTACACTTTGGGTGGGGTTCGCAACTTAATACCAACGAGATGTTCTGGATAGATAAATCAAGGTGGATGATTAGTAGTAGATGCAATTGGATTTTGGTCTAATTATTTTGGCGTACGGCCCATGCTTTTGAGCCTCGTCCATTCTTTGTAGCATAGTTAGCATTGTGGTGCGTTTTTAATCCTGTCAATTGCCCAGTTGTGATTTGTTTACCTCGCATAGAAGTTTTATCGTCTTTTGGGAGAGAGGCATCACTAGTGAACATCACGGGACCCCGGTCCATATTCTATTCATTTTTTACACGCTCTTTTATTTTCATGCTTTAATTTCTAGCTGCTATCATTATTACCTTTTATCTGTTGCGTCGATCCTTTGTGAACGACAAGGCCGGAGAGATTGACAACGTCTTTGTAATCGTTGGGAAGCAAAGTTATTTTTGTCGTGTGCTGGTCCAGGTGAAGTAAACAACCTTGAGTTGTGAACGGCGCCATTGTTCACTTCACCACCTACTTATCATTATCGGAGTCCTACTAGTCGACACTCTCAACCTTGTTATCTTCACCAAGGGAAACTTGCCGCTACTCTACAACTCAACCTTCCACTTGGGGTAACAAATGAGGATTGAATATCAATGATCACTTCAAATTTTCGCAAGAAACTTCAAAGTGAAGTAGAATTACAGCATGGGATGAACACAGAACAAAACAACTGGGAAGAAAAACTAACAGCGAATCTAAACATAGCGATTCAAATCATAATGAAGCATATATAACTTAGAAGAAAATGCAATACAGAAAGTAAGTACTGGAAGTAAAACGAACACTTGACTCGGCGATGTTTGTTCGACCAATTCACGCTCTGAAAATCGCTACGTCTGGTTGGAGGGACTTGTGATTGAACACCTGAGGTATCATCTCTCCGTCCGTTGCTCAACTGCACCAATGTCCTTGAGCTTGGCTAGTTTGGACTCAGGGTAGATTATGAAGGAAATATCCGAAACCTTTGATAAAATTGAACTTTGAGGCAACAATTACTCTTCGTTCTCTGAAGACGACACTCTAACCATCTAGGAGAATTGCAGTCCTCCTAGATAACAAGGCTAGCAAACTTCCACCTAAGTCATAGTGAATCAACTCAGATCAATAGTAATTTTGATTCGGTGGTTTCGCTTTTGGGTTTTTCTTCAGTGGAATTCTTGGGATGCTCTCTTCAGTCTCTCTCAGGGAATAATCTCAAAGCAGCGAACCGAAAATGGAGCCAGGGGTGGCGTATTTATAGGTGACGATCGAAAGGTGCGAAATGACTGATCTGACCCAAGCGACAGCTTGACGCGTGTCCATGATACGTCCAAAATGCATCACTATTTAATATTGTAATTCATCCTTATTCATTGATATAATTCACTTTATGATGATGTTCTTATGTTGTTTTGGCTTATTTTACACAGTTTGCAATTTTCCAGTGCCGAAGGAGCAGACGCAAGATTCAGCGGTAAAATGTGGATGCTGACTTGCTGAAGAAGAATACCTCCAAATTACCTGAAAATCGACGGGGGGTATTTTCCAGAAGATTAACGAAGACTCGCCGAAGAGGGGCCAGAGGGGGGCCACAGGAGCCCCAGGTGGCCACCTGGCGCAGCCCCACCCCTAGCCGCGCCGGGAGGGCGCCTGGAGCCTTGGGGCCACTCCGGCTCCCCCCTCTGGCCTATATACTCCTTGTTACGCGAAAACCCTACAAATAGAAGCTTTCACGGAGTTCCGCCGCCGCTACGTGGCGGAAACCTATAGAGAAGAAAAGGGCTCTCCGGCGGGCAGATTCCGCCGAGGAGATCACCTCCCGGAAGGGGAGATCATCGCCATCGTCACTGGAATCATCGAGATCATCATCAACATCATCCCCAACATCAGCACCATCTCCGCCACCATCCAATCTCACCTCACAAGTTCATCTTGTGTTGTAATCCGTACTATCTATCCTCTCTACTCTACCGGTGTTGATTACTACTTTGTGATGAATGCTATTGAGTTTTGTTGGAGAAATATCATTATGTCCAGATTGTTTATCATATATTTATCACCTCTGATCATGATCTCTTTTATGTCTTGTGAGTAGTTACTTTAGTTCTTGAGGACATGGGAGAAGTCTAGTTGTTTGTAGTCATATGATGTTGAATTAATTTGTGTTGTTTGATATTTAAGTTGTGTTGTTATTTTCCTAGTGGTGTTGTGTCAGTCGAACACTCAACACTTCACCTTCATACGGACCTAGCGGAATACATTGTGTAGTAAGAATGCTTACGGTGGGTTGCCGGAGTGACAGAAACCTGAACCCCAGTTTGCACACTTTTGCACAAGGGAATAATGGATCCTTGATCTTATTGCTGTGGTTAGGATTTTCCTTAATTTCTATCTTGTATTGGTGGATGCTTGCAAGATGTTTAATCATAAGAGAGCACTTATCTTATTCTAGAAGGTGTGCTAGCATAGCTCCACCCACTCAACACTTATCAGCTCAACACTTGTTATCGATACGGAGTATGGCGAAAGCACATGACTACCTCTCCATGTGTCCTCAAGAATGCTTTAGTCTTCATATGTTAAGTTGCCAAGCTTATCCTTTGCTCAAAAGGATTGGGCCACTTGCTGCTCCTCAGCGCTATTTACTTTTCTTGCTTTTATCTTATTGTTGCTTATATCGAAAACCCCTAAAAAGTTATCTTTCAGTGCTTGCAGTTATTCCTTGTCCAAAATCACCTACCAATACCTTTCGCTCCTCGTTGGGTTCGACACTCTTATTTATCGAAAACACTACAATTGATCCCTTTACGTTGAGGGTGATCAAGTAACGTTTTCTGGCGCCGTTGCCGGGGAGCATAGCGCTATTGGTAAGTGAAGCTGGTAAGGAATTTTTATATTGTTTTTTTTATTTTGTTGTTGTTGTTGTTGTTCTTTGTCCGTATGGACAACCTAGCTATTGGATCGTTGCTTATGGGGAAACACCCCACATCTGTGGTGGTTGTTCCTCCCCCTACTGAAATTGTGCCTTTTAAAATACCAGCCGGTATTATCAATTGTGTTTTGGCTAATCGTTATGCAGGAGACAGACATCCCAGTGAACACTTACTATATTTATCACAACTATGTTCACTATTAAATCTTGAAGGTGTATCAAAGGAGTTTGTCATGAACAAATTGTTCTCCGTATCGCTTATAGATAAAGCTTCAGATTGGTATAAGCTTCTCGATAATTCTCATTTTCTTGAATGGCATGAGCTTATGTCTCTCATTTATACCAAGTTTTATCCTCTTCATGAAATTCATCGAGACAGGAATTATATCTATAACTTTAGGTCTCGTGAGGTAGAAAGCATCGCTCTATCTTGGGGGAGATTTAAATCTCTAATGCTCAAATGTCCTATTCATGAGCTCCCCAAGAAAACTATACTTACAAATTTTTATGCTAGACTTTCTCGTCAGGATAAAGAGATGTTGGATGCCTCCTCTAGTGGGGTATTTCAGACAAAAAGCGTTGAAGAAAGGTGGGATCTTCTTGAAAGGATCCAGAAGAATACCGAAGATTGGCAAATAGATAAAGGTATTGAACCCAATATAAATTATGAGCATGATTATATAGAGAGCTATGTGAAAACTAATTACTTTAATGCCTTTTGCTCTAAGATTGGCCTTGATTCCCATCTAATGATTGATTTTTGTAAGGACTTTGCCTCTCATATTGACTCTTCCAAGAAGAAGAAGAGTCAGCATCATAAACCCTTTAAAGAATTACCTATAGATATTCATGTTGCTGACCATATTGTGCCTGCAGTTATATATGAAAAGCCCCCTTTTCCCGTAAGAATAAGGGAGCACTCTTTCGTGACAGGCATAATGAATAAGAGTGAGAGAAGAATTTATGAGCCTGAGGACCAGATCAAGGTCGATCCTCGAGTTGCATTGGTTAAGGATCTTGTTACCAATAATGCTTTAGATTCCAATATAAATTTTTGTGCTGTTTCCACTAACCTTGTCACAGCCAAGAATAAAGGCCCAATTTCAGGTACTCTAGTAGTATCTGTTAAAATAGGAGATCACAATTATTATGGGCTATGTAGATTGGGATTGAGTGCTAGTGCTATCCCGTACTCACTTTATCAAGAGATCATGGGTGAAATTTCACCTTGTGAACTTGAAGAAGTTGATGTTACTATTCATCTTGCAAACAGAGCAACTATCTCTCCTATCGGAATTGTGAGAGACACTGAAGTTTTATGCGGAAAGGTAAAATATCCTACCGACTTTCTAGTACTTGGTTCAGTAAGGGATAATTTTTGTCCAATTATTTTCGGTAGACCTTTTCTCAGAACCTGTGGAGCTATAATAGATCGCAAGAAAGGTAATGTTTCTGTTGAATTCAATGGTGAGCCCTATTATTTTAATTTTTCTAAGTTTTCTAAGCAGCCTCGTGGTACTGAGTTTCCTAGTAATGATATTATTATTGAAGATATTGCTTCCATTTCTATTCCTCCTAATGATCCTTTGCAGCAATATATGAAGGACCACGAGAATGATTTGCATATGCAGGAGAGGAATGAGTTGGACGAAATATTCTTAAGACAACCTGCTATCCTAAAGCACAACCTTCCAGTTGAGCCTTTGGGAATTTTATCGCAACCAAAAGAAGATCCAGTGTTTGATCTTAAACCTCTTCCCGATTCGCTCAAATATGCTTATTTAGATGAAAAGAAAGTATATCTTGTTATTATCAATTCTAACATTTCAGGGTATTAAGAAGAGCGACTATTGGAAGTACTTCACAAACATCGAGGTGCAATTGGCTATAAACTTGATGACCTTAAGGGGATTAGTCCGTCTATTTTTCAACATACCATCAACCTTGAGCCTCATGCTAAACTAGTTGTTGATCATCAACGACGGCTGAATCCAAAAATGGTGGATGTTGTAAGGACAGAGATTCTCAAGCTTCTAGCTGCAGGTATTATCTACCCTACAGCTGATAGTAAGTGGGTAAGCCCGGTTCATTGTGTTCCAAACAAAGGAGGAACAACTGTGGTTCCTAATGATAAGAATGAACTAATACCTCAGAGAATTATTATTGGATATAGAATGTGTATTGATTACAGGAAGCTGAACAAGGAAACCAGGAAGGACCACTGCCCGTTGCCGTTCATCGACCAAATGCTTGAAAGGTTACCCAAAAATACTCACTTTTGTTATCTTGATGGTTATTTTGGCTTCTCTCAAATTCATGTTAACACTACTAATCAAGAGAAGACCAGTTTTACTTGTTCCTATGGTACTTATGCTTACAGGCGTATGCCTTTTGGTTTATGTAATGCCCCTGCTACTTTACAAAGGTGTATGTCTGCTATCTTTCATGGTTTTTGCGAAGAAATTGTGGAGGTATTCATGGACGATTTCTCTGTCTATGGAACCCCTTTTGACCATTGTCTCCACAACCTTAATAAAGTTTTGCAGAGATGTGAGGAGACTAATTTGGTGCTTAACTGGGAGAAGTGCCACTTTATGGTCAATGAGGGAATTGTTCTTGGCCACAAGATTTCCGAGAGGGGAATTGAGATGGACAGGGCCAAGATCAAAGCAATTGAAAGGATGCCCTATCCAAGGGACATCAAAGGAATTCACAGTTTTCTCGGTCATGCTGGTTTCCATAGAAGATTTATTAAAGACTTTTCTGAAACTTCGAGACCCCTCACTAATCTTCTCCAGAAGGACGTTCCTTTTGTTTTTGATGAAGATTGTAAGGAAGCCTTCGAAGTTCTTAAGAAAGCTTTAATAACTGCTCCTATAGTACAACCACCTGATTGGAATTTACCTTTTTAAATTATGTGTGATGCTAGTGATTTTGCTGTTGGAGCTATTTTAGGGAAAAGGGTTGATAAGAAGTTGAATGTTATATCTTATGCTAGAAAAACCCTTGATAGTGCTCAAAAGAATTATGCTACTACTGAGAAGGAATTCTTAGAAGTAGTGTTTGCTTGTGATAAGTTTAGGCAGTATATTGTTGATTCTAAGATTATTGTTCATACTGACCATGCTGCCATTAAGTATCTTATGGAGAAGAAGGATGCCCAACCAAGACTCATCCGACGGGTACTCCTTCTTCAAGAATTTGATTTTCTGATTGTCGATAGGAAAGGAGCAGACAATACGGTGGCGGATAATCTTTCAAGGATGGAAGATATACCGCATGATCACATTCCAGTCAACGACAGTTTTCCAGATGAACAACTAGCTATTGTAAAAGTACAATCTCTCTCCGATCCTTGGTTTGCAGATTAGGCTAACTTTATCGTTGCAAAGTTTTTGCCTCCAGGTTTAACATTTCAGCAAAGAAAGAAGTTCTTTCATGATTTGAGGCATTACTTTTGGGATGACCCACATCTTTTCAAAGAAGGTCCAGATGGGATCGTGATAAGATGCATACCGGAACACGAGCAGAAGGACATTCTCAAAGTATGTCACGACAATCCATATGGAGGACATCATGCTGGTCAGAGGACAACACATAAGGTTCTTCAATCAGGTTTTTATTGGCCTGCTTTGTTTAAAGATGCTAGAAATTATGTTTTATCCTGTGATAAGTGTCAGAGAGTTGGTAATATTAGTAGAAGGAATGAGATGCCTATGAATTACTTTCTAGTGATTGAGCGTTTTGATTGCTGGGGTTTTGATTTTATGGGTCCTTTTCCTTCCTCACACAAGTACACTCACATTTTAGTTGATGTGGATTATGTAACCAAGTGGGTAGAAGCAATCCCCACCGAAAGTGCTGATCACAAGACATCTTTGAAAATGCTCAAGGATGTAATTATTCCTAGGTTTGGAGTACCCATGTACCTCATGACTGATGGGGGTTCGCATTTCACACATGGAGCTTTTAGAAAAGCATTAGCCAAGTACTATGTCAATCACAGAATTGCTTCACCGTACCACCCCCAAACTAGTGGGCAAATTGAGCTCACCAATAGAGAGATCAAGTTGATCTTACAGAAGACAGACAATAGAGATAGAAAATATTGGTCAAATAAGTTAGGAGATGCTTTGTGGGCGTATAGAACTTCTTACAAAAACCCCATGGGCATGTCTCCCTATAAAATGGTCTATGTCAAGGCTTGCCATCTGCCATTAGAATTAGAACACAAAGCTTTCTGGGCTATTAGAGACCTTAATGCTGACCCGAAATTAGCTGGTGAAAAGCGTCTCATGAACTTGACTTCTCTAGATGAATGGAGAAGTGAAGCTTACGAGACCGCTAAAATGTTCAAGGAAAAGGTAAAGAAGTGGCACGATAGGAGGATTCTGAAATGTGAATTTAATGTTGGTGATAAAGTTTTGTTGTTTAGATCCCGTTTCAGGTTTTCTCCAGGTAAACTACTTTCCAGGTGGGAAGGGCCATTTCATATTGAGGAAGTCTACCGCTCGGGTGCGATCAAGATTAACAATTTCGAAGGCACCAAACCTCAAGTGGTGAATTGGCAAAGACATAAGCATTACATAGAAGGAGATCCTGTAAATGTTGATGTGGATTTGGTATACACAAAAACTCATGAAGAACATGTTGCAGCCCTATTTCAGACACCAGCAGAAGCAGAATGAGGAAAGGTATGTATTACGGTAAGGAAACATCGCGAAACCGCC
This sequence comes from Bromus sterilis, assembly GCA_950022295.1. Lineage (NCBI taxonomy): Eukaryota > Viridiplantae > Streptophyta > Magnoliopsida > Poales > Poaceae > Bromus > Bromus sterilis. The sequence goes on from OX465595.1 coordinate 185,725,156, forward strand.
ATAAAAGTTCCAGTTTACGAGTTTTTGCAAAATATAGAAAATTTGAGGCCGAAGTGGAGCCGAAGACCAGCTCCAGGGGGCCCAGGCGCCCCTGGCGCGGCCCCACCCCTGGCCGCGCCGGGAGGCCGCCTGGGCACCCCGGAGTCCGTCTTCGACCCCGCTTTGGCTCGTTACCTTCCTTTCTGTGCAGAAATTTTTGCTATATATTTGCCCGGATCGTTCCGGAAACGTATCTCGCGATCTCGTGTGGTTTATTTTCGAGTTTTTTCTGCCAGGAAAACTTTCAGCTAGACCTAGGTTCCATGGCTTACCCAAGTTCTCCGAAGGACAAGTTCGTCGTCAACGTCATCAACCCTTACCTCGCTGAGTTGAAGAAGCACCCCCAGATCCTTCGTGTGGACGATGGTGACCACCACAAGGAAGATCTGAAGGGACCAGTCAAGGAGGGGAGCACCGAGGAGCGGCTGAAGGAGGTGGAACATGAGGTCTTCAAGTTCAAGAAGATGGTGGAGCGTGGTGTTGAAGCTAACTTCGACATCATGAACGACATAGAGGCTTCCCACAAGAAGGAGATGAAAGAGATGTGGTCAAGTTTGGCCGCGCTATAAGAAAAAATTTATGGGCTCCAAGCACAGATCTATGATCTGCAGAACCAGAACTGTGAGTATGAACAAAAGTTTCTGCGCATGGGTTTGGGTGCTGAGTGCAGGATCATGGAGACGGGAATGTCCTTTGAGACTGGAGAACAGCTACCGTGGAAGCGCTTCGCCAAGGAGTACGTGACCGACAAGAACAAGGATGAGGAGTAAATATCCTCGGGTAATGGCATCCCCTTAGCTTGTTCCAAGCTTGGGGGAGTGCCCGGTATTTTTATCTTTATCTATGTCTTTTAGAGTCAAGTAGAGTCGTATCATGTCTAGGGAAGTTATCTTATAAAATAGGTGTTTGCTTTGAGGTCTATCACTCCTTCTTGGAGAGTTATGTATCCGTGAGTGTGGAGTCTTCTATGATGGAATATTAATGAGAAGTCTATTGATCCCTTCGCTGCACCCTGTATTCTCTTCACGCAATCGACTCATGATGAGTCTTATGGGGAGTATTGACCTTATATCAGGTATGGCTTTGAAAACTTTATTTAATCTTGGCAAACATAGCTTTTGTCATGACAACAAGCATGTTTTTCTCAAAGTAGTGACATAGCCAAAACCCTCTTTGTTATTATGCTTTACGTTGACAAGGAAGACAACTTGATGTGCTATGCTTGTTTTAATGTCTACGCTTTATATTGCTTTGCATCCAAGTCTTCATCAATTGTTTGTTCTCTCAAAGCCTTTGCTACCCAAACCTCTGTATTAAGAGGAATTCTTCTTGTGCATCCATACCCCGAAACCAGTATCTTTCATATGACTCCACCATACCTTCCTATTCGTGGTATTCAACTACCACTCCTAAAACATAGAATTTTTGTGTTATCCTTAGATGTCCAAAATCTTCTATTTTGTGCCCCTGTTTTAGCTCATGAGGAAGTAGTAGTTGATGTTCTTAAGTTGGACAAGTTTTACCCCGGGATTGCATGTCTAATCTGCAAACCCCTAATACGAGGAGGAACTGGCATCAGCGCGCCCAGCTCACAAAAGATAATACAACAAACAAACCCTCCTTCACGCTTTGTTCATGAGAAATCAGAAAACTTTGGAAGTGATAAACAAAGGAGATTGCGGGGATGTGATCGTCCCCGTTTGGGAGCCGTTCCTCGAAACTTGTCCAATCTGAGAAGCAATTGAGTTATCTATTAGCATTCGTTGACAAATCATGAACCTCTTGAAACTTGTTTTCTTTCTGTTTGATCTAAGGATAGCACTTGAATTTTCCCTGCTTGCCTTTAACAAGGCTTCTTCCTACTTCCTCCTTTCCCAAAGAGAACAGACACTTTATGCTGATGAGGATTCATCCATATAATGATGCATTAAAGTTTTGCCATGCCATATCATTGTTGACATTATCTCTTGATAAGTACGTTGTTTGCAAAAGCATTTTCCAAGCAAACATCTTCCTTTGTGTTAGCATTTGCACTTCATGACTAATAGCTTGTTCTTTCAAAAAGTTCCAAGTTGTCTCTTAAAAATATAAAGAGAAAGAGGAAAGGTAAAAGCTATTAGTTGTTCCTTGACCAAAGGACTTGTTTGTCATGATTTGATGAGTTTCCTTAGCCCTACTTTTGATTATAATTGTTATTACTCTTTCATAAGGGCTTTATGAGTTGGAGGTTGCTGTTGAGGATGTTTGAGTTTGGTGAAAAGATCATGATGCTTCTTGTCCGTATTTTATTTATCGACACTTCACTCTCTAAACTTGAAGAAAGGTTTACCGAGCTCAGTTTTCGCTTGGGGACAAGCGAGGTCTAAGCTTGGGGGAGTTGATACGTCCAAAATGCATCACTATTTTATATTGTAATTCATCTTTATTCATTGATATAATTCACTTTATGATGATGTTCTTACGTTGTTTTGGCTTATTTTACACAGTTGCAATTTTCTGGTACCGAAGCAGCAGACGCAGGATTCAGCGGTAAAAAGTGGACGCTGACTTGCTGAAGAAGAATACCTCCAAATTACCTGAAAATTGACGGGGGGTATTTTCCAGAAGATTAACGAAGACTCGCCGAAGAGGGGCCAGAGGGGGGCCACAGGAGCCCCAGAAGGCCGCCTGGCGCGGCCCCACCCCTGGCCGCGCCGAGAGGGCGCTTGGAGCCCTGGGGCCACTGCGGCTCCCCCCTCTGATCTATATACTCCTCATTACGCAAAAACCCTAAAAAGAGAAGCTTTCACGGAGTTCCGTCGCCGCTCCGTGGCGGAAACCTACACAGAAGAAAAGGGCTCTCCGGCGGGCAGATTCCGCTGAGGAGATCACCTCCCGGAAGGGGAGATCATCGCCATCGTCATCACCATCGTCACGGGCATCATCGAGATCATCATCAACATCATCCCCAACATCAGCACCATCTCCTCCACCATCCAATCTCACCTCACAAGTTTATCTTGTGTTGTAATACGTACTATCTATCCTCTCTACTCTACCAGTGTTGATTACTACTTTGAGGTGAATGCTATTGTGTTTTGTTGGAAACATATCATTATGTCCAGATTGTTTATCATATATTTATCACCTCTGATCATGATCTCTTTTATGTCTTGTGAGTAGTTACTTTAGTTCTTGAGGATATGGGAGAAGTCTAGTTGTTAGTAGTCATATGATGTTGAAGTAATTTGTGTTGTTTGATATTTAAGTTGTGTTGTTATTTTCCTAGTGGTGTTGTGTGAGTCGAACACTCAACACTTCTCCTTCTTAAGGACCTAGAGGAATACATTGTGTATTAAGAATTCTTACGGTGGGTAGCCGGAGTGACAGAAACCTGAACCCCAGTTTGCACACTTTTGCACAACGGAATAATGGATCCTTGATCTTATTGCTGTGGTGAGGCTTTGCCTTAATTTCTATCTTGTATTTGCGGATTCTTGCAAGATGTTTAATCATAAGAGTGCACTTATCTTAGTCTAGAAGGTGTGCTAGCATAGATCCACCCACTCAACACTTATCAGCTCAACACTTGTTATCGATACGGAGTATGGCGAAAGCACGTGACTACCTCTCCATGTGTCCTCAAAACGCTTTAGTCTTCATAAGTTCAGTTGCTAGGCTTATCCTTTGCTCAAAAGGATTGGGAAACTTGCTGCTCCTCAGCTCTATTTACTTTGCTTTCTTTTATCTTATTGTTGCTTACATCGAAAACCCCCAAAAAGTTATCTTTCAGTGCTTGCAGTTATTCCTTGTCCAAAATCACCTACCAATACCTTTAGCTCCTCGTTGGGTTCGACAATCTTATTTATCGAAAACACTACAATAGATACCTTTACGTTGAGGGTCATCAGTCCACAACGGTTGGATTTGTCATCAATGCGCAACTTCACTTGCGGAACAAGTAAAGCTGACTCACGGACTGAGTTCTTCATCGGGGGCGAAAGAATGAAGTCTTTGCTACCGAAACTTAACTCAGTGCACATGAGATTTCTCCTCTCTGGCTTCTCACCATGTTTAGTTTCGATCTGATCATTTTCACAATAACTTCGGTGTCCGCAGACTAAACCCCTCTTGATAGTACGGTTTTTCCTATGACTCAAAGAATCAGAAAAAAGAACTACACAAAAGCATCTAAGTCTTGCGCCGTATTCTTCATTTCCTTCGATGAGTTCAGCTTCAAGGAACCATCATTTTTAGGGGTCATCCTTTATGATAAAACTTCGCTCAGCGGATTATGATTCGATAACTTGTAAGTCTTTCTTGAAGCTTTATCACCTTGCTTGTCCTTCAGGAACCTAATCAACTGTTTATACTCGAAAACATTGTTAGTTCCTCTACTGTCTTGTCCAACAATATCAAAAACACATGGGGGCAAAACATTGCTCTTTCATATATGTTCCAAAAGTATCTACTTTTCCAAACACTTCTGCTATTGTATTGACCTTATTCTTGCATGATTTGAATGGAACTAACGCGAACTGACGTTGTTTTCAGCAGAGTTGCGTGTATGTTCGTTGTTGTGTAGGAAAGGGTGAAAAATGAAGTTTCTCAAAAAATTCCTGAAAAATTATAGAAATTCCAACTCTACGGAGGACTCACGGAGCCAGAAGGCCACTTGGAGGGGGTGGTCACCCCAAGTCCAGGCGTCAAGGGGGCGCGGCTAGGGCCTGGTCGTGCCACCTGGTCACGTGGCCAGGTGGGACCTTCCCCTGCCCCCCTTTGGCTCTTATTCTTACTCCAGTCAAGGAAACCCCGAATTAGAAGCCCATACTCCAGTTTTCCGCCTCGAAGGCACTACCACCTTTGTTCTTCTTCGGGAGAGATAATCTTTAGGGTGTTTTGGACTATGGTGAGGGGAATTCATCTTCATCGTCTTCACCATCACCACCTCATTATCCCTCCATGCTTCCCCCATCCATGTGTGAGAAATTCCCTGTTGTAGGCAAAGGGGACAGTAGGGATAGGATGGTATTTATCATGTAATAGTTCTTAAAATTGGTGGGGCATGTTTCCTATCTTCTACTATGGTGTTTATCATCTTTGTTCCATCTTTTTACTCTTAATGCTTGGCACTAGGTCCCGAGTGCCATGATTTCATATCTGAACTTGTTATATTTGCATGAGTATATTCATGTTCTTGATCCTATCTACAAGTTGTATGCACCTTTTATAGTCCGAAACCGACGATCTCAATGGTGACAGCTTGGGACACCAAAAGGGGATGGACTATAGTTTCAGGATTACATGTATCCATTGATTGTTAATGCTTTGTTTCGGTTCTCTTTGATAGGAGCACCTTACTATCCATTACTTTCCTTTTGTCCCCATTGATAGCGAGTTGTTAGGAAAAAAGATGTTGTGTAAGTGCTAATGGTAAGCATGCACAACTACCATGTGATACATGCCTAATGTTTGATATATGCCTAGATGCTCATTACTTTCTATAAGCCATGCCCATGTTAAATATACTACATGATGAATCATATCCCTGGAGCGCCCAATCATCCATCCCTTAGCCTACAATGTTTTAATCCTGTTTATTACTAGTTGCTTTACTTTTCTATTTTTACTTTCGTTGTTTTCCTACTGGTGTTTCAGTTACCACCGCTACTACTATCACACCGGTGCAACTAATAAATTTTCGCCAAGGAAGTATCTTTCAGGTGCGGTTGAATTGATAACTCAAATGTCGAAGCTTATAAATATTCTTTGGCTCCCCTTGTATCGAATCTATAAATTGGGTTATACCTATCGGTCGTCGATATGTAACGGCAGATGCCATGGGGATGGCTAAAGAGGGGGCCAGACTAAGGTTAGTTCCTCCAGTGCCGGAATCGAGAGTGGGGACAAACACATTGAGATACTGCGATGTACCCAGGTTCGGGGCTCTCCGTAGAGATAACACCACTACTCCTGCCGAGCTAGCTATAAGGAATAACTGGGCTACAATGAATGCTCTGTGAGCTGTATGAGAGGAAGGGGAGATGGCTCTAAGCACAACTCTCTCCTTGCTCTCTCTCTCTCTGGTGGATGAAGTGAAGTAAATGCGACTGTCCCCTCACACAGGAGGGATCCCTGGGGCTCTTATAGGCTGAGCCCAGGGTAATACAGTAACTTCTGGTTGGTCCAGGGCCCAGCTGTAAGCCTCTATGGAGCTGATGGGTCCCGCCGACTGCGCCCTTTACAGGTGCTAGGCGGCGGAAATCTATAGCCCTACTTTGTCGTGGAATATTGCTATGTAGGTCTGGAGAGCTCTACGTCTAGCCTTGCGGCTGCCTCAGTGCTTGTCGCCTCCGGCGCACTGTCAGCTGATGTGTCGAGGGAACATCATACGTCTGACAGGTCGGCATTGTTCTGTTCTGTCTACCACGCGGATCTCTCGGGATCACCTATTGATGACCTCGGGCCCGATGCGACCATCCGGCCCAAGGTCAACTCTCGTGGTTAGCTCGGATAGCCTCGTGTCTTCTTGGGCCGAATGAACCTAGGTTAGGACAATTGCTCTCTCCCAGAGCAATCGGCTACCAACCTGATCAGGTTGGCCCTCTGGAGATCGATCTTGTGCTGCTTGGTCTTCTTATAGATCGACGCTCCTCAGATCGGGGGTCTTCCGGTCGACCTTGATCAAATCGGCCTTCTTCTGATTGGCGGTCTTCTGGTCGGCCCGAATTAGCTCGGCCTCGCTTAGATCGGTTGATCATTAGATCAGTGATCTCTGTCTTAAAAGGATATTTCGCCTGGGTGACCCTACCCTGGGTCATTCCCACGACAGTAGCCCCTGAAGCTGCGGAGGTCCCGCAGAGAGAAATGATAGTGAGGCCTGCACAGGTTCCTCCCATACTTGTCTTGAATCTTAGTGATTTTCTCTTTTACAACCTTATTGCTCTCAACCGGTCGATTGTTCTAGCGTAGGTCAGATGCTTTTCAATCAGTCGATTGCACCTCGACTAGATGATTTCTCTTGTTAGTTTTGTCGATTGCTTCTCCAGCTCGGATGCTTCTCAGCCAGCCGATTGCACCTAACTCGGCTGATTGCTCTTGTCGGTTTCGCCGATTGCTTCTTTAGCTCGTCCGATCTTTACCAACGGTTTCTTTGACTGGAAAGTTGACCACCCATGTCGCTTCGAATTCGCCGCAGAGTAAGAGGTAACGGGCCACGATTGATTAGATGTAACGGCTGCCTCGGGCCACGCACGCACGCCCCGTCCTCTCCGCCAGATCTTTTGTGACAGGGATCTGCATTCCTTTGGAGCTACACACAGCCACACGGGCCACACGGATGCAGCACGCGACCCCACCACCACCTGCCAGCCCAATAAATAGGCGAGGAGGTGGGGATTGGGCTCTCCTCCACCCCCCTATTGCCTCTTGTTCTTCCTTGTGCCCATTGCTTCTCCCGCTCTCGCCACTGTAGCGACGGAGATCTCGCCGCAGCTGCTCCTTCCGCCGCCATCTTGGATCTTCCACTTCTACTTGCCCTCCTTTGCTTATCACCGCCGCCGTCACCCTCGCTTCTTGCCGCCACCATTGGTGCTTGCAGTTCCCGGCCACCGCCGCCGCCGCCATCCGCTGCATCCTTGGTCGCCTCAATGGTGAATCAAGACTTGCCTTCCTGCGCCACACGCGGCGCCTGGAAGGGATCCGACGTCAAGGAAATGGAGATTCTTCAAGTCCGCCGCGCCCGCAAGATTCCGCAGAATATTGCGTTATGCGTTCCTGGATTGGAGACCGTGCCGGAGCCACAGGCCGGCGAGCGCGTCGTCTTCACCGCGCATTTCGAGCGCGGGTTTGGACTCCCGGTGAGCCACTTCTTCCGTGAATTCTTGGACTTCTTCCGGCTGCAGTCGCACCACCTCAGCTCCAACGCCATGATGTTGCTCTCTGACATCGTCACACAGTGTGAGGGATACCTCGGCGTGCGGCCGAGCATTGGGCTGTGGAGGAGATTTTTTCAATTTACGATCTTTCATGGTCGGAAACAGAGTCTTTATCCGAATCCGAAAGGTGAGCAAGGCGATGTTATGGAGCATAAGATGATGACCGAGTGCGGCGTCGCCATAATTTACTCAAACAGGACCCCCTATCCGAATCCTCAGCCATCGCAGTCGATTAAGGAGTGGAAGACTAGTTTCTTCTATGTTCGGATGCCAGATGGCCAAGATGACTGCTTGAACTTGCCTGAATTCTCCCTGTCGCCGCCGACTTGAAAGAATCATTGGGGTGAAAACCCCAGGCACGATGACACCGATCTGGTTGCCCAGGTTGCTCGGGTCGCCGAGCTGGATGAAGCAGGACTGCGCCCCGGCGATCTGGTGGGAGCATGGATATGCTGCCGAGTGTTTCCTCTGTAGTGTCGGTGCCATAGGTTTTGCGACATGAGCAGTCGGCTGGATCCGACACGAATCAGCACCACATCCTGACGAAGGAGCAGCTGTGCCGGCGATTGTGCCTTCTGACTGATGCCCCTATCCCCAACCCATGGAAATTTGGCCCGCAAACTCGGCGATGTTTGTTCGACCAGTTCACACTCTGCAAAGCGCTATGTCTTGTTGGAGGGACTTGTGATTGAATACAGGAGCTAACCTCTCTCCGTCCGTTGCTCCACTGCACCAATCTCCTCGCGCTTGGCCAGTTCTGACTTGGGGTAGATTATCAAGGAAATCTCCGAAACCTTGGACAAACTTGAACTTCGAGGCGACACTCTAACCGTCTAGGAGAATTGCAGTACTCCAAGATAACAAGGCTAGCAAACTTCCACCTAAGTCATAGTGAATCAACTCAGATCAATAGGACTTTTGATTCGGTGGTTTGGCCTTTGGGTGGTTCTTTAGTGGCTTTCTTGGGATGCTCTCTTCAGTCTCTCTCAGGGAATAATATCAGAGCAGCCAACCGCAAATGGCGGCGGGGGTGGCGATCCCAAGGTGCAAAATGACTGATCTAACCTAGAGAGACAACTTGACACGTGTCCACAATGGTCGGATTTGTCATCCATGCGCAACTTTACTTGCGGAACAAGTAAAGCTGACTCACGAACTGAGTTCTGCTTCAGAGGCGAAAGAAAGAAGTCTTTGCTACTGACACTTAACTCAGTGCACATGAGATTTCTCCTCTCTGGCTTCTCACTTGGTTTAGTTTCGATCTAAGCATTTTCACAATAACTTCGGTGTCTGCATACTAAACCCCTCTTGATTGTTCGGTTTTTCCTATGACTCAAAGAATCAGAAAAAAGAACTACACAAAAGATCTAAGTTTTGCGCCGCCTTCTTCATTTCCTTCGATGAGTTCAGCTTCAGGGAACCATCAGTTTTTAGGGGTCATACTTTATGATAAAACTTCGCTCAGCGGGTTATGCTTCGATAACTTGTAAGTCTTTCTCGAAGCTTTATCACCTAGCTTGTCCTTCAGGAACCTAATCAACTATTTCTACTCGAAAACATTGTTAGTTCCTCTACTGTTTTGTCCCACAATATCCAAAACATATGGGGGCAAAACTTTTCTCTTACAATCCCCCCTTTTTGGACTATTGTTGACAAAACAGGCATCGACAAAAATATTGAAGTTTTTGGGAAGTGATGAGAACAAACTCTAAGATGTGATATTTTGACTCCCCCTGAATGTAGCATCAAGGTTAAAGAGTTGACGTAGATGCTTAAGTAAATTTATTCGGTGGAGAGTAGAAATAACATCTTAGATAGTAGGGTTGCAGTTCCAGATAGAATTCCACAAATGTGCAATCCTCTCGAATAACTTGTGAACTTATGAGTAATAACCACCTGCAAGACATAGAGTATGAAGCAATACTTGAAAGCAAAGGGGGTTATTAAAACTTCAGTGTAGCATAACAGTTCACGGTAGGACTTAAGTTACAACCCAATCGAATGGAAAGGAATGTTTGTTGCAACTTAACACGAGAAGCAGAATACGAAAGAAAAAACCTGTAACATCCCAAAAATCGGGTTATCGATTTTTGTGTTGTTATTCCTTCCTAGATTTTTCTCCCGATATTTTTCCCCTGGAGATTGTCTTGGTGATCCTCTTGACCTCTCCCAAAGATATTGCCTATGGTTGAATAAAGGAAATTGTGATTTTCTTTATAAAGCCAATAATCCCATTTTAGCCATTTCCAAAGGAGATACAATTTTCGTTGCTCCATTGGTGCTCAAATGAATAGTGGAGTTCCTAGTATCCAACCCATGGCCATTTCTATCAAAACATGGGGTTCCATAGTTCAAAGTTTGAGCATAGCTTCCATTTCCAAATTCAGGGCAAAATGGCACTTTCCAAATGAAGTGTTATTTATGTTTTTCCATAGCCTCCCAAACTTTTTGTGCAATCTCCCCTGTCCATGTCATGGTGTTGCGACAAATTTCAGCTATAATGGAAAAACCATTAATTCATACTAAATTCCCAAAGTTTTTGTCCAGCACACAACTTTGTAAAGGAAGTGCAAGCTAGCCTTGTCCATTTGAGCTGAAGTTTTGTGTACATGATAACACTAGTAGATAATTAAGCTCTACCAAATTTCAAGCCAAGGGGACAATTTTGCTAGCCACACCACATCACAAACACCTTCTGCATAGTTGGTGCATTTCTAAAGGAAGTGGTATGTACAGTGGTCCATTTGAGCTCAAACTTGGCAGAGGTAATCACCATTGGATAAGATTGCTATGACCCAAGTCTCAGACCCATGCCCCAGGTGAACCTCCCCCAGTTCAGCACAAACACCTTGCTGTGTGCACCCTTGTCATGTCACTTTCAGTGGATCCATGCCATGTTTGCTCTGCCAAGTGAGTGATGTGGCTTCCTGAGATGTCACCAACCCGAGTGGACATGGTCTCAGGCCAAATGCACGCCCTGGACACGTGGTGTCCTGGGTGACCACGCATGCGGCGTGTCCAGCTCGCGTCTAGCTAAGTGTTTGCGCTGTTCCCGGCTTTCCCGTGTGCCCTTCCTCTTGCCCGAGCATGTCCTGTATGATTCCGACGCCAAGCCTGACCCCGCGTGCTCTGCCCCACGCCTTGTAGCCACTGGCCGCTTGTGCCGACACCGATGCTCGCCATGGCCTGGCCGCCGCGTGGCCATGGCCTAGATCCTTTGTCGATCTTATCCGAGCCCCTCCCCTGGCAATAAATGGAGCAGCCATAGCCTCCCCCGCAGCAGCAGCGCAGCCTAGTCCCACCCTCCCCTCGAGTCCTCTGTCGCCACGGCCGCGAGGGCAGAGGAGGACGACGCCCCTGTCTCTTCCGCCCCGCCTATCCCCTTCCTCGCTCCGGGCCGCTGCCCCGGCCAAACCAGATGGTTGCGCCCCGCCGCGCTCGCCTTTCGCCGAAGACCCGCCGCAGGCCCGCTCAGCCAAGCCGCCACGGTCTTCGCGCCATGGACAGTGGGGGCGGCGGTGTCGGCCACCCCGCGCGGCCCGGAGGCCACCGACGGGCGAGCCTCGGTGAGTTGCATCCTGTGGGCACGTCGGCGAGCCCCCGCCCCAGCCCTCGACGGCGACGAGCCGACCCGGCCCTGACGTGGCGCCCTCCCCTGTTTTGATGCGGACTAGAGGAGATGCAGAGGACGAGGAGAAAGAAGAGACTGACGGCTGGGCCTCGTCTGTTAGCCAGCGGCCTCGGGCCCGTGCGTCCGCGTATTCAGTGGAATGCGTCTTCCCATTCGGGAAGCGTATTACGGTTTCCTTCAGCCGGTAATGCGCTTTCGTTAAACGAAAGTGTGTTTCCCTCTTCTGAAGGATAGAATACGCTTGCTCTACTTCGAAAGCGTACTTCCAGTAATGCGCTTTCTCTCTCCGGCCGAAGCAGTTATTTAGTGGACGTTCACCTGATAGGCCAGTTTTCTGCCTATCGAACGAATGGCCGTATCTCCGCGACCGCAACTCCGATCGAGGTGATTCAAAAGCCCATGTTCACCGTTTTCCGAGACCGTTCCATTGGTGCAACTTTCATGATGTGTTTTCATTGTGAGATTTACCCTTTTGCACCCGGTTGCCATTAGGCCCCGCCGGAGAATCGTCGGTCCCGTCAAACCTTTTTGGAAGGTGATCGCACGTCCTCCCGGCGTATTGTTCGACCCCCCCCCCAGGAAAGTAAGCCATCTAATATATGCTCTAAAGCATCGTGCTGTGTGTTCTGGTGTGCTTTAAAATGTGATGTTGCTTAACCGATGAATTAAACCCTGATCTGTTAACTTGACTCGACATGTTTATACCATGCCTGCATGATATGTTTGTATTAATCATGCTATGTTAACTATGAGTAGCATGCTCGTGTTGTTCACGACATGCCTACTTGATATGATAAGCAAAAGCGATCATGCCATGTTTACTGTTTTTTATCATGCCCACAATGTTCATGTCACGTTCATCCCTTCATGTTGACCATATCCATGTTCATTTGTATGAATCATATGCCTTCACCATGTTGATATGATATCATGTGCTACTAGTATTGATATGAGATATTTTGTTGTTATGCTTGATCATATGTTGCTCAGTGGATATTGTTGATCGTATTGAACTGGAGTAACCGTTGATCAAGTGCCACCGAACTGAGCTTTACTAGTGCAGGCACACTCGCCTCTATGGGAAGGCCTTGATTCGGTCTATCGGTGGGTTCTCTTATTCGTATCACCAAGGTAGGGGAGGCTATGCGCACGCGGCTACCATGATCAAGTAGGCGGCAGTAGTCTTGAGAGCCGGTTATGTTATTGGGCCCGTCCCCGATTGGGACAAAGTTTATGGACCGTGCGACGGTCATTTGCCATGCGATGGCTGGTGTGTCTGGAGGACACGGGGCTACCCAGGGCATAGCTTGCGAAGTATGTCGGGTGATACGGTAAGGGAGACACGCGGTAGGACAGTCTCGTTGGAGATGTCCTAGTCCACTCCTATGGTACGAGTTCCGAGGTTCCTGTGGGACAAGTTCCAAGGTACTGGATGGAGCATGAGCTCCATAGTGTGGGTAAAGTGCACAAACTCTGCAGAGTCACACAAAACTATTCGAATAGCCGAGTCCACGGTATTGGACACAGTTCATAGTAGGTCACACTTTCGATCAACATGAGTTCGATGAGATCAACATGAGTTCGGTGGGATAAATGTGTTGAGTTTGTGGTCATACGATGGCCCATATATGTTGGATTGGTCATGCGATGACCCGTCTATCAAAGAAGGAGTCGGTAAGGACTCCGAGGTAAGATGCATGACTATGTGATGATCATGAGTGCCCATGTGCTGATTGTTACTGCATTAATCTTATTCATGATAATATGCTAGATTCATCATGTTAATAGTGTTTAAACTGTTATGCCATGATAACTAATATACACTAATAACTTGTGCATTCTTGAATGCCATGGATTGCTTTGCCTGTTGTATATGTTACTTGGTTTGATTGTTTGCGAGTACATTCAAACGTACTCACATGGCTTTTATCCCTGGCTATTTGCGTAGCCAGATTTTCAGGTTTACCTAAGGATCTGCTTTCCCTAGGAGGAGTCGAAGCGTTCGCGAGCTAGGAAGTAACCAAGTCATATCCTTGTGGATTGGAGATGCTCCATGTCCGTGCTACCATAGATAGTATATATAGTCCGCTGCCCCCATATCTTTAAGGAACCAGCTATGGTTGTAATATATTGATTCAAGCCACTTTGGCTTATGAATCCTTTTACAGTTGTGCCTATGTTCTTGGTACGTGTTGTAAGCGCGCACACCAGAGTGCCTCCTGGGCTGGTGTGTGGGCGACACTCGTCTGTGTACAGTGGTATTCAGGCGGGGTGTCACCTAGCTGGATTCATTTCCTTTTGCTCAGTAGAAAGCCCAGATGGATTTCATCCATGTTTGCCCAATCGGCATGGCTACTATTGATCAAAAGACAATGTCATAGGATTTACCTCTCGTCTATGTCCCGACTCTCATGGCATTCGTCTCTGGTGTGAAATTATCGCACTAGGCAATGACCGTGAGCCTTCAAACCCCCTAGGTAAACAAGATATCCTCACCCTTCTTGCTAACCGTGGTATATCTCTCCTTATATCTAGTTTCCTTTGGGAAACGCCAGTTCCATCTTTCCTCAAACAACCATAGACTAGTTGACTGAGCCACCTTGGCTATGGTCATGCGGTGAGTTTGATGTTCTCCCTGAGGAAGTAGTAGAAGCTTTACGCCAATTGCTACCAGGAGAATTGTGTGATTTTTCTTCTAAATCCTTAGAGAGGCATCCAGTGCGCTAAGTTAGTGTTGTTAGTGGATCTGCATTCCCGCGTGTTAGCCCGTAGATCTCGAGATTTGTTTGCTCCTTGGTGCCTTTTGTTTGTTGTTTTCTCCGTCTTTGCGGTTTTATTGTTTGGGTATGAGTCGTCCCATCGGTAGGGAGACCGATAGTGAGCCCAATAGTGTTGCCCCTTTCCGAGGCATCCGGCATGGTCAGTGTATGTTAACAGTTGACATAGTCGGATTTGACGCTTGCCTAACCAGTGGACCGACCCCCCTAACTACCCTTGGATTGGACACCAGCCAAACCTAGTTGTCTGCCGTACCAGGCGTATCCTTTTCTTTGTCTGAGAAGGATCTCCGGCATGGCAGTGTGCCCCAGCCTTGCTGCCTATAAGACCCCGTCCTGCTCGCTACAGCATTCCCCGCTCAGTAAGCCAGACCACTAGAGAACCCGAGCCAATTTCTCCCTGGAAACCATGTCCGGCTTTTTCAAAGCCCCCACCTTTCATAGCAAGACCTCGGTGGTCAACCATGCTGGTTTTCCCCGCCTCCTTTGGGAAATTCTTTCCCAGGCCCTTGTGTGTGTTGTTAACCCCGATTACTAGGTGTTCCAATCCAAGCCTGTCCCTTGCCTTTGCCCATATTGTGCAAAGGTGCTCATCCACCTTGGCCCCGATAAGATTGGACAGCCCGTAGTCTTTGAGGGAAAGCCCATGCCCATTGCAGCGTTGGCCATTCAGACGGCTGCCGCAGAAGCTGTCAGTCGCCTCCGATTCAAGTTTCCGCAGATCGGGGAGATGCGGGAGTTCCGCTACTTCCCGAATGTGTCAAGCTTTGGCTGCGAGCTCGCCGACACCACCAAGGAAGCCGACATGGCAATAGTTCTCCTGGTTCAGTTCAGCACCACCCAAGGACTACTGCTCGGTAGCATTCTTGGGGAGTTCAAATCCATGGATAGTGGCACAACGCAAGCTGTTGGAGCCGCGTACCGCGCAGGACGTCAGAGCACCTCCCCAGCCGTCGATCCCCTGCTTCCAAACCCAGTGATATCCTATCAGGTCGTGCCACCCTCTCAAGTGGTGCTACCCTCCTAGCCCGTGGACGAGTGCAACCTAGGCACTGTCTACGCCGACCCCACCAACAGGACCATTCTTTAGCTGCATCGGCAAGGTCTCCTCCAGCAAGATCCAGCCGCTGCCCTAGGAGTTGAGTCCCGACTAGTTGAGTTACTCCACTTCGGGAAGCATCTCAGCATGCGTCCTCCAGGAGAGCCTGAGCAAGACTAGTTCTGTAGATGTTTCCTAGCTGGTCTTCCGTCCTCGTCAGAGGATAGAAACCGTAGTTCCGAGAGAGTGGTTCTTGTGAGGTGCGTAGCCAGGTCGCGCTTGCTTCTGTTTCTTGTGTTGCGTGTGATGCTTCTATCGCCTGTGTGTTGTAATGCTTTATGTATGCCATGTTTGTTTGTGCATCTGTTGCATCTGTCCCCTGTTAAGCAGAAATGTTTAACAGTGCTGATAGTGGCTTTCCAAGATGTTTGTAATCAGTAGAGCACTTACACCCTTAATATTTGACTCGTTCTCAGTCCCTAATAAATGCGAGCTGGTTCAGGTATATGTAACCCAGAGTACATATACCCACTGGCATTAAAACGCCTGAGTGTGATTTTATCTGATGTGTTTTCTTGTGCTGGTTTGAGTATGTTGTTGGCCCTTTGCAGGCGCACGCCCACACGAGATTATTCCTCATGGGTACGATCACCCCAGTACCCGGATGGAATGCAAGGACACATCCCAGGCCTATCTTCCAAGCCCCGTTTTCCCAGACCTTTGACCCGGGATTCAGAGGCAATTTGCCCAGCCCCTGACCCAGCCCAAAAGCCAGTCGCAATCTCGGATAAATACTGAGAATTTTATTGCCGCATAAGCCTTGCAACCTTCTAGCACAATTGCTGACCCAGATCCTAGCCCAATGCCCGTCCGGCCTGGTTCTCACTCAATGAGGAGCAACCAGAGGCGAGACCCTCGCGTTGCCAGAGCTCCTCCGACCACCCCGCGCAAGCCCCCGAGACAGAGGCGTCGCCGTCACCACCTTGTGTGACATCCGACAGCCCGCCACCTCGCTTCGCCGCAGCCCTACTCATTCTGCCGGCCCGAAGCGACGGTGGAGCAAGCCTAGAGGACCACCAGCCGCTGTTCCATCGTCGTCCCGCTCTCGAGCTGCCGCATCCCTGCCCTCCTTCTCGCGAGCTCGCTCCTACCGGGTGACCACCCACGGCAAGAGCAACGAGCCGACTAGCGCAGCGAGCAGACACCATAGCAGCTCCAGGAACACGGCCTCGCCAGGAGACCGTGGCTCCAGATCCTCCAGGCCGAAAAGGTAGTAGAGCGGCATGGCGTGAGGTAGGAGCAGTCGCGTCGTCGTCTCTTACAGCCCGAGCCCGGTGTACGGTGAGAAAGGTCCAGGAGCCTTGCCGCTCGACCACTGGCGCCCCGGAAGCGAATCCGCGAGCAGTGCCGCCATCGGTACTGGCCTGCGATGTGAGCGCAGTCGCCGCGCCGACACCATGCGCGCCGCGCACTCCTGCCGTAGGGTCCTGAGTGCCCAATGGGCTAGGTGCGTGTAGCCCAGCTCCACTCGGAGCAGCACCACCACAAGAGAAGTGGAGGTAGCCGGAGGAAGAAGAAGAGAAGAGGCTGAAAATGGGCCCCGGACCCACATTTCAGCAGGCGAAGCACTGTTCATTCGGGTAACGTTAGCATTTTTGGAAAAGTGAATCTTTAGCTTTTCTAAAAATGGTGACCCCTAGAAATGGAGGTGATCCCGCGATATCCGTATCTCGATCGAGATGCACCCGTGCATCGTTTTTCCCCAGCCCGAAAGTTGTTCGAGGAGTGGGTGTAATTTTGAGTTAACCCTAGGAATCTCAAGGACGAGATTCTTTTATGGCGGAGGTTTGTAACATCCCAAAAATCGGCTTATCGATTTTTGTGCTGTTATTCCTTCCTAGCTTTTTCTCCCAATCTTTTTCCCTTAGAGTCTGGTTTATGACCAGAAGAATCTAGACAATCCTTAACCTTGCAACCCTTTTCTCTGCCCCTTTGCAAGGCAAGATCCCTCCCCAGACCCTCGAGCCTGGATATGCAAGGATATTTCCAAGTCCGGTGCAATGTTCTTCATATCAGCTTAATTCCATTTGTGCCAATCGATGGAATTAAATCCCGGAAAATACATAGACATTTCTAAAGCTTGTGTAAACTTGTGGAGATGATCTTGGTGATTGTCTGTAAGGCCCGATATATGGTACTGTTCCAGATCTAAATGTTTCCATCCAGATCCAGGGACGAAGCAAATATCGGTCCCATCGCGACATATGGCAACGCTATATGCCCCGGATTTGCACCATGATATCACAACATTACAGCTACAAGGATACCACATATCATACAATCTGCATACAACTGCCTTATTACAATACATCAGCGGAAGATACATTTCTGAGTAAAGACTACAATCAAATGCCTAGTGGCAAAGAGAAAAATACATCGCTCCCATAACCACACGGGTCCAGGCCCTCCGCCGGGATCCTCCTAACTAGTCATCGTCGAGTCTCCACGTGAAACGTCGATCACCATACCTGTTTTCGATCAAGAATCCTTAAAAAAGTTTGGGGTACTATCATGAGTACAGAAGTACTCAACATCCATATGTATTGGTCAACTAACCCAGCAAGGACCTCATCACTCGTCAATCTAGGATAACTAGTAGTTCACGGTAAGGATGGGTTAAGTGGTGAGGTTGCTGCCGCACTAGCATTTATGAAGTGGCTAACGATCTAGAGTAAGATAAGAAGCCAATCATTCGATGGGGAATCGCCTCCAACAAGTCTCACTATCAGCTACTTACGCAAATATAACACCTATCCTATCCTTGTCCTCCTCTTCACATCCCGACGAAGAAGAAGTAGTCAAGGCACACACACGTTGATCAATTTATTAACATTATCTCAGTTGTTTTTGTCTATGAACAAGGAGTAGGTCTCAAGTCGTCCATAACCGTGGACACGGCTTCTCGAAAAGATTTAACCCTGCAGGGGTGTACCAACTGCCCATTACAAGGCTCCGCATGCACGCCCATTTCTCTCAGTTGCTACCCATCACAGGAAACCATTTTATGATTTAGTTCCGAGAGATCCGAAACGACAGGTCCCTCTAACTAACAACACACAAATCCGGGTGGCCCCCGGTGAGTCGACATCCAGCTCAGGAGCCGGTCGCGCTCTCGATCTGGTCTCTACCGTCTGTCACAGGCTTGGATTGCCGGTAAATCTCATATGAGGCCGGGTCCTCAGCCGGACAGGTTGGACCAACAAGGAAACCATGTCCTCACTGGTCCAGGTTGTTTTAAAGGATATCTGCTAGGAGCGACCCGAAAAATATATATGCATGGTTTCAAATGGTAAATCAGCTTGGGCCACCACTAGAAATGTTTGAAGCTAGGTAGGTGAGAAAAGGGGACCCCATAAAATCCCACACGCGGTTAGGCACGCTCGTCAAGAGACACAATACCCGGAACGCGGGTCCTAGGTGACTCGAATGGAACAAAGCGTCGGGGCTTGATAGCCTAGACCTTCCAGCCTTCGTCGAATATAGTCAATATTATAATAATCATATCATCCACAACAATATAATAATGTGATAGCCCAAACAAAGGAGTAACAGGGTAACATCTGTAACAACCCAGTTTTCACAAAAATGAAAATTTTTGTTTTCGGTGTAAATTCTTTGATTGTCTGATTTGTTTGCGGTGTTTGCATCCCCGATTTATCGATCGGCGATTATTTTTCCCCCTCTTATCTCGTACCGGACGGAGACGAACCCTTGCCACCCTGACACTCGACCTTTGCGACACCGGGTTTCACCCTATCACCATCGCGATAACCGCACGAGACCAGCCGCAGCCAACGGAACGAAAAACCCCGTTTAATAATTAAACGGGTTATTTTTATAGCGCGCCGGAAAGTGTTTTCGGAACGGTTCCAACGCTAGGTGAACGCCGCCGGCTCGACGCGCTGATCGCGCAGTTCGAAGTTTTACCCGAATCGGAGGTACTGCAGACCCCCGGCGGTCAAAAACGTGAGCACCGTGCGCGCGAGAGAAAAACCGGGGATGTTTTTGTAAACTGCCAACCACCTGGGCTATATAAAGACCACCACACTCCCACCTCTTTCTAGGGTTTCCCTAGCCACAAAATGTCAGAACCACAACTAGGGTAAGTGCTAGGGTTTGTTTGTGCCCTTTGCATCATGCAGAAATTCAAATGAAATTCAAAAATGGGGAAGCAGAAAGCCCTGAGAAATTAATTCAAATGGTCAGATAAAAATCTTTTTCCAAAAATCATTTGAATAATTGGAAAATTCCTATAAATGATGCTGATCATTTTAAAAGTGGTTTGGGTATTTTTCCCATGCCCATGGAATATTCAAAAATTCAAAAGGTGCCCTAGAAATTAAATTTGACCCCTATTTGAATTGGAATTCAAATGTTTTGAATTTCAAAAATGCCCAAACCTTAAAAGTGGCTTGCTACTGGTCACTTGGGTTTTTAAAAATATATTGGGCATTTTACTAAAATACCTAGCTATTTTATTTAGCTAGGTCAATCAATTAGAGAAAAGAAAAAATAAAAACCGAAAGAGGAGGGGCTTACCTTCGCCCAGGGCGAAGGCCCACTTCCTTTGGCCGGCCAGCCCACCGAGCCGCCTGTCGTCTTCCTCCCCGCGGCTCAAAGCAGCTCGGTGGCAACGACAGAGCGCGCCGACGCCACGTCGCCGCCGTGAGAGGCGTCTAGGGGCTCCCTTTCCTCCTTCTTGCGCCACGCAGACGCGCAGAAGCCCCCGCTTCGTTTCCCTCTCTCTGCCAACCGCCCTCCCCTGCAAACCTCGTTCCCGCCGCGCACCCGAGGAGCTCGCCGGAGCGCGCGTCCGCGCAGCCGTGGCCAACGGCGACCAGGAGCCGGAAGACCGTGTCCCTCCTCTTCTACGACGACGCCTGCCTCCCCTTGAAAGATCTTCGCGATCAATTCCGTCCACAGCCGTCGCTAGCGTCTTCGGGATCTCACCGGAGCCGGAGAAGGCCGTTGTTGAATTCGTCGCCTCTGCACACTCCCAGCCGTCGCCGTCACCTTCTTGAGCTCCAGGGTGAGAATCCGCGTCGATTCCCCCTCTCCAAGCCTCCTCCCGTGACTCCAATCGCCACTGGCCATCCTCTGTTGCTCCGGCCGCCGCAAGTGCCATCGAAACCGTGGCCCGGGACCTTCCCGTGAGCCCCGATTGGTGCCAGCAGACGCGGGCGAGCACGGGCTACGCCCCAGTGCTCCCCTTCCTCGCTCCCGATCCCTCTAGCCCATTCCCGGCGAAGTCCGGCGGCTACAGTAGCGTCGCCGGCGAGCCCGGCATTAGAGGCCTTAACCCCCCTGCCTAAACCTACCACTAATCCTAGACCTAACCCACTGACAGTGGGGCCCCTAACCCCCTAACCCCTCTGTTAATTAATCAGAGAGGGATTAACCCCCCTGAGGCTGACACCCTGGCCCCACATGTCTGCCCTGCTGATGTCATGCTGAGGTCATGCTGATGCAGTAAGTGAAAATTGAATTAATTATATTCCAGAAAATCCAGAAATTGATTAAAACTTCAATAAATCATAGAAAATTCATATTAACTCCAAATTTAATAAATAATATATGAAAAATTATCAGAAAAAATGCAAGGATTAATAATATGCACTTTGTTTCTATGTTTGACCATTTTAAAATGGGTGAACAGTAGCAAACATGCATATGGAGTTCTTTTGAATTCAAATTTGGAGTGAATTTGCAAATGATTTTGAATTCCACTTCTTTTAAATGGAATTGTACCCACATTGCAACCATGAACATCACCATTGCAATATTATTCATGTGATTGTGCATTGTAATTTATTTTTATCCTATGATTGTCATGTTGCTAATAGAAGTGGAACCGGAACCGGAGGCCACCCCCTTCGTTGAAGACCCCGATACTGAACCTCGTCAGCAAGGCAAGCAAACCCCATTGATCATGTCTATAAAATCCTACTTCCCTCTCAGCCTCGCTTATGCATGTTTAGGAGATCACCGAGACACGTTCTTTCGCATAGTTGAACCCATTCCGATGCATGACCTATCATTTTGTCACCGTATTAAGCAAACCACAATCCTAGCAGATTTAGGAGTTGAATGATGAGCATGTGGCCCCTGCAACTGTTACTGCTTATTGCTGCTTAGTGATACAATGAGGATGTTATGATTGTGAGTCGGTATGGAAAGAACACAGTGATGCTGATGTTAACGTGTTGGTGAATCCACCCTAAACAAAGGTGAACGATGAGAGGCTGTGTAGGAGTACACAGTGGGTTGTCTCGTTGAACACTGCCCTAGGCCCCGAGTTCCTGTTTTGTGATCCAAGAAAAAGAGTATGACCACATGTAGGGTTTTATGGGAACCCCGTTTGGCCTCTTTACGTACCTGATCCGGTCCAGGAGTCACAATAGATTCGGGCTTTCCATTTGGCATGTGCATAGAAAAAGAATGAAGAAAAGGGTGCATCATATAGATATGTGGGTGGACCTGTGAGGCAGTGAAACCATCTGGCAGAGGTGGCATCTCGGTCCCTTACATTATCTGAGTCCGTTTCGTGGAACCGGTCGGACTCTCGAGCGGTGCCAAACTCAGGTAGTCGACTCCTGGATTAGAGAAGGTGATGTGAGGTTACTGCCTTGATTTCATCCACGTCCGACACCCACTTGAAGGGTGACGAGAACGAGGCGATAAGTGATGACACGTGTGTGAAGATGTACACCCCTGCAGGGTTAATGAACTATTCGAATAGCCGTGTCCGCGGTTATGGACTACTTGGAGACCTTTACTTGATCATAGACAACTTTAATGGATACTTATAAAACTCGCAAGATAAGTGTGAGTGCTATGGCGTGCTTCCTCGTGGGGAAGTCGAGGAAGTAACCATAGTGGTGTAATTGTTTGGAGACATGTAGTGGACTCGTGTACGCTTCTTACCTCAAGTCTGGTACTCGTAGTACAGGACTAGCCAAGTCAAAGCTGGCACTTCTGCATGATGAACCCCACCTCCTTTACCTTGATACTTGAGCATGAGTAGTATAGTTCTGATGTAAGTCTTGCTGAGTACGATTTTGTACTCACGTTTGCTTATTCTATGTTTTAGATGAGAACCCAGACCCCGATGGAGTCACCGACCTGAAGCTCGACGTTGACCTTGGTAGTATAGTTCCAGACAGCAGTCTGGTCCCTCGTGGATGGGCATGTATGTTTACAAGGCTTCTCTAAGCCATTTGTTAAACTTGTCTGTACTCAGACCTAATTTGCTTCCGTTGTATGATGTAATGATGATCACAGACATGTGATATTTGTATGCTCTATGTGTAAGTCAATAAAGAGTACTTTGTAGAGTTATGTGATGATACCTGCTGTTCATACTAGGCATGTGTGTTGCGTGTATGTTTATAACATGCATGTCTTAGTATAGGTTTTCGACACCTTAGTTGTGATCTGGCTGGCGGTCTTTTATACACCAAGTGGCCCTTAGATGTGAGCAGCTTGGGTCATCGCGATGCGATTGCTCGTGACTCTGTCACGTGCACACTTTGTTGTATGATCGAGCCCGCCCTAGACCCCGACTAAGTGATCGGGCTGGAGTTTGTTTATGTAAGGGTTATGATTCAATCGATAATATGGTTGAGGCGACTTGTCTATGAGTATGGGATTTCACCACCCATAATCATTTAGACTTGTGAGGGGGCGACGAGGACCCATCTCAGTTGATCATCCGGCCTGGATGGGATGCCCCTCACGTTCGATGCTTTCCGAGAGTGTTCTGTGCTTGGCCTTGTCTTCTTAGACAAGTGGGTATGGCTCTCGGCTCTCCATGTGATTGCATCGTGACTGGAATTACATACGCATATTCTGGGTCCCGACACAAAATTGCAGCCACACCCCCAGATGTGCTCCAAATTTTTGTCCAAAAGCCCCAAATCCCGAAACCCTAGATCAGGGGCGTTCCCAGCCATCGGATCTGAGATCCAACGGCCCTCGTTGCGCCATGTCAGCGCCTTGGACTAACCACCTCTCTCTCTCTCTCCACTCACCTCATGCCCGTGGAGCCGCCGCCGCACCCGAGCCCGCCGGCCGCCGCGCCTCCGGTGAGCAGCTCCCTGCCACGGCCACCTCTTCCCTCTCCTCTTCCTCACCTCCTCCGCCTCCCCTTCCAGCAGGTTGCCACGACGGCCACTAGTGCACCAGAGGGACGCCGCCGACCCGCCATTGGAGCGCCTCGAGCTCCGCTGCGCCGCCACGCAGCTCCTGGCCTCCTCCGCCACCCGCCGGCGCCGGGATCCAGAGGCCGCCACCCTCCACCGTCGTCTGCGCCACCAGCTGGCGCCCCGCGCCTCGCCACGGCCGCCGCCCGCCGGCGAGACGGGGTCGGCTCCCGCTCCATCACCAACCGACATCGATTGGGCCGCCTCCAGCGCTTGGGCCAGCGCGCCCCAAAGCCCAGCAGGCCGGCCCGCCAAGGCCAGGCCCCAGCGCCTCCTCTGCCCCCATGGGCCTCGGCCCACTTGGGTGAGATTTTTTTTCTTTTTCTTGTTTTTTTTCCTGGCTTCTAATTTTTGCTAAGTCTGAGAAAAACAGTGTGTTGTATCAGTTTTTCGATGTAGTTTACGAGCGATCCGTAGCCCGGATCGCGTTGCGCCCAAAAGACGAATTGTTTAGAATTGCGTGCTCTAGCTTTCATATTTTGTGAGTTAATTGTTTTGAGGTTGTTTAGATATAGTTATTGCTGTTCATACAGGGCTACCTGTCGTTAACTGCTGCTAAGTTGTTGTAACTGTTATTTTATTGCAACTTCGGGTGACGATTGCTTCGCAACCGTTCATCGGAATTGATTGATTCCTTTTGCGTTGCGTTAAGCATTGTTTCTACTTCAGTTCCATGCATTCACATGCCATAATTGCTTGATGCATCATGATTGTATCTTGCTCCAAAGTAGCTACCCTGCTGTTAGTGTGCTGCTATTTATATTTTGTTGCAACTTCGGTCGACGAGTGTGTCGCGACCGTTTATCGGAATTGAGTGATTCAATTGCATATTGTTAAGCATCATGTCTACTTTCATTACATGTATTGAATCTTCATGTTAGCATTCCTGGTCATATATATATTTAGCTCCAAAGTTGCTATGCTGCTGTTTTTGACAGCCACCTCTGTTTTTCTTTAAGTCTGTAACGTTCCGATGCCATGTTGTTTCCTTAATATCTTTTGATCTATGATGCCTATTTGCATGATTCTGTTTGCCATGCCTTCCCTGTCATGTCTACTTTAGTTCCATATCATTTGTGAGCATGTTTTCATTGATTATCCTTTTTATGCATTGCTCTAAAGTATGCTTCGTGATGTTGGCAGATTGTGCCCGTAACTTGTTTTGCTTATATCTTTTAACTGTAACTCCGTTTGGGGTGTTCTTTATATGTAACTTGATTAGTTTTTCGTGTACTTTGTGTTTTTGCTATTGTTTGCTGTTGTTAACCAACCTAAAATGTGGTTTAGGATAGAACAGTACCAAATCCTTTAATTATCGTGCGGCACTTAGTGTTATGCCATGTTTAGGTTGTGCCTCACTTAAATTGACTAGCGTAGATAGTTTATTTTGTTCTTCACCTCTTGACATGTTTGTGTGCTATGCCATGCTTGCTTGAGTTTCCATGTTAATAACCGTTGGTTGATCACCGGTAGCTAAGCAACTTGAACCACCGTAAACGTGCGGTATTCGTCGTGTGTGTGACCGATACCCCACTTAAACTGTTAGTAACCGTTCTCGACGACAGATCCATCTCATGTTGCCGTGTCGTGTGATGTCTTCTTGATCTTGTGTTGCCCCGTAGTAATAGAGTGCTTTCTCGTTGATTGCTTTCCAGTGTTTATCGTCTTGTGTGCTTCCGCGGGTACCTTCGGAGACGATGCGAGCTTGCGATCAACTACACCTTCGGAACCCGACTTATCAACAGGCAAGGACTATACATTACTTATGATCCATACTATTTAAACCAGCGGTTTGCATGCTAGTCTAGGTTAGGTTCGATGTTTGATCCTACCACATGCTTACAGCCTCTTTCAAACCGATACAGTCATGTTCCTTCCCAGCAAACCTTGTAGTGCTATGTTACTATTGCTCGTTGCTCATCCCCTGCTTAGTATGCATGCTTAGGATGCTACGATGTTACCCAGTTACTCCTTGGTTCGGGATATCACATTATTATATTTTTGTTGATGATATGATTATTATAATGTTGACTATATTGGACAAAGGATGGAAGGTCTAGGCTATCCCGCCCCGACACCTTGTTCCATTCGAGTCACCTAGGATCCGAGTTCCGGGTATTGGTTTTAAGACTGAGCGTGCCTAACCGCGTGTGGGATTTTATGGGGTCCCCTTTTCTTACCTACCTAGCTTCAAACATTTCTAGTGGTGGCCTAAGCTGATTTACCATTTGAAACTGTGTGTGTGCTGGTCAGCTGCCAGTAGTTTTTAAACCAACCCGGACCAGTGAGGACATAGTTCCCTTGCTGGCACACCTTGTTCGGCTGAGGACCCGGTTTCCCATGTGTGATTAACCGTGTATCCAAACCCGAGACAGACGGTAGAGACCAGATTGAGAGCGCGGCCGGCTCCTGAGATGGATGTCGACTCACCGGGTGCCATCCGGACTTGTTCGTTGTTAGTTAGAGGGACCTGTCGTTTCGGATCTCTTGGAACTAAATCATAAAATGGTTCTCTGTGATGGGTAGCAACTGAGAGAGATGGGTGTGCGAGCGGAGCCTTGTAATGGGAAGTTGGTACACCCCTGCAGGGTTAAATCTTTTCGAGAAGCCGTGTCCACGGTTATGGACGACTTGAGACCTACTCCTTGTTCATATACAACAACAGCTGAGATAATCTTAATATAACTTGTTCAACGTGTGTGTGCCTTGACTGCTTCTTCTTCGTCGGGATGCGAAGAGGAGGACAAGGATATGATAGGTGTTATGTTTGCGTATGTAGGTGGATAGCAGACTTGTTGGAGGCGATTCCTCATCGAATGCTTGGCTTCTTATCTTACTCTCTAGATCGTTAGCCACTTTATAAGTGCTAGTGCGGCAGCAACCTCACCACTTACCCCTTCCTTACTGTAAACTACTAGTTGTCCTAGAATGACGAGTGATGAAGTCCTTGCTGGGTCAGTTGACCACTACAGTTGGATGCTGAGTACTTCTGTACTCATGATACTACCCCCAAACTCTTTTCAGGGTACTTGATCGACAACAGGTATGGTGGTCGACGTTTCACGTGGAGACTCGACGACGACTAGTTAGGCGGATCCCGGCGGAGGGCCTGGACCCATGTGGTTATGGGATCGATGTTTTTCTCTTTGCCACTAGGCATTTGATTGTAGTCTGTACTCAGACATGTATCTTCTGCTGTTGTATTGTATTAAGGCAGTTGTATGCCGATTGTATGAGATGTTGTATCCTTGTATCTGTTATGTTGTGATATCATGTTGGAAATCCGGGGCATATGACTTCGTAATATGTCGCGGTGGGACTAATATGTGCTTCGTCCCCGGATCTGGATGGAAACATCTAGATCTTGAACAGTACCGCATATCGGGCCTTACAACATCGTAGCATCCTAAGAATGCATACTAAGAAGGGGATGAGCAACGAGCAATCGTAACATAGCAGTACATGGTTTGCTGGGAGGGGACATGGCTGTAACGGTTTAAGAGAGGCTATAAACAGGTGGTAGGATCAAACATCGAACCTAACCTAGACTAGCATGCAAACCGCTGGTTATAATAGAATGTATCATAAGTAATGTATAGTCCTTGCCTGTTGATAAGTCGGTTTCCGAAGGTGTAGGAGATCGCGAGCTTGCACCGTCTCCGAGAGTAACCACGGGAGCACACAGCAAGCATCTATTACTACGAAGCAATCACGAGCAATCAACAACAAGTAAGCAACACGAGAGAACACACTACGGTATCGCATCTATCGTCGAGAGCGATTACTAACAGGTTAAGTGGAGGATTCGTCACACACGACGGTACCGCACATTTAGAATGGTTCAAGTTGTTTAGCTACAAAACATGAGAAAATGTTGTTAACATGGCATCTCACCCAAACATGGCTTATCACACAATCATGAAAAGAGGTAAAGCATAAATAAACTATCTAATCTAGTCACTTTAAGTGGGGGGTAAAACCTATACATGGCATATCACTATTTACCCCACGAAAATTATAATGTTTCGTATTGTTTTTCCCAAAAAAATATTTTATTATTTTTATTAGCAAGCAAGATCAGCATAATCACAATCTACATGCGATTCTAGTCAAGTTACATATAAAAAACGTTTTAATCGGAGCAACGGTTAAAAAGTTATGACTATTATAGTTTACAGTGGCAAATACATAAATAGCAGGTAAACAACATGTAAACAAAGTCAAACATGGCAAAAGAGCACAATTCATTAATCTACCCAAAATTCTAAGCAAGTTCCATGTTTAAAGCGTCGCGATCCGAGCTACAGTTTAAAAGATATGGGCATCGCAAAAATATAACACAATCTGCAAATTAAAAACCTAGAAAAAGGAAAAAACATCTAACGGGCCGAAACATTGGACGCTGGATAATTAATTAGCGCACATGAGCGTCAAATAGAGGAAACAGATCTGAGCCGGCCCAACTACCGTAGCAGAAAAAAATGATAATAAAAAAGGGGGGGTTTTGCCTCACCATGGGCCAAGGCTCGGCTGGGGGAGGCTGGCAGGCCGCTCAAACGCTGGGCCGCGGTCGAGGCCAGCCCACCTGGCGGAGTACTCGTGCAGGAGCGAACGGGCACGGGACGGGCGGTTGGTCAGGGACGTCGTCCCCATCCTCAACCAGCAGCGGCGGCAGGCGGCCTCGCTGGACTCCGGCGAGGGGAGGCGCCGGCGCGTGGAGGAGGTCCGGGGTAGGCGGATCTGGTCGCGGTCCTCCGGATCCGGCGAGGTTGGGGGAGGGGAGGCGCGGTGCATGCTCCATGGCGGCCTCAAGCTTCTGACCGGTCCTCCATGGCGCTTGGCTTCAACACAGAGAGGGACGGAGAGATTAGAGAGAGAAATGGTGAGATGAGCGAGGAGAAGACGAGAGGGAAGAGGAGAGGGCGGCGCGGTTGCGGTGACCTGCGGGTGCGGCGGCCAGAGGCGCGAGGCGGCGGGGTCGGCTCGGGCGCGAGCGTCCAGGGAGGAGCTCCTCCATGGGGCTTCGGGCGTGGGGGGCCAAGCTAGTGACGTGGCAGATCGTGGGCAGTCCGATCTGGATGTGACGGTCCAGATTGGGCCGCTAGATCTGGAGGTGGGGGTTGGCTGGTTCTCCATGTGGCGGATTTGGAGAGGAGGAGCACCGAAATTGAGGTGCTAGGCTAGGGTTTGCCTATTTTGGTAGGGTAGCACCTACTATTTATAGTAGGGCTGTTTGGAAGGTGATTTGTGCCATAAAATGGTATGTTTTGGGCCTGGTTTTTCGGGTGGGCTAGAATCCGAACATAAGCGGGGAATCCGGGGGTCCAGCTATCAGCGCGCACAATATTTTATAAACTCGGCACCGGTATTACACCGCTACTATGCCTGGCACATCCGATCGTTTACCTACCCGACGAAGTCGGAATCGCACAAAATTCAAAACACCGCCCGATACAATAATAAACCATTTAAATATAAACGGGGGTTTTTTCCGCACCGATGATGAAGGATTGTCTTGTGCCGGTTGTCGCAACGGTGCTCAGGTGAACCCCGGTGTCGCAACGTTCGTGTGTTAGGGTGGCAAGGGTCGGTCTCGCATCCGATATGAGAAATTTGGGGGAGAAATATTCGCCGGTTAATAATTCGGCGAAGCAAACACTGGAAACAATACAGGCAATCATCACAGCAACGCAACAAAAAAATTAATTTGGGTGAAAATCCCGGGTAGTTAAATCCTCTTGACCTCTCCCAAAGATATTGGCTATGGTTGAATAAAGAAAATTGTGATTTTCTTTATAAAGCCAATAATCTCATTTTAGCCATTTCCAAAGGAGCTACTATTTTGGTTGATCCATTGGTGCTCAAATGAATTGTGGAGCTCCTAGTGTCCAACCCATGTCCATTTCTATCAAAACATGGGGTTCCATAGTTCAAAGTTTGAGCATAGCTTCCATTTCCAAATTCAGGGAAGAATAGCACTTTCCAAAGGAAGTGTTATTTATGTTTGCCCATTGCCTCCCATAACTTTTGTGCAATCTCCCCGGCCCATGTCATGGTGTTGTGACAAATTTCAGCTATAATGGCAAAGCGATTAATTCACACTAAATTCCCAAAGTTTCTGTCCAGCACATAACTTTGTGAAGGAAGTGCAAGCTAGCCTTGTCCATTTGAGCTGAAATTTTGTGTACATGATAACACTAGTAGATAATTAAGCACTGCCCAATTTCATGCCAAGGGGACCAGTGTGCTAGCCACACCACAGCACAAACACTTTCTGCATATTTGGTGCATTTGTAAAGGAAGTGGTATGTATAGTGGTCCATTTGAGCTCAAACTTGGCAGAGGTAATTACCATTGGATAAGATTGCTATGACTCAGGTCTCAGACCCATGCCCCAGGTGAACCTCCCCCAGTTCAGCACAAACAATTTGCTGTGTGCACCCATGTCATGTCACTTTCAGTGGCTCCATGCCATGTTTGCTCTGCCAAGTGAGTGATTCGGCTTCCTGAGATGTCACCTCCCCCAGTGGACATGGTCCCAGGCTAAATGCACGCCCTGGACACGTGGTGGCCTGGGTGACCATGCATGCGGCGTGTCCAGCTCACGTCCAGCTAAGTGTTTGCGTTGTTCCCGGCTTTCCCGTGTCCCCTTCCACTTGCCCGAGCATGTCCTGCGTGATCCCCACGCCAAGCCTGACCCCGCGTGCTCTGCCCCTCGCCTTGTAGCCACTGTCCGCTTGTGCCGACACCGATGCTCGCCATGGCCTGGCCGCCGCGTGGCCATGGCCTAGATCCTTCATCGATCTTATCCGAGCCCCTCCCCTGGCTATAAATGGAGCATCTGCAGCCTCCCCCGCAGCAGCAGTGCGGCCTAGTCCCCCCTCCCCCTCGAGTCCTTTTTCGCCACGTCCTCGCCCGCCCATGGCCGCGGCCCCACCGCCCGGGTCCTCCATGGCCGTGAGGGCACAGGAGGAGGACGCCCCTGTCTCCGCCGTGCCGCCTATCCCCTTCCCCGCTCCTGGTCGTTGCCCCGGCCACACCAGGTGGTTGCGCCCCGCCGCGCTCGCAATTCACGAAGGCCCGCCGCCGGCCTGGCTCAGCCAAGTCGCCATGGCCGTCGTGCCATGGACAGTGGGGGCGGCGGTGTCGGCCACCCAGCGCGGCGCGGAGGCCACCGACGGGCGAGCCTCGGCGAGCTGCATCCTGTGGGCACGCCGGCGAGACCCCGCCCCAACCCTCGACGGAGACGAGCCGGCCCGACCCCGACGTGGAGCCCTCCCCTATTTTGATGCGGAACAGAGGAGATGCAGAGGACGAGGAGAAAGAAGAGACCGATGGTCGGGCCCCGCCTGTCAGCCAGCGGCCTCGGGCCCGCGCCTGTCCACGTATTCGGTGGAATACGTCTTCCCATTCGGGAAGCGCATTACGGTTTCCTTCAGCCCGAAATGCTCTTTCGTTAAACGAAAGCGTGTTTCCCTCTTCTGCAGGATAGAATACGCTTTCTTTGCTTCGAAAGCGTACTTCCAGTAATGCGCTTTCTCTCTCCGGTCGAATCAGTTATTTAGTGGACGTTCACCCGATAGGCCTAGTTTTCTGCCTATCTAACGAACGGCCGTATCTCCCCGACCGCAACTCCGATCGAGGTGATTCAAAATCCCAGGTTCACCGTTTTACGAGCCCGTTCTGTTGGTGAAACTTTCATGATGTGTTTGCATTGTGAGATTTACCCTTTTTCCGCCGGTTGCCGTTAGGCGCCGTCGGAGAATCGTCGGTCCCGTCGAACCTTTTTGGAAGGTGATCGCACGTCCGCCCGTCGTATTGTTCGACCCCTCCAGGCAAGCAAGCCATCTGATATATGCTCTAAAGCATCGTGCCGTGTGTTCTGGTGTGCTTTAAAATGTGATGTTTCTTAACCGATGAATTAAACCCTGACCTGTTAATTTGACTCGCCATGTTTATACCATGCCTGCGTGATATGCTTGTATTAATCATGCTATGTTAACTATGAGTAGCATGCTTGTGTTGTTCATGACATGCCTACTTGATATGATAAGAAAAAGTGATCATGCCATGTTTATGGTTTTTTATCATGCCCATAATGTTCATGTCATGTTCATCCCTTCATGTTGACCATATCCATGTTCATTTGTATGAATCATATGCCTTCACCATGCTTATATGACAATGTGGTACTAGTATTGCTATGATATATTTTGTTGCTATGCTTGATCATATGTTGCTCAGTGCATATTGTTGATCAGATTGAACTGGAGTAACCGTTGATCAAGTGCCACCGAACTGAGCTTTACTAGTGCAACCACACTCGCTTGTATGGGAAGGCCTTGATTCGGTCTATCGGTGGGTTCTCTTATGCGTATCACCAAGGTAGGGGAGGTTACGCGCGCGCGGCTACCCTGATCAGGTAGGCGGCGGTAGTCTTGAGAGCCGGTTATGTTATTGGGCCCGTCCCCAATTGGGACAAAGTTTATGGACCGTGCGACGGTCAGTTGCCATGCGATGGCTGGTGTGTCTGGAGGACACGGGGCTACCCAAGGCATAGCTTGCGAAGTATGTCGGGTGATACGGTAAGGGAGACACGCGGTAGGACGGTCTCATTGGAGAAGTCCTAGTCCACTCCTATGGTACGAGTTCCGAGGTTCCTGTGGGACAAGTTCCTAGGTACTGGATAGAGCAAGAGCTCCATAGTGTGGGTAAAGTACACAAACTCTGCAGAGTCACACAAAACTATTCGAATAGCCGAGTCCACGGTATTGGACACAGTTCATAGTAGGTCACACTTGGGATCAACATGAGTTAGGTGGGATAAATGTGTTGAGTTTGTGGTCGTACGATGGCCCGTATATGTTGGATTGGTAATGCGATGACCCGTCTATCGAAGGAGGAGTCGGTAAGGACTCCGAGGTAAGCTGCATGATTATGCGATGATCATGAGTGTCCATGTGATGATTGTTTCTACATTAATCTTATTCATGATAATATTCTAGATTCATCATGTTAATATTGTTTAAAATGTTGTGCCATGATAACTAATATACCTAATAACTTGTGCATGCTTGAATGCCTTGGATTGCTTTGCTTGGTCTATATGTTACTTGGTTTTCTAGTTTGCGAGTACATTCAAACATACTCACATGGATTTTATCCCTGGCTATTCGCGTAGCCAGATTTTCAGGTTTACCTAAGGATCCTCTTTCCCTAGGAGGAGTCGAAGCGTTTGCGAGCTAGGAGAGTAACCCAGTCAGATCCCTGTGGATTGGAGACGCTCCAAGTCCGTGCTGCCATAGATAGTATATATAGTCCGCTGCCCCCATCTGTGTAATAAACCAGCTATGGTTGTAATATATTGATTCAAGCCACTTTGGCTTATGAATCCTTTTACAGTTGTGCCTATGTTCTTGGTACGTGTTGTAAGCGCGCACACCAGAGTGACTCCTGGGCTGGTGTGTGGGCGACACTCGTCTGTGTACAGTGGTATTCAGGCGGGGTGTCACAAAACCCTTTTCCCGATGCAAATCTAAGCTCATCGATGCAACATTCTCCCCCTTTTTATCAATGATTGCACAAAAGGTGGTGAAGTGTACTTCGAGAACACTTAAGCGTTTGCAGCACCCTTACAACCCGGCGAAGCAGAATGACGTGGAGACGATTCTCCCGAAGAAGATTGGTTGCCGGAATATTCTTCTTCAGATGCAGGCGATGGAAGAACTTCAAAATTCTTCGAGGCAATGATGTCGAGGTCGTTTTCGTCGAGGCCGTCGTCATCCTTGGAAGAACACTTCATCAATCTTGTGCAGGGGAGGTAGTTTTTGATTCGGGTGATCAACAGTGTCATTTCGGGAAAAGTTTCGCTGCATATGTGTGTATTCCTTGAAGATGTGATCGTTGCGCAGACCCTTAACTGAGTTGAACTTCTGGAGACCTTTCCAAGAGTGGCGCTTCAGCACGCGAAGATATTGATTATTTTTTAGTGCAATGTTTCCAACTCTGTTGATCTCATCTGACAGGAACTGCATCTGGCACAGATTTGCTTCAATGAAATTGTCGAGCATTTGCTACGAGCGAAGATTTACTTCAAAGTGGTGGCAGTCCTTTTGAAAATTCTTCATCAAATTCCTTTCATTAACTTCATGGCGCACCCCAACATACGTAGCAAACTAATTGTTGGGTTGCCTCAGCAGATTCAAAGTGTCGATCACCGGAGTTGTGAAAAGCTTCGGATGGTGGCGTGCTACAAGTTTTTCGTCACGGCCAGAGTTGCAGACAGCTTGAAGCCATGGATCATAAGGCTTCAGAGTGAATGGAAGTTCTATAGCATGGAACATGTTTCGAAGGAAGCAATCTTCAAAATCAAACACCAGACCATGTGAGAGATTCATGATGGCATGTCGGACTTCAGGATAGATATTCGATTCCTCTGAAGCAGTGCTCAATGGAAGAAAGGAATTTGATAGTATGTATAACCAAGTCTTTGAGACGAACACCAAATGCTTCAGGTGAATATTTTCAGGAATGAAATCAGCAGTTATCTCAGTGTCAAGCAGGGTGACAAATTCTGCTTCAGCTAGATCTGGCACCACATGAATCTATTCAAGCTCACCAGTATGCCTAGGAATATTGACAAGTTCCATGAATTCTGGCAAAGACATACTGTGTACTTGGCCTTGTATCATCCATTATAATATCCAAGTGCTGGGCACATTTGCATCACCGGAGACATATAAGGTGGCATAAAACTGCTTGATGAGCTCAGAATTGAAGGGAGTGCTAAGAGCGAATAAACGGACCAAATTATGAGACTCAATTGTTTCGACGATGTTCTGGAAGAAAGTGGAAGTGGAAAGGCTTCGCATGTCAAGATATCGGTGGTGAAACAGAACTTCCTTCTTGAAGTAGACTTTGGTATACAAAATTTGTTGTTCTGCTATCCAGAAGAGAAGGTCATCTACAGTTCGGGGTGAAGCATATGTACTGGCGCCAAAGAATCTGTGTTTCTTCAGATGTTGTTCCAGGCTGAACTCTGGACCATGGCGCGAAGAACAACCAGCGCCCAAAAAGATGGGAAATGTTTCCCTTGGGTAGTTAGTGTCTAGCTAGGTGCCTTGGCTAGGACGGCAGTGTGGCCGAGTCCTTTGGTGGCGAGCAGATGGTTCAATATGTGACGTGCCAGCAGCCTGATCAACAGTCAGAGCTAATTCTTGTGAAGGATTGATGATTTGCACTTGATCATCTTCTTCGTGGGCATCATCTTGAGCCGCATTGGCTTCGGACTCTTCAACATAATGGGATGAAGAATAATCTTGACTCCTTGAAGCGGATGGGTTCGAATGATGCGAGGCATCGGCTTCCGGACGAGGTGAACTCTGTGTAGCTGGAGAGCGATGCATTTCGGCAACTGGTGTAACACCATGTTGCGGGGCCGGACCAGGTGGTGGAGTGGGAGCAGGGGGTGGAATGGGTTTGGTGGGAGGTGGAGTTGGTGCGTGAGTGCGAAGAGCAAGTGTTCTAGCGGGAGTAGGGGATTTTTGTAGAGGCGTAGGAGTTTTGGTGGATGGGGCAGGTACTTAGGTGGAGCGGACTTGGTTTTGGGGACAGGAGGAGTTGGAGCTAGGTTTTGCTTCGGTGGGCTGTGAGCTTCATCGCTATTTTCCAAATTAGCCGCGGAAGACAAGGTCATTTTTCGTCTCTTTGAAGACTCTATCTTGTAAGCGGGATCTGAAGCTTTTGCTTCGACTATGGCCTTGCGCTTCTTTGATTCACTTTCCATAATGGCATCATTATGGGTCTTGCAAAGTTCTTCGATAGCAGATCGAACCTTTCCCTTGAAAACCAAGATGTTGTCCTTGGTGACCTTGTTCACGTCACTGACTTTCTGAAGCATAGAGACAACTTGTGCTTGGAAGTCTTCATCAGTTTCTGCTTCGGCACGCTGCTGAAACTTATGCATTTTGGCAGATTCTGCTTTGTCACGGGAGTGCAAGTCCTTCAGCTGATTCATCAAATTTACAATCATTGCTTCGATGGTGAGAGGTATGTATACATCACCAAGTTCAAGAGCTTCAAGATTTTCAGTTGCACCCTTTTTCCAGAGGGCCTCATAGATGCCCAAGGCATCCCAAAGTTCTTCATCACGAGGATCTGGGAATTGGTGTTGTCTTTGGCGGTCCTCATTCTCATGAGCTTCAGGTAGGGTCACAACCTTTTGCTTCGGTTGATTTGTTTCAGCAGGAGGAGTCATATCCACAACTGCTTGCTTTTGAGCAGCCCTTGCTTCTTTCTCAGCATTCTTCGTGGCCAAGGTGGTGAGTGCGGCCTTTCTTTTAGCTTCGTACTTCTTCACCTCTTGAGATTTAGCAGCAGCTTTTTCTTCGTTCTTTTGTGATTCGGCGAGCTTTTTCTTCGCGTCTGCCTGGGCAGCAGCTTAATTGGCAACATCAAGTTCTTTCTTCTTCTTGGCTGCTTCTTGATCAGCCTTCATCTTGGCAGCAGATTCGTGTGCCAAAAGATTTCTCTCCAGAGCCTCTTCGAGGTCTCTCTGGTGCAATTCTTCTTTAGTGGGATTTCGCTTGGAGGGTTGAGCAGAAGTGGGCTTCGGATTCATTGAGGCAACAACTTTCTCAACTTGTTTCTGCTTCGAAGGGTCATGCTTTAGCTTCGACTGCCTCTCAGATGTACAGACTTGCGCTGGTGGCTTGGCACCAAATTTGTGGTGTTGATGGCCGGGCAAGCATCAGGCTTGTCCGTTGGATCTTGAATCTTTAATCCTTTACAAACAGGTTTCTCACCCGACTTCTTCTTCAGTGGGATGCAAACCAGTTGCTTCGGAGGGGGAGCAACCTGAACATGTTCTGATTCTTCATTTGCTTCAGCGGAAGGATCCTCATCGTCCATGGAATCTTCAAGAGCAACTTCTTCCAAAAGGGTTCTCTCTTCATCAGTGAAGGCGTGAGGAGGGAAGCAGTTTTCTTCTTGAGTTTTCGGGCCCTTTTATTCGGAGAACTTTGGCGCTCTCCACCTGCTTCGGCAGCGAGTCTTTTAGCTTCTTTCTTAGAATCCCTTTGACGCTTTTTCTCAGCAGTGAGTTCTAAGCGCTCTTGTTCTTCAGGATAGTCATCGGGAGTTCGGAGAGAAGTGGGATGTGGAAGCTTAGGAGGTTTGGGGTAGTACAAATGCCAATTTTCTTTGGTCCACTTAGAGACTATATGCTCAGTGTAAAGGAACGGTGGGTGGAAGGCAAACTGCATAGCCCATTTCCATTCAGGCACACTTTTATACTTGTACCATCGAATAGCCCAATATCTGTGAATCCCTTGCAAGCGAATCTTTCTCTGTTGCTTTGTTTATTCAGCTGGTGTATCATACCCGAGTTTCTTCTGAATGGCTTCAGGAATGCCTCGTGCATTATTTTTTCTTTGGTTCTGCCTCCTTTCTTCTTCGGAGCCTCTTGCTCCACAGCTTCTGCTTGGAGATGATCCAATACGGGTGACTCATCGCCAAAACCCAGGTCTGTAGACATCCTGTGAAGAAGAAAAAGAGAAGCCAGGGAAAAAGACGTAGATATGGATAAGCACCAACAAAGGTTTCGAAAATAATTTTGACAACAAATTTAGGGAGAGAGAATGGATCTAGATGCAAGTTCATACATGTTCTCAGATAGACCTAGTTCGCAAACTAGTTCTAGCACAGAACAAGTAGATCTAATCTAAACCTAGTGTCTAACCTGAATCAGAAGGGGAAAGTGAAGAAGATCTAGAAACATGTTTCCCACGGGACAAGTGATCCACTGGATCAAAACAACCTAAGAAAATCAACAGAAAAAGCCCTAAGAGATCGATTGAATCCAAGAGAAAGAACAGCAGTGAAGATTGGGATCGATTTGCTCAGTGTACCCTAACTTGGCGATGATGAGCAGCTACGGCGACGAGGAGCGGAGAGGACGTTCTCTTCATCGACAGGGAATTCCATGGCGGCGGCTTTCCGGCAGTGAAGCGGCGCAGTTGACGACGAGGAGGAGTTGCACGGCAGCGCGCTCGGGAGAAGAAGGGTCACGGGGGAGAGACGAAGTGAACGGGTGGATTGGTGTCATTGGGGGATTGCCTTATATAGTGGCTATGCTGACAGAACTGTCAGATGACATTGAACGTCTCCCAGCGGTTGTCTCTCTGGATTCTACGGCGGGCATTGAGTGGCTTATCGCGAGAAAATTTCAACGACCCGAAACAGATGGGATCTCAACGACCGAAGAATAAATCTTGATCGTGAGCAAAAGTTTGGATAAAGTTGGAAGCATTTGATTCAGAAATCAAAGATGTTCGAAGCAAAATACTTTCCATTTCAAATGTGCTTAACCATTTTAGAAAAGATAGAGTAAGATAGAAGAAGAATAGAAGAGGTAGGGTACGAAACTTATCACCTCGAAGAAAAGAAACAACGAAGCTAATGGTGATAAGCATAAAGGACAAAACTTCAAATGAATCAAAAAGGCAGAATTGGAATCAAAGAGCATAACGAAACAAAACACTGAAAACGAAGTAAATGAATATATACAAGATGTAGAGTTTAAGTCTTACAGAAAGTTGCGTGAGTCTAAGATATTGAGCTCACATCTCAATGGACAGAACCTTTTCTCATCCAACGGTTTCGTGAATATGTCGGCCAATTGATCTTCAGTTCTGACATGGCTAATCACAATATCTTCACGCTGAACATGGTCACGAAGAAAATGATGGCGAATATCAATATGGTTCGTGCGAGAGTGTTGCACTGGGTTGTGGGCAATTTTGATAGCACTCTCATTATCACATAGGAGAGGAATTTTCTTCACATGAATTCCATAGTCCTTCAGTGTCTGCTTAAGCCAAAGAATGTGAGTGCAGCATGAGCCAATAACAATGTATTCGGCTTCATTAGTGGATATTGAGACACAATTTTTCTTCTTGGAAGCCCAACACACAAGAGATCGACCGAGGAAATGACAAGTTCCTGAGGTAGATTTTCTATCAACACGATCACCAGCCCAGTCCGAATCAGAATAGCCTATAAGATGAAACTAAGCACCGTTGGGATACCATAAACCCAAGTAGGTGTGTGAGCAAGATATCGAAGAATTTGCTTGACAGCAATATGATGTGATTCCTTTGGATTCGCCTGAAAACGAGCATATATACACACTGAAAGCATAATGTCAGGTCTAGATTCACAAATATATAAAAGAGAACCAATCATAGATCGATATTTCTTCTGACCGAAGGGTTTTCCCTTCTCATCATCATCCAGGAAGCCATTGGTAGGCATTGGAGTCTTTATTGTTTTCAATTAGTGAGTCCAAACTTCTTCAGGAAATCCTTGAGATATTTTTCTTGAGAAATGAATCTACCATTCTTATATTGACGGATTTGAAGTCCGAGGAAGAACTTCAATTCACCCATCATTGACATCTCATATTTCTTCGACATCATTTTGGCAAATTCTTCGCTCATAGCAAGGTTAGTGCAGCCAAAGATAATATCATCTCCATATATTTGACATACAAACAAATCACCATTATAAGAGAGAGTGAAAAGAGTTGGGTCGGTTGTTCCTGGTTTGAAGCCTTTCTTCAAAAGAAAATCCTTTAGGGTGTCATACCAAGCACGATGTTCTTGCTTCAACCCATACAGAGCTTTGTGTAACATGTACACCATATCAGGATACTTCGAGTCTTCAAAACCTGGTAGCTGCATAACATACACTTCTTCTTCGATTTCACCATTAAGAAAATAACTTTTGACATCCATTTGATATAGCATAATACCATTGAAATTTGCAAAAGCAAGCATGACACGAATTGATTCGAGACGAGCAACTGGAGCATAACTTTTTCCGAAATCGATACCTTCGATTTGGGTGTAACCTTGTACAACCAGTTTAGCTTTATTTCTTACCACAATACCGTCTTCATCTTGCTTGTTGCGAAAAATCCACTTTGTACCAATGATATTATGCTTCGTAGGATCAGGCCTTTCAACTAAGGACAAGAATTTCTTACGCTCGAATTGGTTGAGTTCTTCAAGAATAGAAGTTAACCAGTCAAGGTCCTTCATGGCTTCATCAAATTTTGATGGTTCTAGCATGGAGACAAACGAAAAGTTTCCACAGAAGTTAGCCAAACGGGTACAAGAGCGAGTGGTGGGACGACCTGGTAGACGAATTTCTTCGAGGATCGAATCAATATCAACTCTTCTTCGCACTCGAGATAGTGCATTTTCATTAGCTTGTGGCTCTGGTTCTTCTTCAAAATCGGCATTTCCTTCGGGATTAGCATTTCCTTCAGGATCAATATTTCTTTCAGGATCTGCATTTTCTTCGTTCATGGGTTCTTCTTCGTCATGTTCATCATTTGCCTCAGGATGTTGATCTCTAGCGCCCTGGGCTAGTTGTGGGAACATTGGATCATCATCATCCCTGTTATCTTGACGAGGATTTTTCTTCGACAGGGTGAATCTCTCCAATTGCCCTGGACCTGATCACTTCATCAAGTGGAGGTTCATCTATATCATGAGGCAAATGATCCTTTTGAGAGCCATTAGTTTCATTAAACCTCACATTTACAGTTTCCATAACCTTCCCTAAATGGGAGTTATACACTCTGTAAGTGTGAGAGTTTGAGCCATAACCAAGAAGAAAACCTTCATGTGCCTTAGGGGCAAATTTAAAGCTATGATTCATATCTCTAATAAAACATGGAGCACCAAACACCTTAAGGTATGAAACATTAGGCTTGTTACCAATGATAAGCTCATGTGAAGTTTTCTTCAGGAACTTGTGAAGGTAAACCTTGTTGATGATATGGCATGCAGTGTTAATTTCTTTGTCCCAGAACATGATTTGTGTCTTGTATTCAGCAAGCATAGTTCTGGCCATCTCAATGAGAGTTCTATTCTATATTTCAACCACACCATTTTGTTGAGGTGTATAAGCAGCTGAGAATTCATGAGTAACACCATAATCATCCAAAAAATCTTCAATATGAGTATTTTTGAATTCAGTCCCATTGTCACTTCGGATGTGCTTCAGAGATAATTCATATTCTGTTTGAGATATCTTAGCGAATGTATTGAAGATTTTAACAACTTTGCTCTTGTCATCCAGAAAGAAAAACCAATTATAGCGAGAGAAATCATCAACAATGACTTGACCATACTTGTTGCCTCCTAGATTGGCATAATTTTGGGGACCGAAGAGATCCATGTGAAGCAATTCAAGAGGACGAGTAATAGTCATGATTGTCTTCGCTGAATGATGTTTCTTTGTAATCTTGCCAGATTCACAAGCACTGCAGAGACGATCCTTATCGAATTTTACTTCGCTAAGGCCAATAACATGCTTCTTCTTCACTAGAGTTTGAAGATTCCTCATCCCTGCATGACCAAGTCTTCTATGCCATAACCAATGTCAGAACCCCAACTAGGGTAAGTGCTAGGGTTTGCTTGACCCTTTTGCATCATGCAAAAATTCAAAAAGAAATTCAAAATGGGGAAAGAAAAGCCCTAGAAATTTTAAGTCAAATGGCCAGATAAAAATATTTTTCCAAAAATCTTTTGAATGATTGGAAAATTCCTATAAATGATGCTGATCATTTTAAAAGAGGTTTGGGTATTTTCCCATACTCATGGAATTTTATAATATTCAGATAGTGCTCTGGAAATTAAAATTTACCCCTATTTGAATTGAAATTCAAATGTTTTGAATTTCAAAAATGTCCAAATCATTTATGTGACTAGCTACTGGTCACCTAGTATTTATAAAAGCATTTGGACATTTATTAAAAATGCCTAGCTATTTTTAAATCTAGGCAAAACAAATGAAAGAGAAAAATAAAAAGAACAGAAAACAGCAAAGGCTATCTCACGCCAGGGGCGAAGCCCACTTCTCCACTGGCCGGCCCA
Source organism: Bromus sterilis (assembly GCA_950022295.1). Lineage (NCBI taxonomy): Eukaryota > Viridiplantae > Streptophyta > Magnoliopsida > Poales > Poaceae > Bromus > Bromus sterilis. Next base: position 185,766,764 of record OX465595.1, read on the forward strand.
GCCCAGCCCGGGGGACTTGTCGTCTACCTCCCCACCCCCCGAAGCAGCTCGGTGGAGGGCAGGGGGGGCGCCGACGGCCACCTCGACGGCCAGGAGCCTTCTAGGCCTCCTCCACGTAGCCAAGCACGCCACGGAGCCGCTCTTCAACCCCGCACCCCCTTCCTCCCTCCCTTGGTTCCTCTCCCCGCTCCTCAGCTCGTGATTTTGGCCGTCGCAGAGAACACGCTGGAGCACCACCGTGGAGAAACCGTGGCCAACGAGCTCCTCAGCCGCTGCGACCATGTCCAGGCGAAGCGCTGCTGTCCTCTCCGTCGAAGCCCTCGACTAATCGAGCCGAGCAAGCACTGGAGGCGTCGTCCCCTTCACCGGATCGCCGCCGCTGCCGAGGAACTCCGGCGACCAATTCGACCTCTCCCGAGCCCCTCCGGCATCGCTGCCCTCTTCATCCGCTTCAGGGTGAGCCCCTTCTCCGTTTACCTCCTCCTGCATCTCTCCCCGCGCCCCGCAGCCTCTTCACGACGAGCACAGAAGCTCCGGCCGCCGCAAAGCTTGAAGTAGCCGTGGCCTCGAGCCCTCCCGTGAAACCCCGATGGAGCCTTTCGATGCGGGAGAGCAAGAGCTCCCTCCTGGAGCTTTTTGCACAACAAATGGAGGCCAGGAGCCTCTTCCCCGTCGCAGCAGTGCCACAGCCACTGCGCCATGTTGACGCCGGCGAGGCTCCGGCCACCCCCAAGCCTCCCCGTGGGCACTGGGTGACGCGGGTGACCTCGGGCGTCACTCTGGTGGTCTCGGCGAGCTCTCCAGTGGCCGGAATCGCCACTCCGGCGAGGCGCCGCCGCGTCCAGTGACGCCGGCGTCAAGCCGCCGGCAGCCCAGGCCATTAGGGCCTTAATGACCCAGTTAATCCCCACTTGAGTCCATGACAGGTGGGCCCTGCCCTATTTTAACCCCTCTGTTAAGTTAATCCAACCGGGGATTAACCCCCTGAGGCTGACAGCCTGGACCCACTGGTCAGCCCCCCTTGACGACATCCCCACGCAATGCTGACGCAGTAAAGAATTTCCAGAAATAGAAAAGTATTAAAGTAATTCCAGAAAATTCCAGAAAATCGTTTAAACTTGGGAAATTCATAACTAATTCATATGAACTCCAAATATAGCAAATAATATGTCTAAAAATATCAGAAAAATCCAAGGATTATGAATATGGGATCTGTTTTCATGTTTGACCATTTTAAAATGGGTGAACAGTGAAAAACATCCATATGGCTTTAATTCAAATTCAAATTTGAAGCACATTTGCAAATGACTTTGCATGTGACTTCTTTTAAATGGAATTTTACACACTCTGTGACCAAGAACATCACCATTTCAATATTGATCATGTGTTTGATGCATTGCAATTAAATTTATACCATTGTTTGATTGTTTGCTCGATAGACGTGCAACTGGAACCGGAGGCCACCCCCTTCGTTGCAGACACCGTTATCGAACCTCGTCAGCAAGGCAAGCAAAACCCCATTGATCATGTCTATAAAATCCTATTTTCCCTCTCAGTCTCGCTTATGCATGTTTAGGAGATCACCGAGACACGTTCTTTCGCATAGTTGAACCCATTCCGATGCATGACCTATCATTCTGTCACCGTATTAAGCAAACCACAATCCTAGCAGATTTAGGAGTTGAATGATGAGCATGTAGCCCCTGCAACTGTTACTGCTTTTGCTGCTTAGTGATACAATGAGGATGTTTTGATTATGAGTCGGGATGAGTTGAACACAGTGGTGTTGGTGAAAGTGAAACGTGTTGGTGAATCCACCCTAAGCAAAGGTGAACGATGAGAGGCTGTGTAGGAGTACACAGTGGGTTGTCTCGTTGAACACTAACCTAAGCCCCGAGTTCCTGTTTTGTGATCCAAGACAAAGAGTATGACCACATGTAGGGTTTTATGGGAGCCCCGTTTGGCCTCTTTACATACCGATCCGGTCCAGGAGTCACAATAGATTCGGGTTTTCCATTTGGCATGTGCATAGAAAAAAAATAATGAAGAAAGGTTGCATCATCCTAGATATGTGGTGGACTTGTGAGGCAGTAAAACCATCTGGCAGAGGTGGCGTCTCGGTCCCTTACATTATCTGAGTCCGTTTCGTGGAACCGGCCGGACTCTCGAGCGGTGCCAAACTCAGGTAGTCTACTCCTGGATTAGAGAAGGTGATGTGAGGTTAGTGCCTTGGTTTCATCCACGTCCGACATCCGCTTGAAGGATGCCAAGAACGAGGCGATAAGTGATGACACGCGTGTGAAGATGTACACCCCTGCAGGGTTAATGAACTATTCGAATAGCCGTGTCCGCGGTTATGGACTACTTGGAAACCTCTACTTGATCATAGACAACTTGAATGGATACTTATAAAACTCGCAAGATAAGCGTGAGTGCTATGGTGTGCTTCTTCGTGGGGAAGTCGAGGAAGTAACCATAGTGGTGTATTGTTTGGAGATGTAGTGGACTCGTGTATGCTTCTTACTTCAAGTCTGGTACTCGTAGTTCAGGATTAGCCAAGTCAAAGCTGGCACTTCTGCATGTTGAACCCCACCTCCCCTTTACTTTGATACTTGAGCATGAGTAGTGTAGTTCTGATGTAAGTCTTGCTGAGTACGACTTTGTACTCACGTTTGCTTATTCTATATTTTAGATAAGAAACCGGACCCCGATGGAGTCACCTTCGTGAAGCTCGATGTTGACCTTGGTAGTATAATCCCAGACAGCAGTCTGGTCCCTCGTGGAAGGGCATGTTTGTTTACAAGGCTTCTCTAAGCCATTTGTTAAACTTGTCTGTACTCAGACCTAATTTGCTTCCGTTGTATGATGTAATGTTGATCACAGACATGTGATCTTTGTATGCTCTATGTGTATATCTATAAAGAGTACTTTGTAGAGTTATGTGAGGATACCTGCTGTTCATACTAGGCATGTGTGCTGCGTGTATGTTTATAACATGCATGCCTTAGTATGGGTTTTCGAGACCTTAGTTGTGATATGGCTGGCGGTCGTTTATACACCAAGTGGCCCTTAGATGTGCGTAGCTTGGGGCATCGCGATGCGATTGCTCGTGACTCTGTCACGTGCACACTTTGTTGTATGATCGAGCCCGCCCTAGACCCCGACTAAGTGATCGGGCTGGAGTAAGTCTATGTAAGAGTTAGGATCCAATCGATAACATGGTTGAGGCGACTTGTCTATGAGTATGGGATTCACCACCCATAAGAATTTAGACTTGTGAGCGGACGATGAGGACCCATCTTAGATGATCATCCGGCCTGAATGGGATGCCCCTCACGTTCGATGCTTACCGAGAACGTTCTGTGCTTGGCCTTGTCTGCTTAGACAAGTGGGTACGGTTCTCGGCTCTCCATGTGATTGTATCGTGACTGGAATTACATACGCTAACTCCGGGTCCCGACAGACTTGGTATCAGAGCAGGACTGTCTGTAGGCTTATCAAACCCTTGGTCGAAGTCGAGTCTAGCATTCTATAGTTATATAGTTACTCTGGGTATAAGGGAATAACGTAAGGCTTCTTTTTCTCCTTATCCTCATCGATCTGAGTTCTGGGTCACCTTATCCTTTCTACGGGATGATAGGACTAGGCTCATCTATGTCTTTACTAGAACATCTCGTTGTTTGCCTCCTTGTAGCCGTAGGACAGTTGTGGTCGTCCAGACTCATCGTGTTTTGAGTTCCTTGAGGAAGTTCTGTCCAATCTCCTCGAGGTGGTTTCATTTTCCATCCCGGTGTAGCCGTTATGCTGCCGGATTTGTTCCAAGTTTCTATGAATCATTGCCTTCGCATTATAATCTTTCCGCCTTCATCATGTCTTGTTATCCTTGAATCCATCATTCAACCTGTTCTGATTGTTGATTTTTATCACACAGGATGTCAGGTGGAACTCGTAGTGCTGTTCGTCGGAATCGAGACCGTGTTCGGAATCGAAATGATGATGAACCCCTACCACCGCCTTCTGCGGCGGAAATCATGATGGAAGCTAAGAAGAATCAACGTGATCAAACATGCCTTCTGGAGCTCATCGAGCAGAATACCTCACGTCATTGCAATGTGGTTGTGAGCATCCAGGACTTCATCCTCCTCAAGCCACCGGTATTCCGATGTTCTTCTGAGCCCCTTGAAGCTGATGATTGGCTCCGTTCCATCGAGCGTAAGCTTGATACTGCACATGTTGCTCCCAATGACCGAGTTATATTCGCGGCATACTTTCTAGAAGGTGCTGCCGCTGGATGTTGGGAGAACTATGTTGCGATGCAGCCTGATGGTCATCTAGTGACTTGGCAGGAGTTCTGTGTTGCCTTTCGAGGGTACCACCTTCTAGATGAGTTGATGGAGCGCAAGAAGGAAGAGTTCTGCAATCTGACTCAAGGAGAGATGTCCATGCATGAGTATGTGAGAGAGTTCGACCGTCTTGCCCGGTATGCCCAAGATGAGATCACCACCGATGCCAGAAAGCAGGCAAGGTTCCGTAAAGGACTTAGCCCCATCCTTCGTCATGATCTCAACCTCATCGAATTTTCCACCTTTGAGGATTTAGTCAACAGATCCTTCAGAGCTGAGCATGGCAATGAAAATTTCGAGGAGTCCCGCAAGCATGCTCTTGAGCTTGCTCCTTCTTCAAGTTCAGCCCCTCAGAAACGCCGAATTTGGATTCCAACCAGAGCCATACCTCAAAAATTTCTCTAGAGACCACCACCAAATATATGCCATCCACCCCAACACATTATTCCACCCCGGTATGATGGTGTGCACCCAAGCAATCCCACTCCCAACATTTTCAGACAGGGTATGCTTTAAGTGTGGTCTTCCAGGCCATTACTATCGTCAATGCCCTCAGGTCTTGATGGCACCACGTCATTCTCGACCCAAGCATCCAAAGAAATCAACCACCAAAGCCTTCCCAGCAAAGCCTTCATCCACTAGTAGTGGTTGTGTGAACCAAATCTCAGTTGAGGAAACCACTGATGCTTCTGACGTCATTCTTGGCACACTCCCAGTCAATCATGTCCCCGCCTCCGTTCTTTTCGATCCAGGAGCTTCTCATTCGTTCATGTCGGAGAGTTATGCCCTTCGTCATGGATTTTCTTTTGAAGAAATGTTTTCTCCAATGATCATTCAAACTCCTGGTTCAAAGTGGCAAACTAATAGAGTAAGCCATGACAATCAAATTGCAATTGAGGGTTTAGTATTCCTTGCTTCTCTTATAGCCCTCAAATCTTCGGACATTGATGTCATCCTAGGAATGGATTGGTTATCAAGGCAAAATGCTTTCCTTGATTGTAAAGCCAAGTCAGTCAAACTCACCCATCCTTCAGGCCAGACCATTGACTACACATCACCGAACTCTAGAACCCAGATGCATACTTTGAATGTGCTTCCTCTTCCAGACCTTGAAGATGTTCCGGTGGTTCGTGACTTTCCGGATGTATTTCCTGAAGAGCTGCCGGGAATGCCACCCGACAGGTGTGTAGAATTCATAGTGGATCTTATACCAGGCACAGCCCCAATTTCCAGACGCCCATATAGAATGGCCCCACATGAGTTAGCTGAGCTAAAAACCCAACTTGATGCTTCGTTGGCAAAAGGCTTCATCCGCCCTAGCTCATCGCCATGGGGTTGTCTCGTTATGTTCATAACGAAGAAAGATGGAACAGAAAGGATGTGCGTAGACTATCGCCCGCTAAATCTAGCGACGATAAAGAACAAGTACCCACTGCCTAGGATCAATGATCTTTATGATCAACTTGCAGGATCCTCTGTCTTCTCTAAGATGGATTTGAGATTAGGTTATCATCAAATCAAGATCCGAAATGAGGACATACCCAAAACGGCTTTTACTACTCGTTATGGTCTTTACGAGTATACCGTCATGTCCTTCGGTTTAACCCATGCCCCCGCCACATTCTCACGCTTGATGAATTCGATCTTCATGGAGTACCTAGATAAATTTGTTGTGGTTTATCTCGATGATATTCTCATCTACTCGAAGAACGAAGAAGATCATGCCCAACACCTAAGGCTGGTATTGATGAAACTTAGAGAGCACCGCCTTTATGCCAAGTTCTCCAAGTGTGAATTTTGGCTACCAGAAGTGACCTACTTAGGCCACGTGATTTCTGCGAAAGGTGTTGCAGTCAATCCCGAGAGAGTTCAGGCCGTCCTTGACTGGACTCCACCTGAATCGGTTAAGCAAGTTAGGAGTTTTCTTGGCCTAGCCAGCTATTGCCGCCGCTTCTTCGAGAACTTTTCTAAAGTTGCAAAGCCTCTTACTGAACTCCTCAAGAAAGATAAGAAATTCCAATGGACTCCCAAGTGCGAGGAAAGCTTTCAAGAGCTAAAAAGAAGATTGACTTCTGCACCCGTACTTGCACCTCCAGACACCAAAAGGGATTTCGAGATCTATTGTGATGCTTCACGGCAAGGGTTAGGATGCATACTTATACAAGATCGACATGTGGTAGCTTATGCTTCACGCCAGTTACGGCCACATGAAGAGAACTATCCTACCCACGATCTTGAACTCGCTGCCGTAGTTCATGCCCTGAAGACTTGGCGACATTACCTCCTTGGTAATCGCTGTGAGATTTATTCCGACCACCAAAGCCTCAAATATATTTTCACCCAGCCAGATCTTAATCTCAGGCAAAGACGCTGGATAGAGTTGATAAAAGATTATGACTTAGGAATTTCTTACACCCAGGCAAGGCCAACGTCATGGCGGATGCACTAAGTCGTAAGTCGTATTGTAACAACCTTATGTTACAGCAGTATCAACCACTTCTTCATGAGGAATTTTGCAAGCTCAATCTTGAGATAGTTCCTCGTGGATTTCTTTTCAGCTTGGTGGCGAAACCAACCCTTGAAGATCAAATCATAGCTGCCCAGAAACAAGATAGTAGTATTCAAGAGATCAAGCAGAACATTGCTAGCGGAGTTGCTAAATGTTTCTCTGCAAATGATCAAGGAACGATATTCTTTGAAAATCGTTTAGTAGTTCCTGAAAATGAAGACCTAAAGCCGCTGATCCTTAAGGAAGCTCATGACACTCCCCTCTCAATTCATCCCGGTAGCACAAAAATGTACCGAGATCTACGCCAGAGATTTTGGTGGACCCGGATGAAGAGAGACATTGCACAATTTGTTGCCGAATGTGATGTTTGTCGTCGCATTAAGGCAGAACACCAAAGACCTGCTGGTACTCTTCAGCCATTGTCTATTCCCGAGTGGAAATGGTACAAGGTCGGTATGGACTTCATCACCGGCTTTCCAAAAACCCAGAAAGGAAATGATGCCATCTTCGTTGTCATTGATCGACTTTCAAAAGTTGCTCACTTCCTTCCCGTTCGTGAGTCTATAACTGCTAGCCAATTAGCAGACTTGTACATCTCTAGAATTGTGTCTCTTCACGGTGTTCCTTTGGTGATCAATTCTGATCGTGGTAGCCTTTTCACCTCTAGATTCTGGGGAAGCTTTCAAAATGCTATGGGAACTCATCTCTCCTTTAGTACGGCTTTTCATCCTCAGTCTAGCGATCAAGTTGAAAGGGTTAATCAAATCTTGGAAGACATGCTCAGAGCTTGTGTTATCTCATTCGGAAAGAATTGGGAGAAATCTCTTCCATTTGCCGCATTTGCTTATAACAATAGCTATCAATCTAGTCTGGACATGGCTCCCTTTGAATTCCTCTACGGACGACGATGTCGAACACCCCTTAACTGGTCAGAAACCGGTGAAAGACAACTCTTTGGACCGGATATGATCAAGGAAGCAGAAGAGCAAGTTCGCATTTTTCGTGATCGTTTGAAAGCCGCTCAGTCTCGTCAAAAGAGCTACTATGATCATCATCATAGAGAGGAGAGCTACAATATTGATGAGAAGGCTTACCTTCGGGTTACTCCTCTGAAGGGAACCCAAAGATTCGGTATCAAAGGCAAGTTGGCCCCACGTTACATCGGACCTTTCCGCATTCTTGCTAAACGTGGAGAAGTTGCCTACCAACTTGAACTACCTCCGCACCTTTCCTGAGTACATGATGTATTCCATGTGTCACAACTCACGCGTTGCTTCAAAGACCCCATCCGCGAAGTCGACCATGAAACGCTTGATCTCCAAGATGACCTTTCTTATCGGGAATACCCTGTTCGTATTCTTGATTCAGCAGAGCGTGTCACTCGCCAAAAGAAGATCAAGTTTCTGAAAGTTCAATGGTCACATCACTCTGAGAAAGAAGCAACGTGGGAAAGAGAAGACCGCCTCCGTGCCGAGTACCCCACCTTCCTCCCGACGACTTCTGAATCTCGGGACGAGATTCTTTTGAGTGGGGACGAGTTGTCAGAACCCCAACTAGGGTCAGTGATAGGGTTTGCTTGACCCTTTTGCATCATGCAAAAATTCAAAAAGAAATTCAAAATGGGGAAAGAAAAGCCCTAGAAATTTTAAGTCAAATGGCCAGATAAAAATATTTTTCCAAAAATCTTTTGAATGATTGGAAAATTCCTATAAATGATGCTGATCATTTTAAAAGAAGTTTGGGTATTTTCCCATACTCATGGATTTTTCTAATATTCAGATAGTGCTCTGGAAATTAAAATTTACCCCTATTTGAATTGAAATTCAAATGTTTTGAATTTCAAAAATGTCCAAATCATTTATGTGACTAGCTACTGGTCACCTAGTATTTATAAAAGCATTTGGACATTTATTAAAAATGCCTAGCTATTTTTAAATCTAGGCAAAACAAATGAAAGAGAAAAATAAAAAAGAACAGAAAACAGCAAAGGCTATCTCACGCCAGGGGCGAAGCCCACTTCTCCACTGGTCGGCCCAGCCCAGCCCGGGGGACTTGTCGTCTACCTCCCCACCCCCCGAAGCAGCTCGGTGGAGGGCAGGGGGGCGCCGACGGCCACCTCGACGGCCAGGAGCCTTCTAGGCCTCCTGCACGCAGCCAAGCACGCCACGGAGCCGCTCTTCAACCCCGCACCCCCTTCCTCCCTCCCTTGGTTCCTCTCCCCACTCCTCAGCTCGTGATTTTGGCCGCCGCAGAGAACACGCCGGAGCACCACCGTGGAGAAACCGTGGCCAACGAGCTCCTCAGCCGCTGCGACCATGTCCAGGCGAAGCGCTGCTGTCCTCTCCGTCGAAGCCCTCGACTAATCGAGCCGAGCAAGCACTGGAGGCGTCGTCCCCTTCACCGGATCGCCGCCGCTGCCGAGGAACTCCGGCGACCAATTCGACCCCTCCCGAGCCCCTCCGGCATCGCCGCCCTCTTCATCCGCTTCAGGGTGAGCCCCTTCTCTGTTTACCTCCTCCTGCATCTCTCCCCGCGCCCCGCAGCCTCTTCCAGACGAGCACAGAAGCTCCGGCCGCCGCAAAGCTTGAAGTAGCCGTGGCCTCGAGCCCTCCCGTGAAACCCCGATGGAGCCTTTCGATGCGGGAGAGCAAGAGCTCCCTCTTGGAGCTTTTTGCACAACAAATGGAGGCCAGGAGACTCTTCCCCGTCGCAGCAGTGCCACGGCCGCTGCGCCACGTTGACGCCGGTGAGGCTCCGGCCACCCCCAAGCCTCCCCGTGGGCACTGGGTGACGCGGGTGACCTCGGGCGTCACTCTAGTGGTCTCGGCGAGCTCTCCAGTGGCCGGAATCGCCACTCTGGCGAGGCGCCGCCGCGTCCAGTGACGCCGGCGTCAAGCCGCCGGCAGCCCAGGCCATTAGGGCCTTAATGACCCAGTTAATCCCCCCTTGAGTCCATGACAGGTGGGCCCTGCCCTATTTTAACCCCTCTATTAAGTTAATCCAACCGGGGATTAACCCCCTAAGGCTGACAGCCTGGACCCACTGGTCAGCCCCCCTTGACGTCATCCCCACGCAATGCTGACGCAATAAAGAATTTCCAGAAATAGAAAAGAATTAAAGTAATTCCAGAAAATTCCAGAAAATCGTTTAAACTTGGGAAATTCATAACTAATTCATATGAACTCCAAATATAGCAAATAATATGTCTAAAAATATCAGAAAAAACCAAGGATTATGAATATGGGATATGTTTTCATGTTTGACCATTTTAAAATGGGTGAACAGTGCAAAACATCCATATGGCTTTAATTCAAATTCAAATTTGAAGCACATTTGCAAATGACTTTGCATGTGACTTCTTTTAAATGGAATTGTACACACTCTGTGACCAAGAACATCACCATTTCAATATTGATCATGTGTTTGATGCATTGCAATTAAATTTATACCATTGTTTGATTGTTTGCTCGATAGACGTGCAACTGGAACCGGAGGCCACCCCCTTCGTTGCAGACACCGTTATCGAACCTCGTCAACAAGGCAAGCAAAACCCCATTGATCATGTCTATAAAATCCTATTTTCCCTCTCAGTCTCGCTTTATGCATGTTTAGGAGATCACCGAGACACGTTCTTTCGCATAGTTGAACCCATTCCGATGCATGACCTATCATTCTGTCACCGTATTAAGCAAACCACAATCCTAGCAGATTTAGGAGTTGAATGATGAGCATGTAGCCCCTGCAACTGTTACTGCTTTTGCTGCTTAGTGATACAATGAGGATGTTTTGATTGTGAGTCGGGATGAATTGAACACAGTGGTGTTGGTGAAAGTGAAACGTGTTGGTGAATCCACCCTAAGCAAAGGTGAACGATGAGAGGCTGTGTAGGAGTACACAGTGGGTTGTCTCGTTGAACACTAACCTAAGCCCTGAGTTCCTGTTTTGTGATCCAAGACAAAGAGTATGACCACATGTAGGGTTTTATGGGAGCCCCGTTTGGCCTCTTTACATACCGATCCGGTCCAGGAGTCACAATAGATTCGGGTTTTCCATTTGGCATGTGCATAGAAAAAAAAGAATGAAGAAAGGTTGCATCATCCTAGATATGTGGTGGACTTGTGAGGCAGTAAAACCATCTGGCAGAGGTGGCGTCTCGGTCCCTTACATTATCTGAGTCCGTTTCGTGGAACCGGCCGGACTCTCGAGCGGTGCCAAACTCAGGTAGTCTACTCCTGGATTAGAGAAGGTGATGTGAGGTTAGTGCCTTGGTTTCATCCACGTCCGACATCCGCTTGAAGGATGCCAAGAACGAGGCGATAAGTGATGACACGCGTGTGAAGATGTACACCCCTGCAGGGTTAATGAACTATTCGAATAGCCGTGTCCGCGGTTATGGACTACTTGGAAACCTCTACTTGATCATAGACAACTTGAATGGATACTTATAAAACTCGCAAGATAAGCGTGAGTGCTATGGTGTGCTTCTTCGTGGGGAAGTCGAGGAAGTAACCATAGTGGTGTATTGTTTGGAGATGTAGTGGACTCGTGTATGCTTCTTACTTCAAGTCTGGTACTCGTAGTTCAGGATTAGCCAAGTCAAAGCTGGCACTTCTGCATGTTGAACCCCACCTCCCCTTTACTTTGATACTTGAGCATGAGTAGTGTAGTTCTGATGTAAGTCTTGCTGAGTACGACTTTGTACTCACGTTTGCTTATTCTATGTTTTAGATAAGAAACCGGACCCCGATGGAGTCACCTTCGTGAAGCTCGATGTTGACCTTGGTAGTATAATCCCAGACAGCAGTCTGGTTCCTCGTGGAAGGTTTATAACATGCATGCCTTAGTATGGGTTTTCGAGACCTTAGTTATGATCTGGCTGGCGGTCGTTTATACACCAAGTGGCCCTTAGATGTGCGCAGCTTGGGGCATCGCGATGCGATTGCTCGTGACTCTGTCACGTGCACACTTTGTTGTATGATCGAGCCCGCCCTAGACCCCGAATAAGTGATCGGGCTGGAGTAAGTCTATGTAAGAGTTAGGATCCAATCGATAACATGGTTGAGGCGACTTGTCTATGAGTATGGGATTCACCACCCATAAGCATTTAGACTTGTGAGCGGACGATGAGGACCCATCTCAGATGATCATCCGGCCTGAATGGGATGCCCCTCACGTTCGATGCTTACCGAGAACGTTCTGTGCTTGGCCTTGTCTGCTTAGACAAGTGGGTACGGTTCTCGGCTCTCCATGTGATTGTATCGTGACTGGAATTACATACGCTAACCCCGGGTCCCGACAACCAACCAGAGGAAGCTTTTGCCATTAAGTAAGTGGATGCAGCAGGGCCCGAAGAAAAATCAACGATATATAAATCTCCTTTTCGGTAGACCTCGAAGACAAATGTATAGTCATCTTGTGAAAACACAACACATCGCAAAGCAGAAAACAGAACCAGCATACCCATATCACATAGCTTTGAAATATACATGAGATTATATCCAAGTGATTGAACAAGCATAACTTTGTCAAAATGCTTATCCTTCGATATGGCAACCTTACCCAAACCTAGAACTTTACCCTTATTGTTGTCACCGAAGGTAATGTACTTCTGAGAAGATTAAGATAATTTTCCTTCGGTGAACAACTCCTTGTCTCCAGTCATATGATTAGTGCAACCACTGTCCATGACCCATTCGGATCCACCAGAGACATAGCCCTGCAGAAGAATTAGTACTTCTTAACCACCCACAGACGAGCAGGTGACTGAGAAGGCATGGAAGAACTTGTTGAAGCAGCAGTATTAAAGCGCACATGATTAAATTGACAAGGGGACCATCAAGTACATATTAAATGTAATTCCTCTGCGAAGGGTTAGTGTATGAATGAGCATATGCAATCTTATCATTATTATCACGGTGTCGGTAAGTATAACGACCAGTAGATAGTATTCCTTTCGAGGAACATTTGATTCGGGAACCAGTGAATCATTTCTCTCCTCGAGAGAATAGAAGTGTTTTGGTGGTACCGAAGACTTTCCCTGTATAGAATGGTTAGCAGGCAATTTCTCATGGAGTGACTTGCGCGCCCAAATTTGTCTCTTATAGAAACCATTCTTTGGAGGGGTACCAATGTATTCGGATGAAACCTTTCCTTCCTGGTTCTTGATAAGCTTGTAGTCAGAATCAAGTGATCATCAACAATGGCCTTATCAATTTTGCAGTTGAAACCTGAAAGGTTAGCAATATCTATAGGCTTTTCCTTCTCTACAACACATACAATTTTTGGATACTTCTCAGGTTCCCAATAAGTGCCATCAGAGTTTAGCTTCCTTACGAAAAAAACACCTTCCTTCCTAGGATTCTTGTGAAGGAGAGCCTTCTTCAGGATATCACAAAGGTATTGGTGTCCCTGAACAATTTTGAACAGTCCTGTTTCAAATAAATCTTTCAACCTGAGGAGTTCCTCAGTAACAACAGAATTTTCCTCATTAGAGGCATAAGTATCATCAATAATAATAGGCGCTTTCCCTTTAGACTCAGTTTTGCTTCGTTCAAAACAAGTTAAGCATGGTGAATCAGAATTACGTTTTGCTTCAAAACCTTGTTGAGACATGAGAGAGAGGTTAACATTTTCCAACTCTTCATGATCCTCTTTCAGTTTCTCGATAGCAATTTTCCTGTGAAGAAACTCATATGTGAGATTCTCATTGTCTAATGAAAGAAGATCATGCCGAGAGGACAGTTCTTGAAAAATTTCTTTCAGAGCAGCATGCTCATTAGTCAAAGTTTGACCTTTCTCTATTTCATCGATCAACAGGGCTTCTTATTTTTTAATAGTTTTGCTTAGCGAATCTAATTCATCTTGTTGGATGGAAGAAATTTTAGCAAGTTTAGCATAGCTTATTTTTTAGTCACTGTCATAGGATGAGCAATCAGAAGTATCATAGGAAACTTTGGATGAAGATACCTTTGCCTTGGCCCTGAAGTAGTATGAAGGAGTTTCATCTTCACTGCTGTTGTTGGTGAAGAATGAGCTCGAAGCACGAGCCGAAGAAAATGCCAAACCAGCAATACCATCAGACTCGGATCCAAACCCAGATCTTGAGCCTAATTCTGCTTTGGACCTAGAGGCTTCTTATTCAGAGTTCATTTCTTTACCCAGATAGGCCTTCGCACGGTGAGAATTTCTTCGCCGAGACGAGTGTGTCTTTGAAGAAGAACTCTCACGCTTCTTGTGATACTTCTTCTTCTTGTCATCAACAGAATCTTTCTTCTTGTTTCTTCTAGAGCTAGCTTCATGTCTCTTTGACTCATAACTTTTGGAGGATCTGTGGTACTTTCTTGAGGAATCTCTGAGATAATGCTTTGATTTGTTTCCAGCTTCCCATAAGGGGCAGTCAGCAATATAGTGGCCTAGTTTCTTGCACTTATAGCAGCAGTTGTCCTTTGATGGAGAGATTCTTGAGGATGAGCGGTGAGAAGAATTTCTTGAGTGACTTGAAGTGTAATTCTTCTTCTGTCGGGACCCGGGGTTAGCGTATGCAATTACAGCTAAGACATAGTCATATGGAGAGCCGAGAACCGTACCCACTTGTCTAAGCAGACAAGGCCAAGCACAGAACGTTCTCGGAAAGCATCGTACGTGAGGGGTATCCCATCCAGGCCGGATGATCAACTGAGATGGGTCCTCATCGTCCGCTCACAAGTCTAAATTCTTATGGGTGGTGAATCCCATACTCATAGACAAGTCGCCTCAACCATACTAACGACTATCTCATAACTCTTACATAGACTTACTCCAGCCCGATCACTTAGTCGGGGTCTAGGGCGGACTCGATCATACCACAAAGTGTGCACGAGACGGAGTCTCGAGCAATCGCATCGCGATGCCCCAAGCTGCACACATCTAAGGGCCACTTGGTGTATGAAAGACCGCCAGCCAGAACACAACTAAGGTCTCGAAAACCCATACAAAGACATGCATGTTATAAACATACACGCAGCACACATGCCTTGTATGAACAGCAGGTACCATTGCAATTCTCTACAAAGTGTACATATTTTATTGATAACTCTTATAGAGTGCACACAGAGATCACAAACATGTGATCCAACATTACAACATAAGCGGAAGCAAATTATGTCTGAGTACAGACAAGTTTAACAAATGGCTTAAGAAGCCTTATTTAAACACAAGCCCTCCACGAGGAAACCAGTCGTCTGACTGGGACTAGACTAGTTGATCTTCAGTCGTCCAGCTCGATGAAGAAGCCACCTTCGGGGTCAGTGGCATCATCTAAAACATAGATTAAGCAAACGTGAGTACAAAGTCGTACTCAGCAAGACTTACATAGGAGCTATACTACTCATGCACATGTATCAAGGTGAAGGGAGGTCGGGTTTCACTTGCAGAAATGCCAGCTTTGACTTGGCTAGTCCTGAACTACGAGTACTAGACTTGAGGTAAGAAGCGTACACGAGTCCACTACTTTCTCCAACCAATTACACCACTATGGTGCCTTCCTCGACTTCCCCACGAGAAAGCACGCCATAGCACTCATACTTATCTTGGTGTATTTTAGAAGTATCCAGTTCAAGTTATCTAATAATCAAGCTAAGCTTTCCAAGCAGTCCATAACCGCGGACGCGGCTATTCGAATAGTTTTGTTAACCCTGCAGGGGTGTACCGCTACACACACATGATCATCATTTACCGCCTTTGATCTCGACACCATTCAAGGGGTGCCAGCGAGGATGCTCACCACAACTGTTACCTCATAGCCGATCTAGTCCGAGAAAGCCGCCTACTTGGGTTGGTTACCACTATCGTGAACCCAGACGGTTTACCGAAGTGGATCCAAGTGATGTGTGTGTGGTGCATAAGCCGGTCTCGGATGAGCCGTTCTCTCACTCAGCATCCAGGCCACAAGCCTACCAGAACTCCGAACTATTGCGACATCTGGACATCGAAAGGGATGAGTTAGTAAGTTGAGAGGGGTCAGTGAGCCCAATGTGTGGTTGTACTCTTCATCTTGGATCACCACACAAGAACTCGGACTTAGGGCGGTGTTCAACGAGACAACCCACCGTGTACTCCTACACTGCCTCTCATCGTTCACCTTGTATTAGGGTCGATTCACCAACACTTTTCTACCATCATCAACATGATCACTATCATCCCGACTCACATCACAGTATCATCATGGTATCATACTAAGCATGCAATAAGCGAGACATGAGAGGGAAGTGGGATTTTATCGACATGATCAATGGGGTTTTGCTTGCCTTGCTGACGAGGTTCGGGTTCTGGGTCTTCAGCGAAGGGGGCAGCCGCCTGCTCCGGTTCCACCTCTACTCGACAAACAACAAGCAAAGTAACAAAGTAAATACAATGCACAATCACATGATGGAAGGTTGTGTTGGATATGTGCCCTAGAGACAAATTAATAAAGATATTTGTCACATATCCGTTTTGTTCATAATACGTTTTATACTGTGCTATAACTGTATTACTTGGAAATACTAATACAGGTGTAGTATAAAACATGGTCCGTAGTTTAACTCGGGTAAACTATCTCATTGGGCAATTGATTGATCAAGCTTTCCTGATCATGGCGACACTTAAGTCCATTGACAATGAGGTCATATCATTAGGGGAATGATGTGATGGACGGACACCCACCTAAAGTAATGCAATGTGATCGAGTCACATAGTTCAGCGTTGCTATGACTTTGTAACGTATGGCTTAGTCCTTAGACCGCAATGATCATACGTAATTGTCATCTATGAGGAGACTTTGATTTGTATCCCACCGCCTGACTGAAATATGCTGGCTATAACGGTGCACTTTGGGTATTCCGAAATAGATGGTTGATGAGTATGTGAATAGATCAGAGCGGGATTTGTCAGTCCTTGTGACAGGACAGGTACTCTGGGCCCACTCGGTGATATTGCATCAACAGCTTGCAAGCAAGTGACTAGGTCACAAGAGATGCAATGATCATGGACGAGTAAACTTGTTTGTTGTGAACGAGATGTGAACACGGTATGTGGGATACCGAAGATCAAACCTCGGACAAACAAAGTACCGCAGCACAAAGGGATTACGTCGTATCGTTAACGGTTTCCAAAAGCGATCGAAGTTCATTCGATGGAAGCGCAGGGGCTGTCAAGGATTGTAACCAGGTCCAACTGACTAGTCATTGGTCAATGAGAAGAGTCTCGACCATGTCTGTTGTTTCCCGGACCGTTAGGGTGTCACACTTAAGGGGCAATTGATGCTGGGACAGATTCGGGATCATCGGTGAAATAGGAGAAAGCACCGGAATAGTTTCGGGAGAGAACGGAAGTTGTTCCGGATATTTTGAAAGGTTCAAAATAATGTTTAATTATGTTTAATAATGTTTTAGTATTTAATTATCTGAATTAAATATTAAAATGTATTTAAATAATTAAAATTAATGGAAAAAGGCTATATGGGCCCTTGGGGCCCATTAGGGGAGGAGGGGGTTCCCCCCTTGGGCTTGGCGCCAAGGGTGGGGCCCATCCCCCCTATGGTCGGCGCCCTTCCCCCCCCTTGGGGGGTTTAGTCCCACATGGGGGAGGGAAGAGGGATCACACCCCCCCTTGGCCTTTATAAGGAGGGGTAGACCCCCCTTTTTCCATCATCTCATTGAGTTCTCTCTCTCTTTCTCCATTTCTGGAAGTGGACTCCCCTTGTTTGGAGTCTGCACCAGGATTGGAGTTCTCCACCATAAGGCAGGCCGTCGCTCTGCCGGAGTCGGGATCCGAATCCATCTTCTTTCCGCTGCTCGCCTGGTTCGGAGCCCGGAGGGAACATCAGTTGCACTGTACGTGTGTAATATCTTCGAGGCACTACACCTGTGGTGCTACTTCGTCGCTGGAGGTTTACCGGGAGTCATCCTCGCCGGTGGTGGTCTTCTACACGACAGGGAGGTCGTAGTTCTGAGTCTACGCCAACCACGTTCGCAAGAACGTTTCCCTCTTTCGGTCTTCAAAGGTATGAACACCGATATCCTCCGTTACATTACATCGCCATAGCATAGATCTTGGGTTCGGGTACCGTAGGTATGAAAAATTTGTGTTTTCTGCCCCGTATCCCAACAGTGGTATCATGAGCTAGCTATGCGTAGATGTATTGTACGGGTAGAACACATCTAGGATGTGGGCATCAAATCTTCATTCGTTACCCTCCCACGTGTACTCATTTAGCATTGCGGCAATGTTTGATGAAGCGGCCCCCGACCGACCTTACGCGTTTACGCGAGACTGGTTCCACGCTTGACATATGGCTTGTACCATATAAAGTGGCTGGGGGGGTGTCTGTCTCTCTGCATTAGCGATGCGAAGATGTTTGCAACGGAGGGCCCCGACAGGGGTGTAATAGAGACGATTGGGGATCGGTGTTGTGGCATGTTTTCGCAGGATAGAAATCGGTTCTCTCTCTCGAAACCCCTAGCAGCCACGTAAAACTTGCACAAGCTAAAGTAGAAAGGCGTTTTTACTTTGCTTTGCATGAAGGGGGATCATAGGTTGTATGATTTACAGTTTTACTTCCTGTTTTATGCTAGTATGCTAGATATATCGACGGTAGCACGAAACAGGACCATCTCTCGCTAAAACCAACATAGTGTCCTTACCCTAGTGAGCACCACCTGGAAAGTTCTACATTATGGAGGCATCACGTGTCACACGGATGTCAAACATTTTTTCGTTCACAAGAGGTGGGTGTAGCAAGCCTAGCATGCCCAGAAGCATGGCCTTGTATGACACAGCAACAAATCACATAGGGTGTGGTGGCGAGCCTGGCATGTGCAGACATGGCCTCGGGACACAAGAGACCGAAAGGTCGAGCATGAGTCACATGGATGATGTGATTGGCATGATGGCCTACCTTGAACAACATACTGATGGTCGTGTCACACGGGGAGGTATGGTGTTCTAGGATCGTGTAATCACTTAGCAAAATTGAGAGATGTTTTCCTAAGTGGGAGTTTTAGAATTAATTGTAATTGAACTCCACATTATGAACAAAAGTCTAAATATGTATCTTTGTGAATCAACCTTGTAGATGACAGCACCACGCCCCTCGTTCAACTTAGGATCATTCCTAGAGAAAGATAAACTGAAAACTAATGGGTCAAACTTCACCTCCTGGTTCCGCACCCTGAGGATTCTCCTCGTTCCCCTCAAAGTGTCCTACGTACTTGAGACTGCATTAGGAGATGCACCAGCAACTACTGCTACTCCGGCTGAGAAGAAAGTCTATCTCATTAAGTCAGATGATTCCTCCCTTGTCAAGAAGGGTATGCTCCATGCCATGGAGGCTGAACTGCAGAAACGTTTCGAGAGCTTCAGTGCTTATGAGATAATCACTGACCTCAAGACCGTCTTTGCACCTCAAGCCAAGGTTGAGAGAAATGAAGTTTGTGAAGCTTTCTTCTCTGCAAAGATGGAAGAGCACACCAGCATGACTGAGCACGTAGTCAAAATGTCTGACCACGTTCAACGCCTAAATGATCTAGAATTTAAGATTCCAGATGAAGTGGCGATTGATAGGGTGTTGCGGTCGCTACCCCCTAGCTATGAGAGTTTTGTGTTGAAGTACAACATGCAAGGAATGGTTGAGACCCTTTCTGAATTGTTCACAATACTCAAAATTGCTGAGATGGAAATCAAGAAGGAGCACAGCTGCACCAAGTACCTAGAAGATAAGAAGGCCGGCAAGGTTGCCGGAAGAGACATGGATATATGTGATATACATGTTATTGATGTTTTCCTGACAAATGCTCGGAGCAACGTCTGGATATTTGATACCGGATCAGTTGCTCACATCTACAACTCCCAGGAGGGGATGCAGAATAAACGACTCTTGCGAAAGGATGAAGTGACGATGCGCGTTGGGAACGGTGCCAAGGTTGAAGTAATGTCAATTGGCACGCTTCGTCTTAGTCTCCCTTCGGGATTGATTCTTGTCTTGAATAATTGCTATTATGTACCCGCTTTGAGTATGAACATTGTGAGTGGCTCTTGCTTGATGCGAGACCAGTATTCTTTTAAATCCGAAACAACTGGTTGTTCGATTTATAAGAATAATGTCTTCTATGTTCATGCACCGGTGCGTAATGGTTTATTCTTAATGGATTTCGAATATCATGACTCCCACATCAATAACGTAGAGGCCAAAAGATTAAAGCCTAGTAACGAAGAACACATGACGATGTGGCATTGTCGACTTGGTCATATTGGTATAAAGCGCATGGAGGAACTCCATAAAGATGGACTTCTGGAGTCATTGGATTTTGGATCCCTTGACACATGTGAACCATGCCTAATGGGCAAAATGACAAGGACTCCATTCAATGGGACAATGGAGCGTGCGGTGGACTTATTAGGGATCATACATACTGATGTGTGCGGACCAATGAATGTCACCACACGCAATGGTTTCCGTTACTTCGTGACCTTCACGGATGACTTAAGTAGATACGGGTATATCTATTTAATGAAACACAAGTCTGAAACCTTTGAAAAGTTCAAGGAATTTCAGAGTGAGGTCGAGAATCAACTCGGGAAGAAAATCAAGCACCTTCGATCTGATCGAGGAGGCGAGTATTTAAGTCACGAGTTTGGCACTCATCTGAAGACTTGTGGTATTGTACCACAACTTACGCCAGCTGGAACACCTCAGCGAAACGGTGTGTCCGAGCGACGTAATCGAACACTATTGGATAGTGTACGGTCAATGATGTCTCATACCGACTTACCTACATCATTCTGGGGGTATGCATTAGAAACTGCCGCTTACGTTCTTAATAGGGTACCATCCAAATCCGTGAAGACAACACCGTTTGAAGAATGGTTTGGCAAGAAACCAATGTTGTCTTACCTGAAGATTTGGGGTTGTGAGGCTTATGTTAGGAAACTTCAGCCTGACAAACTCGAATCTAAGGCGGAGAAATGCATCTTTGTAGGATATCCAAAGGAAACTGTTGGATACACCTTCTACAACCAATCTGAGGGCAAAACGTTTGTCGCCAAGACTAGACACTTTCTTGAGAAAGAGTTTCTCTCGAAAGAATTGAGTGGGAGGAAAATAGACCTCAATGAAGTGACTGACCAATCACTCCAAATGGAAGAACCGGCAACAGAAATTGTTCTGGAACCTTCTTCCACAGTGGGAGCTGAAGAGAATGGCCAGGAAGACATTCATAACGATCATGACATACATGATGATCATGATGAGAATGAAGAGGAACCTATTTTTCCCCGTAGGTCATCAAGAGTCCGTCAACCTACCGAGTTTTACGGACAGCTTGTGAATGCAATCTTGGCTGATGAGTCGGATGAACCTACGAGTTACAAAGAAGCAATGGAGGGACCCGAGTCCGAGAAATGGCTAGAAGCCATGAAATCCGAAATAGACTCCATGTAAACCAACAAAGTTTGGACTTTGGTGGATATTCCCGAGGACCGCAAGGCCGTCGAGAATAAATGGATTTTCAAGAAAAAGACTGACGCAGACGGAAACGTATCTGTCTACAAAGCTCGACTTGTCGCGAAGGGGTTCCGAAAAATTCAAGGAGTTGACTACGAGGAGACATTCTCTCCTGTAGCGATGATCAAGTCTATTCGGATCCTACTAGCAATAGCTGCCTATCATGATTACGAGGTATGGAAGATGGATGTGAAAACTGCGTTCCTTAATGGCAACATTGAGGAAGAGTTGTATATGATGCAACCAGAGGGGTTTATCGATCCAAGGAATGCTGGTAAGGTGTGCAAGCTTCAACGGTCCATCTATGGGTTGAAGCAAGCATCTCGGAGCTGGAATCTTCGATTTGATGAGGTCATTAAAGCTTTTGGATTTGTCCAAAACGTCGAAGAGTTCTGCGTCTATAAGAAACTGAGTGGGAGCTCTGTAGCATTCCTTGTGTTATATGTAGATGACATATTACTAATAGGGAACGATAAGAAATTCTTAGAGGGAGTAAAGGAATATCTGAATGGACAATTTTCCATGAAGGACCTAGGTGAAGCTGCGTACATATTGGGGATTAAGATCTATAGAGATAGACCTAATCGACGGTTGGCCTTGAGTCAGAACACTTATATTGACAAGATATTGAAAAGGTTCAGTATGGATAACTCCAAGAGAGGCCTCTTGCCAGTTATAAAAGGTGTCAAATTAAGCGTGACTCAATGCCCAACCACAGCAAAAGAGAAGGAGGAAATGTCCTCAAAGCCCTATGCCTCAGCCATAGGTTCTCTCATGTATGCTATGTTATGTACCAGACCGGATTTAGCGCTGGCCATTAGTATGACTAATCGCTACCAGAGTAATCCGGGAATGACTCACTGGACAGCAGTAAAGAATATCCTAAAGTACTTAAGAAGAACAAAGGATCTCTTTCTCGTTTATGGAGGAGTTGATGAGGAGCTCACTGTAAAGGGTTACATTGACGCAAGCCTCGACTCAGATCTAGATGACTCGAAATCCCAGACGGGATATGTTTTCATGTTGAACGGTGGCGCAATTAGCTGGAGGAGCGGCAAACAGTCAGTCGTCGCTCAATCTACAATGGAGTCGGAGTATATTGCCGCTTGCAAAGCGTCAAACGAGGCGCTGTGGCTGAAGAAGTTCGTGATCGAGCTTGGCGTCTTTCCCAGTTGCACTGACCCCGTGGGGATTTTCTTCGACAACACGGGTGCCATTGCTAACGCGAAGGAGCCAAGAACTCACTCTACAGCCAAGCACATCCTCCGAAAGTTCCATGTGACGCGAGACTACGTCAGGGATGGACACACTAGGATTCACAAGATACATACGGATCTGAACGCAGCAGACCCGATGACTAAACCTCTTCCACAGGGCAAGTTTGAAGAACACCGAGAGACCATTGGTGTTAGATACATACCTGATGTAAACTAGTGTAATTTGTACTCTATTGCAAGTTGGAGACTGTTGGATATGTGCCCTAGAGACAAATTAATAAAGATATTTGTCACATATCAGTTTTGTTCATAATACGTTTTATACTGTGCTATAACTGTATTACTTGGAAATACTAATACAGGTGTAGTATAAAACATGGTCCGTAGTTTAACTCGGGTAAACTATCTCATTGGGCAATTGATTGATCAAGCTTTCCTGATCATGGCGACACTTAAGTCCATTGACAATGAGGTCATATCATTAGGGGAATGATGTGATGGACGGACACCCACCTAAAGTAATGCAATGTGATCGAGTCACATAGTTCAGCGTTGCTATGACTTTGTAACGTATGGCTTAGTCCTTAGACCGCAATGATCATACGTAATTGTCATCTATGAGGAGACTTTGATTTGTATCCCACCGCCTGACTGAAATATGCTGGCTATAACGGTGCACTTTGGGTATTCCGAAATATATGGTTGATGAGTATGTGAATAGATCAGAGCGGGATTTGTCAGTCCTTGTGACAGGACAGGTACTCTGGGCCCACTCGGTGATATTGCATCAACAGCTTGCAAGCAAGTGACTAGGTCACAAGAGATGCAATGATCATGGACGAGTAAACTTGTTTGTTGTGAACGAGATGTGAACACGGTATGTGGGATACCGACGATCAAACCTCGGACAAACAAAGTACCGCAGCACAAAGGGATTACGTCGTATCGTTAACGGTTTCCAAAAGCGATCGAAGTTCATTCGATGGAAGCACAGGGGCTGTCAAGGATTGTAACCAGGTCCAACTGACTAGTCATTGGTCAATGAGAAGAGTCTCGACCATGTCTGCTGTTTCCCGGACCGTTAGGGTGTCACACTTAAGGGGCAATTGATGCTGGGACAGATTCGGGATCATCGGTGAAATAGGAGAAAGCACCGGAATAGTTCCGGGAGAGAACGGAA
Organism: Bromus sterilis; assembly: GCA_950022295.1. NCBI lineage: Eukaryota > Viridiplantae > Streptophyta > Magnoliopsida > Poales > Poaceae > Bromus > Bromus sterilis. Next base: position 185,790,531 of record OX465595.1, read on the forward strand.
GTTGTTCCGGATATTTTGAAAGGTTCAAAATAATGTTTAATTATGTTTAATAATGTTTTAGTATTTAATTATCTGAATTAAATATTAAAATGTATTTAAATAATTAAAATTAATGGAAAAAGGCTATATGGGCCCTTGGGGCCCATTAGGGGAGGAGGGGGTTCCCCCCCCTTGGGCTTAGCGCCAAGGGTGGGGCCCATCCCCCCCTATGGCCGACGCCCTTCCCCCCCCTTGGGGGGTTTAGTCCCACATGGGGGAGGGAAGAGGGATCACACCCCCTCTTGGCCTTTATAAGGAGGGGTAGACCCCCCTTTTTCCATCATCTCATTGAGTTCTCTCTCTCTCTTTCTCCATTTCTGGAAGTGGACTCCCCTTGTTTGGAGTCTGCACCAGGATTGGAGTTCTCCACCATAAGGCAGGCCGTCGCTCTGCCGGAGTCGGGATCCGAATCCGTCTTCTTTCCGCTGCTCGCCTGGTTCGGAGCCCGGAGGGAACATCGGTTGCACTGTACGTGTGTAATCTCTTCGAGGCACTACACCTGTGGTGCTACTTCGTCGCTGGAGGTTTACCGGGAGTCATCCTCGCCGGTGGTGGTCTTCTACACGACAGGGAGGTCGTAGTTCTGAGTCTACGCCAACCACGTTCGCAAGAACGTTTCCCTCTTTCGGTCTTCAAAGGTATGAACACCGATTCCCTCCGTTACATTACATCGCCATAGCATAGATCTTGGGTTCGGGTACCGTAGGTATGAAAAAATTGTGTTTTCTGCCCCGTATCCCAACAGGTTGGAACTTGATGTAAATGCTTTGATGTGTGAAGCAATTCCATTTAAATGGAGTATATTGCAAATTGAATTGCAAATTCAAACTCCAATTTGAATTCAAACTTAGTCAAGTTATATGTGACATGGTTTGATCAATTTGAATCATCTTCAAATGTGTATGATATGCCTCTGATGTGTGGTTGAAAATATAGCATAATTCCATGGTCCAAGTTGCAAAATCATTTGAGTTGAATTTGAATTAATTTCAAATAAACCAAATGGCATATGCTACTGGTCCCATTTTAAAATCAACTCCAACATAGTTGAAAGTTGCATTTTTGGATAGCTTATTTTCTCCTGATCATTTTTCATATATTATTTGTCCAAATTGGAGTTAATATGAATTTTCTATGAATTTCCAAAGTTTGGGGTATTTTTTGGAATTTCTGGAATTTCTTTAATTCAAATTACTCTGGAAATTCATTTTATCGATTTATTGCGCCAGACTGACGTCATGCTGGCGTGTGGGGGGGCTGACATGTGGGCCAGGGGTGTCAGTGACACTGGCTAATTAACCCGGCTGGTTAATTTAATCCAGTGGCTTAATTAAGCCACTGGGCCCACTGGTCAGTGACCCAGGGGGGTCATTAGGGGGGGGATTAGGGCTAACCCACCGGCGGCTAAACGCCGGCGACCAGAACCGCAGCGGCGCTGCACGGGGAGGTTGATTCCGGGCACCAATCGAAGCGATGTGACCTCCAACTTGAAGCCCTTGCCGTTGCGCGTCGAAAGAGACCAACTCCAAGTGCTGGGGTGCCCTGTACGCTCGCCGGCGTCGAGTTTCGCGGCGACGGAGCTACAGCTGTAATCGGGAATTCTCTACAAGGCGCGAATTGAGGCGGGGCTAGGCTGGTTTGAAGGAGTGGAGCACGGGGAACGCGATGGACAACACGGCGAGCTCGACTGCGTAGCAGGTGGTCATCGCCATGGTTCCCGGCGGCGAGGAGCTTCGGCCTTCATGGCGGCCACGGCTAGAGGAAGCAATCGAGGGGAAAAAGATAGGGGTTTTAATCCCGCGCTCACCAGGAACTTGGCAGAGCAGGCGGTGAGGCAAACGGCGGCGTGATGATGACGAATTCGACGGAGAGTTCTTGCGGGTCCGGCGGCGGCTCGAGCTCCATTCCGGTGACTAGGAGGGCTCCGGGCTCGCCTTCTTCTGCAGATCGACGAAGACGACGACGCTGCGCACGGGGGACACGGTTGCTGGCCTTCTTGTCGACGTTGGCCGCGTCTTCTCACGACGATGAGCGGCGGCTGCTCTCGGGGAAGAAGGGGGAAACGCACAGAGAGCTTGAGAGGAGGCGGCGATGGGGGAAAGTGAGAGGGGGCGATGCGGACGTCTCCTGGGCACTCTTTGGAGTCCTGGGGCGGCCTGCAAGCCCCTGGGCGTCGAGGTGGCGTCCACGGCGTGCTCGGCCGCTCCAGCGAGCTGCTTTGGCGCGCGGGGAGGAAGACGACAGGCGAGTTCGCGGGCCGGGCTGCCAAAACGGTAAGTTGGGCCGGGCTGGCCCATGTAAGTGGGCTCCTTTCCCTTTTCTATTTTCCTCTCTGTTTTTCTTTCTGGTATTTGTTTTGCTGTGCTAAAATAATTAGCTATGCATTTTATTAAATGCTGAAAAATTTTATATGGCTTCATAATAATATAGACTAGCCACTTATAAAGTTTCAACATTTTTAAAATTCAAATAATTTGAATCTTAACTCAAATAGGGGTTTTTGATTAAATCCAAGGCACTGTTTGAATATTTGAAAAATCTATGAGCATGGGGTGGGTCCCACATCACTTGATATGTGATCACACTCATTTATAAGATTTTTAAAAAATCTAACATGAATTTTTGGAGAAGATTTTTATCTGGCTTTTTGAATTAATTCATCTGGGGGGGGTTCCTTCTCCCATTTGCTTTTGAATTTTGATTTCAAGGATTTCTTTTGAAATTTTGACATGATGCAAGAGTACTGGCTAACCCTAGCACATTACCTAACAGAGGGTTCTGACAACTCGCCCCCACTCAACAGAATCTCGTCCCGAGATTCAGAAGTCTGCGGGAGGAAGGTGGGGTACTCGGCACTGAGACGGTCTTCTCTTTCCCACGTAGCTTCTCTCTCGAGTGGTGTGACCATTGCACTTTCAGAAACCTAATCTTCTGACGACGAGTGACACGCTCTGCAGAATCAAGAATACGAACGGGGTATTCTCGATAAGAAAGGTCATCTTGGAGATCAAACGTTTCATGGTCGACTTCGCGGATAGGGTCCTTGAAGCAACGCTGAGTTGGGACACATGGAATAGATCATGTACTCGGGAAAGGTGCAAGGGTAGTTCAAGTTGGTAGGCAACTTCTCCACGTTTGGCAAGAATGCGGAAAGGTCCGATGTAACGTGGGGCCAACTTGCCTTTGATACCGAAACGTTGGGTTCCCTTCAGAGGAGTAACCCGAAGGTAAGCCTTCTCATCCAGATTGTAGCTCTCTTGCCTATGATGACGATCATAGTAGCTTTTCTGACGAGACTGGGCTGCTTTCAATTGGTCACGAATAATGCGAACTTGCTCTTCTGCTTCCTTGATCATGTCCGGTCCAAAGAATTGTCTTTCACCGGTTTCTGACCAGTTAAGGGGTGTTCGACATCGTCGTCCATATAGGACTTCAAAAGGAGCCATGTTCAGACTAGATTGAAAACTATTGTTATAAGCAAATTCGGCAAATGGAAGAGACTTCTCCCAATTCTTTCCGAATGAGATAACACAAGCTCTGAGCATGTCTTCAAGAATTTGGTTAACCCTTTCGACTTGACCGCTAGACTGAGGATGGAAAGCTGTACTAAAGGAGAGATGAGTTCCCATAGCATTCTGAAAGCTTCCCCAAAATCTGGAGGTAAAAAGGCTACCACGATCAGAATTGATTTCCAAAGGAACACCGTGAAGGGATACAATTCTAGAGATGTACAAGTCCGCTAACTGGCTAGCAGTTATAGACTCGCGAACCGGAAGGAAGTGAGCAACTTTGGAAAGCCTATCTATGACAACGAAGATGGCATTGTTTCTTTCTGCGTTCTTGGAAAGACGGTGATGAAGTCCATGCCGACTTTGTCCCATTTCCACTCGGGAATAGACAAAGGTTGAAGTGTACCAGCAGGTCTTTGATGTTCTGCCTGAATGCGACGACAAACATCACATTCGGCCACAAATCGAGCAATGTCTCTCTTCATCCTAGTCCACCAAAATCTCTGGCGTAGATCTCGGTACATTTTTTTGCTACCGGGATGAATCGAGAGGGGTGTGTCATGGGCTTCCTTGAGGATGAGTTGCCTTAGTTCCCTATTCTTAGGTACTACCAAACGATTTCCAAAGAATACCGTTCCCTTGCTATCTGTGGAGAAACATTTAGCAACTCCGCTAGCAATGTTCTCCTTGATCCGGCGAACACCTCGTGCACGCCTTTGGGCAACTATGATTTGATCCTCAAGAGTTGGTTTCGCCACCAAGGTAGAAAGATAGCCATGAGGAACAATCTCAAGATTGAGCTTGCGAAAGTCCTCATGAAGAAGTGGTTGATACTGTTGTAACATGAGGTTGTTACAATACGACTTACGACTTAGTGCATCATCCATGACATTGCCTTTGCCTGGGGTGTAAGAAATTCCTACGTCGTAATATTTTATCAACTCAATCCAGCGTCTTTGCCTGAGATTAAGATCTGGCTGGGTGAAAATGTATTTGAGGCTTTGGTGGTCGGAATAGATCTCACAATGATTACCAAGGAGATAATGTCGCCAAGTTGTTAGGGCATGAACTACGGCAGCGAGTTCAAGGTCATGGGTAGGATAGTTCTCTTCATGTGGCCGCAACTGGCGTGAAGCATAAGCTACCACATGTCAATCTTGCAGAAGTATGCATCCTAACCCTTGCCATGATGCATCACAATAGATTTCGAAATCCTTTTTGGTGTCTGGAGGTGCAAGTACTGGTGCAGAAGTCAATCTTCTTTTCAGCTCTTGAAAGCTTTCCTCGCACTTGGGAGTCCATAAGAATTTCTTATCTTTCTTGAGGATTTCAGTTAGAGGCTTTGCAACTTTAGAAAAGTTCTCGACGAAGCGAAGGCAATAGCTGGCTAGGCCAAGAAAACTCCTAACTTTCTTAACCGATTCAGGTGGAGTCCAGTCAAGGACGGCCTGAACTCTCTCGGGATTCACAGCAATGCCTTTTGCAGAAATCACGTGGCCTAAGTAGGTCACTTCTGGTAGCCAGAATTCACACTTGGAGAATTTAGCATACAGGCGATGCTCTCTAAGTTTCATCAATACCAGCCTTAGGTGTTTGGCATGATCTTCTTCGTTCTTCGAGTAGATGAGTATATCATCAAGATAAACCACAACAAATTTATCTAAGTACTCCATGAAGATCGAATTCATCAAGCGCGAGAATGTGGCAGGGGCATTGGTTAAACCAAAGGACATGACGGTGTACTCGTAAAGACCATAACGAGTAGTAAAAGCCGTTTTGGGAATGTCCTCGTTTCGGATTTTGATTTGATGATAACCTAATCTCAAATCCATCTTGGAGAAGACAGAGGATCCTGCAAGTTGATCATAAAGATCATTGATCCTGGGCAGTGGGTATTTGTTCTTTATCGTCGCTAAATTTAGCGGGCGATAGTCTACGCACATCCTTTCTGTTACATCTTTCTTCTTTACGAACAGAACGGGGCAACCCCATGGCGATGAGCTAGGGCGGATGAAGCCTTTTGCCAACGAAACATCAAGTTGGATTTTTAGCTCGGCTAACTCATGTGGGGCCATTTTGTATGGGCGTCTGGAAATTGGTGCGGTTCCTGGCACAAGATCCACTATAAACTCTACACATCTGTCGGGTGGCATGCCCGGTAGCTCTTCAGGAAAGACATCCGGGAAGTCACGAACCACCGGAATATCTTCAAGTTCGGGAAGGGGAAGTACATTCAAGGAATGCACTTGGGTTCTTGTTCTGGGTGAGGTATAGTTGACGGTTTTTACTGAAGGGTGGGTGAGTTTCACGGATTTGCCTTTGCAATCCAGGTAGGCATTCTGTCTTGATAGCCAATCCATGACAAGGATGACATCAATGTCTGAAGACTTGAGGGCTATGAGTGAAGCAAGGAATACTAAACCCTCAATTGCAATTTGATTACCATGGCTTACTCTATTAGTTTGCCATCTTGACCCTGGAGTTTGAATAATCATTGGGGTGGACAATTCAACAAAGGATAACTCATAACGAAGTGCATAACTTTCCGACATGAATGAATGAGATGCTCCTGGGTCGAAAAGAACGGAAGTAGGAACAAAATTGACTGGGAGCGTACCAAGAATGACGTCAGTGGTGTCGTCAGTCTCTTCGGCGGCGATCTGGTTCACACGTCCACGAGTGGCGGGAGGAGCGGTTTTGGCGGTGTAGACCTTCTGGGGTGGCTTACCACGACCATTGTTGTTGTTGCCTCCGGCACGGGGTGGAGCATTCTGGTTCTGGATCTGGTTCTGGGGACACTCACGAGAATAGTGGCCTGCCTGACCACACTTGTGACAGGCTCCGAAAACAGTGCGTGGAGCTGGGTTGTTTGGTGGAGCTGGGTGGAACTGGGTTGGTGGACGAGGCGCCACATAGGATGGCCTCGGTGGGTTGTTCTGGCGGAACATACTATTAGGGATCCAGATCTTGCGCTTCTGAGAGCCTGAACTGGATGAGCCATCATCTCTAGGGTGTTTGCGAAAGTCGTTGGGGGTGTTCATGTCCTCTGCCTTGATGGCCTTGTTGACAAGGACCTGGAATGTGGCAAAGTCATGCAGGTTCAGTTCACGACGAAGTCCAGAGTTGAGGCCACGACGGAACCTCTCTTGTTTCTTGGAGTCGGTGGAGACTTCTTCAGTTGCATAACGAGCAAGTCGGTTGAACTCACGACTAAACTCGTCAACAGTCCTTCTGCCTTGGGTGAGGTTGCAGAACTCCTCACACTTGCGGTCCATAAGACCCTTGGGAATGTGGTGCTCACGGAAGGAAGTGCAGAATTCCTCCCAAGATGCAGGCGGTCCAACAGGACGCATATTCAGAAAGTTCTCCCACCAAGAGCTAGCTGCACCTTTGAGGTGATAGGTGGCATAGCTGACCTTGTCTCCATCTGCAACATGGCCTGCCTGGAGCTTCCTTTCGATGCTGCGAAGCCAGTCATCGGCGTCAAGGGGCTCGGTGGAGTAACTGAAAACCGGGGGATGAAGCCGGATGAAGTCGTTCAGGGACACCAACTCGTTGCGCTGCTGAGTGGTGTTGCGAGCAATGACTTCCAACAGATGGTGAGAGTCTCGGCGGTTCCTCTCGACCTCCATCAGAACCTGAGCCATCGTGGGTGGGGGTGGAAGGTTGCCTTCCTCCTGGTCATTCCCACGACCTTGGTTACGACCAACCTGGCCACGGGTTCCTTGAGACATCCTGAGGTGAAAAACCAAAGTCAAACAGAGTTGATTTGAAGAGTCTAAACAAGGTATTGAAGTACTGGAAGGATTACAGAGCAAAGGAAGTAATCATCTTGACAACATGATGATAAAGCATACAAGCCATATATTCACAAGCTGTCATACAAACCATACATCGTTTTAGTACAAGCACCAAGCTAATACAAACGTGATGAAGATGATACATCCTTCAGAGGCACTCTGACTTCCTATACATTATTTATCTAAGCCTTTGGAACTTAGACACCTTGCGTACAATATACTAAGATACTACTACATCCTCACTAAGTAAGACCACAGGCGGTCTCACTCATCTCCATCTCCATAGTAGTCCTCATAAAAGTTACCCGCGTATCCCGGTAGCTGGAGGTGACCATCGGAAAACACGGAGGCCTATGGACCCTGATATCCATTTGGGCAAGGATGGGGCCTAGGTCCAGCGTAGGGTGGAAGCAAAGGACCACGGGGTGGAAAAATGCCTCCAATCTCGGGCCAAGCAACTCGAGAAGGCATCTGAGTCCTCACTGGGTAGATAGCATCATGCTCAATTGATCCCTCGCTCACAAAGGGTGCCAAGAGTGTCAGTGCTCGATACAGACGAACACGGGTGGCGTGGAGCTCGAAACGGAGAGCGCGTGCATCACGATCTCGATCACTAGCAAATCTAGCAGTCATCTGAAGTGTCGGATCCTCTGCAGAGTGATCTGAGTAGAGTCTGGTATAATATCCCTCTTGTCCTGGAAGTGCAGCAGGGATATAGCGGAAAGAGGTCTCCCTCAGCATAGTGTGCTCCTCTCTCAGCAGGGTCATACATGAGTATGCAGCATCCTGCACAGCCATGTTCTCGGTAATGCCAATGCCATGTCCAAAGTGGATAGGCTGAGTGACTCCAACGTGGTGCGGGTAGATCCGAACAATGCAGCGGAACTGCGTCTGGTTGAAGTCGTGAAACTGCTCTTCGACGGTGTACTCAGGGTACCACCGATATCCCACATAGGACATCATCTCGATCAACGTGGCGGGATGGCCATGCACACCGAGGCACCTGGTCAAACGAACAATCTGCCGAGGGGGAAGATCTGCCATCTAAAACAGAAAGGAGTTTGCAAATGCATCAGATTATGAGATAAACTTGGAATGACTCGGACAGCATAACGGCTGTAATTGTAAGAAATGACAATTTCTTCCAATCATGAAAAACAGCACTTACATAATACGATGTAAGAAATCAGCATTACAACAATGCTAGGAAAACCGGACACAACTTTCCTACGGCTATAAGGAAGCAAACAACGAGATGTGCTAATCAGACAGAGGAGAGCCTAGTCCTATCTTCCCGTAGAATAAGATGAGGGTGACTCAGAACTCAGAACGAAGGGGGTAAGGAGAAAAAAGAAGCCTTACGTTATTCCCTTATATACCCAGAGTAACTACATAACTATAGCAAGCTAGACTCAACTTCGGCCAAGGCTACTAGTCCTATAGTCAGTCCTGCTCTGATACCAAGTCTGTCGGGACCCGGGGTTAGCGTATGCAATTACAGCTAAGCCATATTCATATGGAGAGCCGAGAACCCTACCCACTTGTCTAAGCAGACAAGGCCAAGCACAGAACGTTCTCGGAAAGCATCGTACGTGAGGGGTATCCCATCCAGGCCGGATGATCAACTGAGATGGGTCCTCATCGTACGCACACAAGTCTAATGATATGGGTGGTGAACTCCCATATTCAAAGACAAGTCGCCTCAACCATACTAACGACTATCTCATAACTCTTACATAGACTTACTCCAGCCCGATCACTTAGTCGGGGTCTAGGGCGGACTCGATCATACCACAAAGTGTGCACGAGACGGATTCTCGAGCAATCGCATCGCGATGCCCCAAGCTGCGCACATCTAAGGGCCACTTGGTGTATGAAAGACCGCCAGCCAGAACACAACTAAGGTCTCGAAAACCCATACAAAGACATGCATGTTATAAACATACACGCAGCACACATGCCTTGTATGAACAGCAGGTACCATTGCAATTCTCTACAAAGTGTACATATTTTATTGATAACTCTTATAGAGTGCACACAGAGATCACAAACATGTGATCCAACATTACAACATAAGCGGAAGCAAATTATGTCTGAGTACAGACAAGTTTAACAAATGGCTTAAGAAGCCTTATTTAAACACAAGCCCTCCACGAGGAAACCAGTCGTCTGACTAGGACTAGACTAGTTGATCTTCAGTCGTCCAGCTCGATGAAGAAGCCACCTTCGGGGTCAGTGGCATCATCTAAAACATAGATTAAGCAAACGTGAGTACAAAGTCGTACTCAGCAAGACTTACATAGGAGCTATACTACTCATGCACATGTATCAAGGTGAAGGGAGGTGGGGTTTCACTTGCAGAAATGCCAGCTTTGACTTGGCTAGTCCTGAACTACGAGTACCAGACTTGAGGTAAGAAGCGTACACGATTCCACTACTTTCTCCAACCAATTACACCACTATGGTGCCTTCCTCGACTTCCCCACGAGAAAGCACGCCATAGCACTCACACTTATCTTGGTGTATTTTAGAAGTATCCAGTTCAAGTTATCTAATAATCAAGCTAAGCTTTCCAAGAAGTCCATAACCGCGGACGCGGCTATTCGAATAGTTTTGTTAACCCTGCAGGGGTGTACCACTACACACACATGATCATCATTTACCGCCTTTGATCTCGACACCATTCAAGGGGTGCCAGCGAGGATGCTCACCACAACTGTTACCTCATAGCCGATCTAGTCCGAGAAAGCCGCCTACTTGGGTTGGTTACCACTATCGTGAACCCGGCTGGTTTACCGAAGTGGACCCAAGTGGTGTGTGCGAAGTGCATAAGCCGGTCTCGGATGAGCCGTTCTCTCACTCAGCATCCAGGCCACAAGCCTACCAGAAATCCGAACTATTGCGACATCTGGACATCGAAAGGGATGAGTTAGTAAGTTGAGAGGGGTCAGTGAGCCCAATGTGTGGTTGTACTCTTCATCTTGGATCACCACACAAGAACTCGGACTTAGGGCGGTGTTCAACGAGACAACCCACCATGTACTCCTACACAACCTCTCATCGTTCACCTTGTATTAGGGTCGATTCACCAACACTTTTCTACCATCATCAACATGATCACTATCATCCCGACTCACATCACAGTATCATCATGGTATCATACTAAGCATGCAATAAGCGAGACATGAGAGGGAAGTGGGATTTTATCGACATGATCAATGGGGTTTTGCTTGCCTTGCTGACGAGGTTCGGGTTCTGGGTCTTCAGCGAAGGGGGCAGCCTCCTGCTCCGGTTCCACCTGTACTCGACAAACAACAAGCAAAGTAGCAAAGTAAATACAATGCACAATCACATGATGGAAGGTTGGAACTTGATGTAAATGCTTTGATGTGTGAAGCAATTCCATTTAAATGGAGTATATTGCAAATTGAATTGCAAATTCAAACTCCAATTTGAATTCAAACTTAGTCAAGTTATATGTGACATGGTTTGATCAATTTGAATCATCTTCAAATGTGTATGATATGCCTCTGATGTGTGGTTGAAAATATAGCATAATTCCATGGTCCAAGTTGAAAAATCATTTGAGTTGAATTTGAATTAATTTCAAATAAACCAAATGACATATGCTACTGGTCCCATTTCAAAATCAACTCCAACATAGTTTAAAGTTGCATTTTTGGATAGCTTATTTTCTCCTGATCATTTTTCATATATTATTTGTCCAAATTGGAGTTAATATGAATTTTCTATGAATTTCCAAAGTTTGGGGTATTTTTTGGAATTTCTAGAATTTCTTTAATTCAAATTACTCTGGAAATTCATTTAATCGATTTATTGCGCCAGACTGACGTCATGCTGGCGTGTGGGGGGGGCTGACATGTGGGCCAGGGGTGTCAGTGACACTGGCTAATTAACCCGGCTAGTTAATTTAAACCAGTGGCTTAATTAAGCCACTGGGCCCACTGGTCAGTGACCCACGGGGGTCATTAGGGGGGGATTAGGGCTAACCCACCGGCGGCTAAACGCCGGCGACCAGAACCGCGGCGGCGCTGCACGGGGAGGTTGATTCCGGGCACCAATCGAAGCGCTGTGACCTCCAACTTGAAGCCCTTGTCGTTGCGCGTCGAAAGAGACCAACTCCAAGTGCTGGGGTGCCCTGTACGCTCGCCGGCGTCGAGTTTCGCGGCGACGGAGCTACGGCTGTGATCGGGAATTCGCTACAAGGCGCGAATTGAGGCGGGGCTAGGCTGGTTTGAAGCAGTGGAGCACGGGGAACGCGGTGGACAACACGGCGAGCTCGACTGCGTAGCAGGTGGTCATCGCCATGGTTCCCGGCGGGGAGGAGCTTCGGCCTTCATGGCGGCCACGGCTAGAGGAAGCAATCGAGGGGAAAAAGATAGGGGTTTTGATCCCGCGCTCACCAGGAACTCGGCAGAGCAGGCGGTGAGGCAAACGGCGGCGTGATGATGACGAATTCGACGGAGAGTTCTTGCGGGTCCGGCGGCGGCTCGAGCTCCATTCCGGTGACTAGGAGGGCTCCGGGCTCGCCTTCTTCTGCAGATCGACAAAGACGATGACGCTGCACTCGGGGGACACAGTTGCTGGCCTTCTTGTCGACGTTGGCCGCGGCTTCTCACGACGATGAGTGGTGGCTGCTCTCGGGGAAGAAGGGGGGAAACGCACAGAGAGCTTGAGAGGACGCGGCGATGGGGGAAAGTGAGAGGGGGCGATGCGGACGTCTCCTGGGCACTCTTTGGAGTCATGGGGCGGCCTGCAAGCCCCTGGGCGTCGAGGTGGCGTCCACGGCATGCTCGGCCGCTCCAGCGAGCTGCTTTGGCGCGCGGGGAGGAAGACGACAGGCGAGTTCGCGGGCCGGGCTGCCAAAACGGTAAGTTGGGCCGGGGTGGCCCAGGTAAGTGGGCTCCTTTCCTTTTTCTATTTTCCTCTCTGTTTTTCTTTCTGCTATTTGTTTTGTTGTGCTAAAATAATTAGCTAGGCATTTTATTAAATGCTGAAAAAATTTATATGGCTTCATAATAATATAGACTAGCCACTTATAAAGTTTCAACATTTTTAAAATTCAAATAATTTGAATCTTAACTCAAATAGGGGTTTTTGATTAAATCCAAGGCACTGTTTGAATATTTGAAAAATCTATGAGCATGGGGTGGGTCCCACATCACTTGATATGTGATCACACTCATTTATAAGATTTTTCAAAAATCTAACATGAATTTTTGGAGAAGATTTTTATCTGGCTTTTTGAATTAATTCATCTGGGGGGGTTCCTTCTCCCATTTGCTTTTGAATTTTGATTTCAAGGATTTCTTTTGAAATTTTGACATGATGCAAGAGTACTGGCTAACCCTAGCACATTACCTAACAGAGGGTTCTGACATCTTCGGTGACGAGAATCCTTTCCTTTGGAAGCGGTTGAAGTGTTTCATGATTAGTGATAAATCCTTCCCGATGCTTGCAGGATCATCAGATTCAACACCGAAAGCAGAACTAGCTTTAGGAGAAGAGTGACGTGAAGCTTTTACCCAGAGAGCATGTGATCTTCTTCGGGATCCATTAACATGATGTTTATCTTCTTCTTCCATCTCAAAGGTAGTGAGTCTCTCAAGAATATCAGCAGTGACAAGGTTTCTGAAGTCAGATCTCTCCTTGTTCATCAGAACAATATGATTGAAGGAATCATCTAGAGAGCGAAGCAAAGTTCTAAGCACTATGTGACTAGTGATACCTTCAGCACCGAGGGAAATCAACTCATTTGAGAGCAGTGAGTCTGCTATATATGGAGGTAACCTTTTATCCCTCGTGACGCTTGAATCGATAGAATTTGCTTCGGAGTGTGTCAATTCTAGCATCCTTCTAAGTGGAAACACCTTCTCCAATCTTTTCAAGATAATCCCAAACACCTTTGGCAGTAGAGATATTCTTCACTTCATAATACTTTTCTACAGTCAGATGATTCGTGATGAATACCCAGACCTCAGAATCAAGAGCCATATTCTTTGTCTCATCAGCAGTAAGTGCATTCGTGTCCTTGACCTGAACTCCATTTTTGACAACTTCCCTCGCAGCAGAATTGATAGCAACGATGTTTCACTTCATCTTGTCCTTCCAATAAGGATAGTCCTTCACTACTAGAATTCACCAGTTTGCCATGTGCCAAGTGCTTTGCCATCTGCATGTTTTCGGGTCGGACGGCAACGAGTTGTTTTGCCATCAGCTGCGGACGGTAAAGAAACGCAGACGAAAAAGAATACTTTGCCGTCTACTTTTATTTTGACACATGGCAAAGAATAGTTTGCAGTCTACTTTTATTTTGACACATGGCAAAGAATACTTTGCCGTCTACTTTTATTTTGACACATGGCAAAGAATACTTTGTCGTCTGGCTTTATTTTGACACATGGCAAAGCATGTTTTTAACGAACATTGGATTTGCCCATTTTTCTAATATTTAGAATATGCAAACAAGGTCTAAACATTGTGAAATTTAACATGTCGTTGGTTTATGATTCCTAGAATATGTGAAAAAAAATTCAGAAAATTTACTAAGTTTTAAAATAATTATTTCATACAAATAAATGGGGCAAACAAACACAAAAGTTGTGCTTATTTCCTATTGGTCGAACCATACCTCACATGGATCAGTGACGTGGCAGCGAGCAATCCCCACCACGGACGGTCCACCCCACCCCACCAGCCCCACCAACTAATTAAAAAAATCACCCACCCACCCCCCTCTCTCTCTCCCTTGTCCTCTTTGCCCATCCCACCACGCACAGGACATCTCACCACCCCACAACCTCGTCGGCCACCTCAACCGCCTCGCCGCTCGCCTGCCTTGCCCTCCTCACCGGCACTCCTTGCCTGCCCTCCTGGCCTTTCCCTCCCCGCCTTGCCCTCCTCGCCGGCCCTCCTCGCCTGCCCTCCTTGCCGGCCGCATCGCCGCACGCCTCCCCGACGCCATCCCAGCCGTTCCAGCAGCCCGCGCGGGCCAGCAGCACCAGCCGCACCGCAGCCCCACCCAGCTGCACCGGCAGGGCCTCGCCGTCCCAACATCCCAACGACGGCGCCCCGCCTCCCGCCGGCCGTGCTCGCCGCCTTTGCCTCCCGCAGACCACGCTGGTCGCGCTCGCCGCCTCCGTCTCCCGCGGCCGCGCTCGCCGTCTCCTCCTCCTGCCGACCACGCCGATCGAGCTCGCCGCCTCCGTCTCCCGCGGTGGCACTCGCCGGTGCTGCCTCGCCAGTCACGCTCCTCGGCCACGCCTCACACCACCTCCCGACGACCGCGCCTCCCGCCAGCCGCGCTCACCGGCCACGCCTCCCACCTGCCTCGCGCCACCTCCTGTCGGCCGCGCTCGCCGCCTCTGCCTCCCGATGGTCACGCCCGACGACCGCGCTCAGCAGTCGCGCCTCGCCGGTCCCGCCTTCCACTGACGAAGAGGTCTCCGGAACAAGAATGTGTGCTGGTTGTCAAGAACGGAACGGGCGGTCGGCCTAGAACCAGAACAAAAACGAAAATGAGAAACATTTTTTTACAATTAAAAAATATTTTGCCGTCTGCTTAATATTCATTGGGCCCACCTATGAACAGACATGTGTAAGTTATATTTTGTCGTCTACCTGAGTAAAAACCTAGACGTCAAAGTCTTTGACGTCCGTCAATTATATGTAGACGGCAAAGCACCTCTTTGCCGGAGAAATGGTTGACGAGAGCTTTGCCATCCGCCGACAGACGGCAAAGGACTTTTCCGTCCGCTTTGTGTATGTTTGCCGACAGCCATGGCAGACGGCAAAGTGCTGAATTCCAGTAGTCCTTCCCATTGAAAATAGGAATAGGCACCTGTTACAGTCTGAAACCAACGATCTCAATGGTAACAGCTTGGGACACCAAAAGGGGATGGACTATAATTTGAGGATTACATGTATCCATTGATTGTTAATGCTTTGTTCCGATTCTCTTTGATAGGAGCACCTTACTCTCCATTAGTTTCCTTTTTGCCCCATTGATAGCTGGTTGTTAGGAAAAATGATGTTCTGTAAGTGCTTATGGTAAGCACGCACAACTACCCTTGGGATACATTCCTAATGTTTGATATTTTTCCTAGATGATCATCACTTTCTATGAGCCATGCCCATGTTAAATCTACTACATGATGAATCTTATCCCTGGAGCGCCCAATCATCCATCCCTTAGCCTACAATGTTTTAATCCTGCTTATTACTAGTTGCTTTACTTTTCTGTTTTTACTTTCATTGTTCTTCTACTACTGTTTCAGTTACCACCGCTACTACTATCACACCGTTGCTACTAATAAATTGCCGTCAAGGAAGTATCTTTTAGGTGCGGTTGAATTGATAACTCAACTGTCAAAGCTTATAAATATTCTTTGGCTCGCCTTGTATCGAATCTATAAATTGGGTTATACCCACCTGTCGTCGATATGTAACGACAGATTCCATGGGGATGGCTAAAGTGGGGGACAGACTGAGGTTAGTGTCGCCAGTGCCGGGATCGAGAGTGGGGACAAATACATTGAGATACTGCGATGTACCCAAGTTCGGGTCTCTCCGTAGAGATAACACCCCTATTCCTGCCGAGCTAGCTATAAGCAATAACTAGGCTACAATGAATGCTATGTGAGCTGTATGAGAGGAAGGAGAGAGGTCTCTAGGCATAACTCTCTCCTTTCTCTCTCTCTGTTGGGTGAAGTGAAGTAAATGCGACCGTCCCCTCACACAGGAGGGATCCCTGGGACTCTTATAGGTCGAGCCCAGGGTGATACAGTAACTTCCTATTGGTCCAGGGCCCAGCTGTAAGCCTCTAGAGAGTTGTTGGGTCCCGCCGACTGCGCCCTTTATGGGTGCTAGGCGGCGGAAAGTTGTAGACCTACTTTGTCATGGAATCTTGCTATCTAGGTCTGGATAGCTCTACGTCTAGCCTTGCGGCTTCCTCAATGCATGTCGCCTCCGCCTACCTATCAGTTGATGTGTCGAGGGAACATCATGCGTCTGACAGGTCAACATGGTTTTGTTCTATCTGCCACGCGGATCTCTCGGGATCACCTATTGATGAACTCGGGCCCGAAGCGCCCATCCGGCCCAAAGTCAACTCTCGTGGTTAACTCGGATAGCCTCGTGTCTTCTTGGGCCGAATGAACCTAGGTTAGGATGATTGCTCTCTCCCAGATCAATCGGCTTCCGACCTGATCAGGTCGGCCCTCTAGAGATCGATCTTGTGCTGCTTGGTCTTCTTCTAGATCGGCGATCCTCAGATCGGGGGTCTTCAGTTCGACCTTGATCAGATCAGCCTTCTTCCGAATGGCGGTCTTCAGGTTGGCCCGAATTAGCTCGGCCTCGCTTAGATCGGTTGATCATTAGATCAGTGATCTTTGTCTTAAAAGGTTAATTCGCCTGGGTGACCCTACCCGGGGGTCATTCACACGATAGTAGGCCCTGAAGCTGCGGAGGTCCCGCAGAGAGAAATAATAGCATGGCGTGCACAGGTTCCTCCCATACTTGTCTTGAATCTTAGTGATTTTCTCTTTTACTACCCTATTGCTCTCAACCGGTCGATTGTTCTAGCGTAGCTCAGATGCTTTTCAATCAGTCGATTGCACCTCGACCAGCTGATTTCTCTTGTCAGTTTTGTCGATTGCTTCTCTAGCTCGGATGCTTCTCAGCCAGCCGATTACATCTCAATCGGCTGATTCCTCTTGTCGGTTTAGCCGATTGCTTCCTCAGCTCGGCCGATCTTTACCAACGGTTGCTTTGACTAGAAATTTGACCACCCACGTCGCTTCAAATTCGCCGCAGAGTATGGGGTAACGATTGGGCTATGCTCCACCCCCTGCTTCCTCTTCTTTTTCCTTGTTCCCCTTGCTTCTCTCGATCTCGCCGCTGTAGAGACGGAGATCTCGCCGCCGCTGCTGCTTCCGCCACCAGCTTGGATCTGCCACTGCTACTTCCTCTCCTTTGCTTATCACCGCCGCCGTCACCCTCGCTTCTTTTCTCCACCATTGGTGCTCGCGGTTAACGGCCACCGCCGCCGCCGCCATCCGCTACCTCCTTCGATGCCTCAATGGTGGATCAAGACTTGCCTTCCTGCGCCACACGCGGCGCGTGGAAGGGATCCGCCGTCAAGGAAATGGAGATTATTCAACTCCGCCGCGCCCGCAAGATTCCGCGGAACATTGAGTTACGCGTTCCTGGATTGGAGACCGTGCCGGAGACGCAGGCTGGAGAGCGCATCATCTTCACTGTGCATTTCGAGCGCGGATTCAGACTCCCGGTGAGCCACTTCTTCCGCGAATTCTTGGACTTCTTCCTACTACAGCCGCACCACTTCGGCTCCAACGCCATGGTGTTTCTCTCTGCCTTCGTGACACTGTGTGAGGGATACCTTGGCGTGCGGCCGAGCATTGGGTTGTGGAGGAGAATTTTTTCATTTGCGATCTTTCATGGTCGGAAACGGAGTCTTTATCACGAATATGAAGGGTGAGCCAAGCGATGTTATGGAGGATAAGGTGATGACCAAGTGCGGTGCTGCCACCATTTACTCAAACAAGACCCCCTATCCGAATCCTCAACCACCGCAGTCCATTAAGGAGTGGCAGACTAGTTTCTTCTATGTTCGGACGCCAGATGGCCAAGACGACTGCTTGAACTTGCCCGAATTCTCCTTTCCTACGCCGACCGGAAAGCATCGTTGGGGTGTAAAGCCCGGGCAAGGTGACACCGATCTGGATGCCCAGGTTGCTTTGGTCGCCGATCTGGTTGCAGCAGGACTGCACTCCGCCGATCTGGTGGGAGCATGGATATGCTGCCGAGTGCTTCCACTGCATTGTCGGTGCCACATGATTTGCGACATGAGCATTCGGCTAGATCCAACATGAATCACCACCCACAGCCTGACCTAGGACGAGCTATGTCGGCGAGTGCACCTGCTGACGGATGCCCCCATCCCCAACCCATGGAAATTTGGCTTGCGAACGTACGACCGGTCACATCCTCCTCCTGTGGTATGTCTCGATCTTTGCTTTTCTCTTCTCTTGATTTTGCATTCTCTATTGATTCTGATCGGCTGCTTTCGCGGAATTTTATTGGTTCCAACGTGATGCAATATGGGAAAGCTCTCTCTCTCTCTCTCTACAATCCCGACCGCACTGCGGAGGACCGTGAGGACCCGGAGCTCATTGTGGAGTCGGACCCCGAGACCGAGGCCCGCACTGCGTCACTCGAAGCCGGCTTCAAATAGCCCTGTACGTCTGATTCCTCCATCAAACGGTTCATGGAAGAATGGAGTGACAGTGATGCTGATGACCTCTCTCTTGATGAACATGGCGCAGATTCTCGCCCGACTGCACAGACAGTGGCTGAAGGGAAACGTCCTCAAGTGGACCATGCTCATGGCCCATCGACCAAGGTTACCAAGAAGAAGGGTTCCAAGGGTCCGAGGGGCCAAGCTCCACCGCCGACTGAGCACTGGCCCTGTACTAAATTAGGCGCCCTTGAACATCACTCCTCTGCGCTATTCTATGGCCGATTTTGCTGCCAACTTCCCCTGAGCTGCAGGGTAACTTATATGTGCTTATTCTTGATTTAGTCCTCTTGTCCGATTTCCTTCCTTGACGAATGTTTCTTTGGACTTCAGGGTTGTTCGTGATTCCAGCACTGCGGTGGCTTGTGCTCCTTCGACTGCGCGTCCGGTTGCCTTAGCTACTTCCTCCAAGCCCAATCCTTCGCGGAAGCGAGCCTCCACTGCTGCTACCCCCAAGGCCGAGCGCACCAAGAAGAAAAAAGTTGCTGCTACGAGGCCGTTGCAGCCGCGACTACCACTGCTGCCAACCCGATCTTGATCGATCAATCTGCTATCATGCACTCTGACGTGTCGGTCGTGTACTTGGCTGATCCAAGTGTTAAGCGGCCCAGGGCTTCTCCAGCCCAGGCCACTACTGATCAAGACAGGCCTCCTGCAGAGAGATCGAGGAAGCTGCTGCTGCCACCACCGATCTGAGAGTTGCTCCTCCTGTGGGCCCACAGGCCATCCCTCCGACTTCTCCCCCGGCCACCACTCCGGTTAGTATTGATGCTCCTCAATCATCAAGTGTCGTCGTGCCCAAGTCGACTGCTTCGGTCCGCAAGACCTCGCGGGCCGATCAATTTCGCATTGCATATATGGGAAGTACCAATGTCGTGCCGGCCGCGCCGGTCTCCGACTCTGGGCCCGCTCCACCAGCTGGATCCCTGGATCAGGTTGTTGCTCATACTCAGCGTCGATTGACTGGCCTTGCCACCCGTATCAAAGATTTTTCCAAAGGGGCGCTCTCCGAGGTCCTTGCCTCCGAGCATTCCACCGTGGTAAGTTTTCTGTCTTATGAGGGCGCGCTAGCACACCCACTGGGTGTAGTCCCCGGGATTCAGGCCGATTGCCTGCAATCAGCTCGGATCTTCACTTGCTTTATCTTTGATCCCTTGTACTAACTGCACCATTTTTCAGGTCGTCGGCCAGAGGCGAAAATGCATCTTTAACGAGCTATTGGCCGCTTATTCAGCAGACCAGAAGAACCTTGCTGCCCTGAAAAATCAATCTGATGCTCAGACTACTTAGATCAAGGAGTTGATAGGTAAAACTCGCCGACCGCTTTTAATCTGATTGCTCTGCTTGCTTGCTTCCGATTGCTACCATTATCTTGTCTCTGATTTGACTGTGTTCGGTCCTTAGCCGCTACATCCCATTTTCCCGATCTAGAGGCAGCACAGAAGAGGCTGGCCAAGCTAGAAAATTAGCTTGGTGAGAAATCCACTCAGCTCGGCAACACTGAAAAGGAACGCGACTGGCTTCTTGCCATCAAGACAGAGCTTCAAGCGAGGGCCCAGAAAATAACAAGCGGCCTTTCCAACCTGACTGCTTTCCACACCAGTGACATGAAGAGGCTGATGGATGCCCGAGCTGAGAAAGATGAGTTACTGCAGAAAGAGCGGGACGTCGCGTTGAATCGCGCCGAGGAGGTGACCGAGCGCTACCAGGGATAGCTCCGATCTGCCCAAGGACAAGCCGAGCTGGCGGTTGCTAGTCTGTGGAAAGTTGATGCTACTCTCGCTCGTAAGTTTTTTACCTTTTGCCGATCTCTTGCCTTCCGAACTAACGCCCCTGCCCTCTGATCTAATTTTCTCCGATTTCTTTGCCCGCGCCAGACGCTTGGCACAACTCTCGGACTGCTACTGCTCAAGCTATAGCTGAAAACAGGCAGGCTCGAGGCGTGGAGGTTGTTGACGCTGATGTGCCTTGGGATCTAGAGGATCCGGTTGCGTCCATTGACGCCCGATTGCCTCTGGTGAAACGTGCTCTCTGTGCTTTCAGGAGCATCGTGCATAGGCTGAATGATATGCTCTGGCCGAACAGGAGGGTGTCGATTGCTGGTGAAACCACTGAAGAAGTGGTTCTCCACCTGAAGGTTGCCCCCCGACAACTTACAATCCTTCTCAATTCTGCTGTCCAAACTGGGATACAGGCCGCCCTCTCCAATGTGATGAGCTGGTACCCCAACTTGGATATCAAATTTCTCGGTGCCCTGCGCGTTGGCTCAGAAGAGGATGTTGGCGCAGTATGGATACGGATCTGCAAACGAGCTGAAGAGCTCAGCACCGCCATCAACCCACTGGAGTACACCCCGTACTATGAGGATGACGGTGCGCCGATTATGGCCCCTTCGCTCAACGGACCTCTCTAAAGCAGCAGTGATGATGGTACCCGAGCTCCTCCCACTCGTCGGTGGTCCTCTACGTCAATTTCTAGGCAATATGCTCGCACTTCTGAAGGTGAAGGTTAATTCAGTGAGCAGCCGGAGATTCCTGCACAGGATTCTCCGATTGCTCCTCAGCCTGAGGCCACCGTTACTTCTGCTCCGGGGGATGCCGCGACAGATGCTTCGACTGCTCCTGCACCGGAGGTGAGCGTGCCACCCTCAGGTGCTCCGACTGCTTCAGATGCTCTGACTGCTTGATTCGCTCCCATATCTTTTCCTGTTTATCTTTGCAAAACTTTTGTCAAATTCTAAGTGCACCCGCTAAGGGTGACTTTTATGTAATAACTAACATTTGGCCAATTGGTCAGGTTTGCTTGTGAACATGGTGTTTGTTTATATTACAGCGCTCTTGCCTTCGCGTCTTCAAGTCAATTGCCTTTTTCCTTGCCTTTTTTTCTTCCTTAGTCAAATATTCTTGCCCACCATACAGCAGACCTGTGGTCTGCGGTTGGATCAGAGAATACACCTCAAAGGAATTGGACAAGTACTTCTAGACTTTTAAGAGCTCGTGACGTAAAGTTAAGGATGTGCGAACGGGCCGATTGCTACCTGCCGACTGTTGGACAGTCAGCCTGGTCACAGTCGGCTGCATCTGCCATCGACCAGTCCCAACTTAGGTATAAGTAAGAATAGAATTTTCCGATTGATGGTTCTGATTGGCCATGCTCCCCCGACATTACAGCCGACCTGCGGTCTACATTTTGTTCGAGATGGTAATACGACCAGACCCACCGCTCATCTTATTTTTCTATGGTAGACATGCCTGGGGTAACCGAGCAATCCCGGGTCCTCTTTTCCCGACCTTAGGACTGAATATGAGTGCGAAAACAAAATGATCTTGTATTTGGTACCGACCAAATGCAGTCTCATGGACGCATGGTGATTTCATTGATATCATTGCAAAGGTAAAGATACAATTGTACCGTTGATGAGGGGGTGTCCCCATGACTCCTACGGATGAGGGTACCTGGTGTGCATGAAGACAGAAGGCCCAATGAAAGCATCGACAGGCCCACGACTGGCCCACTCGAGGCACCGACGTAGGAGTCCTCGATGACTATGGAAGCTATGACTTGGCGTCCAAGACTAAATCTAGATCAGGCAACTGCCTCTGTAAACCTTGATGGACTCCTTGTGATCCAGCCTAGTATATAAAGGCCGGGAGAGGGGACGTCTAGGGCATCCAATCTCATAGCAACACCCCCAATCCCGGGTGAACTCGCCTCGACCACCACTGTAATCGCCTCCATCATAATACAAAGAGCAGCAAGTAGGGGTTTCACCGATCGAGGTCCCTGAACCTAGGTAAATCCCTGTCTCCTGTTAGCCGACGAGTATCGCCAACCTGCAACTTCTCTCTATGATCTAAACCCATGGTTCCTAACCATGGGATTTGCTGAGGTAAATGCTCGTCAATTGGCGCCGACCGTGGGAAAGACGCAAGTTGGAACAACCATCTCGGCGGTCTCTACACCAGCAATAAGCAGCCCATCGACTACATCAGCACTTGACGCCTCTGCGAGTCGAGCAGAATCCGATCTATTCGAGTCCCTCGGTTTCATCGCGCATATTCCCATCTCGCGGTCCACTTTCGCTGATCTCTGCGCAGGCGCAGACCTGACTTTCGGGAGGCACAAGATCAACATCAACCACTGGGACACCCTTCGCCTCACAGATAACATTGGAGCACCCGCAACAACTTCGGCACCTAAGGCGTCATCAACGAAAGAGGCAACAAACGCCCACCCCATGACTCTTCGAGTCCTTCGTGCAACCCACCTCAGCCCGATCCATCGCACCACTCGCGACTGTGTGAGTGCGGCACCCGCGCGAAAAAAGCAGAAGTGAAAAAAGGCAAAGCTAGCGACTGGCACTCCATTCCAAGTATTCATGGCAAACACCCGCGCACCAACTTCAGATGACAGGGACAGAGCAGATTACCCGTATAGTCACAGAGAAGCACACACAAACAGCAGAAGCAGTGATCCTGACAACACTGGACAGCTAATAGTCGTCCTTCGCGAACCAGGAACCATACCAAGAAAAGAATTCAGAAAACAAGAGACCAACAACCATAAAGATGACCCACCTGAAATCAGCAGGCGTCGGGCCTCAGAAGTTGCAAGACAGGCCCAACCCACTGAAAAAAATCTTCCTATCCAAAGAAGCAATCGCAAAAGTAAAAGATGCAGTAAAACGCGGTAAACTCCTCCCAGAGGATGCAACTCGCGATGAGGTCGGAGCATACAACAAGATGGCGAGTGATGTCACCAAGAAAACAAGACGGCTGCGGCTCGAATTGGAGAAACAAAGAAGAACCAAGAACGACTCAAGAACTGTCCGTAAAGCATCACCCGTGCACTCGAGCGATTCCTCTAATCACAGCTCTCCCTCTCGGCGGAAGTCCAGATTCAACAACCTAGGATGCACGGATAAGAAGAAAGTCGCCCGCAAACTGGACGACGACTTCAGACTCGAAGACGAAGACGAAGAAGAAAAATAGCTCACACCAGCAGAAGCCCTTATGACCGCCCAAGCATATCTTCATCGCGCTTAAAGTTGCGAAAAAGACAATGCAGATCGCAAAACTTCATGGGAACTCAAGGTAATGAGTGACACTATCGCCGCTTCAGCACTCAAAAAAGAAAGCACAAAATTAAACGAGCACCCCGCGAGCAGACACCAGACATGGAACACAGTTCACTCGACGATGACGATGACAGGAACGACGACCGACGCAACCAGAGACCGAGATAGGGACGACCGCGGCAACCCACACAGCAACGATCGACGACAGGACGCGCGGGATGATAACACGCAAACCAAAATCAACCGAGGAAGACATAGGCGCGCAGCTTGCGAAGAACACTCGGACGAGCAAGCGTCCGACGAAGATCTCGAACCCTGTGGAGCATTATGCTTCGTGCGAGCCATTCGCGAGACAAAAATTCCCAAAGGTATCAAACTAAACTCCACGACGCACAAGTACGATGGATTGGAAGAACCAGAAGAATGGCTCGACGACTACCTAATAGCCATCAAGTTCCATAGGGGAACCAATACCACAACCATGCACTACGTACAGCTCATGCTCGAGGGATCGGCGTGGCACTGGTTGAAGAATCTACAGTGAGGCTCCATCAGCTCTTGGAAACAGTTTCGCAGCGCCTTCATCGAGAACTTCAAGTCAACCTACAAGCGGCCAACATCACTCGAAGAGTTGAGAGCTTGTAGGCAAGGAACCAGAGAGTCCCTAAGGGCATACATCCAACGGTGAGCCATACTCAAAAACTCAAATGAAGACATATCAGACGAAAGCGAGATCGATGCATTCAGAAGAGGCCTACAACACATACACTTCAAAGAACATCTTAGACAACTTAAGTTCTGAACACTCGCACAGTTACTGGAACACGCCAACAACTGGGCCGACGGAGAAGACTCTGTACGCAACGAATAACACGCCCTGACGGCTCGCACAGAGGTTTTGATAGAAGAAGAAAATGGCCCGGACGCAACTTCTATGAAGACAGAGGACCCAACATGGTCGTGGCCGGTTTCCCAGGAGACAGATACGGCAGACATCGCGACGACAGCAGAGCGCAACGGAGGGACAACCCAGAAGACCCACCACACACCCAAAATTAAGACTGGAGATCGAGGCAGCCACGAGACGACACCCGAGCACCTTTCTCAGTCAAGGAGCACCTAGACGGGCCATGCCCAATACATAGGTTCAATAATGAGTGCAGCGAAGTCAGATCGGGGCACACCCTAAGAGATTGCAGGCGCTTCACCGAGCTCTCAAAAGAAAAGAGTCGGTCCACAGCACCAACAACGCAACCACTAGCAAGTGTAGCAGTCGGGCCAATCGATCACAATGCACCACCTGCACCCTCCGCACCAGCAAGGCAGGTAGCAGCCATCTAGGAGTGGCGCGCGGCACCTGATGAAGAAGAAGAGTACCCAGAGGCACACAGTCGAATCTACATGATCCAAGAAGGAAGACCATCAAACAGGCAACAGAAGCAAGTCACCAGACAAGTCTTCCTCGTAGTCTCCTCGCACCCGACCATCCCAGAATACCTCCGTTGGTCCGAGACTGACATCACCATTTACCGAGAGGACCACCCGCCATCCATCCCACGTCCAGGGCATGCCGAACTAGTGCTTGGAGCAAGAATCGGAAACTACGATATGTCGCGAGTCTTCATAGATGGTGGCATCGGAATCAACATCATATTCACCAAGACTCTAGAAGGGATGTTGATCCAAAACTCAGCACTCAAAACTTCAGGCACGACCTTCTATGGAATCATGCCAGGCAAAGTAGTCTATCCCCTTTGGAAAAATAAGCTTGGAAGTGGTCTTCGGCTACGCAAGAAAATTAAGGAAGGAGTTGCTAGACTTCGAAGTGGTCGACAGGAAATCACAGTATCATGCCATCCTCGGCGGACCAGCCTTCGCGCGGTTCATGGCAGTACGACACTATGCGTATCTCAAGATGAAAATGCCAGGTCAAAGGGGGGTCATCGCAGTCAATGGCAGGTTTGTCAAATCCGATCGCTGCGACAGAGAATTCCACAAGATATCATAAACTTTTGGAGCGCAGCACAGTCGCGGAATCGCTGCACAAGAAGACCCATAAAAGCCAAGGCACCATCAGAAGACTCGACAAACCGGCGCCTCATGCCAAGATTTCAAGTCATCTTAGAAGCAACTTTACATTCCTAGGGCTATCAAGCCATAGATCCAAATAAAGGGTTGCTTTTTACAACCCCCTCGTGTAAGAACATCAGGGAAGATTTCGGAAATATTTTCCCAAAATATCTTATGCAACCATCAAACTTGGCACTCGGGGGATCGCTCGCAGCAGCGACCCTCTGAGGCGTTATTCGCTTACGCGACATCAAACTTGGCACTCGGGGGCTCACTCGCAGCAGCCACCCTTCGGGACGTTATTCGCTCACGCGACCTAAAACTTGACACTCGGGGGGATCCATCCACAGCATCCACCCCACAAAGCAAATCAACAACGCAAGCACTCCAAGACTCACACACAACAGCGACTTACACCAAGACTCCAAACGACTCGCAGTAACTCAATTACAGCATACGTCGCACAAGGAAGAATCCTAGAAAGACTCAAGCTATCAAGGAAGAATTTACAAGCACCAAGCAACTCTAGACTCCAGGCTCCGACTTCACCTTACAAAGAGCGCCCAGAAGGCGATATTTTTCCTCACACACCTTCTTCACAACCAGATCCACGACTGCGTCGGACGCTGCATAGTGCTCCTCCATCGGCTCATCTCGACCACCAGGAGGTCCATGAGCCGCCAGCATGAGATTTACCTTAGGCAAAATGAATATGAACAAAAGAAAAAGCACAGCGAGCCCCTGCGTGAATCTGATGATTTACAACACGACGAAGCTTCGCGGGCTGAGAGAACACCCGACAAAGCCTCTCAAGAGTCATCGGAACATGATCCAAGGGATAAAATTCGGAGAAGATACCGCCAAGCACTCTACAGCATTACTAAAGAGCTCGCGGCACTCTATCAACCCACCACCAAAGAACAACAAATACCTGTGCATGTGCCCGATCCATCCAAAAAGGATTGTTAGCCTGCACGGTCGGGTCTTCCAAGCGCGACAACTCCGACTGCACATCATCCTCTTCCTCGCGAGATCGACCAGCCAGCACTTCGAAGGAAAAGCAAGCACACAACACGGAACAAATGAGGCGCAAGAGAAAGCACTCAAACAACCGAGCAATCAAGACCGGAAGACTCACCCTTCAGAAGATCAGACAATTTTGACATCCAAGCAGCTAAGTTATCCAAGACAACCTCAACATGTTCAGCTTCGAGCGATGAATCGCAACAGATGCCTTGAGCTGGCTAATCTCGTGCTCCCCGTCTTTAAGCCTCAAACATTAGGGATCGTAAGCCTCTCGCGAGCATCATCCTTCAACAAATTCCAAGACGGAGAGACGCCCGGGGCGGCCTACCGCAAAAGAAAAAAGAGTCAAGAAAAGAGGAAAAAGAACAGCAACCAAGGATAAAGCAGTTTCACCAATAAAAGATTCAACATCCCACACTTCAAAGGTGACTTATTACAAAACTAAAGGAGTCATTCAAGCGTAAGGACAAACAAAGTTTCCCATTCGCCTACTCCGCACCCTGGGACTTGCGGATATCGGCCTCTACAACCAACTGCAGCTGACGGTCAAGCTGAGTGGCCCGCCTGCTCTGCTCATCCGTATAATCGGGCACGTTGTCCACCATGGAATCCTCAATATGAACACCGCGCCCCAGGAGAACAACAAAGGACTTCTCAAGCCCACTGACCACGGTTTCACGGAACAAACCTTGAAGGCGCTCGCCGCCCCGACCAAAAGCAGCGACCTGCCGATCCTCCTGCTCCGGATACATGTGCTCATGTAGAAGCATCAGGTGGGTCGAAGCTCGACCACAGACATCCTTTACAACAGCAGCAGCACTCTCCACGGCATGAACAGCACCACGGAGGGTGCCCGAGTCCGCAGGAGCAGCCTCCGCAATTTCAACGCTCACAGAGCATGCATCACCGGAAAACAACAATGATCAACCATTCAAGAACTCCCACATAAAGAAGAAGCATCAGAGAAAATCTCCTACTTGTCAGAGCACTCGCCAGGTCGCGCAGTCGACCACCCTCAATCGTCTCAAACTGCCGGAACTGCTCCTCCACCTGCCGCAGTCGCTCAAGCTCGCCATGTTGCAACCGCAGATCCTTCTCCTTCGACTCCAAAGCGTCCCGGAGCAAGGCGAGTTCCTTTTCCGAAGCATCAATTCATTTCTCAGCATCCTTCTTGTGAACTACAGCAAAGGAATCACTCAAGAAGCAAAGATAAACCAACAATTGCATGACAATCAAAAAGGGGGAGGAACCAACTCATGCCTCATGGTGGTTAGGTTCCCCTGGGAAGCATCATGAGCGCGCTGGGCTCGATCAACGTCAGTCAGCATGCGCTCGCACATACGGAACAGTTACTGGAACAGAATGATATGCAGCAATCAGATCCAAACAAGGAAAACACAAGCTTAAGAATGCGACCAACCACAAGTGATCGCTCGCAGCCTCGGAGGCTACTCCCATCGGGAGCGTTGCCGCGCCCCCAATGATACTCAGAATTCAACGAAAACAAAAAGAAAATCAAGCTTAAGACTGCAACCAACCCCAAGTGATTGCTCACAACCTTGGGGGTTACTCTCAGCGGGAGCGCTGCCGCGCCCCCAAGATAAGTCAGAAGCAAGAAGGACTCCATACCTGCTCAGCCATGTGATAAAAAAACTTGGCCTTCTCTTCGATGGGGAGATTTTTCTTCTCCGAGATGCACCCCTCATGAAACACGGGTTTCGCATCCGGAGGAGAATCACCTTCAGTAACTGCCGCAGACCCCCAGACGGAGCGGTCGCAGGACTTGTACCCGCACCTGAAGCCGCAGGAGTCACTGAAGGAACCGACCGCCCAGCCACCGTACTAGAGTCAGCCGACTGAAGATCCACAGTAGCAGCACTCGTCGAAGAAGAAACCGAAACAGGAGCAGTGCTGCAATTACATATTATCAGAACAGAAAATCAAAACAACATCTCAATCAACCTGGAAAAAAAACACACCCAACAGGTGCGGCACCCGGACGAAGAAGCACCCCAAGCTTCCGCTCCTTCAGAGCAACCGAAGGAAGGCCAGGCGCAGCGTCTGGTGAGACTAGTGGCATCCCACCACCTCCACCCTCCGCAGTCCGCTCAGCAGTAGTCGAGGAGCGACTACGTCTAATACGTAGTGGTGCCAGATCTTCATCGTCATCAGCGGTTGAAGGCCGACCACCAGGACACGCACAAGCAGACTCCCCAACATCAGCATGATAAGATGGACAAGCACCACCATCACCCGCGGGTGCGGCATCCACCATGACCACATCAGGATCCTCTCGCATCTCTGCATCCTCAGGCTGTGGAGGATTGTTCAGCAGAGACACATGATCCTACAAGTAACAGCACCATTAACAAGCAGCAAGATATCGGGAAACTTCACAAACGAACAAAGACTCGAATAAATACCTCGACCAAAGGCGTATCAGCAGCATATGGAAATATGGATCTCTCAACACCAGTGCTCGTGCACTTGGTGACTTGCTGGATCCGGAAGAGGAGGTCACTACCTGAGATATCTACGGGCGAACACCTAGTCGGGTCCTCGAGCCCAGTATACCGCCACATGGGATGCACCCGGTGCTGGAGCGGTCGGATGCACCTCCTCATAAACATAGCAATAAGTTGGGCACCAGTTATCCCCTTCTTCAAAACAGCAAGATTTTGCACTAAAGGCTCAACAACAGCTACTTCGCCAACAGTCAGAACATTTGCCCAAGATGACCGCTTGACCACTCACGCAACCGGATTAAAGGGAGCAAGACCAAACTGTTGGCCGTCAACATGTTGATCCTTCAAATAGAATCAGTTCCTCCGCCATGTATAGACATGAGTCCAACTTTTCCAGACCGAAATAGGCATTTTTCTCCTTAATGGAAATTCCGACGCCACCAATGTCGTATTCAGAATTTGTCCTCTTCACATTGAAGAGACGTTTCCAAAGCCCCCAATGGGGATAGATCCCTAAGAAACCCTCATAGAGCGTGATAAAGCACGCAATATGCAATATCCCATTCGGACACAAGTCATGCAACTGAAGTTGGTACACAAAGAGAAATCCCTGGACGAATGGATGAACGGGAAGAGAAAATCCACGAGGGAAAAAGCTTTGAAAGCATACCCGCTCGTCGTCGCGAGGCGCAAGCACCTCTTTGCCCCGAGGAATCCGAGAAGCACCCTTCAAGACAAGACCATCCACCACCAGCGCATCCAGATCTGCAGCCTCAAAAGATGAGCGCTCCCACCTCCCGGTCATCCTCGCCGATGACTCCTGCGCTACACCCTTGGAGCGCTTGGACATAGATTTCATCGCACAACAGCATAAAACGGGGAAGCAGGACGGCAAGAAGCAGAGGAAGAAGAAGAAGCAGAGGAAGGCAAGAGCTGGGTAAAACCTAAATCTTCCTAGTCCTCCGGTATTTAACCAACAGCCACAGGCCATTCACCCACCGTTGATCTCGGAACCCCATCAACATGGCACGATCCGACGATACTCATGCAACATGGAAAACTCAACAGGCGCAGTAAACACACGGCCCTCTCCGCGCGAAAATCAAGGACCATGATTACGTAACGCGAAACTACTGTGGAACGTTACATCAAGTCATGCCTAACCACAACGTGAGGCTGTTTTCAGCCTGGCAGGCCATCTTGAAACATCCCATCTCAACGGAAAGCGCTGAGCACACGTTATCTCCAACCACAAAGGTTCACCTCTGAAAACTTTTGACCACATTTCAGAATTTTAGAGGGCCTTGTCTTTACTAAAACAGGGCACGGACCAAGCCTTGAGGACGCGAGTGGTTACTCACCCAGAAGAACAAATGCATCTACAGAGTTTGGGTGCTCCCTCACGGAGAGGACGAAGTGCTCGAGTCGACACTCGCACTAACCAACAAGAACAAAACATATATAGAGTTCGGGTGCTCCCTCACCCAGAAGATGATGAAGTGCTCGAGTAGCCGCTCGCACCAACCAGGAAGACCTGATTAATATCAAGGAGGACAATCCGCCCGAGCACTCGAGTGCACCACGGGTGCCTGCGCTATTCACCCACTCGACGACCATCTGGGTGGGTGCATATCTTATCAACTCCTCGCCTGGGCTCGCAAACGCACCGCGAGTGACCACTATGAGTCCACTTGATTTGTTTATCCAAGTGAGTGCATTTCTAAGTAGGCTCCGCGCCTCTATAAAAAACAGATGCCTGGGTTACGACACACTTCACCCCATATGCCGCACAAGCTCGCGCGTAGGTAAGACCCCGCCGCGCAGTCGGCCGGGTCAGGACTTGCCAGAGCGTGGCTTCACTCCTGATTTTGTCCATGTGCAATGCATGAAAGGAATTGAGACGATAACGGACGCGTTGAGGCTATTTGCTGAGACCGGCGGCATTGATCCTTTAAGACCTGCAACGGCATGGACCTTGCTAGACACCAGTTGTATCCAAGTTCGTGTCGAGGGACATGGGCTTGATTGGGCTACTGAGGTTTTTGCCACTAGAGCAATTCACCAAGGCTCGACCAGTCGAGTACCTTGGGCCCTTTTCAGCTTAGAGTCCCTCGAATAAACTATCTTTTGCGGCTAAAAGCCAACGACTCGCAATAGCACGACACGCATGAATACCGGCGATTGTGGATTCGAGTCCCTGCGCGACTCTTCGAGTCCCCCAGGCACGCAGGGGCTACTGACGAGGGGGTGTCCTCAGGACTCCTACGGATGAGGATACCTGGTGTGCATCAAGACAGAAGGCCCGCTGAAAGCTTCGAGAGGCCCACGACTGACCCACTCGAGGCACCGATGTAGGAGTCCTCGAAGACTATGGAAGCTGCGACTTGGCATCCAAGACTAAAACTAGATTAGACAACTGTCTTTGTAAACCTAGATGGACTCCTTAAGACCCAGCCTAGTATATAAAGGCTGGGAGAGGGGACGTCTAGGGCATCCAATCTAATAGCAACACCCCCGGTCCCGAGTGAACTCGCCTCGAAAACCACTGTAATCGCCTCCATCATAATACAAAGAGCAGGAAGTAGGGGTTTCACCAATCGAGGGCCCTGAACCTTGGTAAATCCCTTTCTCCTGTTAGCCTACGAGTATCACCAACCTGCACCTTCTCTCTACGATCTAAACCCAGGGTTCCTAACCATGGGATTTGCCGAGGTCAATCCTCGTCAACCATTCAACTGTAAAACGGTCACAACAGCTCGGCGTTCCAGGGACGCTCCGTTTCTTCTCCTGAAGTGTCCACGTATCGGGTCGGCATTCTGCAGTCGTTGAGGTAGTATGCATTGTTTTGGAGTGCTCGACTGACGATGAATGGACCTTCCCAAGGGGAGGACAACTTGTGCTGGCCCGCCAATTTCTGGATTCGGCGGAGCACTAAGTCACCCTCGCAAAAAGAGAGCGGGTGGATGTTCTTTTTGTGGTAGTGGTGCAACTTCTGCTGATATATTGCTGACCTGGGCAAGGCCAGGCAGCATGCTTCTTCTTTCAGATCGACGCCATTCTCTCGAGCTTCCTTGGCTTCTGCCTCCGTGTACATGGCGTGATGAGGTGAGTCGAACTCAATATCAGAGGGAATGATTGCCTCCGTGCCATATATGAGGAAAAAGGGAGTGAATCCAGTTGAGCGGTTTGGTGTCGTGCGAAAAGTCCAGAGCACGGCTGGCAGCTCATCAATCCATGCCTCGGGTGCTCTCTCAAGTGTCTCGACCAGTCTTGGCTTGATCCCGGATAAAATGAGGCCGTTTTCTCGCTCTGCTTGACCATTTCGTTGTGTGTGAGCAACAGATGACACATCCAAGCGAATGCCTTGCTGGGATGCATACCGCTCTAATGCCCTCTTGGCAAACTTTGTGTCGTTATCAGTGATGATGTTGTGTGGCAACCCAGATCTACTCACAATGTCCGCTATGAACTTGACTACAGTTGGCCCGTTTAACTTCTTGGTCGGCCTTGCCTCAATCCACTTGGTAAACTTGTCCACTGCAATAAGAAGATGTCACATGCCACCTCTGGCCGTCTTGTATGCTCTCACCATGTCCAGTACCCAAACTTCAAAGGGCCATGTGATTGGGATGGTTTTGAGTGCTGAAGGTTGTTGGTGGCTCTTAGCTTTGAAACGCTAGCAGCTATTGCAATGCTTTACTAAGTTCTATGTCGCTGCTTGCGCAGTCGGCCAGTAGAAACAGTGGCGAAAAGCCTTGGCGACTATTGCTATGGCTGATGCGTGATGGCCACATTCACTGACGAGGATTGACCTAACCAAATCCCATGGTTAGTAACTCTGGGTTAGATCGTAGAGAGGAGGTTCAGGTTGGAGATACTTGTCGGCTAATAGGAGACAGGGATTTCCCCAGGTTCAGGGCCCTCGATCGGTGAAACCCCTCTTCTTGTTGTTTTTTATTACGATGGAGGCTATTACAATGGCGGTCCAGGCGAGTTCGCTCGGGACCGGAGGTGTTGCTATGAGATTGGATGCCCTAGATGTCCCCTCTCCCAGCCTTTATATACTAGGCTGGGTCGCAAGGAGTCCATCTAGGTTTACAGAGACAGTTGCCTAATATAGTTTTAGTCTTGGACGCCAAGTCGCAGATTCCATAGTCGTCGAGGGCTCCTACGTCGGTGCCTCGAGTGGGCCAGTCGTGGGCCTATTGAGGCTTCCAGTGGGCCTTCTGTCTTGACGCGCACCAGGTACCTTCATCTGTAGGAGTCGTGGGGACACCCCTCTTCAGTAGCCCCCGAGTGCCTGGGGGACTCGAATCCAAAATCTTCTGCCTCTGTGCGTATCGCGCTGTTTCGACTAGTCTGTTGTTAGCCACAAAACGTTGTTTATTCGAGGGATGCTAAGCTGAAAAGGCCCAAAGTACTCGAATGATCGAGCCTTGGTGAATTGCGCTAGTGGAAAATACCTCAGTAGCCCAATCAAGCCCGTGTCCCTCGACACGAACTTGGATACGATCGGTGTCTAGAAAGGCCCATTCCGCCGCAGGGCTTACAGGATCAGTCCCGCCGGTCTTAGAAAATATAGCCTTAACGCATTCGTTATCGACACAATTCTCTTCATGCATCGCGCATGGATAACATCAAGAGTGAAGTCGCACTGTGTAAAATCCCGGCCCGGCCGACTACGCAGCAGGATCATACCTACGCGGGAGCTTGCGTGGCATCTGGGGTGCAGTGTGTCACAACTCATGCATTGTTTTTTTGGTAGAGGCACGGAGCCTGATTAGAAATGCACCCACTTGGAGAAAAAATCAAGTGGACTAACAGTAGTCACTCGCGGAGCGTTTGTGAGCTCAGGCGAGGAGTTGATAGGAGATGCACCCTCTCGGATAGTCGTCGAGGGAGCTAACAGCGTAGGAACCCGTGGTGCACTCGAGTTCTCGGGCGGATTGTTCTTCTGGGTATTATTCGGGTCTTGCTGGTTAGTGCGAGTGGCCACTGGGGCACTTCATCCTCTGGGTGAGGGATCACCCGAACTCTGTAGATGCACTTGTTCTTGTTGGAGGGGAGTGACCACTCGCCTCCTCGAGGCATAGTCTGTGCTCTGTTTTTGGCAAAGAGAGAGTGCTCCCGATGCGAGTGAAATTTTGAATTATGGTTAAAGTTTCTTGAAAAGAACCTGTGCGCTTAGCGATAGCGTGTGCTCGGCACGCCCCGCTGAGATGTGATGTTGCAAGATGTCCTGACAAGTTGAACAGTTGCACGCTACGGTAGGATGTGACGTGACGTATCATGCCGCGGTAATTTCGCATCGTGTGATGATGGTCCTCAATTTTCATGCGGAGTGGCGGTGTGGTTACTGCGCCGGTTAGGTTTTACATGCCACACGAGTATCGTGGGATCATGCCACGTTGATGGAGTGCTGAGATCGACTGTTGGCGGATGGCCCGTCGCTGTTGGTTAAATACCCGAGGGCCGGGTAGTTTTAGGTTTTACCCAGCTCTTGTCTTTCACTGATTCTTCTTCTTCTTCCTCTGCCTCTTGACGTTCTGCCTCCTCGCTCCGAGCGGTTGTGCGGTGAGATCCATGTCCAAGCGTTCCAAAGGTGCAGAACAGGAGTCACCGGCGAGGATAACCGGGAGGTGGGAGCGGTCATGTTTTGAAGCTGTAGATCTGGATGCGGTAGTGGATGATGAGTTCGTCCAGAAGGGTGCTGCTCGGATTCCTGGGGACGAGGAGGTGCATGCGCCTCGCGACGACGATCGGGTATGCTTTCAGAGATTTTTCCCTCGTGGATTTTCTCTTCCTGTTCATCCGTTCGTCTGAGGATTGCTCTTTGCGTACCAACTTCATTTGCACGACTTGACCCCTAATGGGAAATTGCATATAGTATGCTTTATCACGCTCTGTGAGGGTTTCTTAGGAATCTATCCCCATTGGGGGCTCCGGAAATGCATCTTCAATGTGAAGAGGACAAACTTTGAATACGCCATTGGGGACATCGTCATTTCTATTAAGGATAAAAATGCCTACTTTGAACTGGAGAAACTGGATTCTGTCCATACATGGCGGAGGGGCTAGTTCTATTTGAAGGATCGGCAAGTTGACGACTAGCAGTTTGGTCTTTCTCCCTTTAACCTAGTTGCGTGAGTGACTAAACAGTCATCGTCGGCACATGTTCTGACTGCGGATGAAGTATCTGTTTTTTATCCCTTAGTGCGGAATCTCGTGGATCTGTAGAGGGTTATAACTGGTGGGAAACTCATTGATGTTTTCATGAGGAGGCGCATCCAGCCATTGCAGCATCGGGTGCATCCTATGTGGCAGTATACTGGACTCGAGGACCCGACCAGGTGCTCTCCTGACGATATTTCAGGTAGTGATCTCCTGTTTCGGATCCAACAAGTCACCAAATGCACAAGAACTGGTCTAGAGGGCTCCGTCTTTCCATATCCGGCTGATGCGCGTTTGCCTGAGGTATTTGTTTTGTGGTCTGCCCATCTTGTGATATTTTCCATAATCTTGCAATTTGCTGACAGTGTTTTCCTTGTAGGGTCATGTTTCTCTGCTGAACAATCCGCCGCGACCGGAGGATCTTGAGGTACAAGAGGAGCCCGATGTGGTCATGGTGGATCCCGCACCCGCGGGTGACGGCGGTGCCTGTCCATCTTCACGTGCTGATGCTGGTGAGTGTGCGGGTGCGAGCCTTGGTGGTTGGCCTTCAGCTGCTGATGACGAGGAAAATTTGGAGCCACTGCACATCAGGCGGACTCATTCCTCGACTACTGCTGAGCGGACTGCTGAGGGTGGTGGTGGAGTACTGCCACCAGTCGTGCCAATCCTCGTGCCTTGTCCTTCCCCGGTTGGTCTGAAAAAGGGAAAGCTCGGGGTGCTTATCCGTACGGGTGCCACGCTTGTTGGGTGTGTATTTCTTTTCTTCTTCTGGTTGATTGTGCTTCTGTTTTGATTTCCTATTCTGATAATATGTAATTGCATCACTATTCCTATTCGACTGATTCTTTGATAAGTGTTGCTGATGTTTATCTTCAGGGACTCCTGCAGTTTCAGGTGCGGGTACGACTCCCACGACTGCTCCATCTGGGGGGTCTAAAGTGGCTACTGAAGGCGACTCTCCTCTAGACGTGAAACCTTGTGTTTCCTGAAGGGTACATCTTGGAGAAGAAAAACCTTCCGGTTGAGGACAAGGCCATGTTTTTTGATCGCATGGCTGAGCACGTATGGAGTCCTTCTAGCTTCCGATTTTTATTGGGGGCGCGACAGCGCTCCCGATGGGAGTAACCCCCGAGGCTGCGAACAATCACTTGTGTTTGGTTGCAGTCTTGAACTTGATTTTCTTGCGTGTCTTTGATTTCTTCAAATCATTGGGGGCACGGCAGCGCACCCGATGGGAGTAGCCCCCGAGGCTGCGAGCAATCACTTGTGGTTGGTTGTAGTCTTGAACTTGTTTTTCTTGTAATAACCTTTTAACCTACTTCCATGATGTTCCAGCTATTGGTCCGGATGTGCGAGCGCGTGCTAACTGATGGTGATCGGTGGCGGTCTGCCCATGATGTTGTCCAGGGGAAACTCACCCTCATGACTTGTAAGCTTGTTCTGTTGCCTTTAGTGCGGCTCTTGTTCTTCTGCATGGCTTATGATGTCTTTTCTGCAAGTCGTAAGAAAGGGGCTGAAAAATGGGTTGCTGATGCGGAAAAATAGCTCACCTTGCTCCGAGAGACTTTGGAATAGAAGGAGAAAGATCTGCAGGTGTAACTTGGCGAGCTCGAGCAATTATGACAGGTGGAGGAGAAGTTCCGGCAGGTGGAGATGATTGAGGGTGGTCGCCTGCGCGACCTGGCGAGTGGTTTGACAGGTAAAAGCTTATTTCTGTACTTCTTTCCTTGTGTGGTGACTTGTGACCTACCTTGTTGATTGTTGTTTTACTGATAACGCGGCCTCCGTGGGTGTTGAGATTGC
The DNA here is from genome assembly GCA_950022295.1 of Bromus sterilis. Taxonomy (NCBI): domain Eukaryota; kingdom Viridiplantae; phylum Streptophyta; class Magnoliopsida; order Poales; family Poaceae; genus Bromus; species Bromus sterilis. The sequence continues at coordinate 185,827,829 of OX465595.1, forward strand.
GAAGGCTGCTTCTGCGAACGCAGGCAATCTCCGCGGTGTTGTGGACGCCGTCTCGAGTGCTTCGAGTGCTGTTAAGACTGTCGGTGGTCGAGCTTCGGCCCTCCTCAAGCTTTTGCATGAGCATATGTGTCGGAAGGAGGAGGATCGGCCCGAGGGTCTTGATCTACAGGTTGCTGCTTGGAAGGCTTGGTCCACGAAACCGTGTTAAGTGGGCTTGCAACATCCTTTGTTGTTCTCTTAGGATGCATTGTTCCCATTGAGGATGCCATGATGGACAGCGTGCTTGATTATACGGATGAGCAAAGCAGGCGGGCCACTCAGCTTGCCCGTCAGCTGAAGTTGATTGTAGAGGCTGATATCCGCAAGTCCCAGGGTGCGGAGTAGGTGAAAGGAAACTTTGCTTGTCCTTATGTTTGAATGACTCCTTTGGTTTTGTAACAAATCTCCTTTGGGCTGGGAGATGTTGTGACTTTTGTCGGTGATACTGCTTTGTCCTTGTTGTTGTGCTTGAAACTTTGTGTTTGACTCCTTTTTATTTTTCTATTCCGATAGGCCTCCTCAGGCGTATCTCGGGCTTGGAATTTGTTGAAGGAGGACGCTCGTGACGGTGCTTACGAATCTGTCTGTTTGATACCTAGAGACGCGGAGCGCGAGATTAGTCGGCTCAAAGGTGTTGTTGCGATCCAGCGCTCGAAGTGTGAGCATGCTAAGGCTGCATTGGATAACTTGGTTGCTTGGGTGCCAAAGTTGTCCGATCTTCTGAAGGGTGACTTCTCTTGTTCTGACTGCTCAGCTGTTCGAGTGCTTCTTCTTGTGCTCTGGATGATTCTTGCTCTTGTGCTTGTATTGCTGAAGTGTTGTCTGGTCGATCTCGCGAGGAGGAGGAGGTTGTGCAGTCGGAGTTGTCGCGCCACGACGACCTGTCCGTGCAAGCTGAAAATCCACTTTTGATGGATTGGGCATGCGCGCGGTCGTTTGCTGTTCTTCGGTTGTGAGTTAACAGAGTGCCCAAGGCCCATGAGTATTGCTGCAAGGTGCTTGGCGGTATCTTCTCCGAATTTTATCCCTTGGATCATGTTCCGACGACTCTTGAGAGGCTTTGTCGAATGTTCTCTCAGCCCGCGGAGCTTCGCCGTGTTGTGAATCATCAGATTCACGCAGGGGCCCGTTGTGCTTTTGCATTTGTTCATAGTCATTGTCCTGGGATATATGTCATGATGGAAGCTCATGGTCCTCCTGGTGGTCGAGATGATCCGACGGAGGAGCACTATGCAGCGGCAGATGCACCCACGGGTCTGGTTGTGAAGAAATTGTGCTAGGAAAACGACCGCATGCTGGGCGCTCTTTGTAAAATGAAGTTGGAGCCTGGAGTATAGAGTTGTTTGTCCCTTGTAAATTCTTCCTTGTTTGCTAGAGTCGTTGTAGGATTCTTCCTTGTGCGACCTATGTTGTAATTGAGTCGCTTGAGTCGGTTGAAGTCGTGTTAGCCCTTGAGTGCTTGGCTTGCTTCGGAGGGTGGCTGCTGCGAGCGAGCCCCCGAGTGCCAAGTTGCATGTCGCGTAATAGAATAACGCCTCGGAGGGTGGCTGCTGCGAGCGAGCCCCTGAGTGCCACGTTTGAGGTCACTTAAGCGAATAACGCCTCGAAGGGTGGCTGCTGCGAGCGAGCCCCCGAGTTCCAATTATGAGGTCGCGTAAGCGAATAATGCCTCGGAGGGTGGCTGCTGCGAGAGAGCCCCTGAGTGCCAAATTTGAGGCCGCGTAAGCGAATAGCACCTCGGAGGGTGGCTGCTACAAGCGAGCCCCCGAGTGCCAAGTGTGAGGTCGTGTAAGATGTTTTTGGGAAAATATTTTCTTGTTCAGAATCTTCCCTGATGTTCTTACACGAAGGGGTTGGTAAAGACAACCCTTTTATTTGGATCGATGGCTTGATAGCCCTAGAAATGAAAATTTGCTGCTAAGATAACTTGGATCTTGGCGTGAAGCGTCGGTTTCTTCTTTGTCGTCATGGTTTGATGATTCTTCTGATGTTGTCTTGGTGCTATGTGAGCGCTCTACTTGTGCGGCAATTCCGTCACCTTGGTGTGCTCCAAAAGTTTCTGATATCTAGTGAAATTATTTGTCGCAACGATCGGATCTGACAAAGCTACCGTTGACGGTAATAAATTCACTTTGTCCTGGCATTTTCACTTTGAGATACGCATAGTGTGGTACTGCCATGAAGCGCGCGAAGGCTGGTCGCCCAAGGATGGCATGATACTGTGATTTCTAGTCGACCACTTCAAAGTCTAGCGTTTCCTTCCTGAAGGATCTAGCGTTGCCAAAGACCACTTCCAGACTTATTTTGCCAAGGGGGTAGACTGCTTCGTCTGGCAAAATTACATGGAAGGTCGTGCCTGAGGTTTTGAGTCCTGAGTTTTTGATGAACATCTCTTCCAGAGTCTTGGTGAATATGATGTTGATTCCGCTGTCACCATCCATGAAGACCCGCGACATATCATAGTTTCCAATTCTTTCTTCGAGCACCAGTGCCGTGTGCCCTGGCCGTGGGATAGCTGGCGGGTGATTCTCCCGGGAAAAGGTGATGTCGGTCTCGGACCGGCGAAGTTACTCTGGGATGGCCGGGTGCGAGGAGACTGCGAGGAAACCTTGTCTAGAAACTTGCTTCTGCTCCCTGTTTTATGGTCTTCCTTCTTGGATCATGTAAATTCGACCGTGTGCCTTTGGGTATTCTTCTTCCTGTTAAGGTGCTGCGCGTCGTTCCTTGATGGATGCTACATGTCTTGCTGGCACGGAGGGTCCGGGTGGTGCATTATGAGCGATTGGCCCGACTGCTACACTTGCTAGTGGTTGCGTGGTTGGCGTTGTAGACCGGCTCTTTTCTTCTGGGAGATCGGTAAAGTGCATGCAATCTCTTAGGATGAGCCCCGATCGGATTTCTCCATGCTCGTTATTTAACCCATGTACTGTGCATGGCCCGTCCAATTGCTCTTTGGCTGAGCGGTGTGCTCGAGTGTCATCTCGCGACTGCCGTGATCTCCAGTCTCGTTTTTGGGTGTGTGGCGGGTCGTCTGGGTTGTCCCTCCGTTGCGTGCTACTGTCGTCACGGTGTCTGCCATCTCTGTCTCCTGGGAAACCGGCCGCAACCATGTCAGGTCCCCTGTCGTCTTAGAAGTTGCGCCTGGGTCGCTTTCTTATTCGGTCAAAACCTCTGTCTCCGGTGTAGTAGTCGTAGTCATGTTCTGCGCGAGCCATCGGGGGCATCTGATTCGTTGCGTATAGATTCTTCTCCGTCATCCCAATTGTTGGCGTTTCCAGCAATTCCGGTGATTCGTGACTTCCCGGATGTCTTTCCAGAAGAGCTGCCAGGCATACCACCTGACAGATCTGTAGAGTTTGTGGTAGATCTTATCCCAGGAACCGCCCCAATATCCAGACGCCCATATATAATGGCCCCACATGAGTTAGCTGAGCTCAAAATCCAACTTGAAGCTTCGTTGGCAAAAGGCTTCATCCTCCCTAGCTCATCGCCATGGGGTTGCCCCGTTTTGTTCGTAACGAAGAAAGATGGAACAGAAAATATGTGCATAGACTATCGCCAAGTAAATCTAGCGACGATAAAGAACAAGTACCCACTTCCCAGGATCAATGATCTTTATGATCAACTTGCAGGATCCTCTGTCTTCTCCAAGATGGATTTGAGATTATGCTATCATCAAATCAAAATCAGAAACGAGGACATTCCCAAGACGGCTTTCACTACTCGTTATGGTCTTTATGAGTACACCGTTATGTCCTTCGGTTTAACCAATGCCCCCGCCACATTCTCGCGCTTGATGAATTCGATCTTCATGGAGTACCTAGATAAATTTGTTGTAGTTTATCTTGATGACATTCTCATCTACTCGAAGAACGAAGAAGAGCACGCAGAACATCTTAGGCTGGTATTGATGAAACTTAGAGAGCATCGCCTATATGCCAAATTCTCAAAGTGTGAATTCTGGCTACCAGAAGTGACCTATTTAGGCCACGTGATTTCTGCAAAAGGCATTGCTGCCAATCCCGAGAGAGTTCAGGCCGTCCTTGAGTGGACTCCACCTGAATCGGTTAAGCAAGTTAGAAGTTTTCTTGGCTTAGCAAGCTATTGTCGCCGCTTCGTTGAGAACTTCTCCAAAGTTGCAAATGTTGGATATGTGCCCTAGAGACAAATTAATAAAGATATTTGTCACATATCCGTTTTGTTCATAATACGTTTTATACTGTGCTATAACTGTATTACTTGGAAATACTAATACAGGTGTAGTATAAAACATGGTCCGTAGTTTAACTCGGGTAAACTATCTCATTGGGCAATTGATTGATCAAGCTTTCCTGATCATGGCGACACTTAAGTCCATTGACAATGAGGTCATATCATTAGGGGAATGATGTGATGGACGGACACCCACCTAAAGTAATGCAATGTGATCGAGTCACATAGTTCAGCGTTGCTATGACTTTGTAACGTATGGCTTAGTCCTTAGACCGCAATGATCATACGTAATTGTCATCTATGAGGAGACTTTGATTTGTATCCCACCGCCTGACTGAAATATGCTGGCTATAACGGTGCACTTTGGGTATTCCGAAATAGATGGTTGATGAGTATGTGAATATATCAGAGCGGGATTTGTCAGTCCTTGTGACAGGACAGGTACTCTGGGCCCACTCGGTGATATTGCATCAACAGCTTGCAAGCAAGTGACTAGGTCACAAGAGATGCAATGATCATGGACGAGTAAACTTGTTTGTTGTGAACGAGATGTGAACACGGTATGTGGGATACCGACGATCAAACCTCGGACAAACAAAGTACCGCAGCACAAAGGGATTACGTCGTATCGTTAACGGTTTCCAAAAGCGATCGAAGTTCATTCGATGGAAGCGCAGGGGCTGTCAAGGATTGTAACCAGGTCCAACTGACTAGTCATTGGTCAATGAGAAGAGTCTCGACCATGTCTGCTGTTTCCCGGACCGTTAGGGTGTCACACTTAAGGGGCAATTGATGCTGGGACAGATTCGGGATCATCGGTGAAATAGGAGAAAGCACCGGAATAGTTCCAGGAGAGAACGGAAGTTGTTCCGGATATTTTGAAAGGTTCAAAATAATGTTTAATTATGTTTAATAATGTTTTAGTATTTAATTATCTGAATTAAATATTAAAATGTATTTAAATAATTAAAATTAATGGAAAAAGGCTATATGGGCCCTTCGGGCCCATTAGGGGAGGAGGGGGTTCCCCCCCTTGGGCTTGGCGCCAAGGGTGGGGCCCATCCCCCCCTATGGCCGGCGCCCTTCCCCCCCCTTGGGGGGTTTAGTCCCACATGGGGGAGGGAAGAGGGATCACACCCCCCCTTGGCCTTTATAAGGAGGGGTAGACCCCCCTTTTTCCATCATCTCATTGAGTTCTCTCTCTCTTTCTCCATTTCTGGAAGTGGACTCCCCTTGTTTGGAGTCTGCACCAGGATTGGAGTTCTCCACCATAAGGCAGGCCGTCGCTCTGCCGGAGTCGGGATCCGAATCCGTCTTCTTTCCGCTGCTCGCCTGGTTCGGAGCCCGGAGGGAACATCGGTTGCACTGTACGTGTGTAATCTCTTCGAGGCACTACACCTGTGGTGCTACTTCGTCGCTGGAGGTTTACCGGGAGTCATCCTCGCCGGTGGTGGTCTTCTACACGACAGGGAGGTCGTAGTTCTGAGTCTACGCCAACCACGTTCGCAAGAACGTTTCCCTCTTTCGGTCTTCAAAGGTATGAACACCGATTCCCTCCGTTACATTACATCGCCATAGCATAGATCTTGGGTTCGGGTACCGTAGGTATGAAAATTTTGTGTTTTCTGCCCCGTATCCCAACAGCAAAGCCTCTAACTGAACTCCTCAAGAAATATAAGAAATTCCAATGGACTCCCAAGTGCGAGGAAAGCTTTCAAGAGCTAAAAAGAAGATTGACTTCTGCACCCGTACTTGCGCCTCCAGACACCAAAAAGGATTTCGAGATCTATTGTGATGTTTCACGGCAAGGGTTAGGATGCATACTTATGCAAGATAGACATGTGATAGCTTATGCTTCACGCCAGTTGCGTCCACATGAAGAGAACTATCGTACCCATGATCTTGAACTCGCTGCCGTAGTTCATGCCATGACAACTTGGCGACATTACCTCCTTGGTAATCGTTGTGAGATCAATTCCGACCACCAAAGCCTGAAATACATATTCACCCAGCCAGATCTTAATCTCAGGCAAAGACGCTGGATTGAGTTGATAAAAGATTATGACTTAGGAATTTCTTACACCCCAGGCAAAGCCAATGTCATGGCTGATACACTAAGTCGTAAGTCGTATTGTAACAACCTCATGTTACAACAGTAACAACCACTTGTTCATGTGGAATTTCAAAAGCTCAATCTCGAGATTGTTCCTCGTGGATCTCTTTTCAACTTGGTGGCGAAACCAACTGTCGGGGGATTGGTACCCGAGTAGGCTAACCCAAGCGGAAGCAAGCTTTTAAGACAAGGATGGACCAATTGGGCTGCAGCTGGGCCGAGCTGGGCAGAGGTACGGCCAATTGCTCCAAGGCAATCGACCATACCAAATGCCAGCAGTCGGCCCAGGCGCAATCGGGCCACCCTTCACCAAAGATGATCATCCGATTGGTCCGCAGCTGGACCGAGGCCGATTCCTAGAAGGCCGATTGCCCAGAGCAATCGACCCTACCAGGAACCACCAGTCGGTCCAGGCGCAATCGGAGCAACCTACCACCCAGCCGGGGGTATGATTACGAGGTCATAAATGCCATATCCCGAGATATCTGGGTGGCAGGAAGGCCAGGTCACGTCGAGGATTTGCTGGAGATACGGTGTCGACCTCCCCGCCGATTCCGCGGACAGGCCGACAAGACCGCACCCCCTAGCTCCACTGTTCATTCCTAGGTTCTACAAGGTAGCAGCGTGGGCCGCCGCTTGTAGGCTCCGGGTCACCCGGAGAGGAGCAGTCGGTGGGCCCAGGCCGATTAGAGGATGACGGCTGGGGCCATTCGGCAATGAAGTTACCATAGTACCCTGGACTCACACTATAAGAGCCAGGGTACCCCCTCCTGCGCTAGGGACGCCACACCTGAGATCTCATTAACTCATTCCCCCTTCAGTTCATTTACTGCCTGTAGTCACTCCTCAGGAAGCAGGAGAGGACCTTGCCCACGGCGGCGGTGTACTCCTTCCCCTGAGAAGATAGAAGAGCAGTTATTGTGGTTCCTTCATTAATATACAAGAGGCAAGCAGGAGTAGGGGTGTTATCTCTCCGGAGAGCCCCGAACCTGGGTACATCGTGGTGTCTTCACCGTGCTTGTGCCCAACCCGATTCCGACACCATTGATATTCTCTCCCTCGTGTCTTCCCCTCACTTTAGCCATCCCCATGGCATCTGCCGTCACATATCGACGACAGTTGGCGCCCACCGTGGGGCAGACCGAGGCGTCGACTGGAGTCAAGATCCGGACGGGATTTTCCTCTGCATCCGGCGGTAGCCACGCCTCTGGCCTGATTCTAAGGCGTGGGGCAATCGATTATGTAGTGGACTACTCGGCGCGGTACAGGGCTGGAGCACCCTTGCCGCCCGAAGTGTCGCTGCAGGTGGGAAGTCATCGCCTCTTCATTGGTAGTTTCCCTGAGGCGTATCCCAGAGACATCTGCATCTTCTCGTGTGCTTCAGATCCGCTCTCGACCAGGGGCTGCATCGCAGCGCCTGGCCAAGAGGAGGGCCGACTGCATGCCGCTGTCATGATGGCGGGAGCATCCTCATCGACCAACCGTGATCCGGCAGGCGCAGCAAGGAAGGCCAAGGAAGTAGCTGATGCGGCAGAGCGAATCGGCACCAGTGCGTTGCGGGATGTATTATATACACCCGTGAACAGGAATGGTGATCCGGAGCAGGTGCATACTGAGCTGGAAACAGCACGGCTCGCTCTGGCTCGCAGGGCTGAGCAAGTGCTGGCAGAAGAGCATCGGCTGGGAGCCATCACAAGGGAGTACAATGCAGCACATGCAGGACCGCGCCGGCCGATTGAGCCTGCAGTCCTGGAAGACCTGAGAAGCCGAGGACGAGCAGTCAACCAGCAGCTATCAGGGGCTGAGCAGCCGGAGTGTCCGAGAAGGCCGGTGCAACCGGAGCAACCGGCGCAGTCGGCATTCATCCAGAGGCCAGCATACAGCACGCCGGACAAGAACTTGAGAGCAGCCGAGCAGATAGCGCTCGAGCTGGAAGAATTGGAAGGAGATGAGCGGCGCGAACAGTCGCGCCGAATGCGTGAGCTGATAGCGGCCGCAAAAGAGCAGAGGCTTGTAGCAATGGGCAATCAAAATGCTGAGCCGGAGGCATCAAGAGGAACTGTGAGGCCGAATGCGGGAGCTAGCCAGCGACCGAATGCATCGCGCCAGAACAGGCATCAACCTGCGCCATCTCAGCACGACAGCAAGGTCAGAAGCAATCGGCCACCGCCAGCAGCAAGCAGAAGAATGGAAGAGCCAGCTGTTAACAGCAGGCGCCATGACATGCCGCAGCAATCGGCGCCAAGACCAGCAATCAGCACCCGACTTGGCCCTCGCCAAATCGGCCAGAACGACGCAAGGCATCGCATTGAGCTCCTGGAGAAGGAAGCTCAGGAAGATGAAGAAGGAGAAGCTGGCCCATCCTGTTTCGGCCATCGCATTCGGACGGAGAGATTCCCCAAAGGCTTCACGTTGCCGAGAGACACTCCCAAGTACAATGGCTCGGTGAAACCGGAAGATTGGCTGTCCGATTACCTGACGGCAGTCCGCATCGCAGGAGGCAATCGGCGTGTAGCAGTCCGCTGTGCACCTCTCATGCTGCAGGGCTCAGCGCGGACGTGGTTGAACAGTTTGCCCAAGGACAGTGTGAATTGCTGGGAGGATTTCACGACCGCATTCATCCACAACTTCACAAGCACGTATGAGAGGCCCAACCTCCCGCGGCAGTTAGCTTTGTGTGTGCAAGGCAAGGACGAGCCCCTCCGAGATTACCTATCTTGGTGGATCAAGCTGAAGAATTCATGCGAAGGAGTCCATGAGATCCAGGCCATTCAGTATTTTACTGATGGATGCCTGGCTGATTCAATGTTGAAGCACAAGTTGCTCCGCAAAGACTTCACGTCGCTCGCCGAGCTCATGAAGGTGGCAAATGCATTCGCTATGTCCGATTCTGCGATGCGCCCTATCCAACTCGGAGTTGGAGGTGTGATCCAGTCACCAGGGGCTCCGCAGTCGGACACAGGGAACCAAGGCCTCAGTCCGAAGGAGAGAAGAGAGAACAATCGCAACAACAACAACAACAACCAGCAGAACAACGGCAAACGCAAGGACGAACAACCCGATACTCAGTATGGCAGTCGGCAGGTGGCCGCTGTTCAGAATGAGGACCCAGCGGCTGCAGGAGGCAGTCAGAAGATGAGACCAAATGTGAGAGCCCCAGGGCAGATGAAGCCCAAGTACACGTTCGAGGATATGTTGGACGCACCATGCAAGTTGCACAGCACGCCTGGGAGGCCGTCTGCGCACACTACTCGGCAGTGTGACTTCGTGAGAAGGATTGCAAAGGGAGAAGCTTTACCACCACCACCCCAGAACAGAGGACCAGCTCAGCAGCAGAACCAGTACCCGCAGCAGGATGCGGCTTACATGATTTTTACCAGCGAGTCCACAGACAAGGGCAGTCGAAGAGCCCGAGCCCAAGAAGTTAATGCCACTATGCCGCCGATTCCCCAATTCATGCACTGGTCCGAGTGTCCGATATCCTGGGACAGAGCAGATCATCCCACCATTTTGCCGAATCCAGGCAATTATCCGCTGGTGGTGGACGCTTTGGTTGCAGGACCAAGATTTTCATGCAAGTTTTCTCGAGTGCTAGTTGATGGAGGAAGCACAATCAACATTCTGTACAGAGATACAATGCTCAAGCTAGGGCTCACAGAGCGGGACCTGGAACGCAATCGGACGACATTCCATGGGATTGTTCCTGGATTGTCTTGCACCCCCATGGGTCGCATTCGGCTAGATGTCATATTTGGCACGGAAGAAAATTTCAGGAGAGAGCCGATTTGGTTTGAGGTGGCCGACCTCAGCAGTCCTTACCATGCTCTATTGGGGTTACCAGCATTTGCCAAGTTCATGATCAATGCACAGCAGACATACCTGAAGATGAAGATCCCGGGGCCAAACGGCGTCATCACAGTCACCGGAGACTTCAGGAAGTCCCTCGAGTGCACATCCGCTGGCAGCAGTTTGGCTGAATCTCTAGTGGTGGAGACGGAGAAGCGCCAGCTCGGCAAAGTCATTGCAATGGCGCAGGCACAAAGCAAGAATCCACTTCCGGTTGGCCCAGCAAAGAGAGTAGATGAGGAGTCGGCTTTTCAGTCGGCCAAGGACAGCAAGAAGATCGCTCTAGATCCCTCCGACTCAACCAAGTTCGTTGTAGTCGGAGCTGGACTTAGCGATAAATAGGAAAGCGAGCTCGTCGAGTTTCTCCGTGAGAATCGAGACATCTTTGCATGGCCTCCACAAGACATGCCTGGTGTTCCGAGAGAACTCGCCGAGCACAAGCTGCACATTCGGCCAGGCTCGAAGCCGGTCAAGCAACCCCTGAGGCGTTTTTCTGAGGACAAGAGAAGGGCAATCGGTGAAGAGATTGCGAAGCTGCAAGCGGCAGGTTTCATCATGGAGGTGTTTTACCCCGAGTGGCTGGCGAATCCAGTCCTCGTCATGAAGAAGAACAAGACTTGGCGTATGTGTATAGATTATACTTGCCTGAACAAGGCATGCCCGAAAGATCCGTTTGCTCTGCCCCGTATTGATCAAGTGATTGATTCTACGGCCGGCTGCGAGTTGTTGTCCTTTCTGGATGCTACTGCTGGATATCACCAGATCAAGTTGGCTGTGGAAGATCAGATCAAAACTGCATTCATAACCCCTTTTGGGTCCTATTGTTATATCACCATGCCTTTTGGTCCGAAGAACGGAGGAGCCACTTATCAGCGCACAATTCAGAGGTGCACACATTCTCAGCTCGGCAGGAATCTCCATGTGTATGTGGACGATTTGGTGGTGAAGTCGGCAAAGGGGATCACATTGCTAGATGATCTCAGAGAAACATTCGCGAATTTGAGAACTTATCAGATCAAGCTCAACCCGGAGAAGTGTGTGTTTGGAGTCCAAGCCGGCAAGCTGTTGGGGTTTCTCGTTTCCGAGAGAGGAATCGAATGCAACCCCGAGAAGATAGCCGCAATAGAGCGCATGGAGCAGCCCAAAGCCCTGAAGCAGGTGCCGAAATTCACCGGTTGCCTCGCGTCTCTCAGCCGATTCCTCAGTCGGCTGGGTGAAAAGGCAATCCCATTGTACCAGTTGATGAAGAAGACCGAGAAGTTCACGTGGACCCCTCAAGCAAACGAAGCATTCCGAGAACTCAAGCGCATGCTCTCCACGGCACCAATCCTGGCTGCCCCGATTGAGAAGGAGCCAATGATGTTATACATTGCGGCAACCAATCGGGTGATTAGTGCAGTCATGGTGGTGGAGCGGCCCGAGAAGGACAAGGCACAGCAAATCCAGCGTCCAGTGTACTACATCAGCGAAGTGCTCTCGGCATCCAAGCAGAACTACCCTCACTATCAGAAGATGTGCTATGGAGTGTACATGGCAGCCAAGAGATTGAAGCCGTACTTTCAAGCTCACCTGATCACAGTTGTCAGCTCGGCTCCATTAGCCGACATCATGGGAAGCAGAGATGCAACCGGAAGAGTGGCAAAATGGGCAATTGAAGTCGCCAGTCACGGCATCCAGTATGAACCTAGGACTGCAATCAAGTCGCAAGCATTGGCCGATTTCCTGGTGGACTGGGCTGAAGCTCAGTACATGCCGCAGCTCCCAATGTCGGATTGCTGGCGAATGCACTTTGATGGCTCCAAGATGAAGAATGGCCTAGGGGCTGGGGTGGTACTCACTTCCCCAAGAGGAGATCAGTTGTAGTATGTGCTTCAGATTCACTTCGCAGCATCAAACAATGTCGCCTAGTACGAAGCCCTGGTGCATGGTATCAAGCTTGCCAAGGAAATCGGTATTCGGAATATCGAGTGCTTTGGTGATTCTGACCTGGTGGTACAGCAGTGCTCGGGCACCTGGGATGCAAAAGATGCTAACATGGCAAGCTATCGATTCCTAGTGCAGCAGATCAGCGAATATTTTGAAGGTTGCGAGTTCCATCATGTGCCGAGAGCAAACAACGAGGCAGCAGATGCATTGTCCAAGCTAGGCTCCACAAGGCAATCAATTCCACCAACTGTATCTCTGGAGCATATCAAGAAGCCATCTATCATTCCATCCCCAGAGTCCGAGTCCATTTTTATCTCGGAGACCGATCTTGAGGCACTAAGAAAGGAAAAAGAAGTTCAACCGGCCAAACCTGCAACTATGAAGAAGCAGTCCAGCGCCCAGGGTGTCTCGGCAACAGCACCAGGGGCTGCCGAATGCGGGCCAAGCGCCGCAGTCGGCAGTTCAGAAGCAGAGATAGAAATGACAGACGTCCAAGTGGCCGAGATCGAGGAGGCCAGTGTTCAAGAGGCCGAGATCCAAGAGGAAGTCCCACTTCAGCATACGGCCGTAATGGTGGTCGTCAGTGCGCCGTCATGGGCACAACCGATTAGAGATTTCTTAGCAGATGGGATCCTCACACCAGATTTAGCAGAGTCCAGACAGATCAGCCGCCGATCTTGGGCATATACAATAATCAACAATGAGCTGATGCGCAAGAGTGCAACTGGTATCCTCCAGAGGTGTGTTGAAGAGGACAGAGACTTGGAGCTGCTCAGAGACATCCATCAAGGTGAATGTGGTCATCACGCGTCAGCAAATGCAATCGCCAACAAAGCTTTCCGACATGGTTTCTACTGGCCAACTGCACTTGCAGCGGCTGAGAGTCTGGTGAAGCACTGCAAGGGTTGTCAGCGATTCAAGGCAAAGAGTCATCAGCCAGCATCGGCACTGAAGACCATCCCAATAGACTGGCCGTTTGCAGTTTGGGGTTTGGATATGGTCGGACCATTCAAGAGAGCTCGGAGTGGCATGACATATCTCCTAGTGGCAGTCGACAAGTTTACCAAGTGGATTGAAGCAAGACCAATCAAGAAGTTGGATGGGCCGACTGCGGTTCGGTTTGTGGCCGACATCGCATGCAGATACGGGGTACCTAACAGCATCATCACTGACAACGGCACAAACTTTGCAAAGGGGGCGCTGGCCCGATATGCATCTCAGCAAGGCATTCGGCTCGATCTAGCATCTGTGGCACACCCACAATCCAATGGTCAAGTTGAAAGGGCAAATGGACTAATCCTATCGGGTATCAGGCCCAGATTGGTAGAGCCACTTGAGAGGACACCCGGAGCATGGATTGACGAACTTCCGGCAGTACTGTTCAGCTTGAGGACCACTCCAAACAGGTTGACTGGATTCACTCCTTTTTTCCTAGTGTATGGCTCAGAAGCAGTCATCCCTTCCGACATTGAGTTTGATTCACCTCGGCACGCCCTATACACAGAAGAAGAAGCAAGACTGGCAAGAGAAGACGGCATCGACCTCAAAGAAGAAGCTTGTCTGTTGGCCTTGTCTAGGTCAGCAGTCTATCAGCAGAAGTTGCGGCACTACCACAGCAAGAAGATCCGTCCTCTCGCTTTCCGAGAGGGAGACATGGTGCTACGCCGAATCCAGAAGTCAGAGGGGCAGCACAAGCTATCCTCACCTTGGGAAGGGCCATTTGTTGTCAGCAGAGCGCTCAAGAACAACTCCTATTATCTGATCGACTGCACCAAGGGCACCCGGCACAAGGACACGTCAGGAGTAGAGACGGAGCGGCCGTGGAACGCCAAGTTGTTGTGTCCGTTCTATAGTTGAGCGGCCGAAATTTATGTAAGCCATTCGGCAAACAATCAGTAAAAGTTATCATGTCTCTGAAAATGAGCATTCGAGTACTTTTGTATAATTTCATTCGAAGAGCTAGCCTCAATCGGCAACGCTCAGTCATATCCGAGATGTGTATAGCACACTCGGGGACTGGCCAACCGCGAGGTCAAGTAAATAAGCCATCGAGGCACGGGACTGCAGGCTGGCCCTCAATTGAACACTTAGCTCGAGTGCAAATCACTAAAAGGTTTGTGGCATCGAGAAGGGTGGCGATTGAGGCAGTCGGTAGTACAAATCCCCGGGAAACAATTTGAAAGGGGCCACCAAGGGCAGTCGACAGGACAAAGTCACCGATTGCGCCGCAAATCAGGACATCGGACCTTGTAGCGAGCAATCGGCGCCTGCTAGTGCAGAATCCTTTGCGGTAAAAATCTTGTCGTGCAAAAAATGAAAACTTATCTAACCTTGGCTGGATGTCTACTGTTGATCCGATTGCAGACCGCATGACGGCAGCAAGGTCGACACAGCAGACATTCCCAAGTGTAGCCGATAAAGGAAACCGACAAAGACGCAAGGTTGATCGCACACGCAAAAGTAACAAACAAGCAATCGGATTGCATCAAAAGTAACAGGCCCAAGGCCGAATAAGGTCATTACATCCACGTCACACCCAGTAGGTGTCGACAGAATTAAAAATATGTCTTACAAACGGACAGTCGGAATACAAATTAAAGATAACATAGCTTAAGCAGTCGGAGGCACTGAGCTAGAAGGTGGAGCAGACGGGTCCGATTGATCTTCAGAAGTTGCAGCACCAGTCTGTTTAGACTTCGGAGACGTCTGAGATGAGCCGCTATCGGAGAGCTCCTCGGCCAGGCCAGAGATGGTAGAGGCAGGGAGCGGTTTCCCTCCCTGGTCGAGATACGGAGTATACTCGTAGGGAGAAAACCAATTCACCATCGTGCTGGCTAGCCGATTGACTTCAACGTAGGTTTTCTCAAGAAGGTCAGAGGCATTGTCTCGAAGGCTGTACAATCGGGAGAGCTTCACTTGAGGGTACCAAGACAACACAGTCTGAAGAGCGGTCTCCGCACCAGTCCTTCCGGCAAAATTCAGCAGAACGTCGATCCGACGTGGGATAGCCTTAAGGAGAATCCGAGTCTGCTCAGTGGTGGCATTCGGAGTGTCCCCTTGGTCAGAATCCTCTTCATCCTGAGTGTCTGCCTTACGGGTCTAGGCGGAGGAGTCGGCAGCATTCTTCATCTTCTGGAGTCCGGCCTTGAGCTCAGTCGGCGACCACAGTGCTTCAGCAATCTATAGAATTCCGAGCTTGAAGGATAGGGAAATTCCCTGGATAATAGGAATGCGGGCTTGGGTGCCGATCAGATATTCATGCCGGGTCCAGACGTTATCTGCACGGTCACAGGTCCCTCCAGCGGCGATGGTATCCTCTCGGGACTTGGCGACAGCTGCATAAGCAGCCGCTTTAGATTCGGGCCAAGCTTCTGCATCAAGAAGGAAGAGCATGAGTAATAAGATAAGAGAAGAAAGCAACCGGAAAGTGCATTAGGCAACAAGGAAGACTCACGGCCAAGGAGGAGGTCCATTTCGGTCAATGTATCACAGAAGCCCTTGGCTCGGCGGCGCATTCGGGTGGTCTCCTCATAGTTGCGCTTCTCCAGTTCTTCGAACTTGGCTACGAGCTCGTCATGATCTTGGCGAATGGAGTCTCGGGCAGAAATTGCTTCATCCCTTTCAGTTTGCAGAGCAACTCGGGCGGCGACGGCAGCATCCCGTTCAGCAAGAAGCCCATCACCAGTAGCTGTCACTGTGGCGATGTCGGCCAGATGTTTCTTCTCAAGAGCAGCCATTTCAGATTGGAGGCCTTGAAGAGTCCGATTCAAATCCTTCTCTACCCCCTGCAGCCGAGTTACTTCCCCGGTGGCTTTGTCAAGAGCCGGACCTTGTTGGCTAAGTTCTGTAGCCAATTCAGCAATTCGGCCTTGAAGATCATCTACCATAGGAATAGAAGCTACGACAGAGCGCGAAGATTTTAGTACCAGAGCAGTTGTCAAATGAAGAAAAGACAGCGGTGAGATAGAGGATACCTCTGAGTTTAGTGATTTCAGCCGATTGGTTATTGACCTGCAGCTGGGCCTGGGCGAGGGTTCGAAGGCTAGCAGTATAAGCTTCCAAGAGTTTTTCGAAGACACCTCGTTTCTCTTCCATGACAGCCTGAGAAGAACAGCAAGACGGAGTCAGACATAAAGCAACAGTGAAAAAGATCCGAACCGATTGTGAACAATCGGCCCGAATCTCGGGGACTACACCCAGTGGGTGCGCTTGCGCGCACCCACCGGAAGAAAGTCTACCGATTGAGGAAGGCAAACGATAAAGCAAAAAACGCTAAAGATCCAAACCGATTGTGAACAATCGGCCCGAATCTCGGGGACTACACCCAGTGGGTGCGCTTGCGCGCACCCACCGGAAGAAAGTCTACCGATTGAGGAAGGCAAACGATAAAGCAAAAAACGCTAAAGATCCGAACCGATTGTAACCAATCGGCCCGAATCTCGGGGACTACACCCACCGGAAGAAAGTCTACCAATTGAGGAAGGCAAGTGATAAAGCAAAAAATGCTAAAGATCCGAACCGATTGTAACCAATCGGCCCGAATCTCGGGGACTACACCCAGTGGGTGCGCTTGCGCGCACCCACCGGAAGAAAAATTGCCGAAGTAAAAGTTAAGAAGTTTACCATATGATGAGAGGTCAGCTGTTGAAGGTCCCGAGCAAGGGCTTCGGCGAATTCGTTCACCCGGCTCAGAGCGCTCGTCACGGGGTCCCGAGGACGATGCGGAGCATCAGGCTCAGCGCCGACATGACGGGCGCGAGAGTACTCGGCTTGGAATTGATCCACCGAGCGCATAAGAATCTCTGAGGGAGAAGAAATCGGCAGTGGCACCGGAGTGGGAATGATGGTGAAAGCTGCAGTGGTGAGGACTGGTGGCACGGACGTTGGTGAAGGACCGGACTCACCCGACTGCGGCGGCGGCGCAACCGGGTGAGTCGGAGGAGAGGTGGTAGCGATGACTGGCGGCGAGATCGTCGTAGTCGGTGGATCAGATAGTACAGCCGGTGGAACCGTGGAGGCAACCGGTGGTGCCGACATCAAAATCGGCGATGGGGTCGTCACCACCGGCGTATCAGACGCGGTCATTGCAGCAGGGGAAGTTGTGGCAGGCGAAGCCGGGGTGGAGCGGCGCGGTGGAGACGGAGCAATCGGGTCAACCGGTTGCGTTCCTCCATCGCCAGGAGCCACCCAGTCCGCTGCGCCCGTAAGAGTCGGGGAGGCAAGGGTGGAAGAAGAGGTCTTCAAAGTCGCCGCAAGACGGGCCTTCTTGGCAGCGCGCTCGGCGTCTTTGGAGGAGCGATGAGCGGGTACCGGCCGCTTATGGACGGCAGCAGCAGAGGCAGCGGGCGAGATGACGGGTCTGGCACGGACGGGAATGTCGGTGTCAACGTCATCAAGCCCAATCGGCTCCCTGAAAGAAGAAAGGGAGAAGAATCAGTAGAAGCAAAGATAGTGAAGTAGGAGGCATGAAGACAAAAGTATACCCGATTGTCCTGGGTGCGCCAGTGGGCATTCGGCAGCGAAGTGGAGCGACGTTCAGCGGCGCCTGGACGGTCGGCCTCCGAGTTGTCGTCTCTTGGACTTGTTTGCCCTTGCTGGCAGTCGGATTGGCCTTGGCAACTTGGCTAGAAGCCACACCAGAGGAGGAGCCGGCGGCCGAGGTGCGCTTGGCTGGCACCTTTGGAGGCTTGGCTCGAGGAGCTGCATCGGAACCATTACCCTTTGAGACACTATCATCATCACTCCATTCAGCAAAAAATTGCTCAAGGGAAGGGTCAGGCGTACCCCCTTGAGCTGGCGGCCGAGTGTGGGTCTTCGGAGGGTTGGCGCGCTCGGCGTCATCATCATCAGCATCCATGGGGTCGGAGGATTCTCCGGAAGACTCGTCATCGTCTTCATCATCCCCACTGGACTCGGCGGAAGGAATCTCGCCGTTATATTCGAGGTCGGTGGGATCCTCTTCCGTGCAATCAGGGGCATACACGCCAGCTTCCTGGCCGTCTTCCATGAGGTCGGACTGAATAAAGTGCTGAGAAGGAGGTATAAGCAATCAGAGCAATCGGAAGAGAAAGCAATTGGAAGAGCATGTAGTCGGAGCATACCACAGGCGGCTTTCGCTGGCGAATGAGATAATCAAGCCCGAAGCGGAAGGGATCAGGCAAGGCGCTAGAGGTGATGGCCTTCACTCGGGCGCAAAGGTCTTCTGTCTTCACCCGCCACGTGCAGAGCCGAGTGGAATCTCGAGGTCCCGACACGTCGCAGAGGCGGTGCACTCGGCGCTGCAGGGGAAGAATCCGAGCGTGAAGCCACGCAGCTACCAAGTCGGTTGGGAGGAGTCCTTCTTGCTCCAGCTGGGTGACCCTGGCAGCCTGGGCATCGACATCGCAGTCTCCGACGCCGTGCTTCAGCGACCACTGATGCTTCTCAATCGGCCGGGCGAGAGAGAACTATGGCAAATTGAGGAGGTCGAGGCCTTGGTCAGGGGACTTGACGTAGAAAAACGAGGTTTGCCAATTCTTGCAGGATTGGACGATCTCGGGGCTCGTGTACTTCGACTTGCCGGCTGCGACAAGGCAACTACCGCAGTCGGTCATGTCAGTCGGGTACGTTGGCTTGCCGCCTTCGATGGCCGAGGCCACCACAGCACCCGTCCGAGCGTTGTGAGCTCGGAGGTTGAAGAAGCGCTTCCAAAGGGCGACACTCAGACGGCAGCCGAGGTACCCTTCACAGAGCGTCACGAACCCGGAGAGGATCATGATAAAATTGGCTGCGAGGTGGTGAGGCTGCAGTCGGTGGAAATCGAGAAATTCGCGGAAAAAGGCGCTAGCGGGAAGGCCGAATCCACGCTCGAAGTGAGCGAGGAACACGACCCTCTCGCCGGTGCGCACGCTGGGGACGACCTCGGCCTCGTTGGGAATACGCCATTCGACTTCCGCGGGCATCTTCCGGGCGCGGACGAGGGACTCGACGGCGGCGGCGGTGGCCTGAGAGCCCTTCCAGCACCCGCGGCTCGCCTGCGACACATCTCGTCGAGGCGCCATGGTCTTCGCCGGCGAGGAGCGGAGGAGAGAAAAGAGGGAGGCGGAGCACGAGAGCTGTGGAGAAGAGTGGCTGCGGTGGCGGCGGAAGCGGCGGAGAACACGAGCCCGTGGCCGGAGCAAGCGCGAGATGCAGACGCCGGCGGCGGGGAGATTCGCGTGGAGTGGCGAGGGCGCAGAGGAGAGAAGGCTGGAGGTCGAAGGAGGTGTTTGGGAGAAGGAAGAGGCGAAGCCCCCCCCCCCGGTGGCTTATATGGGCGGCGGGGGAGGGGAGTGGGATGACCCTGCGGCTGTGTGGCCCGGTGTGGCCTAGGGCACAGGGAGGCCAACCGGCAGACCAGCGCAAAGGATCCTGGCGCAAGAGGCGAGGCGTGCGACGTGGGGGTCAGGCCCTGCAGTTATATCACGTCGTGCGTGGGTCGTGGGTCCCAGCTCATTGATCACGTCGCGGGCGATTCGGAAGTAACCGTTGGAGGGAAATCGGCGAAAGAGATCTTTCTCAAAAAGTGAAGACATGAATTGAGAGAGAACCACGTCCAATCGGATGGAAATTTGGTCAACCGAGTGTGATCTCCGACTCGGCCGACGAACTCGGAATGACGCACTCGAAGAGGCCACAGCAGTCGGAGAACGTCAAGGCAGAGATTGAAAAACTGCAAAGGCCCCGCGGTCAAGCGACCGTGGGACCTTTACAGCTTTAGGGGCTACTGTCGGGGGATTGGTACCCGGGTAGGCTAACCCAAGCGGAAGCAAGCTTTTAAGACAAGGATGGACCAATTGGGCTGCAGCTGGGCCGAGCTGGGCAGAGGTACGGCCGATTGCTCCAAGGCAATCGACCATACCAAATGCCAGCAGTCGGCCCAGGCGCAATCGGGCCACCCTTCACCAAAGATGATCATCCGATTGGTCCGCAGCTGGACCGAGGCCGATTCCTAGAAGGCCGATTGCCCAGAGCAATCGACCCTACCAGGAACCACCAGTCGGTCCAGGCGCAATCGGAGAAACCTACCACCCAGTCGGGGGTATGATTACGAGGTCATAAATGCCATATCCCGAGATATCTGGGTGGCAGGAAGGCCAGGTCACGTCGAGGATTTGCTGGAGATACGGTGTCGACCTCCCCGCCGCTTCCGCGGACAGGCCGACAAGACCGCACCCCCTAGCTCCACTGTTCATTCCTAGGTTCTACAAGGTAGCAGCGTGGGCCGCCGCTTGTAGGCTCCGGGTCACCCGAAGAGGAGCAGTCGGTGGGCCCAGGCCGATTAGAGGATGACGGCTGGGCCCATTCGGCAATGAAGTTACCATAGTACCCTGGACTCACACTATAAGAGCCAGGGTACCCCCTCCTGCGTGAGGGACGCCACACCTGAGATCTCATTAACTCATTCCCCCTTCAGTTCATTTACTGCCTGTAGTCACTCCTCAGGAAGCAGGAGAGGACCTTGCCCACGGCGGCGGTGTACTCCTTCCCCTGAGAAGATAGAAGAGCAGTTATTGTGGTTCCTTCATTAATATACAAGAGGCAAGCAGGAGTAGGGGTGTTATCTCTCCGGAGAACCCCGAACCTGGGTACATCGTGGTGTCTTCTCCGTGCTTGTGCCCAACCCGATTCCGGCACCATCGATATTCTCTCCCTCGTGTCTTCCCCTCACTTTAGCCATCCCCATGGCATCTGCCGTCACATATCGACGACACCAACTCTTGAGGATCAAATCATAGTTGCCCAAAGGTGTGCACGAGGTGCTCGCCGGATCAAGGAGAACATTGCTAGCGGAGTTGCTAAATGTTTCTCCATAGATAGTAAAGGAACGGTATTCTTTGGAAATCGTTTGGTAGTACCTAAGAATAGGGAACTAAGGAAACTCATCCTCAAAGGAGCCCATGACACACCCCACTCAATTCATCCCGGTAGCACAAAAATGTAACGAGATCTACGCCAGAGATTTTGGTGGACTAGGATGAAGAGAGACATTGCTCGCTTTGTTGCCGAATGTGATGTTTGTCGTCGCGTTAAGGCAGAACACCAAAGACCTGCTAGCACACTTGAACCTTTGCCTATTCCCGAGTGGTAATGGGACAAAGTCGGTATGGACTTCATCACCGGCTTTCCAAAAACCCAGAAAGGAAATGATGCCATCTTTGTTGTCATTGATAGACTTTCCAAAGTTGCTCACTTCCTTCCCGTTCATGAGTCTATAACTGCTAGCCAGTTAGCGGACTTGTATGTCTCCCGAATCGTGTCACTTCACGGTGTTCCTTTGGAAATCAATTCAGACCGTGGTAGTCTTTTCACTTCTCGATTTTGGGAAAGTTTCCAGAATGCTATGGGAACCCACCTCTCCTTTAGCACCGCTTATCACCCGCAGTCCAGTGGTCAAGTAGAAAGGGTAAATCAAATTATCGAAGACATGATCAGAGCTTGTGTTATCTCTTTCGGAAAGAAATGGGAGAATTCTCTTCCTTTTGCCGAATTTGCGTATAACAATAGCTTCCAATCTAGCTTGGGCATGGCTCCTTTTGAATTTCTCTATGGACGGAAATGTCGAACACCCCTAAACTGGTCAGAAACCGGTGAAAGACAATTCTTTGGACCGGATTTGATCCAGGATGCAAAAGAGCAGGTTCGCATTGTTCGTGAGAAATTGAAGACATCCCAGTCTCGTCAGAAAATCTATTATGATCGTCATCATAGGGAAGAAAGCTATAATCTGGATGAGAAGGCTTACCTTCGGGTTACTCCTCTGAAGGGTACCCATCGCTTAGGTATCAAAGGCAAGTTGGCCCCACGTTACATCGGTCCCTTTCGCATTCTCGCCAAACGTGGAGAAGTTGCCTACCAATTGGAACTACCCCCTCACCTCTCCAAGGTTCATGATGTCTTCCACGTCTCTCAACTCAGGCGTTTCTTCCAGGACCCCATCCGCGAAGTAGACCACGAAACGCTTGATCTCCAAGATAATCTTTCATATCGAGAGTACCCTGTTCGTATTCTTGATGAAGCCGAGCGTAGCACCAGACGTCAGAAGATCAGATTCCTCAAAGTGCAGTGGTCACATCATTCAGAGGAAGAAGCCACCTGGGAACGAGAGGATCGTCTACGAGCTGAGTACCCCACCTTCCTCCCGACGACTTCCGAATCTCGGGACGAGATTCTTTTGAGTGGGGGCGAGTTGTCAGAACCCTAATTTAGGTTTGTGCTTTGCTAAGTTTGCATTTTTGCATCATAAAATTTTTTGCAAAGGAAAAAGAATTGGGGAAGCAAAAAGCCTCAAAATAATTTTTAATAAAAGGCCAGACAAAAAATCTTTTTCCAAATTTGCTTTGACCTTTTTGAAAAGTCTTATAAATGGGCATGATCACATTTCAAGTGAAGTGGGTCCCACTTCATGCTCTCTGATTATTCTAAAAGTCCAAAAGCCTTTTGGAAATTAAATATTTAATGTATTTGCAATTGAAATTATTTAAATATAATTTCAATAATTCTGAAACTTTGTGAGTGGACTTATATATGTGCCACTAGCTCACAATAAAGTTTTTAGAATTTTATAAATTGGTTTGGCTTTGAGATCAAATCAAAACACAAAAACAGAAAATAATAAAAAGAAAAACAGAAAAGAAACCCTTACCTCTCGCCCAGGCGAAGGCCCACCTGGCCTAGCCCACAGGGGAGGGCAGGGGCGTCTTCTACCTCCTGCCAGAAGGACGCCACCGACGGCAGAGGCGTGCACGCCTCGGCGCCACGTCCTTCTTGCCCCCCCCCCCCCCCCCGTGCTTATCCCCGCAGCTGGACGCGCCTGGAAGTCTCTCATCTCCTTTACCCCTCTCGCAGGCTCACCTCTCTTTCCCTCACACGAGTTCGAGCGCACACCCGAGACACCACTTCGCCGCCGACGTGAGCCGACGCGGCCACAGGCCTTCCCAAGCTGCATCACCTTGTCCAGGAGCTGCGCCGAGGTCTTCTCCGTCGAGCGGCGCCATCAATTCGAGCCCGGAGCCCCCGAGGACGACGCCTGCCTCGCCACTTCCTCGCCGGCCGCCGCCGACCTCCAGGTCAAATTCACCGCCTCCAGCGACTCCCCGGCCTCGCCGAGCTCGTCATCGTCTTCACCGTGAGCTTCCGATTGTTTTCCCCCTCCTAGCTCCCCTCCCCGTTCCCTCTGCTGCCTGTCGCCTTTGAACAGAGGCTCCGGCCGCCGCCTCTCCGTCGTGGTCGTGGCCACGGGCCTCCCCGTGTTGCCCCGATGGCACGGCTGAACGCGCGCAGGCTCAAGCTTCCTCCCCGTGCTCTTATTCTTCCTCCCCGCGCTCTCCTTCACCTTTTCGCCGTGGACAGAGCTCCGGCCGCCGTGCCATCGGGGCTCGTCGTAGCCATGGCCAGGGGCCTCCTCGAGGTACCCCTCATGCTCCACCAGATGCGGCAGAGCACGGAGCACCCCCTGGTGGCCTCCTCTGCCCCTCCCGTGGCCGGGAGCTCGACTCCGGCGAGGCGCCGCCGTGCGCTGTGGCACCGGCGTCATGCCGCCGGCCGCCCGAGCCATTAGGGCCTAATCCCACTGCTAATCCCCCCCTAACACTCTATGACACGTGGGCCCAAGGCCATGAACTGGTTTAATTAAATTAAACTAAACCCACTGTTAACACAGAGACACTGACCAGTGGGCCCAAGCTGTCAGGCTTGCCCCACGTCATGCTGACGTCGTAATGACGCAGTAAATCTTAAATGAATTAATGTAATCTCCAAATGCAAAGTGTAATATATGAAAAATTATCAGAATAAAATTCTCTATCCAAATATCAAACTTTCAACCATGTTTGAAATGTTTACAATGAGGGATCAGTAGCATTTTGCCATTTGGCTCTTTTGTATTAAATCAAATAAATTACTATGATCATTCTAACTTGAACCAATGCATTGCAATACACATCACCTACACTTCAGAAGCATTTCACATACATGAACACTTGGTTTACAATGAACAAACTTTAGCAAATGCAACTTGGACCAATTTGAATACATTTGGAGTTTGAATTTGAATTCACTTTTCAAATCAACTTCAATTAACATTGTTGCAAATTAAACCTAGGTGACATCAGCACCTTGCCATGTTATGTTTGCATATTGATTGTGCATTGCACTATGTTGAATGTGCTTTACTTCCAGTGCTTCGGTGATTGCATCTTCTCGGTAGAGTTGATCTCGGAGACGAGTTCAACCTCACGTCAGAAGACTAGTACCTCTTGATCGTCAGCAAGGCAAGCACCCCCTCTTTGATCATGTCGATAAAATCCCAGTTCCCTCTCATTCTCGCAAATGCATGTTTAGGATGTCACCATGATACGTTCTACCACTAGTTGAACCCATTCCTTTGAATGACCTATCATTTTGTCACAGTAGTAAGCAAACCACAATCCTAGCAGATGTAGGAGTTGTTTGATATCATGTGGCCCCTGCAACTGTTACAGCTTATTGCATGCTTAGAGGTTACAATGAGGCTACTTTGTTGTGAGTCGGGATGGTAGTTATCATGTGAATGATGGTGGTAACGTGTTGGTGAATTTGACCTAAACAAGGTGAACGATGAGAGGCTGTGTAGGAGTACACAGTGGGTTGTCTCGTTGAACACTGCCTTAAGCCCGAGTTCTTGTGTTGTTATCCAAGACTAAGAGTACGACCACACATTGGGCTCACTGACCCCTCTCGGCCTAGTACCTCACCCTGGACCTGTCCAGGAGTCGCAAGTAGTTCGCCCTTTAACGATCTCAAGCAGGTGGAACCAAGGTAAGTGGTTGGCGTAGGTTGTGGGCACGTTGAATCAAGTGATCATGATCGAGTTGAGCTTGATGGCGGTCACACAACGTTTGAGTCCACATCGGAAAAATCGGCCGGATTCCGATTGTGGTCCCAACTCAAATAGGCGACTCCCTAGGACTAGAGATGGTGCCGTGAGTGAAGTGTCGTGGTAGTATCCTCGCCGGTACTCACTTGAAGGGTCCATCCCCAGGCGGTAACTGATGAGGCGTGTGTGTAGCAGTACACCCCTGCAGGGTTAATGAACTATTCAAATAGCCGTGTCCGCGGTTATGGACTACTTGGAGACCTTTACTTGATCATAGACAACTTGAACGGTTATTCTTAAAACTTGCCAAGATAAGTGTGAGTGCTATGGCGTGCTTCCTCGTGGGGAAGTCGAGGAAGTATCCATAGTGGTGTATTGGTTGGAGACTGGTTACTTGGACTCGTGTACGCTCCTTACCTCTTTCTTGTATTTATAGTACAGGACTAGCCAAGTCAAAGATGGAACTTCTGCAATGAAACCCCACCTCCCTTTGCCTTGATTAATGTGCATGAGTAGTATAGTTCCTATGTAAGTCTTGCTGAGTACGACTTTGTACTCACATTTTCTTATTCTATGTTTTAGAGACGAGACCACGGACCCTGATGGTGGCCTCTACCTCGGGCTCGACGTGGACCAGGTCGTATAGTTCCAGACAACAGCTTGTGCCCTTTGGAGGGTCGTAGTATTTTCTTTCAGGCTTCTTAAGCCATTTGTTAAACTTGTCTTTACTAAGACATAATTTTCTTCCGTTGATGTTTGATGTAATGTTGGATCACAGCCGTGTGATCTCTGCTTGTAATACAACTACTATGTCTGCTCTGTTTAGCAGAAGTTATAAAGACTATGAGTTTGTAGAGTTCATGTTGTGTTACCTGTTGTTTACACTGGACATGTATGCTGCGTGTATGACTATAACGTGCATGTCTTAGTGTGGGGTTCGATAGCTTAGTTGAGTTCTTGCCGGCGGTCTTTTATACACCAAGTGGCCCTTAGATGTGCGCAACTTGGGGCATCGCGATGCGATTGCTCGTGACTCTGTCACATAGCACACTTTGTTGTATGATCGAGCCCGCCCGAGACCCCGACTAGGTGATCGGGCTAGAGTCTGTTTATGTAAGTGTTATAATTCAATCGAGAATATGTTGAGGCGACTTGTCTATGAGTATGGGATTTCACCACCAATAATCATTTCGACTTGTGAGCGGACGATGAGGACCCATCTCAGTTGATCATCCGGCCTAGATGGGATGCCCCTCACGTTCGATGCTTTCTGAGAGTGTTCTGTGCTTGGCCTTGTCTGCTTAGACAAGTGGGTACGACTCTCGGCTCTCCATATGATTGAGTTGTGACTGGAATTACATACGCAAACCCCGGGTCCCGACATTATGGGTGGTGAAATCCCATACTCATAGACAAGTCGCCTCAACCATATTATCAATTGAATCATAACATTTACATAGACAACTCCGACCCGATTCACTTAGTCGGGGTCTCGGGCGGGCTCGATCGTACAACGAAGTGTGCCACGTAATGGAGTTGCATGCAATCGCATCGCGATGCTCCAAGTTGCGCACAACTCAGAGCCACCTGGCTGTAACAAAGACCGCTAGCGAGAGCACAACCAAGCAATCGAACCCCACACTAAGACATACACGATATAAACATACACGCAGCATGCATGCCAAGTGTATAACAACGGGTAACACAACATGAACTCTACAAACTCATTGTATTTATAACTTCTGCTAAACAGAGTAGACATAGTAGTTGTATTACAAGAAGAGACCACATGACTGTGATCCAATATTACATCAAACAACAACGGAAGCAAATTATGTCTTAGTAAAGACAAGGTTACCAAATGGCTTAAGAAGCCTGAAATAAAATACAACGACCCTCCAAAGGGAACAGGCTGCTATCTGGAATTATACGACTTAGTCTACATCGAGCTCGAGGTAGAGGCCACCATCAGGGTCAGTGGTCTCGTCTCTAAAACATAAAATAAGCAAACGTGAGTACAAAGGCGTACTCAACAAGACTTACATCAGATTTATACTACTCATACTCAAGTTTCAAGGTAAAGGGAGTGCAGAAGTGCCAGCTTTGACTTGGCTAACCTGTACTATGATTATCAGAATGAGGTAAGAAGCGTACTCGAGTCCATCTGTCCAAGTCTCCAATCAATACACCACTATGGATCCTTTCTCGACTTCCCACGAGGAAAGCAAACCATAGCACTCACACTTATCTTGGAAATTTTAGAGTAACCGTTCAAGTTCTCTATGATCAAGTATATGTCTCCAAGTATTCCATAACCGCGGACGCGTGATGTCTACGCACGCTTCTATTCTTGTAGGACAACAACAATTTCCCTCAAGTGGATGACCTAAGGTTTATCGAACTCAGGGAAGTAGAGATTGAAGATGGTCTCTCTCAAGCAACCCTGCAATTAAGATACAAGAAGTCTCTTGTGTCCCCCAACACACCTAATACAACTAGGAGTTGTATAGGTGCACTAGTTCGGCGAAGAGATGGTAAAATATGGGTGATAGGTGTGGAAAAACAAAGAAATATAAATCTGTAATAAAAAGTGCAGCAAGAAAACATGTGACAAAAGTGAGCACAAACGGTGTAACAATGGTGGAAACATGTCGGGACCCGGGGTTTGCGTATGTAATTCCTATTACAACACAATCATATAGAGAGACGAGAGCCGTACCCACTTGTCTAAGAAGACAAGGCCAAGCACAGAACACTCTCGGAAAGCATCGAACGTGAGGGGCATCCCATCCAGGCCGGATGATCAACTGAGATGGGTCCTCATCGTCCGCTCACAAGTCTAAATGATTATGGGTGGTGAAATCCCATACTCATAGACAAGTCGCCTCAACCACATTATCGATTGAATTATAACACTTACATAAACAGACTCTAGCCCGATCACCTAGTCGGGATCTCGGGCGGGCTCAATCATACAACAAAGTGTGCCACATGACAGAGTCACGAGCAATCGCATTGCGATGCCCCAATCTGCGCACATCTAAGGGCCACTTGGTGTATAAAAGACTGCCGGCAGGAACTCAACTAAGCTATCGAACCCCACACGAAGACATGCACGTTATAATCATACACGCAGCATACATGTCTAGTGTAAACAGCAGGTAACAAAACATGAACTCTACAAACTCATAATTTTATTGCGTCTGCTAAACAGAGCAGATATAGTAGTGTTACAAGAAGAGATCACATAACTGTGACCCAACATTACATCGAACAACAACGGAAGCAAAGTATGTCTTAGTAAAGACAAGGTTAACAAATGGCATAAGAAGCCTTTAAGAAAACACAACGACCCTCTAGAGGTACCAGGATGTTGTCTGGAACTACATGACTTCGTCGACGTCGAGCTTGAGGGGGAGGCCACCATCAGGTTCAGTGGTCTCGTCTCTAAAACATAGATTAAGCAATCGTGAGTACAAAGTCGTACTCAGCAAGACTTACATCAGAACTATACTACTCATGCTCAGGTATCAAGGTAAAGGAAAGTGGGGTTGTAATGCAGAAAGCTTTGACTTGGCTATCTAGTACGACGACTACATAGAGTTGAGACGAGAAGCGCACTCGAGTCCATCTAATCTTGATCACCACATCAATACACCACCATGGATTCTCCCTCGACTTCCCCACGAGGAAGCAACCCGAAGCACTCACACTTATCTTGGCAGTTTTAGAGTATCCGTTCAAGTTGTCTAATAATCAAGTATAGGTCTCCAAGTAGTCCATAACCATGGATTGGGCTATTCGAATAGATCATTACCCTGCAGGGTTGTACGCTTCACACACCTGTCATCACTTACCGCTCGTGACTCGTCATCCTTCAAGCGGATGTAGGACGAGGATAAACACCAAGGCACTTACCTCACGGCTCCAACTCTAGTCCAGGGGATCACTTATTTGAGTATGTACCCCAATCAGAAATCCGGCCGGGGTTTCGACTCAGGACTCAAACGATGTATGGACGGTCCGACAAGCCACCTCGACGGATGGTACTGTGCTTGCCTAAAACCGTGCTACAATATGAAATCAAATCGAAGAAACAATAACCCATGCGAATCCTGGACCATAGTCGGGGTGAGTTAGTAGGCCAAACGGGGTCCATATCCCTGCATGTGGAAGTACTCTTGTCTTGGATCACAACACGAGAACTCGGGGCCTAGGGCAGTGTAAATGAGACAACCCACTGTGTACTCCTACACAGCCTCTCATTGTTCACCTTTGTTAGGGTGACTTCACCAACACATTACCATTGCATTGCATTGCATTGTTCTCTACCATGCTGATACATCACCCAGATGGATCAACTTCATTGCAAACAACTCTAGCATGGCATAGCATAACATGGATGAAGGCCACATGATGAACATAGACAATCCTGGATCTGCTAGGTTGAGGTTTGCTTAATACTGTGGCAGCAATGATAGGTCATGAAAAGGATGGGTTCAACTTAGCGATAGAACGGCAACATGTGAATCACCTAATCATGCATAAGACAACAAGAGGGAAATGGGTTTATATAGACATGATCAATGGGGTTTGCTTTCCTTGTTGACGATCACGAGGTGCCACTCTTCAGAGCAGTCGGAAACTACGTCCATCACACCGAGACAACAACAATGTAAACATCACATTGCAATGCTCAAACAAGATGCATAAAATATCATGGCATGGTACTGATGTGGGGTATGTTCAAGTTTCAACATGTTAATTGAAGTTGATTTGAAAAAGGAATTAAAATTCAAACTCCAAATGCTTATTCAAAACATGCCCAAATTACTTTTGCTATTGTTTGATCATTGCGAACTATTTTTCCATAATTGAAAGTTACATATTTGGATTCCTTGCATTTTTCTGATAATTTTTCATATATTATTTGATTGATTTGGAGTTGTGATTATTTTTCTATGAATTATTGAAGTTCGAGCTATTTTCTGGGATTTCTGGAATTTTATTAAACAGAGAAATCTGTTTATTGCGTCATCATGATGCTGTGCTGATGTCAGGGGGGCTGACATGTGGGGCCTACATGTCAGTGGCCCATTTTTAATTTCTGTTCAAATTAAGTTAAATAGTGGGTTAGACCATATACAATGCAAGGTGCTTAGAAGAGGTGCTTAGAGAAAAAAAACAGATTATTCTCTAAGCACTGGTGCTTAGATGTAAAGGGTAGATGCTTAATTAGGCACCTCTCCTATAAAAATAAGCAATAGTGCTACAAAAAAGGTCGGTTTATTTTGCTAAGCACTCCCCTAAGCACCTTGCATTGTACAAGGCCTTAAGGGGGGCTGGCCCCACCTGTCATTGAGTGCCAGGGGGTCATTAGGGCCTAAATAAGCCGGCCGGTGGCCACGGGAGGCGGCGGCACCTCGCCGGAGTGGCACTCCCGGCCACGGCTTGGCACGGGGGAGGCACCAAAGTGCTCCCCGTGGCCTTGCGCACCCACTGGTGTAAGCCATGCACCTCGGGGCGTCCGGAGAGCACGTCGGCGACGAGAGGCGCGGCGGCTAGGCTCGGGCTCGACGGGAACGGTGACCCGATGTAGAAAAGGGAGCGGGGAAAGGGGGGAAACAAGGGGAGGTCACCACGAGCACAATGGCGCGGTCGACGGAGGCATATGAGCTGCGGTGGCAGAGGAATCGCTCGCCGGCGAGCGGCGGCCGGGACGGAGGACGAAGACGCGGCCGTCGTCCACGGGGCCTCCCTGCTCGAATTAAATGCGTGAGATGACGAAGAAGGCGACGTTGGCTTCTCTAGATAAGAAGGCCACGTCTACACACGTCGAATGCCGACGGCGAGCTAAGGGTGTGCGCGAAAACGGAGAGGAAGAAGGGGGCACGACCAGAGAGAGGGGGAAGACAAGGGAGGTGCACGGGGCCTCCACGGCGCCGGATAGGGACGGGGGAGCAGCCAGGCAGCTGCATGGCGGCCATGTCATGGTCTCCGGCGAGCTGTCTGCCTGCCTGGCCTGGTGGAGAAGACGGCTATGCCCCTTTGGGCTGGGCCGCCTCTGCTGGGCCAGGTGGGCTAGGTAAGTGGCTTTGGCCTTTTTATTATTTTTCTTTTTTCTGCTTTCTGTTTTTATTTGTTTTGCTCTGAAAAAATACTAAAGCATTTTTATAAAATCCCCAAATATTTTATTTGGACTTATGTGACATACAACTAGTCACTCCCAAGATTTGAAGATTTTGAAATTCAAAACATTTGAATATCAATTCAAATATGAATATGATTTAATTTCCAAGCTCCTGTTTGAATTTTTGAAAATTCTTTGAGCATGAGGTTGGACCCACAACACATGAAATATGATCCAGCCCATTTTTAGAGATTTTCAAAATCATCAGAAGATTTTTGGAAAAATATTTTTATCTGGCCATTTATTTGAATTCTTTTTTAGGCTTATCCAATTCCTCAATTATTAAACCAAGGAATTTTAAACATGATGCCTAATTTCTAGAAATAAAAGCCCATACCAAAACTAGGGTTGTGACAACTCGCCCCCACTCAAAAGAATCTCGTCCCGAGATTCAGAAGTAGCTGGGAAGAGGGTGGGGTACTCGACTCGGAGACGGTCTTCCCATTCCCAGGTGGCTTCCTTCTCAGAATGGTTGGACCACTGCACTTTCAGGAACTTGATCTTCTGACGTCGGGTGGTGCGCTCAGCTTCATCGAGGATACGGACAGGATACTCTCGATATGACAGGTTTTATTGGAGATCAAATGTTTCGTGGTCTACTTCGCGGAATGGGTCCTTGAAGCAACGCCTGAGTTGAGATACGTGGAAGATATCGTGAAACTGAGTAAGATGCGGGGGTAGATCAAGTTGGTAGGCAACTTCTCCATGTTTAGCTAGAATGCGAAAAGGACCAATGTAACGTGGGGCCAATTTCCCTTTGATACCGAATCGATGGGTTCCCTTCAGAGGAGTAACCAGGAGGTAAGACTTCTCGTTCAGCTTGTAGCTTTCTGGCCTATGATGAGCGATCATAGTAGCTCTTATGACGAGACTGGGCTGTTTTCAATTCCTCACGAACAATGCAAACCTTCTCTTCTGCTTCCTAGATCATATCCGGTCCAAAGAATTGTCTTTCACCGGCTTCTGACCAGTTCAATGGTGTTCGACATTTTCGTCCATAGAGAAATTCAAAGGGTGCCATGCCCAAGCTAGATTGGAAGATGTTGTTATAAGCAAACTCGGCGAATGGAAGAGATTTCTCCCAACTCTTTCCGAATTAGATAACACAGGCTCTGAGCATGTCTTAGAGAACTTGATTGACTCTTTCTACTTGACCACTTGACTAGGGATGAAAGGCGGTGCTAAAGGAGAGATGGGTTCCCATAGCATTTTGAAACTTTCCCAAAATCGAGAGGTGAAAAGACTTCCACGGTCTGAATTGATTTCCAAAGGAACACCATGGAGAGAAACGATCCGGGAGACATATAAATCCGCTAACTGGCTAGCAGTTATACTCTCACGAACAGGAAGGAAATGAGCAGCTTTTGAAAGACGGTAAATGACCACGAAGATGGCATTGTTTCCCTTTTGAGACTTTGGAAAGTCAGTGATGAAATCCATACTGACTTTATCCCATTTCCACTCAGGGATAGGAAAAGGTTGAAGAGTACTAGCAGGTCTTTGGTCCTCTGCCTTAATGCGATGACAAACATCACATTCAGCAACAAATAGAGCAATTTCTCGCTTCATACCGGTCCACTAAAATCTCTGGCGTAGATCTCGGTACATTTTTGTACTACCGGGATGAATCGAGAGAGGTGTGTCATGAGGTTCCTGAAGGATCATCTGTTTTAGGTTTTGGTTTTCTGGCACTACGAAATGATTCTCAAAGAATACCGTTCCTTTGATATCTAGCAAGGTTCTCTTTGATCTCTTGGATACCATTATCAAGTTTAGGGTAGCTACGATTTGATCCTCAAGAGTTGGTTTCACTATCAAGGTGGAAATTAATCCATGAGGAACAATCTCGAGACTGATCTTTCGAAATTCCTCTTAGAGAAGTGGTTGATACTGTTGTAACATGAGGTTGTTACAATACGACTTACGAATTAGTGCATCAGCCATGACATTGGCTTTTCCTGGGGTGTAAGAGATACTTAAGTCATAATCTTTTATCAACTCAATCCAGCGTCTTTGCCTGAGGTTAAGATCTGGCTGGGTGAATATGTATTTGAGGCTTTGGTGATCAGTATAGTGTTCACAATGATTACCAAGGAGGTAATGTCGCCAAGTCTTCAAGGCATGAACTACGGCAGTGAGTTCAAGATCATGGGTAGGATAGTTCTCTTCATGTGGACGCAACTGGCGTGAGGCATATGCTACCACATGTCAATCTTGCATAAGTATGCATCCTAACCCTTGCCGTGAAGCATCACAATAGATTTTGAAATCCCTTTTGGTGACTGGAGGCGCAAGTACGGGTGCTGAAGTCAATCTTCTTTTCAGCTCTTGAAAGCTTTCCTCGCACTTGGGGGTACATTTAAATTTCTTATCTTTTTTAGGAGTTCAGTTAGAGCCTTTGCAACTTTGGAGAAGTTCTCAATGAAGCGCTGAAAATAGCTTGCTAGGCCAAGAAAACTCCTAACTTGCTTAACCGATTCAGGTGGATTCCAATCAAGGACGGCCTGAAATCTCTCGGGGTTGACTCCAATGCCTTTTGCAGAAATCACGTGGCCTAGATAGGTCATTTCTGGAAGCCAGAATTCGCATTTGGAAAACTTAGCATAAAGACGATGCTCTCTAAGTTTCATCAATAGCAGCCTAAGATGTTCTGCGTGCTCTTCTTCGTTCTTCGAGTAGATGAGAATGTCATCAAGATAAACTACAACAAATTTATCTAAGTACTCCATGAAGATCGAATTCATCAAGCGCGGGAAAGTGGCGGGGGCATTGGTTAAACCGAAGGACATGACGGTGAACTCGTAAAGACCATAACGAGTAGTAAAAGCCGTCTTGGGAACGTCCTCGTTTCTGATTTTGATTTCATGATAGCCTACTCTCAAATCCATCTTGGAGAAGACTGAGGATCCAGCAAGTTGATCATAAAGATCATTGATCCTGGGAAGTGGGTACTTGTTCTTTATCGTAGCTAGATTTAGCGGGCGATAGTCTACGCACATTCTTTCTGTTCCATCTTTATTCGTTACGAACATAACGGGGCAACCCCACGGCGATGAGCTAGGGTGGATGAAGCCTTTTGCCAACAAAGCTTCAAGTTGGATTTTAAGCTCAGCTAACTCATGTGGGGCCATCCTATATGGGCGTCTGGAAATTGGGGTGGTTCCTGGGGCAAGATCTACAATGAATTCTACACATCTGTCAGGAGGCATTCCTAGCAGCTCTTTTGGAAAGACATCCGGAAAGTCACAAACTATCGGAATATCTTCAAGGTTAGGAAGGGGATGTTCATGCAACTTATATAGCTGGATTTCTGAACCTTGAGATGCGAAATGGACTATCTTGCCCGAAGGATGAGTGAGTTGGACTGATTTTGTGGCATAATCAATCTTGGCACGATGTTTTGACAACCAATCCACACCTAAGATTATATCGATATCTGAAGATTTGAGGGCTATGAAAGAAGCAAGGAACACAAGATCCTCAACAGCAATTTCATTGTCATGACTTGCCCTACTGGTACGCCATGTGGATCCTGGAGTTTTAATCATGAAAGGGGTAGGCAACTCCTCGAATGAAATGTCATGCAGAAGCACGAACTTTTCAGACAAAAAGGAATGAGAAGCTCCAGAATAAAATAGAACAGAAGCGGGTTTGGAGTTCACAGGAAGTGTACCGACTACAACCTTAGTATCCTCTTACGCTTCTTTGATGGTGGCATGGTTCACATGTCCGTATTCAACAATAGCGTACTTGGCTTTGGAAGACATTGGTGGTTTAGCTTTGGCTTTATGTTTTGGACGAGGAGGAACATTCTCACGCAATGAACACTGTCGTGCAATGTGGCCAGGATTACCACACTTGTAGCACAAACGGATGTTAGGTTGTGGAGTTTGTATGGCATGCTCTCTACTATATTTCTGGGCTTTCTTGCTTTGTGGAGATGGTCTTGGTATCAAGTGCGAAGGAAGGGCACTATTTGGGATCCAAATTCGACGTTTCTGAGAACCCGAACTAGAAGATGAAGCAAGATCATGATCACGCTTGAGAGACTCTTCAAAGACCTCATTTCCATGCTCAGCTCTGAATGATCTATTGACTAAATCCTCGAAGTTGACAAATTCAAGGAGATTGAGATCATGGCAAAGGATAGGGCTAAGTCCCTTGCGGAACCTTGTCTGCTTCTTGGCATCGGTTGATATCTTCTAAGGGGCATAACGAGAAAGACGATTGAACTCAGTCCTATACTGATGAACTGTCATATTCCCCTGGGATAGATTGCAGAATTCTTCTCTCTTTCTTTCCATCAACTCATCCAGAATGTGGTACCCTTGGAAGGCATCACGGAACTCCTGCCAAGTCACTACGTGACCATCAGGCTGCATTGCCACAAAACTCTCCCACCATTCACGAGCAGCACCTTTCAGGAAATATGCCGCAAACATCACACGATCATCTAGAGAAATATGCGTCGTCCCAAGCTTACGCTCGATGAAACAGAGCCAATCATCGGAATCAAGGGGCTGAGATGAGCATCGGAATAACGGCGGGTTCAAGAGGATGAAATCCTGGATGGATATTACCGCATCTCGCTGAAGAGAAGTATTCTTCTCAATGAGCTCCAAAAGGCGTGTTTGATCACGACGATTTCGCTCAGCCTCCATCATGATTTCCGCCGCAGAAGGTAGTGGAGGGGGATCATCATCACCACTTTGAATACCATGACCAGATTCAACACATCTACTCCCACCTGACATTCTGTGTGATAAAAATCAACAATCAAAGTAGGATTTATGATGGAATTGAAGCAAAGATGACATAATTCAAGAGCGGACAAGATTGTAATGCAAAAGCATTGGAATAATTGGGAACACGGAACAATTCAGACATCATAACGACTGTACCAGGGTGAAAAAAATGAATCAATCTGCAAGAATGATCAGAACCTTCTCAAAGGGCTCGATGGAATGGTGACTCTAGACGACATAAACATTCCTACAGCTATAGAGAATCAAACAATGAGATGTTATACTATAGACATAAAAGAGCCTAGTCCTATCTTCCCGTAGAAAAGATGAGGGTGACTCAGAACTCAGATCGATGAGGGTAAGGAGAAAAATGAAGCCTTACGTTGTTTCCTTATACCCAAAATAACTATATAACTATAGAATGCTAGACTCGACTTCGGCCAAGGTTTAGTAATCCTACAGGCAGTCCTGCTCTGATACCAAGTCTATCGGGACCCGGGGTTTGCGTATGTAATTCCTGTTACAACACAATCATATGGAGAGCCGAGAGCCGTACCCACTTGTCTAAGCAGACAAGGCCAACCACAAAACACTCTCGAAAAGCATCGAACGTGAGGGCATCCCATCCAGGCCGGATGATCAACTGAGATGGGTCCTCATCGTCCGCTCACAAGTCTAAATGATTATGGGTGGTGAAGTCCCATACTCATAGACAAGTCGCCTCGACCACATTATCGATTGAATTATAACACTTACATAAACAGACTCCAGCCCGATCACCTAGTCGGGATCTCGGCCGGGCTCAATCATACAACAAAGTGTGCCACGTGATAGAGTCACGAGAAATCGCATCGCCATGCCCCAAGCTGCGCACATCTAAGGGCCACTTGATGTATAAAAGACCGCTGGCAAGAACTCAACTAAGCTATCGAACCCCACACTAAGACATGCACGTTATAATCATACACGCAACATACATGTCTAGTGTAAACAGCAGGTAACACAACATGAACTCTACAAACTCATAATTTTATTACATCTGCTAAACAGAGCAGATATAGTACTGTTACAAGCAGATATCACATGATTGTGACCCAACATTACATCAAACAACAACAGAAGCAAAGTATGTCTTAGTAAAGACAAGGTTAACAAATGGCTTAAGAAGCCTTTAAGAAAACACAACGACCCTCTAAAGGGACCAGGATGTTGTCTGGAACTACATGACTTCGTCGACGTTGAGCTTGAGGGGGACGCCACCATTAGGTTCAGTGGTCTCGTCTCTAAAACATAGATTAATAAAACGTGAGTACAAAGTCATACTCAGCAAGACTTACATCAGAACTATACTACTCATGCTCAGGTATCAAGGTAAAGGCAAGTGGGGTTGTAATGCAGAAAGCTTTGACTTCGCTATCCTGTACTACGACTACATAGAGTTGAGACGAGAAGCGCACTCGAGTCCATCTAATCTTGATCACCACATCAATACACCACCATGGATTCTTCCTTGACTTCCCCACGAGGAAGCAACCCAAAACACTCACACTTATCTTGGCAGTTTTAGAGTATCCGTTCAAGTTGTCTAATAATCAAGTATAGGTCTCCAAGTAGTCCATAACCGCGGACAAGGCTATTCGAATAGATCATTACCCTGCAGGGGTGTACGCTTCACACACGTGTCAACACTTACCACCCGTGACTCGTCATCCTTCAAGAGGATGTCGGACGAGGATAAACACCAAGGCACTTACCTCACGGCTCCAACTCTAGTCCAGGGGATCGCCTATTTTAGTATGTACCCCAATCAGAAATCCGGCCGGGGTTTCCATTTAGGACTCAAACGATGTATGGACGGTCCGACAAGCCCACCTCGACGGATGGTACTGCGCTTGACTAAAACCGTGCTACAATATGAAATCAAATCGAAGAAACAATAACCCATGTGAATCCTGGACCATAGTCGGGGTGAGTTAGTAGGCCAAACGGGGTCCATAGCCCTGCATGTGGAAGTACTCTGTTCTTGGGCCACAACACGAGGAATCGGGGCCTAGGGCAGTGTAAATAAGTCAACCCACTGTGTACTCCTACACAGCCTCTCATTGTTCACCTTTGTTAGGGTGACTTCACCAACACATTACCATTGCATTGCATTGTTCTCTACCATCCTGATACATCACCCAGATGGATGAACTTCATTGCGAACAACTCTAGCATGGCATAGCATAACATGGATGAAGGGCCACATGATGAACACAGACAATCCTGGATCTGCTAGGTTGAGGTTTGCTTAATACTGTGGCAGCAATGATAGGTCATGCAAAGGATGGGTTCAACTTAGCGATAGAACGGTAACATTTGAATCACCTAATCATGCATAAGACAACAAGAGGGAAATGGGTTTATATAGACATGATCAATGGGGCTTGCTTGCCTTGCTGACGATCACGAGGTGCCACTCTTCAGAACAGTCAGAAACTACTTCCAGCGATGAATCTATCGAGAAGAGGCAAACACCGACACGATAACAATGTAAACATCACATTGCAATGCTCAAACAAGATGCATAACATAGCATGGCATGGTAATGATGTGGGGTATGTTCAAGTTTCAACATGTTAATTGAAGTTGATTAGAAAAACGAATTCAAATTCAAACTCCAAATGTTTATTAATTTTTTTCCCAAATTACATTTGCTACTGTTTGATTATTGTAAACTATTTTTCCATACTTGAAAGTTAGATATTTGGATTCCTTGCATTTTTATGATAATTTTTCATATATTATTTGTTTGATTTGGAGTTGTGGTTATTTTCTATAAATTATTAAAATTTGAGCTATTTTCTGGAATTTCTATTAAACATAGAAATCTGTTTATTGCATCAGCATGACGCAGTGCTGATGTCAGGGGGGATGACATGTGGGGCCTACAAGTCAGTGGCCCATTTTTAATTTAAGTTCAAATTAAATTATATAGTGGGTTAAGGGGGGCTAGCCCCACCTGTCATTGAGTGCCAGGGGGTCATTAGGGCCTAAATAAGCTAGCTGGCCAGCGGTTAGCCGCCGGTTGCCACGGGAGGCGGCAGTGCCTCGCCGGAGTGGCACTCCCGGCCATGGCTTGGCACGGGGGAGGCACCAAAGTGCTCCCCGTGGCCTTGCGCACCCACTGGTGCAAGTCATGCACCTCGGGGCGGCCGGAGAGCACGCCGACGATGAGAGGCACGACGGCTAGGCTTGGGCTCGACGGGAACGATGACCCGATGTAGAAAAGGGAGCGGGGAAAAGGGGGAAAACAAGGGGAGCTCACCACAAGCACAACGGCGTGGTCGACGGAGACATAGGAGCTGCGGTGGCAGAGGAATCGCTCGTCGGCGGGCGGCGGCCGTGAAGGAGGAAGAAGACGCGGTCGTCGTCCTTGGGGCCTCCCTGCTCGGATTGAACGTGCGAGACGACGAAGAAGGCGACGTTGGCTTCGCCGGACAAGATGGCTCATCGAGGGGGGCTCGGTGCCCACGTCTACGCACGTTGAAGGCCGGCGGCGAGCTACGAGTGTGCACGAAAATGGCGAGAAAGAAGGGGGCACGACCAGAGAGAGGGGGCGAGAAGATAGAGGATGTGCACGGGGCCTCCACGACGCCGGATAGGGACGAGGGAGAAACCAGGCAGCTGCAAGGCGGCCATGCCGTGGTCGCCAGCGAGCTGCCTGCCTTCCTGGCCTGGTCGAGAAGACGGCTATGCCCCTTTGGGCTAGGCCGCCTCTGCTGGGCCAGGTTGGCCAGGTAAGTGGCTTTGGCCTTTTTATTCTTTTTCTTTTTTCTGCTTTCTGTTTTTATTTGTTTTGCTCTGAAAAAATACTAAAGCATTTTTATAAAATCCCCAAATATTTTATTTGGACTAATGTGACATATAACTAGTCACTCCCAAGATTTGAAGATTTTTGAAATTCAAAACATTTGAATTTCAATTCAAATATGAATATGATTTAATTTCCAAGCTCCATTTTGAATTTTTGAAAATTCTTTGAGCATGAGGTTGGACCCACAACACATGAAATGTGATC
Organism: Bromus sterilis; assembly: GCA_950022295.1. Taxonomy (NCBI): domain Eukaryota; kingdom Viridiplantae; phylum Streptophyta; class Magnoliopsida; order Poales; family Poaceae; genus Bromus; species Bromus sterilis. Next base: position 185,867,834 of record OX465595.1, read on the forward strand.
CTGCCCATTTTTAGAGATTTTCAAAATCATCAGAAGATTTTGGAAAAATATTTTTATCTGGCCATTTATTTGAATCTTTTTTAGGCTTTTCCAAATCCTCAATTATTAAACCAAGGAATTTTAAACATGATGCCTTATTTCTAGAAATAAAAGAACATACGAAAACTAGGGTTGTGACAACTCGCCCCCACTCAAAATAATCTCGTCCCGAGATTCAGAAGTAGTCGGGAAGATGGTGGGGTACTCGACACGGAGACGGTCTTCTCGTTCCCAGGTGGCTTCCTTCTCAGAATGGTTGGACCACTTCACTTTGATGAACTTGATCTTCTAACGTCGGGTGGTGCGCTTAGCTTCATCGAGGATACGGACATCATACTCTCGATATGACAAGTTTTCTTGGAGATCAAGCGTTTCGTGGTCTACTTCGCGGATGGGGTCCTTGAAGAAACGCCTGAGTTGAGATACGTGGAAGATATCGCGAACCTGAGAAAGATGCGGGGGTAGTTCAAGTTGGTAGGCAACTTCTCCACGTTTAGCTAGAATGTGGAAAGGACCAATGTAACGTGGGGCCAATTTTCCTTTGATACCGAAGCGATGGGTTCCCTTCAGAGGAGTAACCAGGAGATAAGCCTTCTCGTTCAGCTCGTAGCTTTCTGGCCTATGATGAGAGATCATAGTAGCTCTTATGACGAGACTGGGTTGTTTTCAATTGCTCACGAACAATGCAAACCTTCTCTTCTGCTTCCTGGATCATATCCGGTCCAAAGAATTGTCTTTCACCGGCTTCTGACCAGTTCAATGGTGTTCGACATTTTCGTCCATAGAGAAATTCAAAGGGTGCCATGCCCAAGCTAGATTGGAACCTGTTGTTATAAGAAAACTCAGTGAATGGAAGAGATTTCTCCCAACTCTTTCTGAATTAGATAACACAGGCCCTGAGCATGTCTTCGAGAACTTGATTGACTCTTTCTACTTGACCACATGACTGGGGATGAAAGGTGGTGCTAAAGGAGAGATGGGTTCTCATAGAATTTTGAAAACTTTCCCAAAATCGAGGGGTGAAAATACTTCCACGGTCTGAATTGATTTCCAAAGGAACACCATGGAGAGAAACGATTCGGGAGACATATAAATACGCTAACTAGCTAGCAGTTATACTCTCACGAACATGAAGGAAATAAGCAACTTTTGAAAGACAGTAAATGACCACGAAGATGGCATTGTTTCCATTTTGAGACTTTGGAAAGCCAGTGATGAAATCCATACTGACTTTATCCCATTTCCACTCAGGGATAGGCAAAGGTTGAAGAGTACTAGGAGGTCTTTGGTGCTCTGCCTTAATGCGACGACAAACATCACATTCAGCAACAAATTGAGCGATTTCTCGCTTCATACCGGTCCACTAAAATCTCTGGCGTAGATCTATGTACATTTTTATACTACCGGGATGAATCGAGAGAGGTGTGTCATGAGCTTCCTGAAGGATCATCTGTTTTAGGTTTTGGTTTTCTGGCACTACGAAACGATTCTCAAAGAATGTCGTTCCTTGATCATTTACAGAGAAACATTTAGCACTTTCGCTAGCAAGATTCTCTTTGTTCTCTTGGATACCACTATCAAGTTTTTGGGTAGCTACGATTTGATCCTCAAGAGTTGGTTTCACTATCAAGGTGGAAATTAATCCATGAGGAACAATCTCGAGATTGAGCTTTCGAAATTCCTCATAGAGAAGTGGTTGATACTGTTGTAACATGAGGTTGTTACAATACGACTTACGAATTAGTGCATCAGCCATGACATTGGCTTTGCCTGGGGTGTAAGAGATACTTAAGTCATACTCTTTTATCAACTCAATCGAGCGTCTTTGCATGAGGTTAAGATCTGGCTGGGTGAATATGTATTTGAGGCTTTGGTGATCGGTACAGATTTCACAACGATTACCAAGGAGGTAATGTCACCAAGTCTTCAAGGCATGAACTACGGCAGCGAGTTGAAGATCATGGGTAGGATAGTTCTCTTCATGTGGACGCAACTGGCATGAAGCATATGATACCACATGTCGATCTTGCATAAGTATGCATCCTAACCATTGCCGTGAAGCATCACAATAGATTTCGAAATCCCTTTTGGTGTCTGGAGGCGCAAGTACGGGTGCTGAAGTCAATCTTCTTTTTAGCTCTTGAAAGCTTTCCTCGCACTTGGGGGGTCCATTCGAATTTCTTATCTTTCTTGAGGAGTTCAATTAGAGGCTTTGCAACTTTGGAGAAGTTATCAACGAAGCGACGACAATAGCTTGCTAGGCCAAGAAAACTCCTAACTTGCTTAACCGATTCAGGTGGAGTCCAATCAAGGACGGCCTGAACTCTCTCGGGGTTGACTGCAATGCCTTTTGCAGAAATCACGTGGCCTAGATAGGTCACTTCGGGAAGCCAGAATTCGCATTTGGAAAACTTAGCATAAAGACGATGCTCTCTAAGTTTCATCAATACCAGCCTAAGATGTTCTGCGTGCTCTTCTTCGTTCTTCGAGTAGATGAGAATGTCATCAAGATAAACTACAACAAATTTATCTAAGTAGTCCATGAAGATTGAATTCATCAAGCGCGAGAAAGTGGCGGGGGCATTGGCTAAACCGAAGGAAATGATGGTGAACTCGTAAATACCATAATGAGTAGTAAAAGCCGTCTTGGGAACGTCCTCGTTTCTGATTTTGATTTGATGATAGCCTAATCTCAAATCGATCTTGGAGAAGACTAAGGATCCAGCAAGTTGATCATAAAGATCATTGATCCTAGGAAGTGGGTACTTGTTCTTTATCTTCGCTAGATTTAGCGGGCGATAGTCTACGCACATTCTTTCTGTTCCATCTTTATTCGTTATGAACAGAATGGGGCAACCCCATGGCGATGAGCTAGGGAGGATGAAGCCTTTTGCCAAAAAAGCTTCAAGTTGGATTTTAAGCTCAGCTAACTCATGTGGGGCCATCCTATATGGGCGTCTGGAAATTGGGGTGGTTCCTGGGGCAAGATCTACAATGAATTCTACACATCTGTCAGGAGGCATTCCTGGCAGCTCTTTAGGAAAGACATCCGAAAAGGCACAAACTATCAGAATATCTTCAAGGTTAGGAAGGGTATGTTCATTCAAGATGCGAAATGGTCTATCTTGCCGGAAGGATGAGTGAGTTGGACTGATTTGGTGGCAAAATCAATCTTGGCACGATGTTTCGACAACCAATCCATACCTAAGATGATATCGATATCTGAAAATTTGAGGGCTATGAGAGAAGCAAGGAACACAAGATCCTCAACAGCAATTTCATTGTCATGACTTACCCTACTGGTACGCCATGTGGATCCTGGAGTTTTAATCATGAAAGAGGTAGGCAATTCCTCGAATGAAATGTCATGCAGAGCGTGAACTTTTCAGACAAAAAGGAATGAGAGGCTCCAGAATCAAATAGAACATAAGCAGGTTTGGAGTTAACGAGAAGTGTACCGAGTACAACATTCGTATCCTCTTGGGATTCTTTGATGGTGGCATGGTTCACACGTCCGTAATCAACATTAGCGGACTTGGCTTTGGAAGACTTTGGTGGTTTAGCTTTGGCTTTATGTTTTGGACGAGGAGGAACATTCTCATGCAATGAACACTGTCGTGCAATGTGGCCAGGATTACCACACTTGTAGCACAAATGGATGTTAGGTTGTGGAGTGTCACAACCCTAGTTTTTGTATGTGCTTTTTTTTAATAGAATAATTGCATAATGTTTAAATTCCTTTTTTTAATAATTGGGGATTTGGAAAAGCCTCAAAAAGAATTTAAATAAATGGCCAGACAAAAATCTTTTTCCAAAAATCTTCTGAACTTTTTGAAAATCTCTATAAATGGGCATGATCACATTTCATGTATTGTGGGTCCAACTTCATGCTCATGGATTTTTCAAAAATTCAAACAAGGGCTTGGAAATTAATTAATACCCCTATTTGATTTGAAATTCAAATTATTTGAATTTCAAAAATGCCCAAAACTTGTGGGTGGCTAGCTTTATGTCTGGTAAGGCCACATAAAATATTTGGTCATTTATAGAAATGCTTTGGTATTTTATTTACTAAATCTAAACAAATGTCAGAAGAAACAAAAAGGAAAAGAAATTTAACTTATCAATGGTGCTAGCCGAGGAGGCCTGATAGAGCTCATCCGGGGGCAACCTTCGCTCGCCCTTCGATCCCCGCAGTTTGTATCCCGCTTTTATCTTGGCCGTCCGACTCAGCCTTCCCTGTGAGACAAAACAAGAGCCCAGCGTGAAACCCTACCCCGCTCGCGTCTCCCTCCCCCAATCCCCTCCTCCCCAATCCGCCTCCTCCTCTCATTTGCCCTTCACGACGGTGGCGGTCGCGGACGCACAGCTCGACAGAGGCAGCCACCGCCGGCACCCATCGCTCCGGTGAGCCTTCGTGCCGCCCTCTCTCCTCTCCTTCCCTATTCCCTCACCTATCTCTCTCCCGCAGACAAATCTCGCCGCCAGGAGGCCGCCATGGAGGCATGCCCCGAGCTCGCCTCACCGCTCCTCGTTGGAAGCGGCGGCGAGAAGCAGGTCAAGCCGCGCAAAAAACGCCGGATTGAGTCGCGTGACGACAGATCTCGCAGTCGTGAGGTGAAGCATGCCACCGGATTCGTCTTCGGCCTCGTCTTTACTCCACTCTGCAGCTGGCTGTAACGTGAGATCTGCTCTTATTTTAGGTTGCTGGGAGGAACGACGATGCCAGCGCCCCACGGACGAAGCGACTCCCGGTGCCAGGTTTGATTTCTCTGTTTTTCTTTGCTGATCTCTTCATGTTCGTTGACGAGATTATGACTTTCGAGTACCTTCTTCCGAAGAGATGAAACTGTTTTTTTTTCTTTTGGTTTTTTCCCGTGGATTTAGGGATGCTAGGACAACACCGCTGTCAGACCGGCAGGCGCTGGGTATGATTCTCGAAAAGCTGTAGAAGTGCGTGCTTTACATTTTGTACACGCTCATGCGAAGTGGGATTTTTTTTGGGTCATGATTTGAGGAGCTCGATTTCTTACGCCACTATTTGATTCTGCAGGAAGGATAGGTGTGTTTGCTGAGCCGGTGGACCTAGAGGAAGTGAGGGGGTTTGTAAATGCCTCATGCTGTTGGAGATGATAATCTGACATACCGGTGTTATTGAGTGTTGATGATTCCATGGTTGTTTTGATTGGTGCAGTTGCCTGACTACAATGATGTGATTGGGCACCCAATGGACTTTGACATCGTCAAGAGGAAGCTTGCTAGGAATGTATATTGCTCGTTACAGCAATTCGAGGTTGGATTTAATATTTTGTTGTACATGGAGCTTCGCTGCCAATGGGGAGTCATCATTCGTTGAGTTGTTGCTAAAGTGGATGTTGTAGTTGGGGATGCATACCGCTCATTCAAGCAATTTGAGGTTCAAATTAATATTTTGTCATATATGTAGCTAGCGCTGCCAATGGGAAGTCCCCATTCGTTGATTTGTTGCTAAGGTGGATGTTGTAGTTGGGAATGCATATTACTCATTAGAGCAATTTGAGGTTGAAATTAATATTTTGTCGTATATGTAGCTAGCCCTGCCAATAAGCCATGTTTTTCCTTTGCCTCTCTAGCTATCATGTGCCATATAGTTCTTTCCGCCATGTACATGCTACTGTTTGCCTATCCAGATTATACTGAATTATGTAAGTGGATTATATCAATGATTGTACTAACTTCCAAATAATGAGTTCCCTCTCTCCATCTCTCGTTCTCTCAGTCTCAGTTCTTATTTGTGTGAGTATAACATTTGACATGTGCATGGAATAAGAATGTAACATCATGTACTTTCTGCAGTTTGACGGTACCATGATCGCAACCATTTATCTGTGAATAAAATTTAATTATCAAAATTTCTTTTGTTGGACCGGGTTGCTCCTCCATCGGCTATGCCCGCAGGTCTTATGCAGAAAGATTTGGTTTCTTTTTTTTCATGGTGAAATGATTCTAAACAAATAAGGCACCGTACAATATGGATTTTTTCATGTTTTTTTTTTCTAGCTGTTTATCCTATAGGTAGCCTGTTACAAAAACAAATAAGGCACCGTACAATATGGATTTTTTCATGTTTTTTTTCTAGCTGTTTATCCTATAGGTAGCCTGTTACAAAAAACAAATAAGGCACCGTACAATATGGGTTTTTATTCATGCTCTCCTGTCTACTGGCTGCGACCATGTTCAATATGGGCTTTTTGTCCGTGCTGCTTCTCTCTTCAGCAAATCTAAATTTAAATGCCTGTGATGGACAAAGTTATTAGGTTATTCTCCAATATGATAGAAATAGTCTCACATATGTTTATTTATGTAGAGACCAAACATTTAGATCTTGAACATTGCAAAGAAATAATTGACAGAAGTATTAGATGAGTTTGGGAAGACATCACCGTGTACAGCTTTTGGGTTTTCTTGGTATATTAGATTTATTGAATTGTGTGCCTTTTGCACTTTTCATGGGTTAATAAGTCATTAGTTGCCATCTCTCTGCAGTATGTAAAGATTCAAAGTTTCAGAAATAGATAACCCACAGGCTACAGTACAGGCTTATAACTGTCTTGTTTGTACAGCTTGTGTCCTCAAGTGCATCCACATTCTTTCCTGTTTTAGTGTAGACGGTTCACGGTCATATGGATTTTATGTATTTATTGTTATCTGGTGCACTACAAACATTATGTTGCTAATTCATTGTCCTGGACAAACAGGTATACCAGCGCAAAATAATGACCGTGGGAGGATTACACCAGGTGGCAAGAAACTATACGTTTGTTGACACAAGGCCCCCTTTTATGTTGTTTCCTGCGGATACGCCTTCCATGCAAATTGTTTGATCGCCCATGTAGTCGCTGCACCAGGCAGGTTCAAGTAAGTCTCTCTGCAGAAAGTTCAACGTTTGTTCCATTTCTCAGTAGTAGCGATCATATTAGGCTTAAGTTCAGTCGGTGATAATACTGATTGATACTTGGTGGGGCTTAATTCAGCTTTCCTATTGTGTTTTTACATTCAGATATAATTGATGATAGTACCAAATGCAAATTGCACAGCAGGTGAAGATGACATTGAGATTTCCACATACAGACCTGCATTTTGCAGTAAACCGTCATCTTTAGAGAATAAAATTCTTTGTTTCCTGTTTGGTGGGCGACAATTCAATTACAGGTTTTGTATTCAATGTTTGATTAATTATCTAAACTTCCATTATGCATTGTTCAAAAGGACACGAGTCTATTCAGCAGTCATTTACCTTTTTAGTGACGTTTGGTGAAAGTTCAGTAATTTTCTCCTATTGTTTATAGATGTTAAAAGCAGCAACTTTTTGTCTGCAGTTCTCACTTATGTGATGGTGATATCAAATAATGTTAGTACAGATTGTTCATGCTTCCTATGTGAACGTGCTTTTTCAGAATTGATACTCTTATTTGCAAGCAGATTTTTTTCACTGCATTAGATCCTCCATGATAGATTTTCGGGATATCAGGGTATAAAAACCTCAAGGATGGCACATTGAAGAAGATCGAGGCGCTCGGACAGGGGCACCATAGCTTCTACCTGTCATGGATGCTACATTTGAATTAGCGAAAGTCGATGCATGGAAGCAGTTTGATTTTTCCTTTTTAAGCATACTCTCCATTTGACAGTAAAAAAATTTCATTTTTTTCAAACAAATCCATAATTTGTATTAACCATGTGTAGTTATGACTGGAAATATTTTTCTTTTTAATGGAAGCAAAATAAATATTTCCTTGGTAGCAAAATAATGGACAGGGGCACCATTTATGTCTCTATAGCCTTTTATTTTATTTTGAGCGGCATTAATATCTCTATAGCTGGCATAGCCAAGGCCATCAATAGACTTCAAGATTCCTATTGCGTATACAATTCCTATTCCTAGACAACAAGGTTAAATTCACTAAAATAGAATAGCCTCTTTCAGTCCAGATAATACATGCATATGCTTAAGTGATTGCTATAACCGATTTTCAAACAAATCCATAAAATTCACTAATATAAAATAGCCTGTTTCAGTACAGATAATACATGCATATCCAAGCAGAACCATCTAACACAAGGACCATTCTCCTTGTCAACTTACAATAAGCCAGCTGTCCATTGCTTTTGTGGGAGTTTTCGTTTAGGTCGCTCAGCCATTCTTTCTATTTAGTTGCTTACCTATCGAATGCAATCTACAGGGGCCAAGAACTAAAGCTTGTCCTCTGGGGTAATCGAGCGCTTGAGTTTGAAGAAGGGGCAGTGCATGGAAGGATTGAGAAAGAAGATGTCATTGCATTCACCTGCGACACATGGACCATCATCTTCCACTTCGTTTCCTGACACTCTAGCTCTTCCCGGAATGTTCACACCGATGACACCAATAATTCATCAGCCTCAACCAGCTTGTTTACTCCATTGGCTCTTTTCCTGGTTCTTGCCTTCTTGGTAGTTTGGTTTTACTGAATATGTACCTGGGCGACATGCCTTTGCTTTTGAGCCTGCTAAACCACTACCCTCAAAACTATAGTTCATCTTTAGCTATCTAAAATATTTAGTGTTTAAAAACTTTGTTTCTTATGCCACCTATGTTTCTTTGAACATTGCAAGCAAGGTCATCAATGTAAATAGGCTATCTTTACGTATCAACTTTTCTTTTTCAATTTATACATGCCTTAACATCTACGGAAATGAGCTATTGTAATAGAGGTTATCTATTTTCAATGGAGAATTATTCTCCTTTTCACATCTTAAAGAGTATAATTAGCACCATAATTGGTTTCAAAAAATGCAGTTGTTTCTATGAAAATATGGTTTCAAATAGGATTTTGCCCTATTTGCCGCAACGGGTCATCTGTGGTGCCTACTTATATAATGTAATAGGAGGGGACACTAGAACCTATTGGTTGTTGTATTCTATGCAAGTCGTGTGTTCCTGTATTGTTATGTTTAGTCATTGTGTTGAACCTTATAATGCTATTGTGCTTAAAAACTAAAGTGTAATACTTTTGGAAAAGTATGAATGATGCGTGTAAGACCACCGTCTTGGTGAATTATTCTGTTTGTCTTTGATTCGTATATATTATGTAGTACTGTGTTATATGGTCCAGGGATTTCTTTTGATATAATGCTTGGCTATATAGAAGTGAGAATTGTTGGATTTGTTACAATACCTTTTCACTTCATGATTTAACTTGATCATTTGTTGGTTTGGTTGACAATTCCACATTTGAATGTGTATAACTACAAAAATGATTGGGTTCTGAAAATGCAAGGTTTTTTCTACGAATACATGGTTTCAACTGGGACTGCGCCATTTGGCGCAACGGGTCATCTAGTAGAGAGGAAAGGAGCCCACCTACCTGGCCCATCTGGCCCAGCAGAGGCGGCCCAGCCCAAATGGGCAGGATCGTCTTCTTCGCTGGCCAGGCAGGCAGCCAGGTCGCCGGCGAGCCCGGCATGGCTGCCAGCCAGCTTCCTGGCTGCCTCCTCGACCTTATTCGGCGACGTGGAGGCCCCGTGCATCCCCCCTTCTTTTTCCCCTCCTTTCTCTCTCCGACGCAAATCCGCGAGGCCCTGAGCGCCACCAGAGTTCGCCGGTGTGCGCCACCGCGGACATCGTGCCCCGTTCACCTCGCCGGCTTGTCCATCCGCCTCACAGTGGCCGTCTTCGTCACCTCAAGCCATCAATTGGAGCGGAGGAGCCCTGTGGAAGACGCCCGCGTCGTCTTCTTTCGCCACGCCCGCCGGGTCTTCGCCGCGGAATTCGTCGCCGCCGCTGCTCGTATGCCCTCCCCGACCACCTTGTCGTGCTCAGGGTGAGATTCCCCTTCCTCCCCGCCCTTTCTTTCTCCTGCCTGAGGCCCCAGTCGCTGTTTCCACCCGAGCCCGAGCCCGGCCGCCGCGCTTCTCTTCTCCGGCGTGCTCTTCGGCCGCCCCGAGGTACATGGCATGCACCAGTGGGTGCACAAGGCCACGGGGAGCACATTGGTGCCTCCCCGTGCCAATCCGTGCCCGGAGCGGCCTGCTGCGCGGGCGCCGCCGCATCCAGTGGTCGCCGGCGGCTAACCGCCGGCCGTGCCGACGTGGCCCCACTTAATTAGGGGTTAACCCCCCTGGTTAGCTGGCATAAGCCACTAACAGATGGGGCCCCAGCCCCTAATAATCCTAGTTAAGTTAATTAAACACAGGAGGTTAACCTTGTGCCACTGACAAAGCGACCCCACATGTCAGACCCACCCCTACGTCAGCATGACACAAGCATGACGCAGTAATTCATTTGTCCAAATTAAAAATAATCAGAAAGTCCAGAAAATGATTAAATCTTTGAAATTGAATAAATTTTAAACCTTAAATCCAAATCAAACAAATAATATATGAAAAATTATCAGAAAAATGCAAGGAATCCAAATATGCTACTTTCAAGCATGAAAAAATAGTTTACAATGAACAAACAGTAACTAATGCAATATGGACAATTTTTTATAATCATTTGGAGTTTGAATTTGGAATTCTTTTCCAAATATACTTCAATTAACATGTTGAAACATGAACATAGAACACATCAGTACCATGCCATGCTATGTTATGCATCTTGATTGAGCATTGCAATGTGATGTTTACATTGTTGTTGTCTCAGTGTTTGCCTCTTCTCGATAGATTCATCGCCGGACGTAATTTCTGACTGCCCTGAAGAGTGACACCTTGTGATCGTCAGCAAGGCAAGCAAACCCCATTGATCATGTCTATATAAACCCATTTCCCTCTTGTTCTCTTATGCATGATTAGGTGATTCACATGTTACCATTATACCGCTAGTTGAACCCATCCTTTGCATGACCTATCATTGCTGCCACAGTATTAAGAAAACCTCAACCTAGCAGATCCATGATTGTTTGTGTTCATCATGTGGCCCTTCATCCATGTTATGCTATGCTATGCTAGAGTGATTGCAATGAAGATGATCCATCTGGGTGATGTATCGGGATGGTAGAGAACAATGCAATGTAATGGTAATGTGTTAGTGAAGTCATCCTAACAAAGGTGAACGATGAGAGGCTGTGTAGGAGTACACAGTGGGTTGTCTCATTTACACTGCCCTAGGCCCCGAGTTTTTGTGTTGTGATCCAAGACACAGATTACTACCACATGTTGGGCTCATTGACCCCTCTCGACCTATTAACTCACCCCGACTATTGTCCAGGATTCGCATGGGTTAATTGTTCTTCTATTTGATTTCATAACGTAGCACTGTTTTAGGCAAGCGCAACACCATCCCTCGAGGTGGGCTTGTCGGACCGTCCATACATCGTCTGGGTCCTGAACGGAAACCCCGGCCGGATTCCCGATTGGGGTACATACTCAGATAGGCGATCCCCTGGACTAGAGTTAGAGCCGTGAGGTAAGTGTCGTGGTACTATCCTCGCCGACACCGCTTGAAGGTGACGAGTTCTAGGCGGTAAGTGGTAGCTACGTATGTGAAGAAGTACACCACTGTAGGGTTAATGAACTATTCGAATAGCCGTGTCCGCGGTTATGGACTACTTGGAGACCTTTACTAGATTTTTAGACAACTCAAATGGATATTTAAAAATCGCCAAGATAAGTGTGAGTGCTTTGGGTTGCTTCCTCGTGGAGAACTCGAGGAGGAATCCATGGTGGTGTATTGATGTGGTGATCAAGATTAGATGGACTCGAGTGCGCTTCTCATCTCAACTATATGTAGTCGTAGTACATGATAGCCAAGTCAAATGTTTCTGCATTACAACCCCACTTGCCTTTACCTTGATACCTGAGCATAAGTAGTATAGTTCTGATGTAAGTCTTGCTGAGTACGACTTTGTACTCACATTTGCTTAATCTATGTTTTAGAGACGAGACCACTGAACCTGATGGTGGCCTCCCCCTCAAGCTCGACGCCGACGAAGTCATGTAGTTCCAGACAACAGCCTGGTCCCTCTGGAGGATCGTTGTGTTTTCTTAAAGGCTTCTTAACCCATTTGTTAACCTTGTCTTTAATAACACATAATTTGCTTCCGCTGTTGTTTGATGTAATGTTGGGTCACAGTCATGTGATCTCTGCTTGTGACACTACTATATCTTCTCTGTTTAGCAGATGCAATAAAGCTATGAGTTTTTTGAGTTCATGTTGTGTTACCTTCTGTTTACACTACACATGTATGCTGCGTGTATGATTATAACGTGCATGTCTTAGTGTGGGGTTCGATAGCTTAGTTGAGTTCTTTCCGGTGGTCTTTTATACACCAAGTGGCCCTTAGATGTGCGCAGCTTGGGGCATCGCGATGCGATTTCTCGTGACTCTGTCACGTGGCACACTTTGTTGTATGATTGAGCCCACCCGAGACCCCGACTAAGTGATCGGGCTGGAGTCTGTTTATGTAAGTGTTATAATTCAATCGATAATGTGGTTGAGGCGACTGGTCTATGAGTATGGGATTTCACCACCCATAATCATTTAGACTTGTGAGCGGACGATGAGGACCCATCTCAGTTGATCATCCGGCCTGGATGGGATGCCCCTCACGTTCGATGCTTTCCGAGAGTGTTCTGTGCTTGGCCTTGTCTTCTTAGACAAGTGGGTACGACTCTCGGCTCTCCATATGATTGTGTTGTAACAGGAATTACATACGCAAACCCCGGTTCCCGACAGAATTGGTATCAGAGCAGGACTGCCTATAGGACTACTAAACATTGGCCGAAGTCGAGTCTAGCATTCTATAGTTATATAGTTACTTTGGGTATAAGGGAACAACGTAAGGCTTCATTTTTCTCCTTACCCTCATCGATCTGAGTTCTGAGTCACCCTCATCTTTTCTACGGGAAGATAGGACTAGGCTCATCTATGTCTATACTAGAACATCTCGTTGTTTGACTCTCCATAGCTTTAGGAATGTTTCGGTTGTCTAGAGTCACCATTCTATCAAGCCTTTTGAGAAGGTTCCGATCATTCTTGGAGGTTGATTCATCTTTTTCATCCCGGTACAGTCGTTATGTTGTCTGAATTGTCCCGTGTTTCCAATGCTTTTGCATTACAATCTTGTCCGCTCTTAAATTATGTCATCTTTGCTTTGATTCCATCATAAATCCTACTCTGATTGTTGATTTTTATAACACAGAAGGTCAGGTGGGACTAGATGTGTTGAATCTGGTCACGGTAATCAAAGTGGTGATGATTATCCTCCTTCACCGCCTTTTGCAGCGGAAATCATGATGGAGGCTGAGCGAAATCAACGTGATCAAACACGCATTTTGAAGCTCATTGAGAAGAATTCTTCTCTTCAGCGCGATGCGGTAATATCCATCCAGGATTTCATCCTCTTGAATCCACTGGTATTCTGATGTTCGTCTGAGCCCCTTGATGCCGATAATTGGCTTCGTTCCATTGAGTGTAATCTTGAGACGACACATGTTTCTCCAGATGATCGTATGATGTTTGCGGCGTACTTTCTGGAAGGTGCTGCTGGTGAATGGTGGGAGATTTTTGTGGCAATGCAGCCTGATGGTCACGTAGTGACTTGGCAGGAGTTTCGTGATGCCTTCGAAGGGTACCACATTCTGGATGAGCTGATGGAAAGAAAGAGGGAAGAGTTCAGCAATCTATCTCAAGGAAATATGACTGTTCATCAGTATAGGACTGAGTTCAATCGACTTTCTCGTTATGCCCCTGAGAAGATATCAACCGATGCCAATAAGGAGGCAAGGTTCCACAAGGGACTTAGCCCTGTCCATCGTCATGATCTCAATCTCCTTGAATTTGTCAACTTCGAGGATTTGGTCAATAGATTATTCAGAGCTGAGCATGGAAATGAGGTCTTTGAAGAGTCTCGCAAGCGTGAGCGTGATCTTGCTTCCTCTTCTAGTTTGGGTTCTCAGAAACGTCGAATTTGGATCCCATCTAGTGCCTTCCTTCGCACTTGATTCCAAGACCATCTCCACAAAGAAAGAAAACCCAGAAATATAGTAGAGAGCATGCCATACAAACCCCACAACCTAACATCCATTTGTGCTACAAGTGTGGTAATCCTGGCCACATTGCACGACAATGTTCATTGCATGAGAATGTTCCTCCTCGTCCAACACATAAAGCCAAAGCTAAACCACCAAAGTCTTCTAAAGCCAAGTCCGCTAATGTTGATTACGGACGTGTGAACCATGCCACCATCAAAGAATCCCAAGAGGATACGAATGTTGTACTCGGTACACTTCCCGTTAACTCTAAACCTGCTTCTGTTCTATTTGATTCTGGAGCCTTTCATTCCTTTTTGTCTGAAAAGTTCACGCTCCTGCATGACATTTCATTCGAGGAGTTGCCTACCTCTTTCATGATTAAAACTTCAGCATCCACATTGCGTACCAGTAGGGTAAGTCATGACAATGAAATTGCTGTTGAGGATGTTGTATTCCTTGCTTCTCTCAAAGCCCTCAAATCTTCAAATATCGATATCATCTTAGGTATGGATTGGTTGTCTAAACACCGTGCCAAGATTGATTGTGCCACTAAATCAGTCCATCTCACTCATCCTTCCGTCAAGATAGTCCATTTCGCATCTCAAGGTTCAGACACCCAGCTATATTCGTTGAATGAACATCCCTTTCCTAACCTTGAAGATATTCCGATAGTTTGTGACTTCCGGATGTCTTTCCAGAAGAGCTGCCAGGAATGCCTCCTGACAGATGTGTAGAATTCATTGATGATCTTATCCCAGGAACCGCCTCAATTTCCAGACGCCCATATAGAATGGCCCCACATGAGTTAGCTGAGCTTAAAATCCAACTTGAAGCTTCGTTGGCAAAAGGCTTCATCCGCCCTAGCTCATCTCCATGGGGTTTCCCCGTTCTGTTCATAACGAAGAAAGATGGATTAGAAAGTATGTGCGTAGACTATCGTCCGCTAAATCTAGCGACGATAAAGAACAAGTACCCACTTCCCAGGATCAATGATCTTTATGATCAACTTGCTGGATCCTCTGTGTCGGGACCCGGGGTTAGCGTATGCAAGACTCGCTACAACACAATCATATGGAGAGCCGAAAACCGTACCCACTTGTCTAAGCAGACAAGGCCAAGCACAGAACGTTCTCGGAAAGCATTGAACGTGAGGGGCATCCCATCCAGGCCGGATGATCAACTGAAATGGGTCCTCATCGTCCGCACACAAGTCTAAATGATATGGGTGGTGAACTCCCATACTCATAGACAAGTCGCCTCAACTATACTATCGATTGTATTATAACCCTTACATAGACTTACTCCAGCCCGATCACTTAGTCGGGGTCTAGGGCGGGCTCGATCATACATCAAAGTGTGCACGTGACAGAGTCACGAGCAATCGCATCGCGATGCCCCAAGCTGCACACATCTAAGGGCCACTTGGTGAATAAAAGACCGCCAGCCAGATCAAAACTAAGGTCTCGAAAACCCATACTAAGACATGCATGTTATAATCATACACACAACACACATGTCTAGTATGAACAGCAGGTATCATTGCAATTCTCTACAGAGTATACAACTTTATTGATAACTCTTACAGAGTGCACACAGAGATCACGAGACCGTGATCCAACATTACAACAAGCATGCGGAAGCAAATTATGTCTGGGTACAGACAAGTTTAACAAATGGCTTAAGAAGCCTTATTTAAACACAAAGCCCTCCACGAGGGAACCAGTCTGTTGACTAGGACTACACTAGCTTGGTCTTCAGTCGTCGAGCTCGAGGAAGAATCTACCTTCGGGGTCAGTGGGTTCATCTAAAACATATAATAAGCAAACGTGAGTACAAAGTCGTACTCAGCAAGACTTACGTAGGAGCTATACTAATCATGCAGATGTATCAAGGTAAAGGGAGGTGGGGTTCATAAGCAGAAGTGCTAGCTTTGACTTAGCTAGTCCTGAACTACGAGTACCAGACTTGAGGTAAGAAGCGTACACGAGTCCACTACATGTCTCCAACCAATTACAGCACTATGATGCCTTCCTCGACTTCCCCACGAGAAAGCACGCCATAGCACTCACGCTTATCTTGGCAAGTTTTATAAGTATCCAGTTCAAGTTGTCTAATAATCAGGCACAACTTTCCAAGTAGTCCCTTACCACGGACGCGGCTATTCGAATAGTTTATTAACCCTTTAGGGGTGTACTGCTACACACATGAAACCATCAGTTACCGCCGGGATCTCCTCACCCTTCAAGCGGGTGTCGGCGAGGATAATCTCCACAACTTTTACCTCACAACCAACTCAAGTTCAATGAAGACGCCTATCTGGGATGGTTTCCACATTCGTAACCCGGCCAGTTTACCGAAGTGGTCCCAGACGATGTGTGCGTGGTGCATAAGCCGGTCTGGGTGAGCCGTTCTCTCACTTTGCAGCCAGGCCACAAACCTACTAGAACTCCGAACTACAACGACTCATTGAACTGAGAAGGGGTGAGTTAGTAGGTTGAGCGGGGATCCGTTTGCCCAACATGTGATACTACTCTTCAGCTTGGATCACCACACAAGAACTCGGGCTTAAGGCGGTGTTCAACGAGACAACCCACTGTGTACTCCTACACAGCCTCTCATCGTTCACCTTGTATTAGGGTAGATTCACCAACACCTTTCCACCATCATCAACATGATTGCTACCATCCTGACTCACATAACAATATCAACATTGTATCACTCTAAGCATGCAATAAGCAGTAACTGTTGCAGGGGCCACATGATATCAACCAACTCCTACATTTTCTAGGATTGTGGTTTTCTTATTAATGTGACAAAAGATATGTCAAAACCCCAACTACGGTAAGCGCTAGGGCTTGTTTCTCCTTTTCATCATGAGAGAAAATCAAAAGAAATTAAAAAATGGGGAACAGAAAAGCCCTGAGAAATTAATTCAAATTGGCCAGATAAAAATCTTTTTCCAAAAATCTTATGAACATTTGGAAAATGACTATAAATGATGGTGATCATTTCAAAAGTGCTTTGGGTTCATTCCCATGCCCATGGAATCTTCAAAAATTCAAAAGGTGCTCTAGAAATTAAATTTGACCCCTATTTAATTTGAAATTCAAATGTTTTGAATTTAAAAAATGCTCAAACCTTAAAAGTGGCTTGCTACTGGTCACTTGAGTTTTAATAAATATACTGGGCATTTTATTAAATTGCCTAGGTATTATATACTGAGGCAAAATAAAATTACAAAAAAGGAAAAGAAGATAAATAGAAAAAAGGAAACCCCCCTAGCCATTGGCCCAACTAGCCTTTTTCCCAGCCCACCTAACTTTTTCCCTGGCATAGCCCACCAGGGGCACCATCGTCTTTTACCCGGCGCCAGAGCAGGCAACTCGCCATCGTGGCGAGCATGCCCACGGCAACCGGGCCTTCTAGGCCTCCCCTGCCCTATCCTCTCGCCCCGGAGACACGCAAAAGCCGCCCGCACCTTTTCCCTCTCTCCGTGGCTCACCTCCCTCCCTCTCTCGCAAGTTCTCGCGCAAGCCGAAGCTCACCGGAGAACGCCACCGCCGTACCCACGCGGCCACTGTGACCCAGGGCCTGAGCCAAGTTGTCCAACCGCACCGCCGTTGAAGCTCTCATCGCGTACCGCCCTCAATCGAAGCCCAGATCCCACAGAGATGACTCCAGCCCCAAGAACTCGTCGACGTCCGCCGAGGACGCCATCTTCAAATTTTTCGCCTGTGCTGCTCCAACGGCCTCCCCGAGATCTTCCTTGTGTTCAGGGTGAGCTACTCTCCCCTCCCCTCCTCCCCTAGCTCCTCCAAGGTGCCCCCGTCGTCGTGTTCTTCGGAGCCCGAGCTCCGGCCGCCGCGGGGCTGTTAGCCGACGTGCTCCCAGCGCCCCCCTTGCCGTCCCGAGGCACCCCCGTGGAGCGCACGTGCACGGGGCACGTTTTTGTGCCCTCCTCGAGCCCAGCCTCCCCCGGAATCGCCACCCAGGAGAGCGTCGCCGCGGTCTGTGGTCGCCGCCGGCCTCCTCTCCGGCGTGGCCTGTCATTAGGGGGCTAACCCCCCTGTTTAGTTTGGCCTAAGCCACTGACAGGTGGGGCCAGCCCCCCCCCCCCCCCAAATTAAATTAAAAATTTAATTCAAACAGAGTTTTAACTCTGAGTCAATGACACAGTGGCCCTACTGGTCAGCCCCCCTGACGTCACCTTTGTGTGATGATGACGCAATAAATCAATTTCTTTAATTAACAGAAATTCCAGAAATTGTTTAAAACTTTGAAATTGAATAACTTTTAAACCAAAAATCCAAATCAAACAAATAATATATGAAAAATTATTAGAATAATTCAAGGATTACAAATATCATACTTTTATAGATGAAAAACACATCTATGATGGGGAACCAGTAGCATTTAGCTATTTGGGTTATTTGGAATAATTCAAAATAAATGTTTAAATCATTTCAATTTAAACCTTTGTAATGCCAACCTTATTACTTGCACATCAGAGGCATATCATACACACGACAACATGGTTTACCATATCCAAACATTAGCAAATGCAACTTGGGATAATCTGAACAACATTTGGAGTTTGAAATTGAATTCATTTTTCAAATCAACTTCAAGTAACTTGTTGCAAATTGAACATAGGTCACATCAGTACCATGCCATGATTCATTTCTTGAATGTGCATTGCAATGTGATGTTTACATTGTTGTTGTCTCGGTGTTTGTTTCTTCTCGATAGATCCATCGCCGGACGTAGTTCCTGTTTTCTCCGAAGAGTGGCACCCCCGAGTCTCGACAATAATGCAAGAAAAACCCCTTTGATCATATCTATAAAACCCAGTTTCCCTCTTGTTCTCTTATGCATGAATAGGTGATCACATGTTACCGTTCTACCGCTAGTTGAACCCATCCTTTGCATGACCTATCATTGTTGCCACAGTATTAAGCAAAACACAACGTAGCAGATACCATAGTGTTTGTGTTCATCATGTGGCCCTTCATCCATGTTATGCTATGCCATGCTAGAGTTGTTTGCAATGAAGATGATCCATCTGGGTGATGTATCAGGATGGTAGAGAACAATGCAATGTAATGGTAATGTGTAGGTGAAGTCACCTAACAAAGGTGAACAATGAGAGGGTTTGTAGGAGTACATAGTGGTTTTTCTCATTTACACTGCCCTAGGCCCCGAGTTCTCGGGTTGTGATCCAAGACAAGAGTACTTCCACCTGCAGGGCTATGGACCCCGTTTGGCCTACTAATTCACTCCGACTATGGTCCAGGATTCGCATGGGTTATTGCTCCTTCGATTTGATTTTGTGCCGGAGTGGGAGGAGATGCACGGTTACTTTGTGGCACGGTTTTAGACAAGCGCAGTTCCATCCGTCAAGGTGGGCTTGTCGGACCGTCCATACATCGTCGGGGTCCTGAATGGAAACCCCGGCCGGATTCCCGATTCGGGTACATACTCAGATAGGCGATCCCCTGGACTAGAGTTGGAGCCGTGAGGTAAGTGCCTTGGTGTTTATCCTCGTCCGACATCCTCTTGAAGGATGACGAGTCACGGGTGATAAGTGATGACACGTGTGTGAAGCGTACACCCCTGCTGGGTAATGATCTATTCGAATAGCCATGTCCACGGTTATGGACTACTTGGAGACATTTACTTGATTATTAGACAACTTAAATGGATACTCTAAAACTGCCAAGATAAGTGTGAGTGCTTTGGGTTTCTTCCTCGTGGGGAAGTTGAGGAAGGATCCATGGTGGTGAATTGATGTGGTGATCAAGATTAGATGGACTCGTGTGCGCCTCTCATCTCAACTCTATGTAGTCGTAGTACAGGATAGCCAAGTCAAAGCTTTCTGCATTACAACCCCACTTGCCTTTACTTTGATATTTGAGCATGAGTAGTATAGTTCTGATGTAAGTCTTGCTGATTACGACTTTGTACTCACGTTTGCTTATTCTATGTTTTAGAGACGAGACCACTGACCCTGATGGTGGCCTCTACCTCGAGCTCGACGCCGACTAAGTCGTATAGTTCCAGACAGCAGCCTGGTTCCTTTGGAGGGTCGTTGTATTTTATTTCAGGCTTCTTAAGCCATTTGTTAACCTTGTCTTTACTAAGACATAATTTTCTTCCGTTGTTGCTTGATGTAATGTTGGATCACAGTCACGTGATCTCTTCTTGTAATACAACTACTATGTCTTCTCAGTTTAGCAGATGCAATAAAGTCTATGAGTTTGTAGAGTTCATGTTGTGTTACCTTCTGTTATACAGTTGGCATGCATGCTGCGTGTATGTTTATATCGTGCATGTCATGTGTGGGGTTCTATACCTTAGTTGTGCTCTCGCCGGCGGTCTTTCTTACACCAAGTGGCTCTGAGATGCGTGCAGCTTGGGGCATCGCGATGCGATTTCTCGTGACTCCGTCACGTGGCACACTTCGTTGTACGATCGAGCCCGCCCGAGACCCCGACTAAGAGATCGGGCTGGAGTCTGTTTATGTAAGTGTTATGATTCAATCGATAATATGGTTGAGGCGACTTGTCTATGAGTATGGGATTTCACCAGCCATAATCATTTAGACTTGTGAGCGGGCGATGAGGACCCATCTCAGTTGATCATCCGGCTTGGATGGGATGCCCCTCACGTTTGAGCTTTCTGAGAATGTCTTGTACTTGGCCTTGTCTGCTTAGACAAGTGGGTATGGCTCTCGGCTCTCCATATGATT
The DNA here is from genome assembly GCA_950022295.1 of Bromus sterilis. NCBI lineage: Eukaryota > Viridiplantae > Streptophyta > Magnoliopsida > Poales > Poaceae > Bromus > Bromus sterilis. The sequence continues at coordinate 185,888,610 of OX465595.1, forward strand.
GAATTGTGACTGAAATTACATATGCAAATTCCGGGTCCCGACAGACTTGGTATCAGAGCAGGACTGCTTGTAGGATTACTAAACCTTGGCCGAAGTCGAGTCTAGCATTCTATAATTATAGTTACATTGGGTATAAGGGAATAATGTAAGGCTTCATTTTTCTCCTTACCCTCATCTATCTGAGTTCTGAGTCACCCTCATCTTTTCTAGGGGAAGATAGGACTAGGCTCTTCTATGTCTATACTAGAACATCTCGTTGTTTGTTTCTTAGTAGCTGTAGGAATGTTTTGGTCCTCTAGAGTCACCACTCCATCAAGGCTTTTGAGAAGGTTATGATCATTCTTGCAGGTTGATTCATTTTTCACCACGGTACAACCGTTATGCTGTCCGATTTGTCCCGTGTTTCCAGTGATTCCAATGCTGTTGCATCACAATCTTGTCCGCTCTTAAATTATGTCATCTTTGCTTTGATTCCATCATAAATCCTACTCTGATTGTTGATTTTTATCACACAGAATGTCAGGTGGGACTAGATGTGTTGAATCTGGTCACGGTACTCAAAGTGGTGATGATGATCCTCCTTCACCGCCTTCTGCTGCGGAAATCATGATGGAGGCTGAGCGAAATCGACGTGATCAAACACGCCTTTTGGAGCTCATTGAGAAGAATACTTCTCTCCAGCGAGATGCGGTAATATCCATCCAGGATTTTATCCTTTTGAACCCGCCAGTTTTCCGATGTTCATCTGAGCCCCTTGATGCCGATGATTGGATCCGTTCCATTGAGCGTAAGCTTGAGACGGCGCATGTTTCTCCAGATGATCGTGTGATGTTTGCGGCATACTTCCTGGAAGGTGCTGCTGGTGAATGGTGGGAAAGTTTAGTTGCAATGCCGCCTGATGGTCACGTAGTGACTTGGCAAGAGTTCCGTGATGCCTTCCAAGGGTACCACATTCTGGACGAGTTGATGGAAAGAAAGAAGGAAGAGTTCTGCAAACTATCTCAGGGAAATATGACCGTTCATCAGTACAAGACTGAGTTCAATCGTCTTTCTCGTTATGCCCCTGAGAAGATATCAACCGAAGCCAAGAAGCAGGCAAGGTTCCGCAAGGGACTTATCCCTGTCCTTCGTCATGATCTCAATCTCCTTGAATTTGTCAACTTCGAGGATTTGGTCAATAGATCATTCAGAGCTGAGCATGGAAATGAGGTCTTTGAAGAGTCTCGCAAGCGTGATCGTGATCTTGCTTCCTCTTCTAGTTCGGGTTCTCAGAAACGTTGAATTTGGATCCCAACTAGTGCCATTCCTTCGCACTTGATTCCAAGACCATCTCCACAAAGCAAGAAAACCCAGAAAGATAGTAGAGAGCTTGGCATACACACTCCACAACCTAACATCCGTTTGTGCTACAAGTGTGGTAATCCTGGCCACATTGCACGACAGTGTTCATTGCATGAGAATGTTCCTCCTCGTCCAAAACATAAAGCCAAAGCTAAGACACCAAAGTCTTCCAAAGCCAAGTCCGCTATTGTTGAATACGGATGTGTGAACCATGCCACCATTTAAGAAGCCCAAGAGGATACAAAGGTTGTACTCGGTACACTTCCTGTTAACTCCAAACCTTCTTCTGTTCTATTTGATTCTGGAGCCTCTCATTCCTTTTTTTCTGAAAAGTTCGCACTGGTGCATGACATTTCATTTGAGGAGTTGCCTACCCCTTTCATGATTAAAACTCTAGGATCCACATCTCGTACCAGTAGGGTAAGTCATGACAATAAAATTGCCGTTGAGGATGTTGTATTCCTTGCTTCTCTCATAGCCCTCAAATCTTCAGATATCGATATCATCTTAGGCATGGATTGGTTGTCTAAACACCGTGCCAAGATTGATTGTGCCACTAAATCAGTTCAACTCACTCATCCTTCCGGCAAGATAGTCCATTTCGCATCTCAAGGTTCAGAAACCCAGCTATATTCGTTGAATGAACATCCCCTTCCTAACCTTGAAGATATTCCGATAGTTTGCGACTTTCCGGATGTCTTTCCAGAAGAGCTGCCAGGGATGCCTCCTGACAGATGTGTAGAATTCATTGTAGATCTTATCCCAGGAACCACCCCAATTTCCAGACGCCCATATAGAATGGCCCCACATGAGTTAGCTGAGCTTAAAATCCAACTCGAAGCTTCGTTGGCAAAAGGCTTCATCCGCCCTACCTCATCGCCATGGGGTTGCCCCGTTCTGTTCGTAATGAAGAAAGATGGAATAGAAAGGATGTGCGTAGATTATCGCCCGCTTAATCTAGCGACGATAAAGAACAAGTACCCACTTCCCAGGATCAATGATCTTTATGATCAACTTGCTGGATCCTCTGTCTTCTCCAAAATGGAGTTGAGATTAGGTTATCATCAAATCAAAATAAGAAACGAGGACATTCCCAAAACGTCTTTCACTACTCGTTATGGTCTTTATGAGTACACCGTCATGTCCTTCGGTTTAACCAATGCCCCAGCAACTTTTTCGCGCTTAATGAATTCGATCTTCGTGGAGTATTTGGAAAAGTTCGTTGTGGTTTACCTCGATGACATCCTTATACACTCGAAGAACGAAGAAGAACATGCTGAGCATCTAAGGCTGGTATTGATGAAACTTAGAGAGCATCACCTTTATGCTAAGTTTTCCAAATGCGAATTCTGGCTTCCAGAAGTGACCTACCTAGGCCACGTGATTTCTGCAAAAGGCATTGCTGTGAGTCCCGAGAGAGTTCAGGCCGTCCTTGATTGGACTCCACCTGAATCGGTTAAGCAAGTTAGGAGTTTTCTTGGCCTAGCAAGCTATTGTCGTCGCTTCGTTGATAACTTCTCCAAAGTTGCAAAGCCTCTAATTGAACTCCTCAAGAAAGATAAGAAATTCGAATGGACCCCCCAAGTGCGAGGAAAGCTTTCAAGAGCTAAAAAGAAGATTGACTTCAGCACCCGTACTTGCGCCTCCAGACACCAAAAGGGATTTCGAAATCTATTGTGATGCTTCACGGCAAGGGTTAGGATGCATACTTATGCAAGATCTCCATGTGGTAGCATACGCTTCACGCCAGTTGCGTCCACATGAAGAGAACTATCCTACCCATGATCTTGAACTTGCTGCCGTAGTTCATGCCCTGAAGACTTGGCGACATTACCTCCTTGGTAATCGTTGTGAAATCTATACCGATCACCAAAGCCTCAAATACATATTCACCCAGCCAGATCTTAACCTCAGGCAAAGACGCTGGATTGAGTTGATATAAGATTATGACTTAAGTATCTCTTACACCCCAGGCAAAGCCAATGTCATGGCTGATGCACTAAGTCGTAAGTCGTATTGTAATAACCTCATGTTACAACAGTATCAACCACTTCTCTATGAGGAATTTTGAAAGCTCAATCTCGAGATTGTTCCTCATGGATTCCTTTCCACCTTGATAGTGAAACCGAATCTTGAAGATCAAATCGTAGCTGCCCAGAAACATGATAGTGGTATCCAAGAGATCAAAGAGAACCTTGCTAGCAAAAGTGCTAAATGTTTCTCTGTAAACGATCAAGGAACGATATTCTTTGAGAATCGTTTCGTAGTGGCAGAAAACCAAAACCTAAAACAGATGATCCTTCAGGAAGCTCATGACACACCTCTCTCGATTCATCCCGGTAGTACGAAAATGTATCGAGATCTACGCCAGAGATTTTGGTGGACCGCTATGAAGCGAGAAATCGCTCAATTTGTTGTTGAATGTGATGTTTGTCTTTGCATTAAGGCAGAGCACCAAAGACCTGCTGGTACTCTTTAACCTTTGCCTATCCCTGAGTGGAAATGGGATAAAGTCAGTATGGATTTCATCACTGGATTTCCAAAGTCTCAGAAGGGAAAAAATGCCATCTTCGTGGTCATTGACCGTCTTTCCAAAGTTGCTCATTTCCTTCCTGTTCGCGAGAGTATAACTGCTAGCCAGTTAGCGGATTTATATGTCTCCTAGATCGTTTCTCTCCATGGTGTTCCTTTGGAAATCAATTCAGACCGTGGAAGTCTTTTCACGTCTCGATTTTGGGAAAGTTTTCAAAATGCTAAGGGAACCCATCTCTCCTTTAGTATCGCCTTTCATCCCCAGTCAAGTGGTCAAGTAGAAAGAGTCAATCAAGTTCTCGAAGACATGCTCAGAGCCTGTGTTATCTCATTCGGAAAGAGTTGGGAGAAATATCTTCCATTCGCCGAGTTTGCTTATAACAACAGCTTCCAATCTAGCTTGGGCATGGCACCCTTTGAATTTCTCTATGGACGAAAATGTCGAACACCATTGAACTGGTCAGAAACTGATGAAAGACAATTCTTTGGACCGGATATGATCCAGGAAGAAGAAGAGAAGGTTCGCATTGTTCGTGAGCAATTGAAAACAGCCCAGTCTTGTCAGAAAAGCTACTATGATCGTCATCATAGGCCAGAAAGCTACGAGTTGGACGTGAGGGCTTCCCTCCGGGTTACTCCTCTGAAGGGAACCCATCGTTTCGGTATGAAAGGCAAATTGGCCCCATGTTACATCGGTCCCTTTCGTATTCTAGCTAAACGTAGAGAAGTTGCCTACCAACTTGAACTACCCCCGCATCTTTCTCAGGTTCACGATGTCTTCCACGTATCTCAACTCAGGCGTTGCTTCAAGGACCCCATCCGCGAAGTAGACCACGAGATGCTTGATCTCCAAGAAAACCTGTCTTATCGAGAGTATCCTGTCCGTATTCTCGATGAAGCTGAGCGCACCACCCGACGTCAAAAGATCAAGTTCCTCAAGCTGCAATGGTCCAACCATTCTGAAATAGAAGCTCCTGGGATCGAGAAGATCGTCTTCGAGTTGAATAACCTACCCTCTTCCCGACGACTTCTGAATCTCGGGACGAGATTCTTTTGAGTGGGGGCGAGTTGTCAGAACCCCTTGCTCCTTTGCATCATGAGAGAAAATCTAAAGAAATTAAAAAATGGGGAACAGAAAATCCCTGAGAAATTAATTACAATTGGCCAGATAAAAATCTTTTTCCAAAAATCTTTTGAACATTTGGAAAATTCCTATAAATGATGGTGATCATTTCAAAAGTGCTTTGGGTTCATTCCCATGCTCATGGAATCTTCAAAAATTCAAAAGGTGCTCCTGAAATTAAATTTGACCCCTATTTAATTTGAAATTCAAATGTTTTGAATTTAAAAAATGCTCAAACCTTAAAAGTGGCTTGCTACTGGTCACTTGGGTTTTAATAAATATACTGGGAATTTTATTAAATTGCCTAGGTATTATATACTGAGGCAAAAGAAAATTAGAAAAAAGGAAAAGAAGATAAATAGAAAAAAGGAAACCCCCCTGGCCTTTGGCCCAACTAGCCTTTTCCCCAGCCCACCTAACTTTTTCCCTAGCCCAGCCCACCAGGGGCACCATCGTCTTCTACCCGGCGCCAGAGCAGGCAGCTCGCCGCCGTGGCGAGCATGCCCACGGCAACCGGGCCTTCTAGGCCTCCCCTGCCCTATCCTCTCGCCCCGGAGACACGCAGAAGCCGACCGCACCTTTTCCCTCTCTCCGTGGCTCACCTCCCTCCCTCTCTCGCAAGTTCTCGCGCAAGCCGAAGCTCATTGGAGAACGCCACCGCCGCACCCGCGCGGCCACTGTGACCCAGGGCCTGCGCCAAGTTGTCCAACCGCACCGCCGTTGAAGCCCTCGTCGAGTACCGCCCTCCATCGAAGCCCGGAGCCCATAGAGACGACTCCAGCCCCAAGAACTCGTCGCCGGCCGCCGAGGACGCCATCTTCAAATTCTTCGCCTGTGCTTCTCCAACGGCCTCCCCGAGATCTTCCTCGTGTTCAGGGTGAGCTACTCTCCCCTCCCCTCCTCCGCTAGCTCCTCCAGGGTGCCCCCGTCGTCGTGTTCTTCGGAGCCCGAGCTCCGGCCGCCGCGGGGCTGATAGCCGACGTGCTCCCGGCGCCCCCTTGCCGTCCCGAGGAACCCCCGTGGAGCGCACGTGCACGGGGCACGTTTTTGTGCCCTCCTCGAGCCCAGCCTCGCCCGGAATCGCCACCCAGGAGAGCGCCGCCGCGGTCTGTGGTCGCCGCCGGCCTCCTCTCCGGCGTGGCCTGTCATTAGGGGGCTAACCCCCTGTTTAGTTTGGCCTAAGCATCTGAAAGGTGGGGCCAGCCCCCCCAAATTAAATTAAAAATTTAATTAAAACAGAGTTTTAACTCTGAGTCAATGACATAGTGGCCCCACTGGTCAGCCCCCCTGACGTCACCTTTGTGTCATGATGACGCAATAAATCAATTTCTTTAATTAACAGAAATTCCAGAAATTGTTTAAAACTTTGAAATTGAATAACTTTTAAACCACAAATCCAAATCAAACAAATAATATATGATAAATTATCAGAAAAATGCAAGGATTCCAAATATCACACTTTCATAGATGAAAAACACATATATGATGGGGAACTAGTAGCATTTAGCTATTTGGGTGATTTGGAATAATTCAAAATAAATGTTTAAATCATTTCAATTTAAACCTTTGTAATGCCAACGTTATTACTTGCACATCAGAGGCATATCATACACATGACAACATGGTTTACCATATCCAAACATTAGCAAATGCAACTTGGGATAATATGATCAACATTCGGAGTTTGAATTTGAATTCCTTTTTCAAATCAACTTCAATTAACTTGTTGCAAATTGAACATAGGTCACATCAGTACCATAACATGATTCATTTCTTGAATGTGCATTGCAATGTAATGTTTACATTGTTGTTGTCTCGGTGTTTGTTTCTTCTTGATAGATCCATCACAGGACTTAGTTCCTGTTTTCTCCGAAGAGTGGCACCCCCGAGTCTCAACAATAAGGCAAGCAAACCCCCTTTGATCATATCTATAAAAATCCAGTTTCCCTCTTGTTCTCTTATGCATGAATAGGTGATCACATGTTACCGTTCTACCGCTAGTTGAACCCATCCTTTGCATGACCTATCATTATTGCCACAGTATTAAGCAAAACACAACCTAGCAGATACCATAGTGTTTGTGTTCATCATGTGGCCCTTCATCCATGTTATGCTATGCTATGCTAGAGTTGTTTGCAATGAAGATCATCCATCTGGGTGATGTATCGGGATGGTAGAGAACAATGCAATGTAATGGTAATGTGTTGGTGAAGTCACCCTAACAAAGGTGAACAATGAGAGGTTGTGTAGGAGTACACAATGGTTTGTCTCATTTACACTGCCCTAGGCCCCGAGTTCTCGTGTTCTGATCCAAGACAAGAGTACTTCCACCTGCAGGGCTATGGACCCCGTTTGGCCTACTAACTCCCGACTATGGTCCAGGATTCGCATCGGTTATTGCTTCTTCGATTTGATTTTGTGCCGGAGTGGGAGGAGATGCACGGTTACTTTGTAGCACGGTTTTAGACAAGCTCAGTTCCATCCGTCGAGGTGGGCTTGTCGGACCGTCCATACATCGTCAGGGTCCTGAACGGAAACCCCGGTCGGATTCCCGATTAGGGTACATACTCAGATAGGCGATCCCCTGGATTAGAGTTGGAGCCGTGAGGTAAGTGCGTTGGTGTTTATCCTCGTCCGACATCCTCTTGAAGGATGACGAGTCACGGGCGGTAAGTGATGACACGTGTGTGAAGCGTACACCCCTACAGGGTAATTCTCTATTCGAATAGCCGTGTCCGCGGTTATGGACTACTTGGAGACCTTTACTTGATTATTAGACAACTTAAATGGATACTCTAAAACTGCCAAGATAAGTGTGAGTAATTTGGGTTGCTTCCTCGTGGGGAAGTCGAGGAAGGATCCATGGTGGTGTATTGATGTGGTGATCAAGATTAGATGGACTCGTGTGCGCCTCTCATCTCAACTCTATGTAGTCGTAGTACAGGATAGCCAAGTCAAATCTTTCTGCATTACAACCCCACTTTCCTTTACTTTGATACTTGAGCATGAGTAGTATAGTTCTGATGTAAGTCTTGCTGAGTACGACTTTGTACTCATGTTTGGTTATTTTATGTTTTAGAGACGAGACCACTGACCCTGATGGTGGCCTCTACCTCGAGCTCGACGCCGACTAAGTCGTATAGTTCCAGACAACAGCCTGGTTCCTTTGGAGGGTCGTAGTATTTTATTTCAGACTTTCTAAGCCATTTGTTAACCTTGTCTTTACTAAGACATAATTTGCTTCCGTTGTTGCTTGATGTAATGTTGGATCACAGTCACATGATCTCTGCTTGTAATACAACTACTATGTCTGCTCAGTATAGCAGATGCAATAAAGTCTATGAGTTTGTAGATTTCATGTTGTGTTACCTGTTGTTATACACTTGGCATGCATGATGCGTGTATGTTTATATCGTGCATGTCATGTGTGGGGTTCGATACCTTAGTTGTGCTCTCGCCGGCGGTCTTTCTTACACCAAGTGGCCATGAGATGCGTGCAGCTTGGGCCATCGCGATGCGATTGCTCGTGACTCCGTCACGTGGCACACTTCCTTGTACGATCGAGCCCGCCCGAGACCCCGACTAAGAGATCGGGCTGGAGTCTGTTTATGTAAGTGTTATAATTCAATCGATAATATGGTTGAGGTGACTTGTCTATGAGTATGGTATTTCACCACCCATAATCATTTAGACTTGTGAGCGGGCGATGTGAACCCATCTCAGTTGATCATCCGGCCGGGATGGGATGCCCCTCACGTTCAAGCTTTCCGAGAATGGCTTGTACTTGTCCTTGTCTGCTTAGACAAGTGGGTATGTCTCTTGGCTCTCCATATGATTGAATTGTGACTGAAATTACATATGAAAATTCCGGTTCCCGACAAGATAGGTCATGCAACGGAATGGGTTCATCTATGCGGTAGAAACGTAGCATGGTAATCATCCTAAACAATGCATAACCGAGACTGAGAGGGAAGTGGGATTTTATCGACAAGATCAATGGGGGTTTGCTTGCCTTGCTGACGAGGTTCAGTATTGTGGTCTTCAACGAAGGGGGCAGCCTCCTATTCCGGTTCCACTTCTACTCGACAAACAACAAACAAGGAAGCAAAGTAAATACAATGCACAAGCACATGGTTGAAGGTTGAAACTTTATGTAAATGCTTCTGATGTGTGAGGTAATTCCATTTAAAAGGAGTGTATTGCAAATGAATTGCAAATTCAAACTCCATTTTGAATTTAAAAGGAATGCATATGCTTTGTTACCACTTTTCCCCCATTTTAAAATGGTCAATCATGAAAATAAAGTGCATATTCAGAATCCTTTCATTTTTCTGATAATTTTACACATATTATATGTGTAATTTGTAGTTAAAATGAATTACTTATGAATTTCCAAAGTTTAATGCATTTTTTGGATTTTCTGGAATTGATTTAAATAGAAATCATTTACTGCATCAGCATGAGGTCATGCTGACGTCCGGGGGGTCACTGACTCCTGGGACCCACATGGCAGTGTGACAGGAGAATGGGGCCAGGGTGATTAGGGTTGGGGTTAAGCTCTAATGGAGCTGCTCGTCGCCGGCGCCACTGTAGTCGCCAGAATCTCGCCGGAGTTGCGATTTAGGGCTCGGGGTGGGGATTGGATGGCACAGACGGGTTCCTCGTTGTCTTCCGCGTCGACTGGGAGTAGCAGGAGGTCACGGGGAGGGCTCTAGCCTCGCCGGCGTCGAAGACGGCCGAGGCAGTGGCTCGGACCTTGACGAAGAGCTCGCTGCAGTGCACTAAAAGGAGTAAGGAGTAGCTCCTTGCGTTCCTGGAGCAGGCAGGGGTCATACGCGCGCTCTGGGCCAAGCTGGGGAGCACAGGAGAAAGGGGGGCATCGTCCATGGCGGCGACCTTCCTCTACTCTCATGGTGGAATTGGCTAGAGGAGGAGCGGGGAGCTGTCAGGGTGGGGGTTCTGCTCACCAGACGAAGGCAAACACGATGGAGTAGGCGACGAGCTCGGGGAGGTCACGGTGGCGCCGGAATTCGAGGTCGACTCGCGGCGGCCGGAGTGGAAGACGATGAAGCGCACGTCGGCTACAAGGCGTCCCGGGGCGATTCCTTCTGCAGCTCGGCATAGAAGACGATGGTGAAGACGATGGACACGATGGCGCGGCTCGGGGACGACGGTTGCTACGCATGCTTCAAACCATGGCGACGGCGATGCTCGGTTCGTCGTCGAACTCGGCGAGAGAGTGAGAGGGAGAGGCTCTGGAGGGGGGGAACGGAAGCACGACGTCTCCAGGAGCTGCGTGGCGCGACTAGAAGGCTCTAGAGGTGCAGGTGGCGACTGGGACAGCGGTGACGTGCTCGGCTGGCTCGGTGGCATTCCACCGAGCAGCTTGGAGGCGCGGGGTGGGGAAGAAGACCCCCTTGCCCCTTTGGGCTGGCTGGGCCGGCTGGGCTGGCTTCGCCTAGGCGACAGGTAAGTTTTTTTTTATTCTTCTGTTTAATCTTTCCTTTCTTTATTTTCTTTTCTGTATTTTGTTTTGCCCATCAAATAAAATAGCTATGCATTTTTATAACTGATCAAATTTTATATTTGGACTTACATGACCAGTAGATAGTCATTCCCAACTTTTGAACATTTTTGAAATTCAAAATATTTGAATTCAAATTCAAATAGGGGTATTTGATTAATTCCAAGGTCTTGTTTGAATATTTGAAAAATCCATGAGCATGGGGTTGGTCCCACATCACTTGATATGTGATCACACTCATTTATGAGACTTTCCAAAAATGCAAAATGAATATTTGGAGCAACTTTTTATCTGGTCATTTGAATTAAATTCATCTGGGGGGTGTTCTCTCTCCCATTTCAATTTCTTTTGAAATTTTTAACATGATGCAAGGTGAGACTTGATCCTAGCACATACCTAACAGAGGGTTCTGACACTCTGTCTTCTCCAAAATGGATTTGAGATTAGGTTATCATCAAATAAAAATCAGAAATGAGGACATTCCCAAAACGGCTTTTACTACTCATTATGGTCTTTATGAGTACACCGTCATGTCCTTCGGTTTAACCAATGCCCCCAACCACTTTTTCGCGCTTGATGAATTCGATCTTCATGGAGTACCTGGATAAATTTGTTGTATTTTATCTTGATGAAATTCTCATCTACTCGAAGAATGAAGAAGAGCACGCAGAACATCTAAGGCTGGTATTCATGAAACTTCGAGAGCACCGCCTATATGCAAAATTCTCCAAGTGTGAATTCTGGTTACCAGAAGTGACCTACCTAGGCCACGTGATTTCTGCAAAAGGCATTGCTGTCAATCCTGAGAGAGTACAGGCCGTCCTTTACTAGACTCCACCTGAATCGGTTAAGCAAGTTAGGAGTTTTCTTGGCTTAGCAAGCTATTGTCGCCGCTTCGTTGAGAACTTCTCCAAAGTTGCAAAGCCTCTTACTGAACTCCTCAAGAAAGATAAGAAATTCGAATGGACTCCCAAGTGAGAGGAAAGCTTTCAAGAGCTAAAAAGAAGATTGACTTCTGCACCCGTACTTGCACCTCCAGACACCAAAAGGGATTTTGAAATCTATTGTGATGCTTCACGGCAAGGGTTAGGATGCATACTTATGCAAGATCGACATGTGGTAGCATACGCTTCACGCCAGTTGCGTCCACATTAAGAGAACTATCCTTCCCATGATCTTGAACTCGCTGCCGTAGTTCATGCCCTGAAGACTTGGCGACATTACCTCCTTGGTAATCGTTGTGAAATCTATAACGATCACCAAAGCCTACAATACATATTCACCCAGCCAGATCTTAACCTCAGGCAAAGATGCTGGATTGAGTTGATAAAAGATTATGACTTAAGTATCTCTTACACCCCAGGAAAAGCCAATGTCATGGCTGATGCACTAAGTCGTAAGTCGTATTGTAACAACCTCATGTTACAACAGTATCAACCACTTCTCTATGAGGAATTTCGAAAGCTTAATCTTGAGATAGTTCTTCAAGGATTCCTTTCCACCTTGGTATTGAAACCAACCCTTGAGGACCAATCAAAGTTGTTCAACAACGTGCTCGAGGTATCCGATATATCAAAGAAAATATTGCTAGCGGTAAAGCCAAATGTTTTACCCTAGACAATGTGGGTACTGTGTACTTCGAGAACAGGATGGTAGTTCCGAAGAATAGGAATCTAAGGCAGCAGATCCTTAAGGAAGATCATGACACCCCTCTCTCCATTCATCCTGGTAGTACTAAGATGTATCAATATCTACGCCAGAGATTTTGGTGGACTAGGATGAAGCGAGAAATCGCTTGATATGTTGCTGAGTGCGATGTTTGTCGTCGTGTGAAAGCAGAGCATCAAAGACCTGCTGGTACTCTTCAACCTTTAGCCATTTCTGAGTGGAAATGGGATAAAGTCAGTATGGATTTCATCACTGGCTTTCCAAAGTCTAAAAAGGGGAGAAATGCCATCTTCGTGGTCATTGACTGTCTTTCCAAAGTTGCCCATTTTCTTCCAGTTCGCGAGAGTATAATTGCTAGCCAGTTAGCGGATTTATATGTCTCCCAGATCGTCTCTCTCCATGGTGTTCCTTTTGAAATCAATTCAGACCGTGGAAGTCTTTTCACCTCTCAATTTTAGGAAAGTTTTCAAAATTCTATGGGAACCCATCTCTCCTTTAGCACCGCCTTTCATCCCCAGTCAAGTGGTCAGTAGAAAGAGTCAATCAAGTTCTCGAAGACATGCTCAGATCATGTGTTATCTCATTCGGAAAGAGTTGGGAGAAATCTCTTCCATTCGCCGACTTTGCTTATAACAACAACTTCCAATCTAGCTTGGGCATGGAACCCTTTGAATTTCTCTATGGACGAAAATGTCGAACACCATTGAACTGGTCAGAAGCCGGTGAAAGACAATTCTTTGTACCGGATATGATCCAGGAAGCAGAAGAGAAGGTTCGCATTGTTCGTGAGCAATTGAAAACAGCCCAGTCTCGTCAGAAAAGCTACTATGATCGTCATCATATGCCAGAAAGCTATGACCTGAACGAGAAGGCTTACCTCCGGGTTACTCCTCTGAAGGGAACCCATCGCTTCGGTATCAAAGGCAAATTGGCCCCATGTTACATCGGTCCCTTTCGCATTCTAGCTAAACGTGGAGAAGTTGCCTACCAACTTGAACTACCCCCGCATCTTTCTCAGGTTCACGATGTCTTCCACGTATCTCAACTCAAGCGTTGCTTCAAGGATCCCATCCGCGAAGTAGACAACGAAACGCTTGATCTCCAAGAAAACCTGTCAGATCGAGAGTATCCTGTCCGTATCCTCGATGAAGTTGAGCATACCACCCAACGTAAGAAGATCAAGTTCCTCAAAGTGCAGTGGTCCAACCATGCTGAGAAGGAAGCCACCTGGGATTGAGAAGACCGTCTACGAGTCGAGTACCCCACCCTCTTCCCGACTACTTCTGAATCTCGGGACGAGATTCTTTTGAGTGGGGGCGAGTTGTCACAACCCTAGTTTTTGTATGTGCTTTTTTTACTAGAATAATTGCATCATGTTTAAATTCCTTTTTTAATAATTGGGGATTTGGAAAAGCCTCAAAAAGAATTTAAATAAATTGCCAGACAAAAATCTTTTTCCAAAAATCTTCTGAACTTTTTGAAAATCTCTATTAATGGGCATGATCACATTTCATGTGTTGTGGGTCCAACCTCATGCTCATGGATTTTTCAAAAATTCAAACAGGGGCTTGGAAATTAATTAATACCCCTATTTGATTTGAAATTCAAATTATTTGAATTTCAAAAATGCCCAAAACTTGTGAGTGGCTAGCTTTATTTCTGGTAAGGCCACATAAAATATTTGGGCATTTATAAAAATGCTTTGGTATTTTATTTACTAAAGCTAAACAGATGTCAAAAGAAATAAAAAAGGAAAACAGAAATAGAGAGGAACGGAGCCCACCTACCTGGCCCATCTGGCCCAGCAGAGGCGGCCCAGCCCAAAGGGGCAGGGTCGTCTTCTTCATTGGCCAGGCAGGCAGCCAGGTCGCCGGCGAGCCCGGCATGGCTGCCAGCCAGCTACCTGGCTGCCTCCTCGACCTTATCCGGCGCCGTGGAGGCCCCGTGCATCCCCCTTCTTTTCCCCCCTCCTCTGGAGCCCTCCTCTCTCTCCGGCGCAAATCCGCGAGGCCCCGAGCGCCACCAGAGTTCACAAGCGTCCTCCAACGCGGACACCGTGCCCCGTTCACCTCGCCGTCTTGTCCATCCACCTCACAGTGGCCGTCTTCGTCACCTCAAGCAATCAATTGGAGTGGAGGAGCCCCGTGGAAGACGCCCGCGTCGTTTTCTTCCGCCACGTCCACCGGGTCTTCGCCGCGGAATTCGTCGCCGCCGCTGCTCGTATGCCCTCCCCGACCACCTTATCGTGCTCAAGGTGAGATTCCCCTTCCTCCCCGCCCTTTCGTGCTCCTCCCCGAGGATCCAGTCGCCGTTTCCACCTGAGCCCGAGCCCGACCGCCGCGCTTCTCGTCGCCGGCGTGCTCTCCGGCCGCCCCGAGGTGCATAGCATGCACCAGTGGTTGCGCAAGGCCACGGGGAGCACTTTGGTGCCTCCCCAGTTCCAATCCGTGGTCAGAGCCGCCTGCTGCGCGGGCGCCGCCGCGTCCAGTGGTCGCCGACGGCTAACCGCTGGCCGTGCAGACGTGGCCCCGCTTAATTAGGGGTTAACCCCCCTGGTTAGCTGGCCTAAGCCATTGACAGATGGGGCCCTAGCCCCTAATAATCCTATTTAAGTTAATTAAAAAGAGGAGGTTAACCCTGTGCCGCTGACAAAGCGACCCCACATGTCAGCCCACCCCTGCGTCAGCATGACACAATCATGACACAGTAATTCATTTGTCAAATTAAAAATAATCAGAAAAATCTAGAAAATGATTAAATCTTTGAAATTGAATAACTTTTAAACCATAAATCCAAATCGAACAAATAATATATGAAAAATTATCAGAAAAATGCACGGAATCCAAATATGCTAATTTCGAGCATGACAAAATTGTTTACAATGCACAAAAAGTAACAAATGCACTCTGGACAATTTTGAATAATCATTTGGAGTTTGAATTTGGAATTCTTTTCCAAATATGCTTCAATTAACATGTTGAAACATGAACATAGATCAAATCAGTACCATGCCATGCTATGTTATGCATCTTGATTGAGAATTGCAATGTGATGTTTACATTGTTGTTGTCTTGGTGTTTGCCTCTTCTCGATAGATTCATCGTCGGGCGTAGTTTCTGACTGCCCTGAAGAGTGACACCTCGTGATCGCCAGCAAGGCAAGCAAACCTCATTGATCATGTCTATATAAAACCATTTCCCTCTTGTTCTCTTATGCATGATTAGGTGATTCACATGTTACCATTCTACCGCTAGTTGAACCCATCCTTTGCTTGACCTATCATTGCTGCCATAGTATTAAGAAAACCTAACCTAGAAGATCCAGGATTGTTTGTGTTCATCATGTAGCCCTTCATCCATGTTATGCTATGCTATGCTAGAGTGATTGCAATGAAGATGATCCATTTGGGTGATGTATCAGGATGGTAGAGAACAATGCAATGTAATGGTAATGTGTTGGTGAAGTCATCCTAACAAAGGTGAACAATGAGAGGCTGTGCAGGAGTACACAGTGGGTTGTCTCATTTACACTGCCCTAGGCCCCGAGTTCTTGTGTTGTGATCCAAGACACAGATTACTACCACATGTTGGGCTCATTGAACCCTCTCGACCTATTAACTCACCCCGACTATGGTCCAGGATTCGCATGGGTTAATTGTTCGTCTATTTGATTTCATAACGTAGCACGGATTTAGGCAAGCGCAGTACCATCCGTCGAGGTGGGCTTGTCGGACCGTCCATACATCGTCTGGGTCTTGAACGGAAACCCCGGCCGGATTCCCGATTGGGGTACATACTCAGATAGGCGATCCCCTGGACTAGAGTTGGAGCCGTAATGTAAGTGTCGTGGTACTATCCTCGCCGACACCGCTTGAAAGTGACGAGTTCTAGGCGGTAAGTGGTAGCTACGTATGTGAAGAAGTACACCCCTGCAGGGTTAATGAACTATTCGAATAGCAGTGCCCGCGGTTATGGACAACTTGGAGACCTTTACTTTGTGTATTGATGTGGTGATCAAGATTAGATGGGTTGCTTCCTCGTGGGGAAGTCGAGGAGGAATCCATGGTGGTGTATTGATGTGGTGATCAAGATTAGATGGACTCGAGTGCGCTTCTCATCTCAACTCTATGTAGTCGTAGTATAGGATAGCCAAGTCAAAGCTTTCTGCATTACAATCCCACTTGCCTTTACCTTGATACCTAAGCATAAGTACTATAGTTATGATGTAAGTCTTGCTGAGTACGACTTTGTACTCACGTTTTCTTAATCTATGTTTTAGAGACGAGACCACTGAACCTGATGGTGGCCTCCCCCTCAAGCTCGATGCCGGCGAAGTCATGTATTTCCAGACAGCAGCCTGGTCCCTCTGGAGGGTCATTGTGTTTTCTTAAAGGCTTATTAAGCCATTTGTTAACCTTGTCTTTACTAAGACATAATTTTCTTCCGTTGTTGTTTGATGTAATGTTGGGTCACAGTCATGTGATCTCTGCTTGTAACACTACTATATCTGCTCTGTTTAGCAGATGCAATAAATCTATGAGTTTGTAGAGTTCATCTTGTCTTACCTGCTATTTACACTAGACATGTATGCTGCGTGTATGATTATAACGTGCATGTCTTAGTGTGGGGTTCGATAGCTTAGTTGAGTTCTTGCTGGCGGTCTTTTATACACCAAGTGGCCCTTAGATGTGCGCAGCTTAGGGCATCGCGATGCGATTGCTCGTGGCACTGTCACGTGGCACACTTTGTTGTATGATTGAGCCCGCCCGAGACCCCGACTAAGTGATCGGGCTGGAGTCTGTTTATGTAAGTGTTATAATTCAATCAATAATGTGGTTGAGGCGACTTGTCTATGAGTATGGGATTTCACCACCCATAATCATTTAGACTTGTGAGCGGACGATGAGGACCCATCTCAGTTGATCATCCGTCCTGGATGGGATGCCCCTCACGTTCGATGCTTTCCGAGAGTGTTCTGTGCTTGACTTTGTCTTCTTAGACAAGTGGGTACGACTCTCGGCTCTCCATATGATTGTGTTATAACAGGAATTACATACGCAAACCCAGGGTCCCGACATGGAGTTTGTATGGCATGCTCTCTACTATATTTCTGGGCTTTCTTGCTTTGTGGAGACGGTCTTGGAATCAAGTGCGAAGGAAGGGCACTATTTGGGATCCAAATTCGACGTTTCTGAGAACACGAACTAGAAGATGAAGCAAGATCACGATCACGCTTTCGAGACTCTTCAAAGACCTCATGTCCATGCTCAGCTCTGAATGATCTATTGACTAAATCCTCGAAGTTGAAAAATTCAAGGAGATTGAGATCATGGCGAAGGATAGGGCTAAGTACCTTGCGGAACCTTTCCTGCTTCTTGGCATCGGTTGATATCTTCTAAGGGGCATAAGGAGAAAGACAATTGAACTCAGTCCTATACTGATGAACAGTCATATTCCCCTGGGATAGATTGCAGAATTCTTCTCTCTTTCTTTCCATCAACTCATCCAGAATGTGGTACCCTTGTAAGGCATCACGGAACTCCTGCCAAGTCACTACGTGACCATCAGGATGCATTTCCACAAAACTCTCCCACCATTCACCAGCAGCTCCTTCCAGGAAGTATGCCGCAAACATCACACGATCATCTGTAGAAACATGCACCGTCTCAAGCTTACGCTCGATGGAACGGAGCCAATCATCGGCATCAAGGGGCTTAGATGAGCATCGAAATAACGGCGGGTTCAAGAGGATGAAATCCTGGATGGATATTACCGCATCTCGCTGAAGAGAAATATTCTTCTCCATGAGCTCCAAAAGGAGTGTTTGATCACGACGATTTCGCTCAACCTCCATCATGATTTCCTCCACAGAAGGCGGTGGAGGAGGATCATCATCACCACTTTGAATACCGTGACAATATTCAACACATCTAGTCCCACCTGACATTCTGTGTGATAAAAATCAACAATCATAGTAGCAAAGATGACATAATTTAAGAGCGGACAAGATTGTAATGCAAAAGCATTGGAATCACTGGGAACACGGAACAATTCCGACAACATAGCGACTGTACCAGGGTGAAAAAAATGAATCAGTCTGCAAGAATGATCAGAACCTTCTCAAAGGGCTTGATGGAATGGTGATTCTAGACGACCAAAACATTCCTACAACTACTGAGAATCAAACAACGAGATGTTATAGTATAGACATAGAAGAGCCTAGTCCTATCTTCCCGTAGAAAAGAAGAGGGTGACTCAGAACTCAGATCGATGAGGGTAAGGAGAAAAATGAAGCCTTACGTTGTTTCCTTATACCCAAAGTAACTATATAACTATAGAATGCTAGACTCGACTTCGGCCAAGGTTTAGTAATCCTCCAGGCAGTCCTGCTCTGATACCAAGTCTATCGGGACCCGGGGTTTGCGTATGTAATTCCTGTTACAACACAATCATATGGAGAGCCGAGAGCCGTACCCACTCCAGTTAGAACAATCTCAGAAAGCATCGAACGTGAGGGGCATCCCATCTAGGCCGGATGATCACTGAGATGGGTCCTCATCGTCCGCTCACAAGTCTAAATGATTATGGGTGGTGAAATCCCATACTCATAGAAAAGTTGCCTCAACCACATTATTGATTGAATTATAACACTTACATAAACAGACTCCATCCTGATCACCTAGTCGGGATCTCGGGCGGGCTCAATCATACAACAAAGTGTGCCACGTGATAGAGTCACGAGCAATCGCATCATGATTCCCCAAGCTGCGCGCATCTAAGGGCCACTTGGTGTATAAAATACCGCCGCCAAGAACTCAACTAAGCTATCGAACCCCACACTAAGACATGCACGTTATAATCATACACGCATCATACATGTCTAGTGTAAATATCAGGTAACACAACATGAACTCTACAAACTCATAATTTTATTGCATCTGCTAAACATAGCAGATATAGTAGTTTTACAAGCAGAGATCACATAACTGTGACCCAACATTACATCAAACAACAACGGAAGCAAAGTATGTCTTAGTAAAGACAAGGTTAACAAATGGCTTAAGAAGGCTTTAAGAAAACACTACGACCCTCTAGAGGGACCAGGATGTTGTCTGGAACTACATGACTTCGTCGACGTCGAGCTTGAGGGGGAGGCCACCATCAGGTTCAGTGGTCTCGTCTCTAAAACATAGATTAAGCAAACATGGTTACAAAGTCGTATTCAGCAAGACTTACATAAAAACTATACTACTCATGCTCAGGTATCAAGGTAAAGGCAAGTGGGGTTGTAATGCAGAAAGCTTTGACTTGGCTATCTTGTACTACGACTACATAGAGTTGAGACGAGAAGCACACTCGAGTCCATCTAATCTTGATCACCACATCAATACACCACCATGGATTCTTCCTCGACTTCCCCACGAGGAAGCAACCCAAAGCACTCATACTTATCTTGGCAGTTTTAGAGTATCCGTTCAAGTTGTCTAATAATCAAGTATAGGTCTCCATGTAGTCCATAACCGCGGACACGGCTATTCGAATAGATCATTACCCTGCAGGGGCGTACGCTTTACACATGTGTCATCACTTACCGGCCGTGACTCGTCATCCTTCAAGCGGATGTCGGACGAGGATAAACACCAAGACACTTACCTCACGGCTCCAACTCTAGTCCAGGGGATCGCCTATTTGAGTATGTACCCCAATCAAAAATCCGGCCGGGATTTCCATTCAGTACTCAAACGATGTATGGACGGTCCGACAAGCTAACCTCGACGGATGGTACTGCGCTTTCCTAAAACCGTGCTACAATATGAAATCAAATCAAAGAAACAATAACCCATGCGAATCCTAGACCATAGTCGGGGTGAGTTAGTAGGCC
This sequence comes from Bromus sterilis, assembly GCA_950022295.1. Lineage (NCBI taxonomy): Eukaryota > Viridiplantae > Streptophyta > Magnoliopsida > Poales > Poaceae > Bromus > Bromus sterilis. Next base: position 185,908,679 of record OX465595.1, read on the forward strand.
AAACGGGGTCCATAGCCCTGCATGTGGAACTACTCTTTTCTTGGATCACAACACGAGAACTCGGGGCCTAGGGCAGTGTAAATGAGACAACCCACTGTGTACTCCTACACAACCTCTCATTGTTCACCTTTGTTAGGGTGACTTCACCAACACATTACCATTGCATTGCATTGTTCTCTACCATCCCGATACATCACCCAGATGGACCAACTTCATTGCAAACAACTCTAGCATGGAATAGGATAACATGGATGAAGGGCCACATGATGAACACAGACAATCCTTGATCTGCTAGGTTGAGGTTTGCTTAATACTATGGCAGGAATGATAGGTCATGCAAAGGATGGTTCAACTTAGCGATAGAACGGTAACATGTGAATCACCTAATCACGCATAAGATAACAAGAGGGAAATGGGTTTATATAGACATGATCAATGGTTTTTTCTTGCCTTGCTAACGATCACGAGGTGCCACTCTTCAGAGCAGTGGGAAACTACGTCCGGCGATGAATCTATCGAGAAGAGGCAAACACCAAGACAACAACAATGTAAACATCACATTGCAATGACCAAACAAGATGCATAACATAGAATGGCATAGTACTGATGTGGGGTATGTTCAAGTTTCAACATGTTAATTGAAGTTGATTTGAAAAAGGAATTCAAATTCAAACTCCAAATGCTTATTAAAAAATGCCCAAATTACATTTTCTATTGTTTGATCATTGTAAACTATTTTTCCATACTTGAAAGTTACATAGTTGGATTCCTTGCATTTTTCTGATAATTTTTCGTATATTATTTGTTTGATTTGGAGTTGTGGTTATTTTTCTATGAATTATTGAAGTTTGAGCTATTTTCTGGAATTTCTGTAATTTTTATTAAACAAAGAAATCTGTTTATTGCGTCAGCATGACGCAGTGCTGATGTCACGGGGGGATGACATGTGGGGCCTTCATGTCAGAGGTCCACTTTTTATTTCTGTTTAAATTAAGTTAAACAGTGGGTTAAGGGGGGGCTGGCCCCACCTGTCATTGAGTGCTAGGGGGTCATTAGGGCCTAAATAAGCAGGTCGGCCGGCGGTTAGCCGCTGGTGGCCATGGGAGGCGGCGGCGCCTCGCCGGAGTGGCGCTCCCGGCCACGGCTTGGCACAGGGGAGGCACCAAAGTGCTCCTCGTGGCCTTGCGCACCCACTGGTGCAAGCCATGCACCTCGGGGCGGCCGGAGAGAAATCCGGCGACGAGAGGCGCGGCGGCTGGGTTCGGGCTCGATGGGAACGGCGACCCGATGCATAAATGGGAGCGAGTAGAGGGGGAAAACAAGTGGAGCTCACCAAGAGCACAACGGCGGGGTCGACGGAGGCATAGGAGCTGCGGTGGCAGAGGAATCGCTCGCCGGCGGGAGGCGGCCGTGACGGAGGACGAAGATGCGTCCGTCGTCCACGGGGCCTCCCTGTTCGAATTGAACGTGCGAGACGATGAAGAATACGACATTGGCTTCTCTGGACAAGCCGACTCGTCGAGGGGGGCTCGGTGGCCACGTCTACGCACGTCGAATGCCGGCGGCGAGCTACGGGTGTGCGCGAAAATGGCGAGGAAGAAGCGGCACGACCAAAGAGAGGGAGGAAATACAAGGGAGGTGCACGGGGCCTCTGTCGTGGGAAAATCACAGAAGATGTCCGTAGAGTCAGACTTATCATGGGACCTTTGCTGCGAGGCGTATTCGAGGAGAGACTCGACATAGACACGGGACTCGGCGGTTTACCCAGGTTCGGCCCCGTCGATGTGGTAAAGACCTACTCTTGCTTCTTGACTATGGTGGGATTGACTCCTCAATAGGAAGAGCCAATCTGATCGATTACAATGATGATGTTTCACAACCTTAGTCTCGTGGAGATCTAGGTTATAGCGCGAGTTGTCTAGTCCTGGTTTGAGGTCAGTTCTCGCTCTGGCTCCCGTGGACCTCGTCTTATAAAGGTGCCGGGTCCCGGGATTCCGAGAGTCTGACTCCTACACGATGTGGAGTTCTATTCTACTTTACAAGTTTGCTACGTGATATACAAGGTAAGTCGAAGTCCTTCTAGGGCTTCAATATTCACGCTTGGCACGTCAGGCTCCTTGCCGGGTCTTCTTTGTGGGTCTTCGTCTGTAAGTCGGCGCAGAGGTTTCTAATGCCGGGTCTATGGGCCTGATCCATCCCCCCGACATTAGCCCCTAGGATTGTTGTGATTCTTTAGTCTTCACAGCAATCTTCTTTATTTTCTTCATTGCCGCCAACTCTTCGTGGATCAAGGGCCGACTTTATGCTTGGCGTTGATTGGGAGTCGCAGTCGTCTCTCTTCAATCTTGCTTCGATTCCTTTATTTCCATGAACTCGACTCTTCTGGTTGAGTCATCTATCATTTGATGCTTACTAGGAGTCGATGCCAATTCTGTTTAGCTTCACATCTCCTTTTACTTGAAGATTTTTCTTTTGATCTTTGGTCAAAGATCCGATTTGTTTTTTATGATCATGCTGCCCGAAACGCCGGTTGGAGGCATTGATGTTTGTAATGGGAATCGAGGAGTCTTTCCATAAATGCTATCTACCACGGGTAGTTATCCCGTATCATTTATGGTATTAATTGATCCTCCCCATGAATCTACTATAAATATCCCTTGGATAGTTTGATCTTTCAAGCGCATCCATCTTCTTCTTCCTCTTCCTGTTTTCCCCATGGAACCTAAGCTAGAAGCCTCTTCTCCTTTGGCATCCAACGATCCCAATCCCCATGCAAGTACTCAAGGTCGCGGCCGTGGTCGTGGCCGTGGTAGAGGTAGAGGTAGAGGAAGAAGTACGCGTGCTATGTCTCCTTCCGAATCTCCCCCTTCTCCTGAGATAAGTGAGTTCTTGGTTTATATCCGGACGATTCGACGCTGGATCAAACTTCCTGAGTCTTTTACTCAACTTGTGATTGACTCAACGCCTTCAGGTCTTTGGCTCTGATCTGATGGATGTCCTCATGGGCCTGTCTGGGTGACGGTTAGATTTTCTAGCCATGGCACCTTGTTTTTTGAGAAGGGTTGGAAAACTTTTCTTGAATCTAGGAATATCTCAAGAGGACACACCATTGTCTTCATATTTGATGGTGAAGACATCTTGTGGGCTAGGATCTTTGACTCGGATGGAGACCGAGCCTGCTGTTGTATGGAGAGCTCCAGCGATCAAGAACTCCTTAGTGAAAAAGAAGCTTCAATGGAAGATGAAGGCGACTCTGAAGAAAATGTTTGAAGCTGTAGATTTTTCTTTTAGTAGAATTTGCCGAGTTTGGATTTTTCTTGTAAGGTTGTCTCCTTTGATGTAAGACCCAGTTGGTTTGATGAATAAAATTTATGAATTTTCATTGAGTCCATGAGTCCACGAGTTGGTTTTCTTCCTGACTTTGAATATTTTTCAAGATGTATGGGAGCCGATTATTTATGATAGTGTATGTATCTGTAGCCCCCTGAGTCGATTCAGAATAGTTGAGTATCGGTAATCGACTCATAGGATAGATCGACTTGTAGCCCCCATGAGATGGTGTGGTCACGTTTACGTGCCGTACCGGGCCATCAAAGAAGTGTTGCTTCTCAAGAGTTGGTATAATTATCATGGCGTTTGAGACGATTCATCAAAGAAGAAGTTTTGCGAAGTGTTACTTCCCAACAGTCGGTGTATGCATCTGGGTGCTGTTCCGAGTCTTTTGTTCGAAGTCGACTTTATGTATGGAGAGAGCCGTTACGACCGAAGTCGACTTAATGTATGGCGAGAGCCGTTGTGACCGAGGTCGATTTTAAGAATGCAGAAGATGCAATGTGAAAGGTATAGTCCCCATGATTCGGCATGTGTGTCTTGACACGCTGTTGCATCACATAGAGAAATTTTTCGAGTTGTAGTCCTCATGAGTCGGTGTGAACATCTTTTGTGTCATACCGAGTCATAGAGAATTTTTGAACTATAGTCCCCATGAGTCAGTATGAGCATCTTTTGTGTCATACCGAGTCATAGAGAATTTTTTGAGCTATAGTCCCCATGAGTCAGTATGAGCATCTTTTGTGTCATACTGAGTCACACAGGTTTAATGCTCAAGGTAGATCTTTGGGATGACATATAAAATGAAAAGATTATGTGATGATGTTAATGTATGCAAAAATAAAGTATGAAGGCTCATATAGAAGTCGGCTCCAGTTTTAACATGCCTTATCTTCTCGTTGAGATAGATTAATGGGTTATCTGTGAATCGGAACTTCTCTGTAAGGCAACAACATATGACTAGCGTTCCCTGTACTTAAGACTAGACTAAGTAGGCATTGCTGTAAGCCCCAAGGTATTTAGACTAAGCCGGGTACACATAGGTCGTATGAGTTTAAGCTATACAGGCCAAGGAATGTTTAGCTAGTTTATGTATATGCCGGGATTTCTTCGGATAAGAGTCGATGAGTGACATCGAGCTCCGCTACTGCCCCTGAATAAGCTTATACACATCTGATTTTTACATATATATGACGAGTTTTCGGATAAAGAGTCAACGATTGTCATCGAGCTCCCCGATTCCCCTGAATAAGCAATATACATGCTCAGTACCAATAGAGAGGTTGATCAAGCCCCCAGGTCTCTGAGATATAATAATGCGAAATATGCAATGTATGATGCAAAAGTAAATAACATGAAACAAAATGTAAAGAGGAGTCGATATGGCGAGAGCAGGTGCGACAAAAAGTCGACTTAGTTATATGTGGCGAGGGCCAGTGCGACGAAAGTCGACTTATGTATATTTTGATGGCGAAAGACGGCGCGACGAATGTCGGCTTATATATATGTTAATATGGCGAAAGCCAGTGTGACATGTGTCGACCTAGTTAATGTTCCTGTTCTACTCAAGTGTAATATGGACGGAGTTGTGCGATGTTCCACGTCCTGGGAGTCTCCTCCATGCTTGTGCGTGTGTCTGCCTTGTCGCGTATATCCACTAGGTAGTAGGATCCATTGTACAGGTTCTTGCTGACCACGAACGGTCCTTACCAAGGAGAAGATAACTTGTGCATTCCATCTCTTTTATTTATGAGTCGGAGCACTAAATCACCTTCCTGGAAAGTCCGACTTCTGATGCGGCGGCTATGGTAGCGTCGCAGATCTTGTTGGTAAATAGCCGACTGAGCTGCAGCCAGATCTCGTTTTTCATCGAGAATATCCAAGGCATCTTGTCTTGCTTTCTCGTTTTCGGCTTCTATATAAGCAGTGACTCGTGGTGAGTCATGACGTATGTCACTTGGGAGGACGGCTTCCGCTCCATAGACTAGGAAGAAGGGGTATAGCCTGTCGACCTGTTGGGAGTCGTCCTGATGCTCCATAATACTGAGGGTAACTCCTCCTCCGAACAACCCGGCGTCCTTTTCAAGGGGACAACGAGTCGGGGTTTGATGCCTCGGAGCAACTCTTGGTTGGCTCTCTCGGCTTGTCCGTTGGACTGTGGGTGAGCCACTGGTGCAAGGTCGAGTCGGATGTGCTTGTTCTGGCAGAATCGTTGCATAACCCCTTCTGATAGGTTAGAACCATTATCATTGATGATGTTGTGGGGGTATTCGAATCTCTATATGATATTTTTCAAGAATTTCAGTGATGTCGCAGCGTCACATTTGCTGACCGGCTCGGCCTCGACCCATTTGGTAAACTTATCCACTGCCACTAATATGTAGGTATTTTTGTTGGCTGACCTTTTGAAAGGTCCCACCATATCAAGTCCCCATACTACAAAGGGCCAAGTGATAGGTATCATCCCGAGTTCTTGAGCCGGCACGTGAGCTTGTTTTGCATAGCGCAGACATCCATCACATTTCTTGACTATGTCCTCTGCATCCGCATGAGCTATGAGCCAGTAGAAGCCATGTCGAAAGGATTTAGCTACAAGCGAACGAGAGTCGGCATGGTGTCTGCAATCTCCAGAGTGTATTTCATTGAGGATGGCTCTACCTTATTCTGGTGAGACACATCTCTGAAAAACATCTGCGGCACTCCGCCGATGTAACTCACCATTGATGAGTACAAAGGATTGGCTTCTCCTGACGATTTTTCTGGCCAACATCTCATCTTGAGGAAGGATTCCTCGAGTCTTGTAATCCAAGTAAGGTACAACCCATGAGGGTGTAGCATGAATTGCAGCAACCAAAGCCGGCTCTGGATCCGGCTCTGCTATGTCTTGATCTGTTGGTGGTTGTACAGACGGTTTTGTTAGAACATCCAGAATACGTTTGGAGGGGACCGGCTTTCGCTGAGAGCCGAGTCGGGACAGAGCTTCTGCTGCTTCGTTTTCCCTATGGTCCACATGATCCACCTGGTATCCAACGAAAAATCCGGCTTGTCTTTGCACCTCTCGTCGATAAGCTGCCATTATGGAATTCTTGGAATCCCATTTTCCTGACACTTGTTGAGAAATGAGATCAGAGTCGCCATAGCATTGGATCCATCTTATGCTCATTTCACGAGCCAGTCGAAGCCCATGAAGTAAGGCTTCGTACTCTGCTGCATTGTTGGTGCAGGTGAACTGCAGCTGCAGAACGTAGAAGAATTTTCCCCCTGTAGGTGAGGTAAGGACCACGCCGGCTCCTGACCCTTGGAGTTGCCGGCTTCCATCGAAGTGCATCGTCCAATATTTGGTGACTGGCTTCTCCAGAGATGTTTGGATTTTTGTCTAGTCATTGATGAAGTCGGCTAGCGCCTGGGATTTGATGGCCGTTCGAGGCTTGTATTTGATGTGATAAGCCCCCAACTCTATGGTCCACTTTGCAATGCTTCCCGTGGCTTCCCGGTTTTGGATGATATCTGCAAGTGGTGCTGAGCTGGCTACAGTTATGGGGTGCTTCTGAAAGAAGTGTTTAAGTTTCTGAATCGCCATGAATAGACCAAGAACAAATTTCTGCCAGTGAGGATAACGTTGCTTCGATAAAGTCAAAACCTCACTGACGTAATAAACTGGCCTTTGCAGGAGGTGCTCCTTGCCGGCTTCCATACGCTCAACAACAACCACAACGCTGACTGCTCGATTGTTGGCTGCGATATAAAGTAACATAGGTTCCTTTGGCTTGGGAGCCGCCAAGATTGGAGCCTGGGATAGTTGCTTCTTCAATGACACTAGGGCCTGATTTGCTTCGTCATCCCAGAAAAATGTTTCTGATTTCCTTAGAAGTCGATACAGGGGGATTGCCTTTTCATTGAGCCAGCTTATAAACCGACTCAGAGGGGCTACACATCCTGTGAGTCGTTGGACTCCCTTTATTGAGGCCGGCTTCTGAAGAGTCATGATAGCGTTGATTTTCTCTGGGTTTGCCTCGATACCTCTCAATGATACTATTTATCCAAGGAGCTTACCTGCAGGTACCCCAAAGGTGCATTTGGCCGGGTTTAGCTTCATCTGGTATTTGCGCAGATTTTTTAAGGTTTCCCGTAAGTCACTGATGAGTGAGTCGGCAAATTTGGATTTGATCACTATATCAGCCACATAAGCATGCACGTTGCGCCCAATCTGCTCTTTGAGGCAACTCTACACTGTTTGCTGATATGTGGCTCCCTCATTTTTAAGGCCAAAAGGCATAGAAGTGTAAGAGTAGATCCCGAAGGGAGTGATGAAAGCCGTTTTTTCTTGATCCTCAAGGGCCATCTTTATCTGGTGATAACCAGAGTAGGCGTCAAGGAAACATAGGAGCTCACATCCCATAGTCGAGTCTATGATCTGGTCAATACGAGGCAGCGCGAAGGGGTCCTTTGGGCATGCCTTGTTTAAGTCTGTGTAGTCGATGCACATGCGCCAGGTCCCGTTCTTTTTCAAAACGAGGACCGGGTTTGCGAGCCATTCTAGATAGAAGACTTCCATGATGAACCCGGCGGCAAGGATCCGGGCTATCTCTTCCCTAATAGCGTTTCTCCTTTCGTCGTTGAAACGGCGAAGGAATTGCTTGACCGGCTTCAGTTTTGGATCTATGTTTAGGTGGTGCTCAGCGAGTGATGGTACGATTTAACGCCCCCTCGTTGGTTACCCAAAGTGGAAGGTTGAGATGTAGATAGCGGAAATTTCCCTTAGCGAAGATGCTAAGGTTGAGTATTGAACCAGTAGGAAACCAATAGATACAAGAAGGTGGTAAAGTGAACAATGGCGCCGTTCACTACCGAGGTTGCTTACTTTACCTGGACCTGCACGCACAACAGATAACTTTGCTCCCAACGAGTTCAGAGAGGTTGTCAATCCCTTCGGCCTTGTTGTTTACAAAGGATCAAACGCACAGGATAATAATGATAGTGATAGCAACGAAAAGTAAATAGAGCAGTAAATAAATAGTGGGTGTAAACAGTATTGGAAATATGGACCGGGGTCCTATGATGTTCACTAGTGATGTGTCTCTCTCAAAGGACGATAAAATAGCCATGCGAGGTAAACAAATCACAGCTGGACAATTGACAGGATTATGTGCGCAAACCAATGCTAACTATGCTATAAAGAAAGGAATAGGCTCAAAAGCATGGGCGGTACGCCAAGACAAGTAGACCGAAATCCATCTGCATCTACCTACTAATCATCCACCTTGAGATATCTATCCAGAACATCTCGCTGTTATTAAGTTGCGAATCCCACCCAAAGTGTAAACCCAAAACAACGGACAACTGCATTAAAGAACTTTGCGTAAAGTAAACAAATCTTGCACCCGCAAGTACAAGCACCGTTGTTTTCCCCCTTGTGGCAACAACACATCCCCTAGACTCATGTTTCTATCACTCAAGCTAGTCATCGGGGGGCATGAACCCACAATCATGCATAACGCTCCCTCTTGGAGTCACTACCTACTACTTGGCCAAAGCAATAAATAGCAATGGAGAACATGCAAGAATTACTCTAGAACATAAATATAAAAGAGGAGAATCAAATATATTACTCAAACACAATCTGAACATAGTCTCATAATCCATCGGATCCCAGCAAACTCAACATAGCAACAACAGAAAGATTACATATGTGCCTCGATCATGTAGGGCAGCTCACGAGGTCTAATCCATGAAGAACAAAGAGGGGAGGAGAACATCACATAGCTACTGATCATAGACCCATGGTCCAAGGTGGACTACTCATGGTTCATCCGGGAAGCATCCATGGTGGTGGAGAAGCTCCCGGAGGTGGTTCCTCCCTCCGGCAGGGTGCCGGGAAGAGGTCTCCTGGTGCTCCCAATCTTGGAAGCGCGGCGGCGGCGGAACAGAGGAGAGATCGCGAAAAAGTGTTCCCGTCTCGGGGGTTTTGCGTCACGGAGAATATATGGGCGAAGGGGGCAGCCAGGGGGCACCAGGGGTCCAGGCAGCCCCCAGCGCGGCCCCACACTAGGGCGCACTGGGAGGTCGCCTGGGGCCCTGGTGGGTCCCCTCTGCCCCCCCCTCGGTGATTCCCGAAGCTTCCGAAGCGCTGATTTTTATTGGATTTTCCCGAATTTTTGGAGCACTTTTAATATGGGGGAAACCTGAAATAGAAAAATAGCGGAAAACAGGAACTGGCACTGGGTTGCACTGAGTTAATAAGTTAGTCCAAATATGATCAAATGTGTAATAACATAGCAATATCGCACAAAAGAGGCATGGAGCAAGCAGAAATTATAGATATGTTTTGGACGTATCAACATCCCCAAGGTTAATTCCTGCTCGTCCTCGAGTAGGTAAATGATAAAAGCATAATTTCTTTGGTGACATGCTAACAAAAATATAAGAACTTTTAAGTAAAGCAAACAAGGCATGTAATTCAATTCAAGTCATAACAGGCAAGAGTCTATATTTTGCATTGAAACAAGCAACATAAGAACATAAAGGTGCAAGAGCTCTCGCTGTCCGTGACTCGAATGTCTCCAAATGGTGTTTACGTGCAAGAAAGGGGATAGGGATATACGAGAAAAAAATATTTTTGTGTTGAGAACTCAATCTACTAAAGTTTCACACTTGGTCTTCTTTGGAATCTTATATTGACTCATCCCCAGACCACTAGCCAGGTACAACTCAAAATGATCCACTCCTTTTCTACATTTTGAGCACTCATGCAATGGATGAGCGTAAGCAAGAAAGTTGACACTTAGGAGGGCAAAGAGAGAATATGGTGGAGGAGGAAGACAAAAAGGTGTGAAAGGCTCACATCAATGAGGATAATCATAGGCGAGAGAAAGCCAAATGATAGATATGATGTGAGGAGTAGGGATTGCCATGCAACAGATGCACATATGAACTAAGGTAAGCTCTCCAATGGAACTAGTGGGGGTGCATCCAACTTTCTTGCTCAAGAAGACCTAGAGCTCATTTGAGGAGGCTCATCATTGGAATATACAAGCCAAGTTCTATAGTGTGAAGGTCCCCACATAGCTATATGCATGAATGATAATCTCTATGGAGTACAAGATATAAGATGGAGTACGAGTGTGGATCTCTCAAAAGGAATAGTATTGTGCCCCTTCTATCTTTTTATTTCTTTTTCTCTTTTTTCTCTTTTTCTCTTTTTTTGGTGGCCTCAATGGCTCTTTCTACTTCTCTCATTTGTCCTCTTTGGTATCTTTTGATTTTGTCCACTTTGGGATCTTTTCCTCACTTTAGGGCCAACACTCTATATATTACAAGAAGTATAGAAGATCTTTCACACTTTACAAAAGTACTCATATCATAAATAAAATGTAACTATCATGATGTATGCAAATGTATGCCTCTGCGAGGGTAGCAGGATATGAAATGATACTAGCACGGCATGTAGCAATGATTACGGCAAGGACCAACTAGCATGCGGCTCATTGATCAAGCAAGTAGCATGTATGACATGAAGATCAAGTCATGACAAGTTAGATGTTGCATGGCAATGTATCTCGGAAAGGCTATGGGAATGCCTTGATAGGTAGGTATGATGGCTGTTCTGAGGAAGGATATAAGGGGGTTTATGATGACAGAGCGTATCATGACAAGGGTTTGTATGTACCGGCGAAGGTGTACGCCAACTCTCGGAGTGAGAAGAAAGTAATGCACGGCACAGGAGAGGCTAGAAAATATGGGAAGGTGGAAATGTCAACTTCCGATTACTCACATTAGTCCGAAGAACTCATGCACTTATTATCGGTAACTCTCAATCTAATAAGGAGGTTTCACAAAGAGACAAGTACCCCGAGGAGGAGTGTATGGGGGTTTGGTTATCCTTGCGCATCCTCGACTCATGGTACGTGAGTGTACTCTAATATTCGATCCCTCCAAAGAGTAGTGATCCATCTAGTAGCTAAAGTTCTTAACTAATTTTGTAAGTTTTGAAAATAAACACGGATTGCCCAAAATACGACATACATCACTAATATGCTAAAGTTCTTGACACCAAAAGTCTAGACATTACTCAAAGCAATACCTCAAAACTATTGCAAGTTACTACTACAAAAGAATAGCAACCTCAATTACCTACTTCAAGTCAAGACACAAAACTCAGTGCAACAGGCAAACTCTCTAAACAAGATAAAAATGAAAACTCAAGAGAGTTACACCAACAAATTAAACAAAATCTCTTAAAAAGATAAGCATGAAAACTAAGAGCTAAACATGACAGTAGCTATGAAAAAGATAAAGAACACACACAACAAAGATAAGGGCATGAAAAATCCTATGATGTGTTCTAGATTTTGAAAGTGGAGCGTGTTTCTCTCCCACACAAAGAAAGCTGGGTTCTAACTTGTTATGAACAGCAAGAAAAGCTAAAGAAAACTAAAAATAAAACCTAAGAGCGAGACGCTCCAAGCATAGCACATAATGCATGAAGTGATAAAAATATAGTGAAACGAAAGACGAACTGATAATTTTTGATGGACAAGGGGATGCACAGGGGCATCCCAAAGCTTAGACGCTTGAGTATCCTTGAATGTTTCTTGGGGATGCATTGGGGTATCCCCAAGCTTGAGCGCTTGACACTCGTGAATCTTCTTTCATCATCTTCCCTCGCACACTTGAAAACTCCCTTCATACATAACTCATCATAATCTGATTAGCGAGGTTAGTACCCATAATAAAATAATTTTTTTCTGTAGTGTAAATAAGGATATTCTTGAAGATCTACTGTTTCTGAAGATTACCAAAAAGTTTTTGCAATGAAAAAGCAAGATTAAGGTTTGCGAAATGAAGAAAAGGCAAAACAGGACAGAATTTGTGAAAAACAGACCAGAAGGTAGTAAAGAACTTTTTAGGGATACTTCTGCAACTCAAATAAAAAAACTAAGAACATACAAAAGTTCCGTAATTGTATAAAGCACGCTGTGTAAAAATTTCAGCTCAAAAAGATGAACTGGAATTTTTCTGTGATTTTTCCAGTCACGAGGACAGAATCTGTTTTCTGGACAGCATGTCACAACTTTCACTTCCCTTGTCATATGAGGCTATAATTGGCACAAAGCTTGAAAAGTAAAGATACAATGATGGTGCTACAGTAGTAACAATCATCAATACCACTAAAAACAGAAGAAAAACAAAAAGGAAATCCTAAATTCGTTGTGGGATGCCTCCCGAAAGTGCTTCTTTAAAGCCATTAGCTAGGCTTAATGCAATAGATGAAGTATTTTCAAGAAAATAACTAGCCCGTGTGACGGACTCAAACGGTAACTTAATCTTATTTCTAGGAAAGTGTTCCATCCCTTTCTTGAGATTGCATTGGATTTTTATAATCCCTTCTTTCATATCAATAACAGCACCCACGGTGCGAAGAAAAGGACGTCCCAAAATAATTGGACAAGAAGGTTCACACTCAATGTCCATAATAGTAAAATAAACGGGAACATAATTTTCATTGACAATGATAAGAACATCATCGATCTTCCCCAAAGGTTTCTTTACGGAAGAATCGACAAGACGAACACCAAAAGAACAAGGATCAAAAGGTTTCAATTCAAATATATCATACATTCTTTTGGGCATAACGGAGGTACTAGCTCCAACATCACATAAAGCATAGCAAGAGAAGTTATTCAACTTAGTTTAAATCATAGAATCCCAACCATCTTCTAGCGTTCTAGGTATGGAGGCTTCTACCCTAAGCTTCTCCTCCCTAGCTTTAATGAGAGCATTAGTGATATGCTCCGTGAAGGCAAGATTAAGTGTGCTAGTGTGGGGGTCTCTAGACATCTTGTGAAGGAAACGAATAACTTCAGAAAGGGTGCAATTATCAAAATCAAGGTCACTACTATCAATTAAAGTGGTAATGGTGTCCTTTAGGCTCACTTGTTTGGTAGATTCTATAGTCATAGGAGTTTCTTCTTCTACGGTTGAGGTCATAGCATCACCATTATTAGGATCTATGGGACTAGGGGTGCATTGGGTGCTAAGAGTTTGGATATCCTCAACCACTTGGATAGTAGAAAAGGTATGGTGTGTAGGAATGCTCTTAATTATATCTTGTTCCTCCTTTTCTCTAGCCCATCTCTCTTTAAGTTTAGCCATCATCCTCATATTTTCATTAATCTGCACTTGAATAGCATTCATAGGAGTGACCTTCCTCTCCTCAAGAGGAGAAGGTCTAATTTTAAGCAATTCTAATTCATGGGCTAAATTGTCTACCTTCAACGAGAGATTATCTAATTTGTCTATTTTTTTCCTCTACACTCTTATTGAAGGATTTTTGGGTAGTGATGAAGTCTTTAAGCATACTCTCTAATTCAGAAGTGGAGTTCTTGGTGCTAGGATAAGTGTTGTTGTTCCCATAGTTGTTGGAGGGGAACGGTCTAGGATTGCTACCAAAATTACTGCTATAAGCATTGTTATTGAAGTTGTTTCTAGAGATAAATTTCACATCTATTTGATCCTGAGCAATCAAAGAATTTAAAGGAACATCATGAGGATCAATAGGAGATTGCTTGGTAAGTAGAGACATAATCAAGTCAACTTTTTCATTTAGGGAGGAGATATCCTCGACAGAGTTTACCTTCCTACCTGTTGGAGCTCTTTCGGTGTGCCATTGGGAATAGTTGGTCATCATCTCATCGAGCAGTTTTGTGGTAGCACCAAGTGTTGTTGACATAAAGGTTCCTCCCGCGTCCGAATCTAGCAAGTTCCACGAGGTAAAGTTCAAGCCTACGTAAAGAGTTTGGATAACCATCCAAGTAGTCAAACCATGCATAGTCAAATTTCATGCGTTCCCAAGCTTGGGCAACGTGTTCATTATCCAATTGTTTAAAATTCATAATATAACTCCTCAATTGAATAATCTTAGTAGGGGGGTAGTACTTCCCAATAAAAGCATCCTTGCACTTATCCCAAGAATCTATGTTATTCCTAGGCAAGGATTGAAACCAGATTTTAGCTCCTCCTCTCAAGGAGAAAGGAAAAAGCTTAAGCTTAACAATATCACCATCTACTTCTTTGTACTTCTGCATATCACAGAGCTCAATAAAATTATTTAAATGTGATACGTCCAAAACGTATCTATAATTTCTTCTTGCTCCTTGCATGTTTTGTGTGATATTGCTATGATCTAGATACACTTTCATACACTTTTGATCATATTTGGACCAACCTATTAACTTAGTGCACCACAGTGCCAGTTCCTGTTTTCTGATGTTTTTCTATTTCAGTTTTCCCCCACATAAAGTGCCAGAAAAATTCCGAGAAAAATATAGGAAAAATCAGCGTACAGGAAGCTTCGCGAAGAGCCCGAGTGGGGCCAGAGGGGAGCCAGGGGTGGCCCAGGCGGCCACCCGGCGCGGCCCCACCCCTGGCCGCGCCAGGGGGCGCCTGGGGCCCCTGTTCCACCTCTGGCTGCCCCCCTTCGCCTATATATTTGCCGTCACGGGAAACTTCCAAAAAGAGAACCCTTTTTCGCGATCTCGTCTCTGTTCCTCCGCCGCCGCGCTTCCGAGATCAGGAGCACCAAAATACCTCTTCCCGGCACCCTGCCGGAGGGAGGGTTGACCTCCGGGAGTCTCCTCTCCACCATGGATGCTCCCCGGATGTCTCGTGAGTAGTTTTCCTTGGACCATGGGTCTGTGATCAGTAGCTATGTGATGTTCTCCTCCCCTCTTTGTTCTTCGTGGTTTAGACCTCGTGAGCTTCCCTACATGATCGAGGCACTTTTGTAATCTTTCTGCTATTTCTATGCTGAGTTTGATGGGATCTGATGGATTATGAGATTATGTTAAGATTGTGATTGAGTAATATATTTGGTTTTTATCTCTTATATTTTTGTTCCTAAGTAATTCTTGCATGTTCTCCGTTGCTGTTTATTGCTTTGGCCAAGTAGTAGGTAGTAACCCCAAGAGGGAACGTTATGCTTGATTGTGGGTTCATTCCCCCCGATGACACGCTTGAGTGACAGAAACATGAGTCTAGGGGATGTGCTGTTGCCACAAGGGGGAAAACAACGGTGCTTGTAACCGCGGTTGCAAGGATTGTTTACTTTATGCAAAGTGCTTTTTAATGCAGTTGTCTGTTGCTTTGGGTTTACACTTTGGGTGGGGCTCGCAACTTAATGCCAGCGAGATGTTCTGGATAGATATCTCAAGGTGGATGATTAGTAGTAGATGCAGTTGGATTTCGGTCTACTTATTTTGGCGTACTGCCCGTGCTTTTGAGCCTCTTCCTTTCTTTTGTAGCATAGTTAGCATTGCGGTGCGTTCATAATCCTGTAAATTTCCCTTGTGTAATTTGTTTGCCTTGTATAGCAGTTTTATCGTCTTTTGGGAGAGAGACATCACTAGTGAACATCACGTATCTCGGTCCATATCCTCATTACTGTTTCCATGCTCATTTACTTTTCTGCTTTTACTTTCAGTTGCTATCATTATCCCTTGTGTTTGATCCTTTGTGAACAACAAGACCGGAGAGATTGGCAACATCTCTGAACTTAGTTGGGAACAAAGTTATTTGTGTCTGTGTGCAGGTCCGCGTCAGTAGCGCCGCTGACACCTACTTATCATCTCTGGAGTCCTACTGGAGACAAGCCTTGGTATCTTTACTGAGGGAAATTTTCTGCTGTGCTGCATCACGCCTTCCACTTGGGGCTCACCAACGAAGGGCGAGAAGACTACACCCGTCAACTCTCGCGCCATCAAGAAAATTTCTGGCGCCGTTGCCGGGGACTCCGAGTGCTAAGATAGGGGAGTTGCACACTACCCTTTACCTTTGTTTTGTTAGTCTTGTTAGTTTACCTTTCAGTTTTTACTTTTGTGTCCCTTATCAAAAATACCAAAAATACCTACAAATGCTATCTTCACCATGGGTGTGGAACCACCCAAATATGGTAGGATGGACATGTTTCACTTGGCTCGTCTTCGATCAACTTGTGCTCGCGCTAAAAACCCAACCGACTTGGTTGAGGGAAAATCATTGGATGAGCATGCTCATTATACGCGGCACCGCCTATCTGAGAAAGGGAAAAACTTATGGGACCAAATACAAACTTCTTATTGTTATGTTGAGTGTTTATGCCACATTTATGATTTTACTTGCTGCTCTAAGATAGAGCGTAAACACCTTACTTTCCAATGTGAGTTTAATGAAAATGAGATCCTATCTTCTTATGCCAAATGTGTTTATGATTACTTTGATGTTGAAAAGATTGAAGAGTTTGTTGCTTTTAAAGGTGCTTATGAGATTGCTTCTTTGATTGAAAAGTATTACGATACTATTCACAAGTCTGAAAACTTTGTTGTTCTTGCTTATTGCTTTGAGAATTATACTTCCAATGCTTATATTGATGATTTTAAAAATAGAATGCTTGCTGCCCAAGAAGAGGCTAATGATTGCTATGAAGAGGAATCTTATGATTCCGAAGACTCACTTGATACTTCCCTTTCTGATGATTTTGATACTTGCTTTGTTGATGGCCATGATGCCACTATGGATGATGCCTACGAAGATGAACTTGCTATAGTTCCTTATGTTAAGCATGAAATTATTGTTGTTGCACCCACACTTGATTGCCCTATTATCCTTTTGAAATCTCCAACTATTCCGGAGAATTTTGCTCTTATCAAGGCTCAATGTGATGGGTTGCATCTATCTTATCATCCTAAAATCCGTATTGAAAACAATACACGTGTGCTTGTAGGTCATGTACAACATGATTCATGTGATAGTTATATTCTTGATGTTGTTCATGATGCTACTGAAAATTACTTTGAGAGAGGAAAGTTTGGTTGTAGAAACTTCCATGTTACAAAAACACCTCTCTTCATGTTGAAAGTTTTGAAGTTGTTCTTGTTCTACCTTCCTATGCATGTCACTTTGTGCTTCTTTGATTTATTTCCTTACAAGATGCCTATGCATAGGAAGTGGTTTTGGCTTGTGTTTTATATTTGCTTCTTGATGCTCTCTTTTGCTTCAAATTCTTATTCTTATGAGAGCACCTTTTATAATCCTTATGCCTAGCTTAAAGGTGTAAAATAAAGCGCTTTAGGGAGGCAGCCCGCAATGAATTTAGGTTTCTTTTTCCTTTTTTTTGTGTCTTGATGATTTTTACTACTGTAGCAACATCATTGTATCTTTATTTTGCAGCTTTGTGCCAAGTTATAGCCTCTTATGATAAGGGAAGCAAAAGTTGTGACATGCTGTCCAGAAAACAGATTCTGTCCCTTGACAGAAAAATTCGAATCAAATCACCAGATCATATTTTTGATCTGAACTTTTTTGACAGCATGCTCTATACAATTTTGAAACTTCCGTATGTTCTGAGTTTTTTGATTTGAGTTGCAGAAGTTCCCCTAAAAAATTATTTACTACCTGCTGTTCTGTTTTTCACAGATTCTGCCACGTTTTGTCTCTCCTAACTTTTGCAAACCTTAAGCTTGCTTTTTCTTTGGAAAAACTTTTTGGCACTCTTGATAAACAGTATCTATTCAAGAATATCTTTATATCCGGTGGGGAAAAATTATTTTATTAAGGGTACTAACCTCTCTAATCAGCTTATGATGAGTTATGTATGAAGGGAGTTTTCAAGTGTGCGATGGAAGATGATGAAAGAAGACCCAGGAGTGTCAAGCGCTCAAGCTTGGGGATGCCCCCATGCATCCACAATAAATATTCAAGGAGACTCAAGAGTCTAAGCTTGGGGATGCCCCCGTGCATCCCCTTCTCCATCAACAATCATTAGTTCGTCCTTCGTCTCACTATATTTTTATCACTTCATGCGTTATGTGCTATGCTTGGAGCGTCTCGCTCTTAGGTTTAATTTTTAGTTTTCTTTAGCTTTGCTTGCTGTTCATAAAAAGTTAGATCCCGTCTTACTTTGTGTGGGAGAGAAACACGCTCCACTTTCAAAATCTAGAACACATCATAGGATTTTTCCTGCCTATCTTTTTGCTGTTGTGTGTTCTTTATCTTTTCGTAGCTACTGCCATGTTTAGTTTTAGTCTTAGTTTGTCTTTAGCAAGAGCCTTGGCTTTTGTTTAGTCTGTTGCTGGAACTCTTTTTAGTATTCATCTTTATCTTGTTAAAGAGAGTTGGTTGTTTCACTGAGTTGTGTCTTGTCTTGAAAGTAGGTAATTGAGGTTGCTATTTAATTCTAGTAGTAACTTGCAATAGTTTTGAGGTATTGTTGTGAGTAATGTTTGAACTTTTGGTGTCAAGAGCTCTAGCCTATTAGTGATAGATGTTGTATTTTGGGCAATCCGTGTGTATTTTCAAAACCTACAAAACTAGTTGAGAAGTCTAGCTACTAGATGGATCACTAATCTTTGGAGGGATCGAATATTAGAGTACACTCACGTACCATGAGTCGAGGATGCGCAAGGATAACCAAACCCCCATACACTCCTTATTAGATTGAGAGTTACCGATAATAAGTGCATGAGTTCTTCGGACTAATGTAAGTATTGAAAGTTGACACTTCCACCTTCCCATATTTTGCTAGCCTCTCCCGTGCCGTGCATTGCCTTCTTCTCACTCCGAGAGTTGGTGTCCACCTTCGCCGGTACATCCAAACCCTTGGCATGATACGCTCTGTCATCATAAACCTCCTTATTTCTTTCCTCAAAACAGCCACCATACCTACCTATCAAGGCATTTCCATTGCCTTTCCGAGATATATTTCCATGCAACATCCACCTCTTCATGACTTGATCTTCATGTCATATATGTTCCTGCTACACTGGCAGCGACATACATTGCATACATCACGATAGTTACATCTTCTTTATGATTTTGAGTACCTTGTAAAGTGTGAAAGATCTCCTTTACCTTCTTGTAAAATAGAGTGTTGCCCTTAAGTGAGGAAAAGATCCCAAAGTGGACAGAATAAAAGATCCCAAAGAGGACAAATGAGAGCTAAATAGAAAGAGCCATTGAGGCCACAAATAAAATACAAGAAAATAGAAAAAAGAGAAAAAGAAATAAAAAGAGAGAAAGGGGCAACACTACTATCCTTTTGAGAGATCCACACTAGTATTCCATTTCTATCCTTGTACTCCATAGAGATGATCATTATGCATATAGCTATGTGGGGACCTTCACACTATAGAACTTGGCTTGCATATTCCAAGGATGAGCCTCCTCAAACGAGCTCTAGGTCTTCATGAGCGAGCAAGTTAGATGCACCCCCACTAGTTCCATTGGAGAGCTTCCTAGCTCGTATGTGCATCCGTTGCATGGCAATCCCTACTCCTCACATCTTATCTATCATTTGGCATCTCTTGCCTATGATTGTCCTCATTGATGTGAGCCTTTCTCCTCCTTTTTTGCCTTCCTCCTCCGTACTTCTCTCTTTGCCATCCTAAGTGTCAACTCTCGTGCTTACGCTCATCCATTGCATGAGTGCTCAAAATATTGAAAAGGAGTGGATCAAATTGACTTGTACCTGGCTAGTGGTCTGGGGACGAGTCAAGATAAGATTCCAGAAAAAGACCAAGTGTGAAACTTTAGTAGATTGAGTTCTCAACAAATAAATGTTTTTCTCGTATTCCCTATCCCCCTTATTGCACGCAAACACCATTTGGAGAAATTCGAGTCACGGACAGAGAGAGCTCTTGAACCTTTTGTTCTTTTGTTACTTGTTTCAATGCTAATATAGACTCTTGCATGTTATGAGTTGAATCGAGTTTCTAGCCTTATCATTTACCTACTCGAGGACGAGCAGGAATTAAGCTTGGGGATGTTGATACGTCCAAAACGTATCTATAATTTCTTCTTGCTCCTTGCATGTTTTGTGTGATATTGCTATGATCTAGATACACTTTCATACACTTTTGATCATATTTGGACTAACCTATTAACTCAGTGCACCACAGTGCCAGTTCCTGTTTTCTGCTGTTTTTCTATTTCAATTTTCCCCCATATAAAAAGTGCCAGAAAAATTCCGGGAAAAATATAGGAAAAATCAGCATACAGGAAGCTTCGCGAAGAGCCCGAGTGGGGCCAGAGGGGAGCCAGGGGTGGCCCAGGCGGCCACCCGGCGCGGCCCCACCCCTTGCGGCGCCAGGGGGGCACTTGGGGCCCCTGGTCCACCTCTGGCTGCCCTCCTGCGCCTATATATTCTCCGTCACGGGAAACTTTAGAAAAGATAACCCTTTTTCGCGATCTCGCCTCTGTTCCACCGCCTCCGCGCTTCCGAGATCGGGAGCACCAGAAGACCTCTTCCCGGCACCCTGCCGGAGGGAGGGTTGACCTCCGGGAGTCTCTTCTCCACCATGGATTCTCCCCGGATGTCTCGTGAGTAGTTTTCCTTGGACCATGGGTCCGTGATCAGTAGCTATGTGATGTTCTCCTCCCCTCTTTGTTCTTCATGGTTTAGACCTCGTGAGCTTCCCTACATGATCGAGGCACTTTTGTAATCTTTGTTATATTGCTATGCTGAGTTTGATGGGATCTGATGGATTATGAGATTATGTTCAGATTGTGATTGAGTAATATATTTGGTTTTTATCTCTTATATTTTTGTTCCTAAGTAATTCTTGCATGTTCTCCGTTACCCAAAGTGGAAGGTTGAGATGTAGATAGCGGCAATTTCCCTTAGCGAATATGCTAAGGTTGAGTATCGAACCAGTAGGACTCCAACAGATTTAAGAAGGTGGTAAACTGAACAATGGCGTCGTTCACAACCGAGGTTGCTTACTTTACCTGGACCTGCACACACAACAGATAAATTTGCTCCCAACGAGTTCAGAGAGGTTGTCAATCCCTCCGGCCTTGTTGTTTACAAAGGATCAAATGCACGGGATAATAATGATAGTGATAGAAACGGAAAAGTAAATAAAGCAGTAAATAAATAGTGGGTGTAAGTAGTATTGGAAATATGGACCGGGGTCCTATGATGTTCACTAGTGATGTCTCTCTCCCAAAAGACGATAAAATAGCCATTCAAGGTAAACAAATCACAGCTGGGCAATTGACATGATTATGTGCGCAAACTAATGCTAACTATGCTATAAAGAAAGGAAGAGGCTCAAAAGCATGGGCGGTACGCCAAGACAAGTAGACCGAAATCCATCTGCATCTACCTACTAATCATCCACCTTGAGATATCTATCCAGAACATCTCGCTGGTATTAAGTTGTGAATCCCACCCAAAGTGTAAACTCAAAGCAACGGACAACTGCATTAAAGAACTTTGCGTAAAGTGAAAATTCATTGCACCCGCAAGTACAAGCACCGTTGTTTTCCCCCTTGTGGCAACAGCACATCCCCTAGACTCATGTTTATGTCACTCAAGCTAGTCATCGGGGGGCATGAACCCACAATCATGTATAACGCTCCCTCTTGGAGTCACTACCTACTACTTGGCCAAAGCAATAAACAGCAACGGAGAACATGCAAGAATTACTCTAGAACATAAATATAAAAGAGGAGAATCAATTATATTACTCAAACACAATCTGAACATAGTCTCATAATCCATTGGATCCCAGCAAACTCAACATAGCAAGAGCAGAAAGATTACATATGTGCCTCGATCATGTAGGGAAGCTCACTAGGTCTAATCCATGAAGAACAAAGATGGGAGGAGAACATCACATAGCTACTGATCATAGACCCATGATCCAAGGTGGACTACTCATGGTTCATCCGGGAAGCATCCATGGTGGTGGAGAAGCTCCCGGAGGTGGTTCCTCCCTCCGGCAGGGTGCCGGGAAGAGGTCTCCTGGTGCTCCAGATCTTGGAAGCGCGGCGGCGGCAGAACAGTAGAGAGATCGCGAAAAAGGGTTCCCGTCTCGGGGGTTTTGTGTCACGGAGAATATATGGGCGAAGGGGGGCAGCCAGGTGGGCCACCAGGGGTCCAGGCGGCCCCCTGGTGCAGACCCACCCTAGGGCACGCCGGGAGTGCGCCTGAGGCCCTGGTGGGTTCCCTCTGCCCCCACTCGATGATTCCCGAAGCTTCCGAAGCGCTGATTTTTAGATTTTTCCCGAATTTTTGGAGCACTTTTAATATGGGGGAAACCTGAAATAGAAAAACAGCAGAAAACAGGAACTGGCACTGGGGTGCACTGAGTTAATAAGTTAGTCGAAATATGATCAAAAGTGTATGTAAGTTCATCAATAACATAGCAATATCACACAAAAGACGCATGGAGAAAGCAAAAATTATTGATACGTTTTGGTCGTATCAGGGAGTTCCCTCAGGACACCTGGCATATCAGAGGGTTTCCATGCGAAGATGTCCCGATTCTCACGGAGGAACTCGATGAGCACGCTTTCCTATTTATCAGATAACTCTGTCCCAATGATGAACCATTGAGAAGAGTCATCAGGGACAAAGTCCACCTTCTTTGTATCCTGAGCCGGTTGGAACATGGGTTTGTTGTCGGGAGTCGGTCTCTTCAGGATTGTGGGGTCTGCCGGGTCTACCTTTTCTTGGTATACTGACAAGTCCTCTTTGGCGCGTGTCGACTCGGCAAATTTGACGTGTTGTTCGTCACACTCCACTGCCCTGGACCGACTTCCAATGACTGTGATTGGACCATTAGGACCCGGCATCTTTAGTTTTAAGTAGACATAACATGGTCGATCCATGAATTTGGCGTAAGCCGGTCTGCCTAAAATGGCGTGATATGGGCTCTCGAGTTTTACCACTTCAAAGGGTATGTGCTCGGTGCGGAAATTTTCGACGTTTCCAAAATCCGTCTCCAGGTAGATCTTGCCTATCGGTCGTGCTGACTTTCCCGGGACTATTCCGTGGAAAACGGTGTTGGAGGGTTGCAGCTGTTTTTGGGTCAGCCCCATCCTGTGGAAAGTTTCGTAGTAAAGGATGTTGATGCTGCTTCCTCCGTCCATGAGCAGTTTGTCAAGTGTATATCCTCCAATTTGTGGAGAGACTACTAGAGCCAGGGCCCCCGGGTTATCCACCACCGGGAGGTGATCATCCCTTGTCTATGTGATTGGCTGTTCTGACCAATTAAGCCACCTGGGCCAAGCCGGCTCTGCAGTCACAACCATAGCGGCTCTCCGTTGCAGCTTCCTATCCCTCCTGCAACTGCTGGTGGTCAAGACGTGATATGTTGCACGGTCATGGAGTTGTTTCGGGTTTTCTTGGAATCCAGCAAGCCCTGACTGATTTTGCTGGGCTCCTCTTCCGGGTCTTTGTTGTTGAGGCATTGCACCGGCTCCTTGATAGCCAGGATTTTGGTTGTTACTGGTCTGGCCGGCTCCCCCACCTGACCAGGGAGGTCCCTGGTTCCCACGCCGTGCAAATTCTTTCATGAAATTGCAATCTTCCCAGGTGTGGTTGGCTGGGCGACCGGGTTTACTATGGGTCGGTAAAGGACTCTTCATAGCTGCTTCAAAGTTGTTTGGGCGAAAATTTCCTTCCGGCTTGCGGTAGTTGTTGCCCCCCTGCTTCTGTCTTTGGGAGCCGACATTTGTGTTGGAAACCAAGTCAGAAGTGCTCTGATTCTGGCCGGCTTTGTCCTGTTGAGGTTCAGTATCCTTGGTTTTGTCACACTCGGCATATTTGGTAACCGCGTTCATGAGTTCTCCTATATCCTTGACCGTCCGTTTGAGTCGGCCAAGCGTGTGTACTAGGGGCTCGAACTTGCAGTTCCTTTCCAAGACAATGACGGCTGTTTGGGCAGTGATAGTGTCCGAGGAGTGGATTATTTCTTCTACCCTTCGTGCCCAACTCAGGGTTGACTCTCCTTCCTTCTGGACACAATGCTCCAGGTCAAAAATTGTGGTGGCTCGCCGACATGTGCCTTGGAAGTTCTTCATGAATTTTTCCATGAGATCCGCCCAGGAGGTGACAGAATCCTCTGGGAGGTTTTTGAACCATGTGCGAGCCGGCCCTTCCAACATCATTGTGAGGTAACGGGAAAAAACTCCTTCGCTGGCTTGTAACATGTCCATGGCTAGGTCATAACTTCCGATCCAAGCTGCCGGGTCCATGTCAGCTGTATAGTTCGCGATCTTACGGGGGCCCTTGAAATCTGGTGGCAAGCGTGTATTTCGTAGAGCCGGTACCAGGCATCGGTTGCCCACGGATCGGCTGATGAACTCGGTGTCTTGATCTTGGGGTGGAGGATGGGCCATCGTCTCTACGCGGCGTTCAGGGTTGAAGCCGGTTGGTATGTCTTGGATCCTTATCGCCCCCTGCGGGTCCGGCGGTGGTGGAGGTCTGCGCTGGCGATGGCTGTTCGAGCTGATCGGAGCCGGTGAATCCACTTGCCGGCTCATACTTTGATATGGGGTCTCATGTAAGTATTGGAATCCCTGTGAGTATTGGGCTTGCTGTGTGAGTGCGTTTTTGAGCAGATCTATTGCCCCTCGAGTGGCCTGGTCCACCGGAGTGTCTCCGTGCGCAGGCACGCTGGCGAGGAACCGTTTCGCCGCCACCACGTTTTCCATGGGGTTATTAAAATGATCTGGAGGTGTATGGAATCGTTCCTGCCGTGGTGAGGGGGCATGTTGCCTTGGTGGCGTGTACCCTGGGGGAGTCGACTGATGCGTATCCTATAATAGTCTCTGTGCCTGGAGATCAGCAGGGATCCGGCTCAGAGGTCCTGCGGGGCGTGCGTTGGCGAGACTTAGTTTCTGAGCCTCTATCAGCTCTGACTCGTGTCGTAAGCGCCTGTTTTCTTGGGCGAGTTGGGTTTATCTTTCCACCATTTGTGCGTTCTGGGAGTTAATTTCCCTCCGTATTCTCATTACGTGGGCCTTGAGTCCGTTGACCCTGGTTCTCCAGGATTCCTGGTTTTCCGGGGTCATTGGTGCGGCTAAGGCTTCGTCCAGGGTGTTTAAGGTATCAGTGAGGGCTTCTGCTCCCGTGAGAACTTC
Source organism: Bromus sterilis (assembly GCA_950022295.1). NCBI lineage: Eukaryota > Viridiplantae > Streptophyta > Magnoliopsida > Poales > Poaceae > Bromus > Bromus sterilis. The sequence goes on from OX465595.1 coordinate 185,933,912, forward strand.
TGTCTGCTCCCTATCTGGATTAGGGGCCGTGTTGTGAGCCGTCTCTGCGTTCCGATTCTGCGCCGCGCCCTGAGCCGGCTGACTTCCCTGTTCTTCGGTGCCTGCCATGAACACCGTGACGCAGTATGGAGGCTCGTACTTCGGGAAGTCGGGGTCGTATTTTACTGTTCCCGGGCCGAGTCTGTTGCTCCCGGCGGATCGGATGGACCGGTATCTGAAAAGCTTGTCTCACTAGGATGCAAGTTAGCGTCAGATGTTTCTTCCGAGGTGTCGGGTGTCAGGGACTCGACAGAGCGCGCCGACTCTGGAGATCCAGCGATGAACCCAACAAAATTGTGCCTTTAGACGGCATGTCGCCGACTCGAGGTTTCCAGTGGGACTTCAGGATCTGGCTCTGGCCCAGATCCATCTGTCTTCCCAATGAAGATATGAATAGACCCGGTCGGGAACCGATAACCGGATTCGGCGGAATCAGCGTTAGGACCCCAAGTCGAGTCGTCGATGCAGAGCTTTCCACGTCGGCTCCTGGTGATTCACCCAGCCACGAATCCTTCCATACCTTGCACAGCTCCCCCTAGAATCTCAACACCTGCGAGCGCAGGCCCCACGTCGGGCGCCAACTGTCGTGGGAAAGTCACGACAGATGTCCGTAGAGTCGGACTTATCATGGGACCTTTGCTGCGAGGCGTATTCGAGGAGAGAGTCGACATAGACACGGGACTCGGCGGTTTACCCAGGTTCGGCCCCGTCGATGCGATAAAGACCTACTCCTGCATCTTGACTATTGTGGGATCGCCTCCTCAATAGGAAGATCCGATCTGATCGATTACAGTGATGATGTTTCGCAACCTTATTCTCGTGGAGATCTAGGTTATAGCGCGAGTTGTCTAGTCCTGGCTTGAGGTCAGTTCTCGCTCTGGCTCCCGTGGACCTCGGCTTATAAAGGTGTCGGCTCCCGAGATTCCGAGAGTCTGACTCCTACACGATGTGGCGTTCTATTCTACTTTACAAGTTTGCTACGTGATATACAAGGTAAGTCGAATTCCTTCTAGGGCTTCAATCTTCACGTTTGGCACGTCAGGCTCCTGGCCGGGTCTTCTTTGTGGGCCTTCGTATGTAAGTCGGCCCAGAGGTTTCTAATGCCGGGTCTATGGGCCTGATCCATCCCCCCGACATCCTCCACGGCGCCGGATAGTGACGGGGGAGCAGCCAGGCAGCTGCCTGGCGGCCATGCCGTGGTCGCCGGTGAGCTGCCTGCCTGGCCTGGTGGAGAAGATGGCTATGCCACTTTGTGCTGGGCCGCCTCTGCTGGGCCAGGTGGGCCAGGTAAGTGGCTTTGGCCTTTTTATTCTTTTTCTTTTTTCTGCTTTCTGTTTTTATTTGTTTTTCTCTAAAAAAATACCAAAGCATTTTTATAAAATCCCCAAATATTTTAGTTGGACTTATGTGACATATAACTAGTCACTCCTAAGAATTGAAGATTTTTGAAATTCAAAAAATTTGAATTTCAATTCAAATATGAATATGATTTAATTTTCAATCTCTTGTTTAAATTTTTGAAAATTCTTTGAGCATGAGGTTGGACCCACAACACATGAAATGTGATCATGCCATATATTGAGATTTTCAAAATCATCAGAAGATTTTTGGAAAAATATTTTTATCTGGCCATTTATTTGAATTCTTTTTGAGGTTTTTCCAAATCCTCAATTAATAAACCAAGGAATTTTAAACATGTTGCCTTATGTCTAGAAATAAAAGCACATACCAAAACTAGGGTTGTGACAAAACAAGGCCTAGGCTTCATACTTTCACTAGTGGAAACTCCCAACAACATTGACATAGTCTAATCACATGATATTTCCACTAAAACATGCATTGGAGACGTACTCGGAGGTCATTCCTTTGTGGTGAAGAGAGGACGAAAATTATGTAGGGGTACAAAAGCACACCTCAGAGTTCATAGTTCTCAATCTATGGATTTACCAATGTCACCGCATCCACCCAAAGAGAGTACCACAATCACCATAACATATCTCAAGGATAGTCAAAGACAAGCACCAAGAGACTCTCAAACTTCAATCAACACACAAAAGAGGAAATCACTCATGATAATATTCTTCTAACCCATGTCCAATAGACCGCTGTCACCATGGTCTCGGGGATTATACTAGATAAGATCAAGTGAGTACATCAATCCAATACATAGAGGAAGGGGAAATATCATGGGATCGCCCTAGATTGACATAACCTATGATCACAACAAAGATCGCATCATGGGAGAGAGAATTGACCACATAGCTACTGGTAGAAACTTTAGCCCCGAGGAGGAACTACTCCCGCATCATGGAGGGAGGAAGCAACGTCGATGGAGATGAATCCGGGGGCACTTCCCCGTCCCGGCAGGGTGCCGGCACAGGAATTCTGGTTCCCCGAAGCTTGTCGGCGATGGCGGCGGAGATCGGAATTTTTTCTGGAGAAAAGGGGTCTGGAATCAGGGTTTTCGCGATGGGAGAATAAATAGGGGCCAAAGGGGGGCACCGGGGGGGGGGGCACCAGGAGTCCACGAGGCCTCTAGGTGTGGCCAAGCCCTAGGCCGTGCGGGGTGGCCGCCTGGGCACCAGGTGGGGCCGCTCTGAACCTTCTTCCGGAATGCTGATTTTTTTATCTGACTTCTAACGAATTTTATGAGCACTTTTAATATGGGGGAAACCTGAAATAGAAATACAGGAACTGTCACTGGGGTGCACTGAGTTAATAAGTTAGTCCAAATATGATCAAAAGTGTATGAAAGTGTATCTAGATCATAGCAATATCACACAAACCATGCATGGAGCAACCAGAAATTATAGATACGTTTGGGACGTATCAACATCCCCAAGCTTAATTCCTGCTCGTCCTCGAGTAGGTAAATGATAACAAGCATAATTTCTGTGGTGACATGCTAGCAACCATATAAGAACTTTGAAAGTAAATCAATCAAGATATGTGATTCAATTCAAGTCATAACAGCAACGAAAGAACATTAAGTGCAAGAGCTCTTAGTTGTCCGTGATTCGAACGTCTCCAAATGGTGTTTGCGTGCAACAAAGGGGATATGGGAATACAAGATAAAAATATTTTTGTTGAGAACTCAATCTACTAAAGTTTCACACTTGGTCTTCTTTGGAATCTTATCTTGACTCGTCCCCAGACCACTAGCCAGGTACAAGTCAATTTGATCCACTCCTTTTCGATATTCTGAGCACTCATGCAATAGATGAGCGTAAGCACGAGAGTTGACACTTAGGATGGCAAAGAGATAAATATGGTGGAGGAGGAAGACAAAAATGGTGAGAAAGTTTCACATCAATGAGGACAATCATAGCCGAGAGGGCCAAATGATAGCTATGATGTGAGGAGTAGGGATTGCCATGCAACGGATCCACATATGAGCTAAGAAAAGCTCTCCAATGGAACTAGTGGGGGTGCATCCAACTTGCTCGCTCATGAAAACCTAGAGCTCTTTTGAGGAGGCTCATCCTTGGAATATGCAAGCCAAGTTCTATAGTGTAAAGGATCCCCACATAGCTATATGCATGTATGATCATCTCTATGGAGTACAAGGATAAGAGGGAGTACTAGTGTGGATCTTTCAAATGGATAGTGGTGTTGCCCCTTTCTCTCTTTTTACTTTTTTTATCTTTTTTCTATTTCTTTGTATTTTTTGGTGGCCTCAGTGGCTCTTTCTACTTAACTATCATTTGTCCTCTTTGGAATATTTTAATTTGTCCACTTTGGGATCTTTCCCTCACTTAAGGGCAACACTCTAATTTACAAGAGGGTATAGAAGATCTTTCACACTTTACAAGGTACTCAAATCATAAAGAAGATGTAGCTATCATGATGTATGGAATGTATGCCGCTGCAAGTGTAGCAGAAACATATATGACATGAAGATCAAGTCATGAAGAGGTGGATGTTGCATGGCAATATATCTCGTAAAGGCTATGGAAATGCCTTGATAGGTAGGTATGGTGACTGTTTTGAGGAAAGATATACGGAGGTTTATGATGACAGAGTGTATCATGCCAAGGGTTTGGATGTACCGGCGAAGGTGGACGCCAACTCTCGGAGTGAGAAGAAGGCAATGCACGGCACAGGAGAGGCAAGCAAATATGAGAACTTGCAAGTGTCAACTTTCAATTCTTACATTAGTCCAAAGAACTCATGCACTTCTTATCGGTAACTCTCAATCTAATAAGGAGGTTCACAAAGAGACGAGTACCCCGAGGAGGAGTGTATGGGGTTTGGTTATCCTTGCGCATCCTCGACTCATGGCACGTGAGTGTACTCTAATATCCGATCCCTCAAAAGATTAGCGATCCATCTAGTAGCTAGAGTTCTCAAATAGTTTTTTAGGTTTTGAAAATAAACACAGATTTCCCAAAATACGACACCTATCACTAATAGGCTAGAGCTCTTGACACCAAATTTCAAACATTACTCACATCAATACCTCAAAACTATTGCAAGTTACTACTAAAATTAAATAGCAACCTCAATTACCTACTCTCAAGAAAAGACACAACTCGGTGCAACAACCATCTTTCTTAACAAGATAAACATGAAAACTAAAGAGAGTTCCAGCAACAAACTAAACAAAACCCAAGGCTCTTGCTAAAGACAAACTAAGACTAAAACTAAACTTGGCAGTAGCTACGAAAAGATAAAGAACACACAACAGTAAGAAGATAGGCATGCAAAATTCTATGATGTGTTCTAGATTGGAGTGGAGTGTGTTTCTCTCCCACACAAAGTAATCTGGGGTCTGACTTGTTATGAACAAAAAGCAAAGCTAAAGAAAACTAAAAATAAAACCTAAGAGCGAGACGCTCCAAGCATAGCACATAACGCATGAAGTGATAAAAATATAGTGAGACGAAGGACGAACTGATGATTGTTGATGGAGAAAGGGATGCACAGGGGCATCCCCAAGCTTAGACGCTTGAGTCTCCTTGAATATTTGTTGGGGATGCATGGGGGAATCCCCAAGCTTGAGCACTTGACACTCCCGAATCTTCTTTCATCATCTTCCATCGCACACTTGAAAACTCCCTTCATACATAACTCATCATAAGATGATTAGAGAGGTTAGTACCCTCAATAAATAATTTTTCCCTACTGAATATAAAGATATTCTTGAAGAGCTACTGTGTCTCAAGATTTCCAAATGGTTTTTGAAAAGAAAAATCAAGCTTAAGGTTTGAAAAAGTTAGGAGAGACAAAACGTGGCAGAATCTGAGAAAAACCGAACAGAAGGTAGTAAAGAATTTTTTTAGGGGTACTTCTGCAACTCAAATCAAAAAAACTCAGAACATACAAAAAGTTCCGTGATTGTATAGAGCACGTTGTGTAAAAAATTCAGCTAAAAAATATGAACTGGTGATTTGATCTGATTTTTCCCGTCACGAGGACAGAATCTGTTTTCTGGACAGCATGCCACAACTTTCTGTTCCCTTGTCGTATGAGGCTATAACTTGGCACAAAGCTTGAAAATAAAGATACAATGATGTTGCTACAGTAAGAAAAATCATCAATACCATTAAAAACAAAAGTAAAAACATCTTGGGTTTCCTCCCAACAAGCGCTTTCTTTTACGCCTTTAGTCTAGGCATGAAGATTATAAAAGGTGCTCTCATAAGAATAAGGAATAAGAGTTGAAGAACAAAACAGAGCGTCAAGAAGAAAATAACAAACACATTTAAGTCTAACATGCTTCCTATGCAAAGGGATCTTATAGAGAAATAACTCATTGAAACATAAAGATATTAGCATAGGAAGGAAAAATAAGTGCAACTTCAAAACCTTCAACATAAACAGAGGGAACTTGATATTATTGAAATATCTACGAGCATATGTTCCCCTCTCATAATAATTTTTAGTGGGATCATGAATAAACTCAACAATATAAGTATCACAGAAAAAATCCTTATCATGATCCACAAGCATAGAAAATTTGTTACTCCCCACATAAGAAAAATCCTTCTCATTAGTAATAGTGGGAGCAAATTTATTCTTTATAGCATAAGTGTCATCAAAATAATCATCCTAGATAGGAGTCAAAGTATCATCAAAATAAATTTCCTCATCAAAACTTGGGGGGCTAACAAGATCATCTTCATAAACGTAGCATCCCCAAGCTTATAACTTTTCATATCATTAACATCAAAGGTATTCAAAGAAGACATACTAGTAATATTGCTATTATCATGAGTGTTTTGAAAATAATAAAGCTCCATAGGCTTTTTGATCTCCTCCTCAAACACTTCATGTCCTAACTCAAGGTAGAGCTCATAAAGATCTCTCATAATATTTTTGTTGTTTGCCATAAGCCTAACTAGTGAAAATAAAAACAAGAAATGAAAAGATTTAATAGCAAGATCTAAAGATATACCTTAAAACCTTACCTCCCCGGCAACGGCGCCAGAAATAGCTTGATGTCTACGCACGCTTCTATTCTTGTAGACTATATTGTGCCTGCAAGCGCAGAGGTTTGTAGGACAGCAGCAATTTCCCTCAAGTGGATGACCTAAGGTTTATCGAACTCAGGGAAGTAGAGGTTGAAGATGGTCTCTCTCAAGCAACCTTGGAATTAAGATACAAGAAGTCTCTCTTGTCCCCAACACACCTAATACAACTAGGAGTTGTATATGTGCACTAGTTTGGCGAAGAGATGGTAAAATATGGGTGATAGGTGTGGCAAAACAAAGTAATATAAATCTGTAATAAAAAGTGAAGCAAGAAAACATGGACAAAAGTGAGCACAAACGGTGTAACAATGGTGGAAAGAAGGCCTAGGCTTCATACTTTCACTAGTGGCAACTCCCAACAACATTAACATAGTCTAATCACATGATCTTTCCACTAGAACATGCATTGGAGACGTACTCGGAGGTCATTCCTTTGTGGTCAAGAGAGGACGAGAATTATGTAGGGATACAACAACACACCTCAGAGTTCGTAGTTCTCAATCTATGGAGTTCCCCATGTCACCGCGGCCATCCAAAGAGAGTACCACAATCACCACAACATATCTCAAGGATGGTCAAAGACAAGTACCAAGAGACTCTCAATCTTCAATCAACAAACAAAAGAGGAAATCACTCATGATAATATTCTTCTAACCCATGTCCAATAGACCGCTGTCACCATGCTCTCGGGGATTATACTAGATAAGATCAAGTGAGTACATCAATCCAATACATAGAGGAAGGGGAAATATCATAGGAACACCCTAGATTAACATCGCCTATGATCACAACGAAGATCACATCATGGGAGAGAGAATTGACCACATAGCTACTGGTAGAAACCTTAGCCCCGAGGAGGAACTACTCCCGCATCATGGAGGAAGCAACCTCGATGGAGATGAATCCGGGGGCACTTCCCCGTCTCGACAGGGTGCCGGCACAGGAATTCTGGTCCCCCGAAGCTTGTCGGCGATGGCGGCGGAGATCGGAATTGCTTCTAGAGAAAAGGGGTCTGGAATCAGGGTTTTCACGACGGGAGAATAAATAGGGGCCAAAGGGGGGCACGGGGGGGGGGGGGGGCACTAGGAGTCCACGAGGCCTCCTGGCGCGGCCAAGCCCTAGGCCGCGCGGGGCGGTCGTCTGGGCACCAGGTGGGGCCCCTCTGGCCCTTCTTCGGTGAATCCTGAAGCTTCCGGAACGCTGATTTATTATCTGGTTTTTTCCGAATTTTTGGAGCAATTTTAATATGGGGGAAACCTGAAATAGAAAAACAGCAGAAAACAGGAACTGGCACTGGGGTGCACTGAGTTAATAAGTTAGTCCAAATATGATCAAAAGTGTATGAAATTGTATCTAGATCACAGCAGAAAACAAAACATGCATGGAGCAAGCAGAAATTATAGATACGTTTGGGACGTATCAACGCGGCTATTCATATAGTTCATTAACCCTGCAGGGGTGTACTGCTACACACACGCACGCATCAGTTACTGCCTGGGAGTGGACCCTTCAAGCGAGTACCGACGAGGATGTTGCCAAAACACTTCACTCACATCACCATCTCTAGTCCTAGGGAGTCGCCTATTTGAGTTGGGACCACAAATGGAATCCGACCGATTTTTCCGATGCGCACTCAAACGTTGTGTGACTTCCATCAAGCTCAACTCGATCATGATCACTTGATTCAACAAGCCCACAACCTACGTCAACCACTTACCTTGGTTCACCTGCTTGAGATCGTTAAAGTTCGAACTACTTGTGACTCATGGACTTGGTCCGGGGTGAGGTACTAGGCCGAGAGGGGTCAGTGAGCCCAATGTGTGTTCGTACTCTTAGTCTTGGATAACAACACAAGATCTCAGGCTTAAGGCGGTGTTCAACGAGACAACCCACGGTTTACTCCTACAAAACCTCACATCGTTCACCTTGTTTAGGTAAAATTCACCAACACGTTACCACCATCATTTGCATGATCACTACCATCCCGACTCACAAAAGAGTAACCTCATTGTAACTCTAAGCATGCAATAAGCAGTAGCAGTTGCAGGGGCCACATGATATCAATCAACTCCTACATCTTCTAGGATTGTGGTTTTTCTTTCTACTGTGACAAAATGATAGGTCATGCAAAGGAATGGGTTCAACTAGCGGTAGATCGTATCATGGTGACATCATAAGCGTGCATAAGCTAGAATGAGAGGCAACTGGGATTTTATCGACATGATCAAAGAGGGGGTGCTTGCCTTGCTGACGAATCCGAGCTACTACTCTTCTGACGTGAGGTTGAACTCGTCTCCGAGATCAACTTATACCGGGAAGAAGCAAACACTGAAGCAATGAAAGTAATGCACATTCAATATATTTCAATGCACAACCAATATGGCATGATATGATGATGATCCTTGTGTCATCATAGTTGTTTTGTGCATATGAGATAGCTTAGATGATCATGGTTCAAGTTGGTATGATCAAAATGTCTTAATTGATTTATTTCCATTTAAGCCATATAGAAAAATCTATTGGTTCCACATTGTAATCATTTAAAACATGGATGAAAGTTTGATACTTGGATAGAGCATTTTCTTCTGATCAATTTTGATATAAAAATCATTTCAATCCGAGTTACGGTTTAAAAGTTATTTAAATTCAAAGTTTCTGCAATTTTCTAGAATTTCTCGATTAAATTTGGCCGGCGGCGAATCGGAGAAGGGGGCGATGTCTCCGGGGCTTTTTGGGCTCGATTCGACGCGCGGTTCGACGAAGACGACGTCGGGGACTCCTCTGGAAAGCTTGAGGCGGCGAGGGGGGCACGGTGGCCACGCGGGTCATGGCGGCGCTTTGGCTGCTCTCGGGGTCGCTCGAAAACGAGAGGAAGGAGGAGGGGAGAGACGGCTCTAGGAGTGGTAAAGGCTTCGGGGCGTCGACGTCGGCTTCCAGACGCGGGATTAGGACGAGGGGGGCAGGCCACGTCGAAGCACGAGGTGAAGGCGTGTGGCGCGCGCTCTCTGCCTCGGTGCCATCCTCCTGGCACGAGGTGGAAGAAGACTAGGGTGCCCCTGGTGGGTTGGGCTGGGCTGGGCTGGCAGGCTGGCTAGGTAAGTGGACCTTCCCCTCTTCTTCTCTTTTATTCTTTTCTGTATTTTCTTTTCTGTTCTTTGTTTTCTCTGGTAAAAAAATACCATAGCATTTTATTAAAATCTCCAAACTTTTATATGGACTTACATGGCATGTAACTAGCCACTCCCAAGTTTTGGGGATTTTTTAAATTCAAACTATTTGAATTTCAAATAAAATATGAATAATATTTGATTTCCAAAACCCTTTTTGACTTTTTGAAAATTCCATGAGCATGGAGTGGGACCCACTTCACATGAAATGTGATCATGCCCATTTATGAGACTTCTCAAAAAGTTCAAAGAATTTTTGGAAAAAGATTTTTGTCTGGCCTTTTATTAAAATTATTTTGGGGCTTTTAACTTCCCCTATTATTTTACTTTTTGCAAAACTTTTCAGGATGCAAAAATGCTAGCTAAGTTTACACAGACCTAAGTTAGGGTTTTGACACATTTCCAGCCCCTTGTGCTCTTCAACGCAACGCATGAGAACTCAAGTCACACTGCGATTCACTAGCTTGTTGTTGATGATTGTATATGCTCCAGGTCGGCATTGGATTTTCTGAGCTTCCAGTTAATCTTGGGTGAGAATGCCATCGACCAAGAAGTCATGCAAAGTATCGTCCCATGAAGGCGCGATGACGACCCGACCACCATCACAACTGCTACAATTGGTACGTCTGCTTCTACTTCAACATGCTGGCAGGTCGGAGGAATTGATCCGACTGCGTATTTCATAACCACATCAGTCACCTAGCTGACTACAACAACCCTTGGTGTGCAATCGGCAGCCCTTGGTGTGGCCAAATGCTCCGTCGAACTCGGCTTCTTGGCTGACTTTGCTGCTTCAATCTCTGCCATCTTTAGGTCGGCCGGAATAAAGATGGACTCTGATTCCGGGGAAGGCTTGATATATGGATTTTGGAAGTGCTCCAGGGAGATGCCCATTGGTATGGCCTTTCTGGTGAATTCTAGCTCGGATAATTTATCTTCCGCATCATTCTCAGCTCGGGGAACGTGATGGAACTCACATCCCTCAAAGAAACCACATAGTTGCTGCACTAGGAATCTGTAGCTCGCAATGTTTGCATCATTTGCATCCCAGCTTTCGTTGCATTGCTGCACCACTAGATCGGAATCGCCGTAACGCAGAATCCGCCAAATGTCGATCTCCATTGCAAATCCACTACTGGAAAAACAACTATAGATAATATGGACAGTAATGGCGCACTATACATGTGGTGCGCTATTGCTCGCACCTTGTGCAGGTGTGCCATTAGTAACCTAAATAGTAATGGCGCACCAGGTGAAAAGTCCGCCATTACTATGTTTGACCAAGGATTGACCCAGTCCTGGACATAGTAATGGCGCATTTTGTATAGGTGTGCCATTAGTAAGTTGACATAGTAATGGCGCACCAGGTGAAACGTGCGCCATTACTATGTTTGACTATGGTTTGACTCAGTCCTAGACATAGTAATGTCACACTTTGTAAAGGTGCGTCATTGCTATGTCATACTTAGTAATGGCACATGTATACAAAGTGCGCCATTACTATGTTTGACCAAGGTTTTGCCAAGGGTTGACCCAGTCATAGACATAGTAATGACGCACTTTGTAAAGGTGCGCCATTACTAACTTTCTGAGGTGGCTAAAGAATTCACCAAATGCACCCCCTCCCCCCCGTGGACCGCTTTTTCAGTTTTAAAATAAAATAAAATAAAATCATAGAAATGTCAAAAAAATAAAAGAAAATGAAATTCCCATGTGATATGTGGTCTACTTGTTAGGAAAATTTACAAACATGAATTTTCACTTTTTTAGCAAAATCTCTCGAGGCTAACAGAAAAAAGTTACGGGGCTTTCAAGATCTGGAGGCAAAAAAATCGAAAAAAGGATGAGCTTAGTAATGGCGCATTGTTTGAAAAGTGTGCCACTAGTAACATAATTTTTTTATTATTTTATTATTTTTTGAAAAAATATTTAAAGTGTTCAAAATATGATAGGTGACCGATCGATAAGTTTCAATTTTTTTTCAAAATTTCATCACACCCATGGACATCAATAAGTTCCTAGACATCAACTATGTTTAATAGGATTGATATGATATATATATATATATATATATATATATATATCAACAAGTGCTTGTGAAGTGAGCTGGGCAGGAGTTGAATGGAACTGAGAAGTCAAGCGTGTTGGGGCTGGAGTAGTGTGAGGATGGGTGAGCCTTTGGGAAGTTTGACCATGGAGTGCAATTTGACCTGAGATTAAGCATAGTAACTTGAGATTAAGCCATAGTGACCCGAGATTAAGAAATTTGAAAAACAAATTTTAAAAAAATGGAAAAAATGGAAAAAATATTTTTTTTGGAAAAAAAAAGTTAGTAATGGCACACCTTAGGTTAGAATGTGCGCTACTACTATTTTCCCACCTTCCAAATTCAAAACAATTAGAAAAAAAGAGTGTCCAGTGGCGCACCAGAAGAGGTAGTAATGGCACATGTGTGGTGCACCATTACTACCAAATGTGCGCCATTACTATTTGTTAGTAGTGGCGTGCTAGTAATGGCACACCTAATGTGCGGCATTACTAGCAAAAACAGGTGCGCCACCAATGTCTTGTTTTCCAGTAGTGATCGGACCCCATGAACCAGTGCCTCATATTCAACCACATTATTGGATGTCGCAAAGTGGATTTGCAGCACATAGTTGAGCTTGTCGCCTTTTGGAGAGGTAAGAACAATGCAAGACCCTAATCCGGATTTCATCTTGGATCCATCAAAGTGCATTTCCCAGAAATCTGAGTCCGGACAAGGGGGATCATACTGAGTTTTGGCCCAATCGACGAGGAAACCTGCCAGTGCTTGGGATTTGATTGAAGTGTGTGGCTCATATTTGATGTCATGGTTTGCAATCACAATGGCCCATTTTTCCACTTGGGAAGATGCATCCCGATTTCCAATGATTTCTGCCAGTGGTGCCGAGCTGATGACTGTGATCGGATGCGCTTGGAAGTAAGGTTTCAGCCTGTTTGCCGCCATGTATACACCGTAGCACATCTTCTTGCAATGGGGGTAGTTTTGCTTGGAGATTGAGAGCACTTCACTGTGAAAGTGCAATAAGTCGACCAGAGGGGGGTGAATTGGAGATTTTCAATTTTTCTAGCGGAATTTCAATTTCCTCAGGACTGAGGCAATGCAAACTTGAGGAAACACATAGAACGAAGAAGTGCAGAAGTACTACAGAAAGTAGGCGTGACTACAAAACTTCATATGGCAAGAAAAGTAGCTTAAATCGGATGAGCTAAAGTATAACAGATGCAATGCCTGAGGAATTAGGACTGAGGAAACACAGACGGGAAGGCATCAGGACATGTCATCAGTGCACAAATTTAAGAGTAGAGTTTGAGGAAAGAGCACCAGGGCACTGAAGACACGAATTTGATGAACCAGTTCGAGTTGTTGTGACAACTCTACATCTGGTTGGAGAGGCTGAGATCAAACTCGGAAGACATAGTCTTCACCTTATTCTCCTTGAACTAAAGTCTTCATACTCCGTCCAATTACTCAGGTGAGTCTTCAAGGTAGACTACCGAAACCTTCACAGACTCCGTTCACTCAGGGAAGTCATAATTGCATCTTGACTTTCTCAGAACGATAACCTCTACACCGGCTGGAAGATTGCAGTCTTCAAGAGTAAAAAGCTTCGGATCACTCGAACCGACTTCCTCAGAAATGCTCAACTACTCAGGCTGGTGGTTTTCCACACTTAGGTTATTCAGTTTCCTCAGAGGTGGGTTGCCCTCAAATGACAAGTGTTAGTTTTTCTCTCGGAGTAGCCAACCCACAAATGGGGCTAGGGGCGGCTATTTATAGCCAGGGAGCAATCCCAGGTGAATGGACATAAATGCCAATGCATGAAACTACTTTCATGCCCACTGTTCGGACCGTTGGCTAGACAAGTAACAGCACTCACCACGTGACACGTGGCACAGTTGGAACGAACTCTCAAATTCTTCAGGCGAACCGCACTGGCAGTTTCCTTACTCCTCAACTGAAGACAGATTCCTCAGTGTCCTGAAGAACAAGGTCTCAGACACCCGAGGAACTGAACTTCTACTGAAGGAGATTTCTCTGGGTTTTCTTCAAGACTTCTATTTGAGCACTTCCTCAGAAATACGGAACTCATTTTCCACAACCCCTCCAACAGTGTTTTGTTTTCCTATGACTCAAGAAGTATAAAAAGTCTTAAAGAAAACTACGCTTCAACTTCGGCGTCAGCGTGAATTGCCTTAGGACCATGCACTGCTTCTTCATCTTCAGTGGAATGCTTCAGGATCCTATTTCCTCAGGATTTCGCGCCTCGCCAGTCTTCAGGAAACACGCCGATTTCTTCAATGTTCCTCAACATTTTGGGGGGGCGGTCGACAATGGTGGTTAACCTCTTCTTCAGGGACTGTTCTCCTATGTATACTCACAAACACATCAGTCCCTTAACCATTTTGTGATCAAATACTCCAAAACCTCAAAGGGGGCACTAGATGCACTTACAATCTCCCCCTTTTTGGTGATTTGATGTCAATCAGGTTAAAGCTTCAACGGGATTAAATAATTAATTTTGAGGAATTAAAAACTTGAAGAAAACAATTCATTGTTTCCGGATATAGAGATGCTCCCCCTGAGGATATGCATGTTTTGAAGACTTAGTTGATAATTTTTGAAAACATGAGGAGCTCCCCCTATATCTAGGATTATCTGAAACAGTGCATCTTACGAGGTGATTGAGGAATAAACATAGCACTGAGTAAAGTGGTTACAGAGAAATATCATGTGATAGATCAAAAGTATCAGACATCCACACAAAGTATCAGTATACAACTCTTTACAAAAATGGTCTGAAGAACGAGAGTTGTAACTGAGGAAACCCATATTGACCAGCTTGAAGACTAACAGATTTCTCCCCCTTACGAGGGGGTGACCCCACGACTCCTATTGTCGGGCCTACCCGGTGTAGCCGAAGACAGAAGGCCCACAAATATGCCGCCTAGGTCCGGCCTTGGCCCACTAGTGGCACCGACGTAGGAGTCCGCGACTCATAAGGAAGGTGCAAACCTGCCGTACGAAACAAGATAAGGGTTAGGAAACCTCCTTTGTAATCCAAGACGGACTCCCCGAGACCTAGCCTAGTATATAAGGGCTAGGAGGGGAGAAGCCAAGTTCAGGCAATACACCATCTGTAACCCTAGCCTTGTGCGCACTAGCCTTGGCCTCCCTGTAATCGCCATCTCCAATCAATAACATCGAGCAGGAACGTATCCTCCTGTTAGCCGACGAGCTATCGTCCAACCTGTGCCTCTCATGAATAACCCAGGGTCCCTGACTGTGGGATTTGCCGGGGTACATCCCCGTAAATTGGCGCCGTCGGTGGGAACCGCACAGGTTGGGAACGCGATCTCGGCGGCCTCACCAGCATCTTCAACACCTGCCGATGCGATGACTTCTACAGCACTCTTCGATCCGACGACCCAGGAGGAATCCGATCTGTTTGGGTCCCTCGGTTTCACGGCCCACCTCTCGATTCTCCGACCAGTCTTCGCCAACCTCCGCTCCGGCATCAACCTGATCTTCGGAGCATATCAGATCTACATCAACCACTGGGGCGCCCTCCGCCTCACGGACGACGCCCGAACACCCGTGACGACATCTACAGCAACAATCGACGCAGTCGCCACCCGCGCGGCCACCCTTCGAGCCAGCCGCGACTTCCCACCCAACCCAAGGCTTCACGTCACCCATGACCGCTCGAGTGGACCCTCGTCCTGGAAAAGCAGCATCACACGCGCGAGCAATAAGGCAGCCAGGGCACCATCCCAGGTGTTCATGGAAGAAGCCGACGCACCACCAGCAAACGGCAAGGGCCAAGACGACGACCCGAACACTCGCCAAGTCAACGGCAACACAAAAGTGTCCGGAACCACCAGCAAGACCGTCGTGAAGCTGGGAGAAGTGGGAAGTATACCAATGAAAGTACCACAGGTACAAGAACAGAGCAACCACAAGAGCGATGAGCCATCAAGTAGTAAGCAACAAACCCCGGATCCGGCGGACAACCCACCCAAAGAGAGAATATACCTGTCCAAAGATTCGATGCCCAGAGTAAGGGACGCAGTCGAACACGGCAAGCTACTACCATCAAACGCAACAAGGGACGAGCTCAGGGCATACAACAAATTGGCAAGGAAGCTAACCCAGCAAGCGAGACAACAGCGCCTAGAGATAGAGAAGCAAGAAAATGTCGCCGCCGAGCAGAAAAACAATCGAAAGCCACCCCCAAGAGACGACTCTCCGGATCACGGCTCCCCTCTCCGCACCAAATCGAAATTCAACAACCTGCGATGAACAGACAAGAAGAGAGTGGTTCGGAAGCTCGACGACGACTTCAAGCTAGAAGAGGTGGACGACGAAGAGGAACCCCTCACACCGGCAGAAGCCCTTATAAGCTCCGAAGACTACCTATCTCGCGCCTAGAAAAATAGGCAGAATAGACCAGACCGCAACACATCAATAGCCTTTCAAATAATGAAAGACGCCATCGCCGCCTCAGCACCCAAAAAATCAAGTGCAAGGCGACCGACCCGCGAGAGGACACCAGAAAGGGACCCCAGTTCACCCGACGATGATGACAACAACTATGACTAGCGCAAACGCTCCGGCAAAAACAGGAAGCACGACAGCGACAACGACGACAACAGGCGTCGCGGTAGTCGACGAGACGCACGCGACGACATCACACAGAACAAAGTCAACCGCAGTAGGCGAAGACACGCAGCACGTAAAGAGTACTCGGACGAAGAAGCCTTCGACGAAGAAATTGAGCCATGCGGAGCATTATGCTTCACGCGTTCTATACGCGAGACGCGAATGCCGACTGGGTTCAAACTGAACTCCACAACGCTAAAATACAATGGACTCGAGGAGCCAGAGGCATGGCTCAACGAGTACTTAACAACAGTTAAGTTCCAGCGAGGGACCAACGTCACGGCAATGCAGTATGTGCAGCTCATGCTCGAGAGCTCGGCACGACACTGGTTGAAGAATCTCCCGCGAGGATCCATCAGCTCATGGAGGCAGTTCCGTGAAGCCTTCATAGAAAACTTCAAATCCACATACAAGCGACCGCCATCACTCGAGGAGCAGCGGGGATGCAAGAAAGGAACCAGGGAAACCCTGCGAGCCTACATCCAGCGGTGGACCATACTAAAGAATTCAGCAGAAGACATATCAGACGAAAGCGCAATCGATGCGTTCAGGCGAGGCCTGCAGCGCATCGAATTCAAGGAACAGCTCGGGAAGATGAAAGTCCAAACACTTGCACGACTGAAAGAGCAAGCCAATAGGTGGGCAGACGGAGAGGATTCCGTTCGCAACAAAACAGAAATCCACGTTGGACGCTCAGAACACGACTACGACTACCACAACGGAGAAAGAGGACTCGGCCGGCGAAGGAAGCGACCCAGGCACAACTTCTATGACGACAGAGGACCCGACATGGTCGCCGCCGGCTTCCAAGACGAGAGAGATGGCAGGCACCGCAACAACGGCAGAGCACAGCGAAGAGATAATCTCGAAGACGCGCCCCAAGCTCAGAAACGAGACTGGAGGACGAGGCAGCCGCGCGACAACACTAGAACATACCGCTCGGCCAAAGAACAACTCGACGGACCGTGCTCGATACACGGATTCAGAAACGAACGAGGGGAGCTTAGATCAGGGCACACCCTCAGGAACTGTAAAAGCTTCAACGAGTTGGCTGAGGAAAAAAGTCGATCTGTGACAACAACGGCCCAGCCACTCGCGAGCATAGCAGTCGGGCCTATCGCCCACGACGCACCACCAGACACTCCTCTGCCAAAAAGGAAAGTGGCAGCAATACAGGAACAGCGCAGGACACCGGAAGAAGAGGAATAGTATCCAGAAGCCCACGGCAGGATCTACATGATACAAGAAGGCAGGCCCTCAAATAGGCAGCAGAAGCAGGTCACAAGACAAGTTTTTCTCGCAGCCTCCTCGCACCCCGCTGTCCCAGAGTACTTGCGCGGGTCCGAGACAGAAATCACTTTCTCTCGAGAGGACCACCCGCTCGCCATCCCTCGACCAGGACACGCCATGCTAGTGCTCGAGGCCAGAATTGGAAAATACGACATGTCACGAGTGTTCATGGACGGCGGCAGCGGAATCAACATCATCTTCACCAGGACACTCGAAGAAATGCTAATCCAGACCTCTGCGCTCAAATCCTCAGGCACAACCTTCCATGGGATTGTGCCAGGAAAAGCAGTCTACCCTCTGGGAAAAATAAGCCTGGAGGTGGTTTTTGGCAACGCGACCAACTTTCGCAAAGAGATCCTAGAATTGGAAGTGGTCGACTGGAAGTCGCAGTACCACGCAATCCTCGGGCGACCAGCCTTCGCCCGCTTCATGGAAGTGCCTCACTATGAATACCTTAAGCTAAAAATGACAGGCCCACATGGGGTCATCACAGTCAGCGGCAGTTTCGTCAGGTCCGACCGCTGCGACAAGGAATTCCACAAGATATCAGAGGCCTTTGGAGCTCACCAAGCCAGCAAGACCACGGGACCCGCAGAAGAAATGCTCCCGTAGAAGAAGTCACCACCCGAAGGACCCGAGCACTCGGATAAGAAGCTAACTAGATCTTAAGGCTACCACGCCGCTGTTTTAAATAAAGGGGACTGTCCTCATCAGACCCCCCATTCTTACTAAATGTAAGAAACAGCAGGAAGAATATTGAAAAATGTTTTTCCAAAAATTGATTCATTGGCACTCGGGGGCTCGCCGTAGCAGCCACCCCCCGAGGCGTTCTTCGCAATCGCGACCCAAACAAAATTGGCACTCGGGGGCTCGCCGCAGCAGCCACCCACCGAGGCGTTCCTCGCAATCGCGACCCAAACAAAATTGACACTCGGGGTCTCGCCGTAGTAGCCACCCCCCGAGGCATTCTTCGCAATCTCGACCCAAACCAAATTGGCACTCGGGGGCTCGCCGCAGCAGCCAACCCCCGAGGCATTCTTCGCAATCGCGACTCAAACAAAATTGGCACTCGGGGGCTCGCCGCAGCAGCCACCCCCCGAGGCGTTCTTAGGAATCGCGACCCAAAAAAAATTGGCACTCGGGGGCTCGCTGCAACAGCCACCCCCCGAGGCGTTCTTCGCAATCGCGACTCAAACAAAATTGGCACTCGGGGGATCGCCGCAGCAGCCACCCCCCAA
The DNA here is from genome assembly GCA_950022295.1 of Bromus sterilis. Classification (NCBI taxonomy): domain Eukaryota; kingdom Viridiplantae; phylum Streptophyta; class Magnoliopsida; order Poales; family Poaceae; genus Bromus; species Bromus sterilis. The sequence continues at coordinate 185,952,825 of OX465595.1, forward strand.
GGCGTTCTTCGCAATCGCGACCCAAACAAAATTGGCACTCGGGGGCTCGCCGCAGCAGCAACCCCCCAAGGCGCCCCTCGCAATCGCGACCCAAACAAAATTGGCACTCGGGGGCCCGCCGCAGCAGCCACCCCCCGAGGCATTCTTCGCAATCGCGACATAAACAAAACTGGCACTCGAGGAAAAACCAAGGCTACAAAGGAATACAGTACACCAAGAGGAAGCACATACAAAGAGAGGAAGCACCTAACCCCAGGCTCCATCTTCGCCTTAATAAGGGAACCCAGATAACGATCGTTCTCTTCGCAAATCCGCTTCACAACTTGGCGCGCAGGCTCATCGACCTCCGCGTAATGCTCATCCATCGGATAATCCCTACCACCTGGAGGACCCCCCCACCACTTGAGAAATATCAGCTCCCGGCCAATGACTATGGACCAAGCAAAAGGCAGCGCGGGCTCCAGCATGAATCTGGTGATTCATCACGCGACGCAGCTCCGCAGGCTGAGAAAATACGCGGCAGAGCGTCTCAAAGGACGATGGAACCACCTGCAGCGGATAAAACTCAAAGTGGATCCCGCCCAGCACCTGTTGACAGTACCGCAGAGCAGCCGGCAGCCGCTCAACTCGAAGACGAAGCACATCAAATGCTCGAGCATGAGCCCCATCTTCCTAGAAAGGTTTGTTCGCCTGCACGTTAAGGTCATCCAGGCGCGACAGTTCCGACCGAACGGCCCTCTATTCATCCCCGGAGGGTCCCTGACAGCACTTTGAAAAACAGGATCAAAATCAAGAGAAAGACAAAAAAGCCACCAAATGCAGTCGAGCAATCGAGCAGAAGCTAAACTCACCCGTAGGAGGTCAGACCACTTCAACACCCACGAAGCAAGGCCATCCAGCACGACCTCAGCGCGCTCGCGCTTGGAATGATAGACTGCTACAACACCTTTAAGGCGAACAACTTCCCGCTCAGCGTCTCTCAGCCTCAAGCACACGGACTCGTATGCACCCTCCCGAGCGTCCTCCTTCAACGAACTCCAAGCCCGAAGAACGCCCGGAGTGGCCTACCGCAAGACGGACAAAAAGAAAGGAAAATCAAGCTCAACAGCAGGAATGACCAAGCAGTTACCCCAGTAAAAGTAGCACAGATTCACCACCACAAAGGAGGCATATTACAACCAGAAGTTTCAGACGACACGACATGGCTACGCCCCCCTTACCCTTAGAGGAGGGAGACTGGGCATCCACAACTTTTTGCAGGCGACGAGCCAGAACAGTGGCTTGCTCACTTTGCTCGTAGGTGTAATCAAGGACAGTCTCAACCAGAGAGTCATCAATGGAAATTCCGTGCCCCATTAGAACAACAAGGGACGTGGAAAGACCACTCACCACGTTCTCTCCAACTAACTCCTCCAAGAGAGTCCCGCCATTTCCAAACACAGCAACGCGGGCGTCCAGACCAGCTGGAACCTCGTGCCCTCCGGCATGAGGTGCTCATGAACAAGACCCACAAGAGTGGAAGCCCGGGCACAGACCCCCTTGGCAACATCAACAGCAGCCGACATGGCATCCACGACCCCTCGGAGAACTCCAGACCCCGATGCAACCACTTCCGCCGCACTCGCACCCTTCGAAGCTGCACCAGGCAACCAAAATTACTACGGGAAGAGAAATAGAAAAGCACCCAGCAACGGAAAGACGACTTACACAAAAGCGAGTCCGCCAAGACCCGAACACGCTCGCACTCGACCACCTCTTCCTGTACGAGCGCATCCTCGGCCTGACGCAGGTGTACCAGCTCCTCGTGCTGATCGTGCAGCTCCTTCTCCTTAGAGGCCAAAGCAGCCTTGAGGTTGGAAATCATTCTTTCCTTTTTCTCCACCTGCTTCTCGGCAGTTTGGCGACGGTCTGGGAAACAAGACAACATTCAGAACAGAGGACCCAGCAATTCAAGAGCAGCAGTACAGGAAAAATACTTACTACTCATGACAGATAGAGCATCCTGTTCAGAATCGTGCGCCTGTTGCCAATGCTCAGCTTCGACCACCAGACGCTCACAGTGTTGGAACACCGGCTACTCGAAGAAATCGAATGTTAAGACAGAACCAAAGCAAGAGTACAACCAACCGCAAGCGCTTGCTTGCAGCCTCGGGGGCTACTCCCATCGGGAGCACTGCCGTTCCCCCGATGACAAAACTATACAAGCAAACAGGAAACAAACTCACCAGCCCAGCTATGCGGTCGAAAAAGAGGACTTTATCTTCAGCAGCGAGATCAAGACGGCCCAAGTAAGGACGACCTGGAGCAGCAGGCCTGACAGTAGAAGCAACAACACCAGACCTGGGCCTTTTACAGACAAAAACAGAAGGAGACGGCTCAGCGGACGGGGTAGACAGCAGAACAGCACCACTAGTCATGTCAAGATCTTCGGCGCCTAAAGGCCGCGACCGCTTGACACGAAAGGGAGCCGATTCCTCACTATCACCGGTCTCCGGCAGCTCGGCCCCCGCAGACTCGTCAGCACCAATGGCACCCGCGAGCACGCTGGCATCAACACTCGGAGCAGCATCGACAGTAGCGGAAGCACCCGGCTCGTCCTGAATATCAGCATCTTCTGGGTGCGGCGGGTTGCAACACACATGAATGTGGTCCTACAAAGCAAATATCATCATCAGCAAGCAGTCAAGCAAACATTTAAATCAGGCAAGAAACTCAAAAATGCGAACCTGCGGCAGCACGTGATCAGAAGAATAAGGACGAACGAACCGCATCTCAGAAATGCCCAAGCACTTGGTCACATAATGGATACGGGCCAAGAGACCATCCAAATTAAGCTCCTCGCGGGAGCATCTCGTTGAGTCCTCGAGTCCCTCATATTTCCACATGCGACGGGCTCGAGACTGCAATGGCTGAACGCGCCTCCCAATAAAAACAGAGATGAGTTGCCCACCGGTCAAGTTGTCCTTCACTAGAGCAACCCTCTCCAAGAATGGAGCCACTTCAGACGACTCTTTTGCAGACAAAGAATGGGACCATGAAGCCTGCTTGACTACTCGTGCCTCAGGATTAAAGGGAGCAAGACCAAATCGCTTCCCAACAACGTGCTGATCCTTCAGATAGAACCAACTTTTCCGCCAAGCACTGACGGAGTCAAGCATCTCCAAATCAAAGTATGAATGTTTATCCCTAATGGATATACCCACCTGCCCCACAACATACTCAGAGTTCGTCCTCTTTATACAAAAGAGGCGCTTCCAGAGCCCCCAATGGGGATAGATCCCAAAGAAAACCTCACAAAGGGTAATAAAGCAAGCAATGTGCAAAATCCCATTGGGAGTCAAATTGTGCAGCTGAAGCCGATAGGTGTACAGCAAACCACGAACAAAAGGGTGAATCGGAAGGGCAAACCCGCGCGGGAAGAACGCCTAAAAGCACACCTGCTCATCTGTCGTCGGAGCGGGAACAGGTTCATCTCCCGGAATCCACACGGCATCTCCCGCCACCAAGCCACCAGCAATCAGCGAGCCGAGATCCGCAGCCCCAAATGTCGAGCGCTCCCACTTGCCAGACATCTTGGTCGATTCTGGAGCAGCACGGGAGCGCGTTGTCATCAGTTTCGCAGCAAGCAGCAAAAGGAGGAAGGAGAAGGCTCAAAAACAGGGGAAATCCAGAAGCGAGAGGAGAAGGCAATGGCTGGGTAAAACCTAAATTTTACTCAGCCGCTCGGTATTTAACCAACAGCCAGGCGAGCACGGGCACCGTTCAACCCCATCGTCCAGTAAACGTGGCATGATCCCACGGCAGGCGAAAAACATGGAAAACCCAACTGGCGCAGTAACAACACCGCCCACTATGTGCGCAAAAAGAGGACCATAATCACACGAAGCGAAAATTTCGGCGGGACAGCGCCAAGACATTTCCTTTGATAGGCCACTGTGGTCAAGATGCCAGAAAACCAAGCCAGCATCACATCCCAACAAGGCGTATCGAGTACATTTCTCAGCCTCAGAGTTTCAACCTTTTAAATCTTTTTTCTTCGATGGGAAAAACATTTTACTCCCATCGGGAGCATCTCCACTAGAGTCTCGGGTGCTCCCCCACCTAAAGGATAAATATGTGCTCGAGTGATCACTCGCACTCACAGAGTCCCGAGTGCTCCCTCAATCGAAAGGAAAAACGCGCTCGGGTACTTTATCACCCGAAAGGAAAAGAAAATACGTGCTCGAGTAATTGCGCACCTATGAGAGTTTCGGGTGCTCCCTCACCACGACAGAAGATAAACAGACCTGCACTGGCCAGATCGAGCGGTTCCAGAGTATCGGGTGCTCCCTCACCCCGAGAGCAAAAGCGATACTCGAGTAATCACTCGCAAAACCCTAAGTACCTGAGCACTCGACGACCTCCCGAGAAAATACTCCTCGCCTGAGCACTCGATCAAGCTCCGCGAGTGACTGCTAAAACAGCTCACTTGATTGTTTATTCCAAGTGGGTGCATTATCTACTAGGCTCCACGCCACAATAAAAATACATATTCCTGGAACACGATACACTGTGCCCAGATGCCACGCAAGCTTAGCATGTAGGTAAGACCCCGCTGCGCAGATCAGCCGGGCTGGGACTTGCCGCAGAGCGATTTCACTCCCAACCTTTTCCATGCGCTTGCATGATAGAAAAAGACGGACGGACGCGCCTAGGCTATGAACTTTACTGGCGGCAATTGATCACTGTATGACCTGCAGTGGCATGACTTTTGCATGACACCAGTGTTCCAAGCTCATGTCGAGGGACGTGAGTTTGATTGGGCTACTGCGGTTTTTGCCACTAGTGCAATTCACCAAGGATCGACCAGTCGACTCCTTGGGCCCTTTCAGCTTAGCAATCCCTCGAAACAGGTTTTGTCATGGCCCCAGACTGCCATCGACCCACGGTTAAACCGTGCATGCATCGAAACAACGCAAGAATGGACTCGAGTCCCTGCGCAACTCTTCGAGTCCCCCAGGCACTCGGGGGCTAATGATGAGGGGGTGACCCCACGACTCCTATAGATGGGTCTACCCGGTGTACCCGAAATCAGAAGGCCCACAAAGATGACGCCTAGGTCCGGCCTTGGCCCAGTAGTGGCACCGACGTAGGAGTCCGCGACTCATAAGGAAGGTGCAAACCTGCCGTACGAAACAAGATCAGGGTTAGGAAACCTCCTTTGTAATCCAAGATAGACTCCCTGAGACCTAGCCTAGTATATAAGGGCTAGGAGGGGAGACGCCAAGATCAGGCAATACACCATCTGTAACCCTAGCCTTGTGCGCACTAGCCTTGGCCTCACTGTAATCGCCATCTCCAATCAATAACATCGAGCAGGAACGTATCCTCCTGTTAGCCGATGAGCTATCGTCCAACCTGTGCCTCTCATGAATAACCCAGTGTCCCTGACTGTGGGATTTGCCGGGGTACATCCCCGTCATCCCCTTTGTCATTAAATGAACAAAAAGGAGAGGCTACAACTAACGTCCCAAAAGTAATGCCTCCGGGCTGAGGAGAATCAGGACGAAGGCACGCCGTTTCAGTGTGAGGACAAGCAGCAGTGTCTTAACCTTCTTCAAATGAGAGCTCTTGTGCTGAAGAAAAGGAGTATATCGCTAGAGGTGGAGTTTTTCATCGAGCGAACTGATGTGGAGGCCTAATCTCAGAGACTTGAGGCTGCTTGAGGCCGAGCTTGGCGAGGTCTTTAGGCACAATGACTTCAGTCAGAAGAGCATCAAGTCTTTGATATGTATGATGAGCATACTGATGAATCTTCTTCTGTGGAGTGTGCATACGAGCCATGTAGCTAAGGATGTCACCAATCTGACATTTTGTCCAGTCATGATTGCGGTCAACTTTCTAATGCAGACTTATGAGGAGCTCGCAGCCAGTCATGATGCGAGCTTGAGTAGTTTACTCAGTTGAGGCATGTGTGCGTTCCTCATGAGTGGTGCGAGACTGAGGCTGGCGAATGTTGCCACCAAGAGAATCCTGAGGAAGAACTTCCTCATATAAGAGTTCTTTGCCCTTGTCATTTGAGGCAATCGTATGTTGAAGCACTTCAACAGGAGGAACATAAGTGTGATGATTAGCCTGATCAGGCTTGTAGTTAATGATAGTCTTTGTGCAGATGAGCTTCATGATCCATGGAGCATATGGCTTCAGAATATGAGGATTCTAGGCAGCATCAACTAAAGTCCTGAAAAAGAAGTCTGATACATTGATGGGCGCAGACATGCAGAGGCTGTATAGAATGTTCTTCATGATGTCGACTACTTCTTCAGCGGTGAACTCATATCCATTGATGGGGCAGAAAGACTTGGCCAGTATTCTGTACAGAGTGTTGGGCAGATACTGAAGCTCAGACACGAGGAACTTGGTCTAGGGCGGAGCTTCAGGTGCTTGAGGTTTCATCAGCATGGTCATCAGATCGTCCCTCAGAAGTGGAGCACCGTAAGTGCTGGGAACTGAAGCATCCGAGGGAGGCAGCTGAAGAATCTCAACGATCTCAGGCACAGAGGGTGTGTAGTGTTGATGCTCACTCATCCATTCTAGCACCCAGGTGTTGATGTCTTTGGTGTCGCCTAAGACATACAGCGTCGCATAGAACTGAAGTACAAGCTCTTCATTCCATTGTATACATTCTGAGCGGAACTGAAGCAGTTTGGCATGTGATGTCTACGCACGCTTCTATTCTTGTAGACTATGTTGGGCCTCCAAGCGCAGAGGTTTGTAGGACAGCAGCAATTTCCCTCAAGTGGATGACCTAAGGTTTATCGAACTCAGGGAAGTAGAGGTTGAAGATGGTCTCTCTCAAGCAACCCTGCAATTAAGATACAAGAAGTCTCTTGTGTCCCCAACACACCTAATACAACTAGGAGTTGTATAGGTGCACTAGTTCGGCGAAGAGATGGTAAAATATGGTTGATAGGTGTGATAAAACGAAGTAATATAAATCTGTAATAAAAAGTGCAGAAAAGAAACAAGTAACAAAAGTGAGTGCAAACGGTGTAACAATGATGGAAACAAGGCCTAGGATTCATACTTTCACTAGTGGCAACTCCCAACAACATTAACATAGTCTAATCACATGATATTTCCCATAAAACATGCAATGGAGACGTACTCGGAGGTCATTCCTTTGTGGTCAAAAGAGGACGAGAATTATGTAGGGCTACAAAAGCACACCTCAAAGTTCGTAGTTCTCAATCTATGGATTTCGCAATGACACCGCGGCCATCCAAAGAGAGTACCACAATCACCACAACATATCTCAAGGATAGTCAAAGACAAGCACCAAGAGACTCTCAATCTTCAATCAACACACAAAAGAGGAAATTACTCATGATAATATTCTTCTAACCCATGTCCTATAGACCGCTGTCACCTTGGTCTCGGGGATTGTACTAGATAAGATCAATTGAGTACATCAATCCAATACATAGAGGAAGGGGAAATATCATGGGATCACCCTAGATTAACATAGCCTATGATCACAACGAAGATCACATCATGGGAGAGAGAGAAGAACACATAGCTACTGGTAGAAACCTCAGCCCCGAGGGAGAACTACTCCCGCTTCATGGAGGGGGGAAGCAACGTCGATGGAGATGAATGCGGGGGCACTTCCCCGTCCCGGCAGGGTGCCGGAACAGGAATTCTGTCCCCCCGAAACTTGTTTTCGATGGCGGCGGAGATCGGAATTGCTTCTGGAGAAAAGGGGTCTGGAATCAGGGTTTCCGCGACGGGAGAATAAATAGGGGCCAAAGTAGGGCACCAGGGGGTGTGGGACCCACCCAGGAGGGCAGGTGGCGCGACCAGGAGCTAGGCCGCGCCAGGCACCCTCCTGGCTGCCCCCTGGCTGCCCTGTGGCCCCCCTTTGGCCTGGTGGAAGCTTCCGAAACGCTGATTTTTTATATAATTTTTCCGGGATTTATTGGGCATTTTAATTATTGGAAAAACCTGAAATACAAAAACAGCAGAAAACAGGAACTGGCAACTGGGTGCACGGAGTTAATAGGTTAGTCCAAATATGCTCAAAAGTGTATGAAAGTTCAAGCCAAACATGGCAAAGTGACACAAAACATGCATGGAGTAAGCAGAAATTATAGATACGTTTGGGACGTATCAACATCCCCAAGCTTAATTCCTTCTCGTCCTCGAGTAGGTAAACGATAACAAGCATAATTTCTGTGGTGACATGCCACACAACCATATAAGGACTTTTAAGTAAAGCAATTAAAGCACGCAATTCAATTCAAGTCTTAACAAGAAAGAGTCTATATTAGCATTGACACAAGCAACAAAATAACAAAAGTTGCAAGAGCTCTCGCTGTCCGTGACTCGAATGTCTCCAGATGGTGTTTGCGTGCAAGCAGGGGATAGGGAAATACGAGAGAAAAAAGTAATTGTTGAGAACTACTATCTACTAAAGTTTCACACTTAGTCTCCTTTGGATTCTTATCTAGACTCGTCCCCAGACCACTAGTCAGGTACAAGTCAAAATGATCCACTCCTTTTCGATATTTTGAGCACTCATGCAATGGATGAGCGTGAGCAAGAAAGTTGACACCTAAAAGGCGAAACAGAAAGAAAGTGGAGGAGGAAGACAAAAAGGTGTGAAAGGCTCACATCCACGAGGACAATCATAGGCGCGAGAAGGCCATATGATAGATATGATGTGAGGAGTAGGGATTGCAATGCAACGGATGCACATGTGAGCTAAAAGCTCTCCAAGGGAACTAGTGGGGGTACATCTAACTTGCTTGCTCAAGAAGACCTAGAGCTCGTTTGAGGAGGCTCATCATTGGAATATACAAGCCAAATTCTATAGTGTGAAGGTCCCCACATAGCTATATGCATGATGATGATTGCTATGGAGTACAAGGGATAGAGGATGAAGTACTAGTGTGGATCTCTCAAAAGGAATAGTAGTGTGCCCCCTTCTCTCTTTTTATTTTTATTTTTCTGTTTTTTCTATTTTGTATTTTTTTGGTGGCCTCAATGGCTCTTTCTATTTAACTCTCATTTGTCCTCTTTGGGATCTTTTGATTTTGTCCTCTTTGGGATCTTTTCCTCACTTTAGGGGCAACACTCTATATTTTACAAGAATATAGGAGATCTTTCACACTTTACAAAGGTACTCACATAAAGAAGATATAACTATCATGATGCAAATGTATGCCGCTGCCAGTGTAGCAGGAACATGTATGACATGAAGATCAAGTCATGAAGAGGTGGATGTTGCATGGCAACATATCTCGAAAAGGCTATGGAAATGCCTTGATAGGTAGGTATGGTGGCTGTTTTGAGGAAGGATATAAGGAGGTTTATGATGACAAAGCGTATCATGCCAAGGGTTTGGATGTACCGGCGAAGGTGGACGCCAACTCTCAGAGTGAGAAGTAGGCAATGCACGGAACAGGAGAGGCTAGAAAAATATGGGAAGGTGGATGGAAGTGTCAACTTTCGAATACTCACATTAGTCCGAAGAACTCATGCACTTATTATCGGTAACTCTCAATCTAATAAGGAGGTTCACAAAGAGACAAGTACCCGGAGGAGGAGTGTATGGGGGTTTGGTTATCCTTGCGCATCCTCGACTCATGGTACGTGAGTGTACTCTAATATTCGACTCCTTAGAAGAGTAGTGATCCATCTAGCAGCTAGAGTTCTCAACTAATTTGTAGGTTTTGAAAATAAACACGGATTTCCCAAAATACGACATCTATCACTAATAGGCTAAAGCTCTTGACACCAAAATTTCAAAGATTACTCACATCAATACCTCAAAACTATTGCAAGTTACTACTAAAATTAAATAGCAACCTCAATTACCTACTCTCAAGACAAGACATAACTCAGTGCAACAACAAACTCTCTTAACAAGATAAACATGAAAACTAAAGAGAGTTCCAGCAACAAACTAAACAAAAGACAAGGCTCTTGCTAAACATAGACTAAGACTAAAACTAGACATGGCAGTAGCTATGAAAAGATAAAGAACACACAACAGCAAAAATATAGGCATAAAGAATCCTATGATGTGTTCTAGATTTTGAAAGTGGAGCGTGTTTCTCTCCCACACAAAGTAAGACGGGATCTAACTTGTTATGAAAATCAAGCAAAGCTAAAGAAAACTAAAAATAAAACCTAAGAGCGAGACGCTCCAAGCATAGCACATAACGCATGAAGTGATAAAAATATAGTGAGACGAAGGACGAACTGATGATTGTTGATGGAGAAGGGGATGCACGGGGGCATCCCTAAGCTTAGACGCTTGAGTCTCCTTGAATATTTGTTGGGGATTCATGGGGGAATCCCCAAGCTTGAGCACTTGACACTCCCGAATCTTCTTTCATCATCTTCCATCGCACACTTGAAAACTCCCTTCATACATAACTCATCATAAGCTGATTAGAGAGGTTATTACCCTTAATAAATTATTTTTCCCTACTGGATATAAAGATATTCTTGAAGATCTACTGTTTCTCAAGATTTCCAAAAGGTTTTTGCAAAGAAAAAGCAAGCTTAAGGTTTGCAAAAGTTAGGAGAGAAAAAACGTGGCAGAATCTGTGAAAAACAGAACAGCAGGTAGTAAGGATTTTTTAGGGGTACTTATGCAACTCAAATCACAAAACTCAGAACATTCGAAAGTTCCGTGATTGTATAGAGCACGCTGTGTAAAAAATTCAGCTAAAAAATATGAACTGGGATTTTTCTGTGATTTTTCTAGTCACAAGGACAAAATCTGTTTTCTGGACAGCATGTCACAACTTTCACTTCCCTTGTCATATGAGGCTATACTTGGCACAAAGCTTGAAAAATAAAGATAAAATGATGTTTCTACAGTAGTAACAAACATCAAGACCACTAAAAACAGAAAGTAAAAACTCAAATTAAAGATAACAAGGGTTGTCTCCCTAGAGCTCTTTCTTTATAGCCATAAAGATAGGCTTAAGATTTTAATGATGCTCTCATAGGAATAAGGAATAAGAGTTGAAGAACAATATAGAGCATCAAGAAGCAAATATAAAACACATTTAAGTCTAACATGCTTCCTATGAAAAGGGATCTTGTAGAGAAACAACTCATCAAAGCATAAATATATTAGCATAGGAAGGTGAAATAAGTGCAACTTCAAAACCTTCAACATAAAGAGAGGGAACTTGATATTATTGAAATATCTATAAGCATATGTTCCCCTCTCAGAATAATTTCCAGTGGGATCATGAATAAACTCAACAATATTAGTATCACATAAAACTTTCTTATCATGATCCACAAGCATAGAAAATTTATTACTCCCCACATAAGAAAAATCATTAATAGTAGTGGGAGCAAACTCAACAAAATAGCTATCACATGAATCCTTCTTCTCATGATGCACTTGAAAACATTTATTCTTTATAGCATAAGTGTCATCATAATAATCATCATAGATAGGAGGCCAAGTATCATCAAAATAAATTTCCTCATCAAAACTTGGGGGGCTAAAAATATCATCTTCATAAAACGTAGCATCCCCAAGCTTATGGTTTTGCATATCATTAGTATCAAAAGTATTCAAAGAAGACATGCAAATAACATTACTACTATCATGAGTGTTGTGCAAATAATAAAGCTCCATAGGCTTTTTGATCTCCTGCTCAAACACTTCATGTCCTAACTCAAGATAGAGCTCATAAAGCTCTCTCATAATTTTGTTGTTGTTTTCCATAAAGCCTAACTAGTGAAAAGTAAAAACAAGAAACGAAAAGATTTAATTGCAAGATCTAAAGATATACCTTCAAGCACTCACCTCCCCAGCAACGGCGCGAGAAATAGCTTGATGTCTACGCACGCTTCTATTCTTGTAGACTATGTTGGGCCTCCAAGCGCAGAGGTTTGTAGGACAGCAGCAATTTCCCTCAAGTGGATGACCTAAGGTTTATCGAACTTAGGGATGTAGAGGTTGAAGATGGTCTATCTCAAGCAACCCTACAATTAAGATACAAGAACTCTCTTGTGTCCCCAACACACCTAATACAACTAGGAGTTGTATAGGTGCACTAGTTCGGCGAAGAGATGGTAAAATATGGGTGATAGGTGTGATAAAACGAAGTAATATAAATCTGTAATAAAAAGTGCAGAAAAGAGACAAGTAACAAAAGTGAGTGCAAACGGTGTAACAATGATGGAAACAAGGCCTAGGCTTCATACTTTCACTAGTGGCAACTCCCAACAACATTAACATAGTCTAATCACATGATATTTCCCATAAAACATGCAATGGAGACGTACTCGGAGGTCATTCCTTTGTGGTCAAGAGAGGACGAGAATTGTGTATGGCTACAAAAGCACACCTCAAAGTTCATAGTTCTCAATCTATGGATTTCCCAATGTCACAGCGGCCATCCAAAGAGAGTCACTACTGGAATTCACCTGTTTGCCGTCTGCCAGGGCGGATGGCAAACACCTGAATGGCCGACGGCAAAACCCTTTGCCGTCTGCCCCCGGACGGTAAAGCACCCGTCAACCATTTCATCGGCAAAGAGGTGCGTTGCCATTTGTTGTATATCGACGGACGGCAAAGATGTTTGCCGTCCGCTGGAATAAGAAACAGACGGCAGAGAAGCTTGACGGCGAAGCTGTGCCGGCCGGCTCCGTCAGGCCCTTAACGGCGGGGTTGCCGTCTACGGACAGACGGCAAAGAGCGGTGACGTCATCGGATAAGGTAATGACGTCACCCCCCCGTCATATGTTTGCCGTCCAGCAGCAGACGGCAAAGTCCTACTCTTTGTCGTCTGCCTTGCCGGAGGCAGATGGCATAATAACCAAAATGGTCACCCAGCTGTTGCCAGATTGCACAGCTGGGCGCCACGTGTCACTTGTGCCGACCACCAGCAGACGGCAAAGGCATTTTCCGTCTGCTTGCAGACGGCAAAGAGCCTGCATAGCCCCTTTTTATTCTGTTTTCTTTTAAATCCCTGCACTTGACAAAAATATAGACATATACATAGACATATTGTCCAACAGTTGTATAAGCACATCTCAACAGAAATATATAAGCACCCATGCATGTTCTCCAACATATTGATCAACCAAAACTATGCAAATCTCATACTCTCATATATATACAAGTCCAACCACAAAGTATATATAGTACATAGTAAACCAGAAAGTATCAAACACACAAGTGACCACAACTGTTTATAAAAGAAACTACAAGTCCAAATGCAGCACTCCATCGTCATAGCATGAATGCCTTGAAGCAAATCTGCAAAAAGAAGAAGAAGAAGTAGAATGAGAAGAAGAAGAAGTAGAATGAGAAGAAGAAGAAGGAGAAGGAGAAGAAGAAAAGATCCTCTCCTTCTGTTTTCTTCTTCTTCTTTTGAGAAAACAAAGCTAACATAAGCAATGGTGATCGAATTAAGCTAGATTTAGCATATTTTGAGGAAATTGAGCTAACTTCAGCATTTTTGAGCAACTAAGCAAACTTTAACAATTGTTGAGCCAATTTAAGCTAGCTTTAGCAATTTTTGACCCAATTAAGATAACTTTGAGATTTTGTGAGAAAACTAAGTTGACTATGTAAGTTTTTGAACTAACTAAGCTAGTTATGTCTTTTATGTGCAAAATATGCAAAGTATGGCATTTTTTGATTAAATATAGGATTTTAGAAGCTAAATATGCATTTTCAAACTAACTAAGCATTTTAAAACTTACCGGAGTGTAGCCCTCAAGGCTGAGGTGGCTGAGAAGCATCCGTCGGGTTGCCCGATGTTGACGGTGGAGAAGGGTCATGGGACGCAGCCCGAGAGTTATGCTGCACAAAAAGATCAACTAGAGGTTAGCACGACGCCACTCAATATGGTATTGATGATCATCGAAAGATACTCACCGTCCCCACAGGAGAAATGATCGGCATCGGTGGAGCGGCCTGACCAGTCTTCTCGCACATAGTCTGCACATTTGTTATTCATGAGTCAATCATATTAGGCCACTCATGACGCATTCTTTGGGTGAATATGAACAAGTGACTTACCACGAAGAGCTCATACAAGGCCCGGTTCGATGCATCGTGTCGTGCCGCGGCCTCCTCGAGAGCCTTCGCCGTCCTCTCCTCCGCCAGCCGCTCTCTCTCCGCTGCCTTCTCCTCTGCCAACCGCTCCTTCTCCTCCAGTAGCCGCTGGGTGTTCTGTCGCTCTTTCTCAAGAGCTTCCTGCAACCCCACTCCTCTAGTTAGCATTGTAATATTCGATGAGAGAAAACAAGAATGCAAGAGTCCTTATGGATAACCTGGATAGCGAGGTCGACTGGCCGCGGACGAGTCCTTATAGCAGGAGAAGAGCTCGTTTGGCGCGCCTTGATCTCAGGAAGAGTCTTATCGCACCTGATCAACTTATCTCCAATGGCCATGGCACCATGGCGCCTTCCTCCACCAGAGATCATCACCAGCTCCGACTCAATAGGCTTCCCAAGCGGGTTATAATCCTCCCCGTGCTTCTCCTTCGCCACCTCAGTATAAGCCTTGAGCTTACTGTAGGCGGCAATGTTGGTGAAAGTCGAAGGACTGGCGAGATCAGACTCTGAGAGCGCATTTGCCTTCTTGTACGACGCTGTATGGGCCATGCCATACATGTCGAACACCTGAGGCACCTCCGTTTTATTATGCTCCACCTAAAAGACAAAGAAAAGCACGATATTAGTAAGTTGTGGGTGCCAAAAAGACAAAGAAAAGTAGAATTTGCATGAAAATTGAAGCAAAGCACATACCCATTTATTCCCGTAACCAGCTAAGTTGCGGCTTCCTTGATGGTGTGGCACACCAACCATTTGGGTGCGGCGCTCCTTGGCATTGTTGTGGATGGCCAACCAGGCATCTGAGCACCAGTGGTCCACAATGGCCTCCCAACAATCCATCTTGTCCGCACACCATCTCGGTGCCGCCTAAGTTAGTAAACAAGGAAACTAATAAGTAGCCTAGATAGGAATCAAATCAAGCAAACTATTCAAGACTTAAGAAGGGTTACCGTCATGTACTGGGCCCTGGTCAGAAACTTCTTGCGGCAGTCCTTCTTGCTACGCTTGCGCCCTTGCTTGGCATAGTAGTCACGGACCGCCTGCACTCGCATCTCGTGCCTTGTGTTCTGCAAGAGGCGCGTGGCCTCTGCAACTAACACGTCCTCCGCCTCCTGCTCCTTGGACTCATCGACCTTGTAGTAGACCTGCAATAGCACGAGACAACACTGGTGAGTGCACTGATGAGACAACACTGATGACAACACTGATGAGTGCACGAGACAACACTGCAATAGCATGATTTTATTGTGTGAAACAGAAATTACCCAAAAGCCGTTGATGACCATGTCGGCTCTGGTGTGGCATTCGACCCCGTTGATGGTCGTATCCGGCGGGGCCGGGGCAGCACAATAGTGCTCCCACTTGAATCCAGGCTGCGGAACCTCATCAGGTCCGGGCAATTGAACCAGCCCCGGGAAGTTCTCCCTGACGAGCACACCAAGGATGGAGTTGGGATTGCGGACACCATTGCCGTATATCCAACCCCTGCAGTATAAAAAGACCAATCCATCAGATAGACATAAGTATAGAAGGTACCGGAAGAGAGTATAAGTGCACTTACGTCTCTCCATCAGGCGTAATCAACCACTTATGGGCGAGAGTCACCGGCACGGACGGGAGCCGTGTACCCCCACGCTGGTACACGGTGGTACCCTCAGCTACCTCCTCCTCATCCGTAGTGTCCAGCTCGGCACCAGCCTCCCCCTCAGGCGTGTGCTGCTCCGGCTGATCCGGCCAGGGACTCCAGGTCGTGCGGGTGGACGTAGCCTCGTCCTCCACCTCAGGCTGGTCCACCCTGCAGTGCTCTGGTGAATCAGCCGGAGGTGGCGGCGAGGAAGCAGCAGCAGGTGCTCGTCTCCCTTTCCCGCGACCACCACCTGCTTTGCCTCTCCCGGTCTTCTTCCGACCTCCTCTCCCCCTGGGCGGCTCATCAGTAGAAGGAGGAGGCGAGGAAATACTCTCGAGCAAAGACCTCCGTAGAGCCAGAGGTGGGAGCGCATGACCCCGACCCCTCCCTCGTGAGCCTGAGGTCTCGCCCTCCATATCTGTCACGAACCTGCCAAGAATTAAAATAAAATAATTAGTACAATGAGAAAAAGAATTAATAATACAACAGTAATTACTGCAATAATGAGAATATATACAACTAATGAGAATAATGTAATTAAAGTTGAGATGCATACAACTAACAATAGTCGGGATCATCGGTCTCTTCTACGCGATGAATTGAAGGATCGTCATCGCTATCACGCGTGTCGTCGATAATGATGGCCTCATCAGGTTCAACAACACCAACATTTGGAAGGCCTTTATGTAAACGGTCAAGCATTGACAGGTCATCTGGAGCAGTAACCTCTTCTTCTTCAGGCTCTTCAACATCGTCGTTAGCGGGTTCACTCTCATTGTCTTCTTCCATGTTCTGGGGTTGCGTAGAGAGGTTTCGGAAACGTTTTTTTATCACGCGTGTTTCTTGGAAGAATTCTCCTTCATATGTCTCTGGGTCAATGTGGGGTACATAATCCTCTTCATTTGGGGGAGGTGGTCTAATATGAGGTGGCACATCATAAACGACATCCCAACCTTTCAGGTTTTCAACCGTTTGGCAGGGGTAGGATAGATAGAAAACCTGGGTGGCCTGTTGAGCCGTAATATAGACATCGGGGACATTAAAATGGGTGTCTTGTCGAATTTCGACTAGACCTACATGTTCATGAGTTCGTCTAGTCCTCGACGGGAGAAACCAATGACATTTGAAGACAACGACGTTGGGAGGATTTTCACCATAGAATAGAAGTTCGTATATTGCTTCAACTCTTCCATAATACTCAATACCTCCGTCGCCGACAGCAGAGACACCCGAATTTGTACTTTTTCGATCGGCCATTTTTCGCTCTTTATCAACGGTACGAAAGCGATACCCGTTGATGTCGTATTTCTCAAATACACGGACCTTATTGTCAAAACCATTAGCGACTTGTCTCAATTCGGCGTCCATAGGCTCCTCATTTGCCTATAAGTTTTATAGGAAAGGATTGTTATATTAGTGAAAAATAGGTCGAACCAACAAATGAAACCCTATATATGAATGATAGTTACCGTTCGTTTGAACCAAGAGATGAAACCAGGATTGCCGTCTCCTTTCCAATCATGACTCTTCAGCCCTAATATTTTATGTTTTTCAGGACTCACTCCCCTCCTCAGATTCGCTGCATACCCATCGGGGAACATCAAACTGTTTTGCACCCACAAGAGAATTTCCCTGATATGCCCCCTTTCAAGATTTAACGAAACAGGCCCTTGGCTTGGACCAATTCTTCTTTCCTTTCGGCTGTCGCATGTTCTGTGAGGGTCTATCACATAGAGTCTCCTGGTCGACTCTAGCTTTAGGATTATCCTTTGACTTCCCATCTATGCCGAAAAATGTACCAAACAGGGCCTCGCCGATATTTTTTCCAGTGTGCATCACGTCAATATTGTGTGGAAGTTCGAGGTCTTTGAAGTAGGGGAGATCCCAGAAGCATGTCTTGTGAGTCCAGGCGTGTTCCGAATTATATCCCTTGAAATACCCGGGACGTTCTGGATCAGGCTCGAGAGAGTTCAACTGTGCCAAGACATGTTCGCCCGTCATCGTAGGTGCTCCCAGGTTTTTGACAACTTTGCCTTTGATGAAGTTCTTCTTGTCTTTTCTAAAAGGATGCTTAGGAGGCAGAAACTGTCTATGCAAGTCAAAGCAGGAATACTTGCCACCCGCCTTCAGCCAATGAAACTGACGAGCAGCCTTGCATGTTGGGCACCCGAACTTTCCATGAACACAGAAGCCAGCGAAAAGCGCATACGCCGGCAAGTCATGCATCGAGTACTGGTACCAAACATGCATTTTGAAGGTCTTTTTGCTAGCTGCATCGTATGTCTTGAACCCTTCGTCCCAAGCTTGTTGCAATTCCTCCTTAAGCGGTTGCATGTACACATCCATATTCTTCCCCAGATATTTGGGCCCTGGTATTATCAACGTCAGGAAAATGTTCTTCCTTTTCATAATCTCTGAGGGGGGGAGATTGAGTGGCATGAAAAATACAGGCCAACAACTGTATGGGGCTGCCATCAGACCGAAAGGATTGAACCCATCTGTGCCGACGGCGATTCGGCAATGCCTTGGCTCCTTAGCTTTTTCCGAATGTTTTTCATCAAAGTGCTTCCATGCTGAACCATCCGATGGGTGAGTCAACATCGGCTTCCCATCTACATCAAATTCTGTTCTCTTCCCATGTTTGTGCCATGTCATCTGTCTGGCTGTCTCTTCCATCATGTAAAGGCGTTGAATTCTTGGTATCACTGGAAGATACCTAAGAACATTTACGGGTATTTTGGTCTGCGTCTTCTCACCTTGACCATTGTCTACCACAACATACCTGGATGACTTGCATTTGGGACAATAGTCTTCGTCCGCATACTCTTTCCTAAATAAAGCACATCCATTTTCACAAGCATGTATCTGCTCATAGGGCATCTTAAGTACCTTGAGGATTTTATCCGATTGGTACAGGTTTGCAGGCATAACATGATCTTTTGGTAGAAACCGCCCAATTAGGGTCGTGATCGCATTGTAACAATCTGTGCCCAAGTTGAATTGTGCCTTCAAAGCCATCAACTGTGCGATGGCATCGAGCTGACAAAGCTCAGTGTGAGCGTGCAGCGGACGTTTCGAAGACTCCAACATATCATAGAAGGCCTTCGCAGATTCCTCCATCTCATCGTCCTCATCCCGCGCATCGTCAAAGTCCTGCACCATGTCTTCGATCCCGGTTCCGTACTCATCCGTGCGCTGACGGACCACCTCCTCTCTCCGTCGTCCGCCAGACTCGCCATGGAAGGTCCACACCGTATAACCAGGCTTATAACCCCACTTCTGCAAGTGTTTACCCATATCCACCTCTGTCGCCTGTTTATAATTGTCGCACCTAACGCAGGGGCACTAGGTTTTTCTCTGCCCATTTGCAAACGCCGCTCTCAGAAACTCCTTGGTTTTCATTGCCCATTCATTGGTGATCTCTTTCTGATTAGGGCGACCAGTGTACATCCACGCACGATCATCGCTCATCTTGTTGCTACAGCTAGCTACTAAACAACAAATATACCATTTTATTACGTCCACTTTTTATTGCTTTTATCATACATAGCTACGGCATATGCAATTAACCTACACACTAATAGGTAAAGATAGGTCCTAATCCCACCCGAGTATGTGTAGATTGGGTCGGTTTCCCATGCTTTGGTCCCGATCCGACGCGGTATTTCGGCAGCACCTCCCCGCTGTTCTCCTAATACACGTCTCGACAACAAGCCGAGAGGTTGTGTATCCGGAGAACAACAGGGAGGCGCTGACGAAATTCCGCGTCGGATCAGGACCAGAGCATGGAAAAACGACCCAATCTACACATACGCGGGCTGTCCATGGATAACGTTGGACAATTCGAAAGAATTACTATTATAAATATGCAAATGAATGCATATTTATACTGTAATCCTTTCGAATGGGAGACGCATACTGGTTACGCAACTTTACATACTGCTAGAGCTACCGTTATCGGCATGAAGGACAGAATTGAGCAAAGGAAAAAGGGGGAGAGGACAAGAATTTTTTTGCTCACCCTCGAACTCAAGGAGGTCGCCGAATGGAGGGGGCGGAGGTCGTCGACCACCAGACCTTCACACCAGGAAAATTCCTGCACATTAAAATGCACCCAATCAACACAAACACTTGATCCCGGTAATTACATCTTTTTTATTTTTTTTACCCCAAGATCCATTAAAATGCACCCAATCTCCACCTCCAACTTCTACTTATTCATATCCACCTCCAACTTCTTCTTCTTATTCTTATTCTATTTCTTTTCCTTTTCTTTTCCTTTTTCTAAATCTTCTTATTTCCTATTCTTCCTTCTCCTCTTCTTATTCTTCTTCTATTTCTCCTGTTCTTCTTCTCTTCTTCTTCTTCTTCTTCTTCTTCCTTCTCCTTTTCTAATTATTTTTCTTTTCTAATTCTTTCCTTCTTCTAACTAAATTTAACTAAAAAAACTAACTACAACTAATAAGTAAAACTAAATAAAACTAACTAACTACAATAGACTAACTGAATAGTAGCAATTAAAAACAGTAAGAATACTAACTAACTTATATAAAAATAAAAATAAATAAAACTAACTAACTACAATAGACTAATCTAAAATCTATTAAAAACAGTAGCAATTAAAAACAGTAACAATACTAACCTAACTAAATTTTCTAATCTAAAATATGACTAACCTAACACTAAACTACAATGTGAACAACACTAATACTAACAAATCTAACAAAAACAGAGAAAACAAAAAAAACAGAGAGGGAGGAGGGGGGGGGGGCTCACCGGCCGGAGTGGGGGTGGAGGTGGAGGAGGTGGGCGGTGGCTTGACGGCGGCTGGCGGAGGAGGGAAGCGGCGCCGGAGCCGGAGACGACGGCTGTGGGCGGGGCGGGTCGGGTGGGATCCGGCGAGGGAGGGGGCGGGCCGAGGAGGGTGGGGGCGGGGCAGGCCGGGGCGGTGGGCGGGTGGGGGCGGGGCAGGCCGGGGCGGGTGGAAGCAGGAGACGACGGCGGTGGGCGAGGGCACGGGCAGAAGGGAGGCACGGGCGAGAGAGAGTGGAGAGAGTGGGAGAGAGAGGAGGACGACGGGCAGTTAACGGCCAGGAGCTTTGCCGTCTGCCCCAGGACGGCAAATTACGCTTTGCCGTCAGGGGCAGACGGTAAAGCTCCTGGCCGTTAACTGCCACTCGTGGAACGGTCTGGGAGGGCCCACCTGGGGCTTTGCCGTCTGCGCACGGACGGTAAAGAGGTCTTTACCGTCTACTTATTAAAAGTAGACGGCATACAAACGGTTTTCCATATGTCATATGTTTGCCGTCTGTATTTAGGGTAGCAGACGGCAAACAATCTTTTTGCCGTCTGCCCCGATGGAATACAAACGGCAAACACGATGACACATGGCAAACTGCATGTTTCCAGTAGTGAGTACCACAATCACCACAACATATCTCAAGGATAGTCAAAGACAAGCACCAAGAGACTCTCAATCTTCAATCAACACACAAAAGAGGAAATCACTCATGATAATATTCTTCTAACCCATGTCCAATAGGCCGCTGTCACCTTGGTCTCGGGGATTGTACTAGATAAGATCAATTGAGTACATCAATCCAATACATAGAGGAAGGGGAAATATCATGGGATCACCCTAGATTAACATAGCCTATGATCACAACAAAGATCACATCATGGGAGAGAGAGAAGAACACATAGCTACTGGTAGAAACCTCAGCCCCGAGGGAGAACTACTCCCTCTTCATGGAGGAGGGAAGCAACGTCGATGGAGATGAATCCGGGGGCACTTCCCCATCCCGGCAGGGTGCCGGAACAGGAATTCCGTCCCCCCGAAACTTGTTTTCGATGGCGGCGGAGATCGGAATTGCTTCTATAGAAAAGGGGTCTGGAATCAGGGTTTCTGCGACGGGAGAATAAATAGGGGCCAAAGTAGGGCACCAGGGGGTGTGGGATCCACCTAGGAGTGCAGGTGGCGCGGCCAGGAGCTGGGTCGCGCCAGGCACCCTCCTGGCTGCACCCTGGATGCCTTGTGGCCCCCCTTTGGCCTGGTGGAAGCTTCCGGAACGCTGATTTTTTATATAATTTTTCCGAGATTTATTGGGCATTTTAATTATTGGAAAAACCTGAAATACAAAAATAGCAGAAAACAGGAACTGGCAACTGGGTGCACTGAGTTAATAGGTTAGTCCAAATATGCTCAAAAGTGTATGAAAGTTCAAGCAAAACATGGCAAAGTCACACAAAACATGCATGGAGCAAGCAGAAATTATAGATACGTTTGGGACTTATCAGCATGAAACAAGTCCTGCAGCACATTGCTGAAGCAAGGAATGTCCTCCATATCCAGATGAGGAATGCATTTATGAGGAAAGACCTTTTGTGCCATGTAAAGAACTGAGGTGACGAGGGGGTGACCCCACGACTCCTATAGATGAGCCTACCCGGTGTACCCGAAGACAGGAGGCCCACAAAGATGTCGCCTGGACCCAGCCTTGGCCCACTAGTGGCACCGACATAGGAGTCCGCGACTCATAAGGAAGGTGCAAACTTGCCGTACGGAACAAGATCAGGGTTAGGAAACCTCATCTGTAATCCAGGACGGACTCCCCGAGACCTAACCTAGTATATAAAGGCTAGGAGGGGAGACGTCGAGATAATCCAATACACAATCTGTAACCCTAGACTTGTGCGCACTAGCCTTGGCTCCTCTGTAATCGCCATCTCCAATCAATAACATCAAGCAAAAACGTGTCCTCCTATTAGCCGACGAGCTATCGTCCAACCTGTGCCTCTCATGACTAACCCAGGGTCCCTGACCATGGGATTTTCCGGGGTACATCCCCGTCATGAGGCATAATAGTTTTTCTGAGTAGCAGTCCATAACCTCAGTAACTTGCTTGGTGGAGCAGAATGGTATGGATTCTGAATCCCAACCTGAAAGAATCTCAAGGCGTTGAAGAAAGCATCAGCATTGAAGCTGGGACGAGCATAAAATTCAAGGTTGCGATAAAATGGCTTCTTCTGCTTCGAATAGAGAGAAAGAGCTGAGGATTTCTTCGGAGAAGCAGGTGAAGCTGAAGCAGAGGGAGTTGGTTGTTGAGGAGCATTGGCTTCAGCAGTTGTATCAGGTCCAGGTTTCGGCGAGGTAGCTGGGGCTGAGGGAGATGTAACTTGACGATCCATAGAGCAGTCCGGTGCAGCTTCAGTTTCAACATTGGTGCTATGCTCTGCTTCATTTTCAGCGGCGGGGGGTGTAGTCTTAGGCTCTGTAGTGGTAGTGGTCGCATCATTAGTGTCAGCAATAGCAGCTTGAGGAGCACTCGTCGCTTCAGGTTCATCCGTGTCAGAGGCGGAGGATGATGCACCAACTGAGTCTTTAGAGTGCTGAGTGGTATTAGGAAGTACCTCAGTGGCAGTGGGGAGTGAGGCTCAAGTGAAAAGATGGTATGAGTGGGGGAGTTCTCCAGCTCATATTCCTCATCCATGATACGAGGAGTTCTTGTATCCTCAATATCAACATCCATGTCCTCAAGTCCAGTGATGATGGGAGGAGGTGGAAATGGAGGTGTTGGAACTATTGGTGTGGCAGTAGCTAAGGCAAGTTCCTTGGATGGTGGGGTGAAGACAATGATGTTGCGTTGAGGATTGGCTGGTGGAGTTGAGGCAGCAGTGGATGGTACTGTGGTATCGGCTTCTTTTGAGGTAGGAGGAGCAAACGAGAGCGGCGTAGCATCAATTGGCTCCTCAACAGTGGGTTCCAATGTAGGTCTCTTGGCCGCAGGTGGAGTGGATGGTGGGGCTTCAGGCATGCGCTTGTGGCGTTGGGAGGAGTCCTCATGCCTGGAAGCAGATTGCACTGGGGCAGCAGGGGGTACTGAGGATGTTGGCTGCCGAATCTTCATTAAGTTATTCATATGCCTTGACATCCGTTCTTTTGACTTGCCAATGTAGGCACATTTGGCATTGTATTCAGTGGTGAGGCGTTGAACTTCACACTGATACTCAATGAATTCCTGAGGAGTGACATCCGTGACAGGTTTCTTTTTGAAGTCATTGTGAACCTTCTTCAGTTGGATCTTCAACTGCTTCTGAAGATCTCGGTGATGTATCTCATTAATGAGGAACTGCTGAATGTAGAACCTGAGATCTTTTGGTATATCCAAATCATCAAGAGAGTATCAGGCTTGACCGACAAAATTTCAATGTATTCCAAGATCTTCTTGGGATCGAGGAGTAGTGGAATTTCTGAGCCTGTGGCTTCAGCTTTGCGTCTGGCAGCAGCACGCAGATACTCAATCTTTTGTTCCTAAGTGACCACAAAACCGGCCAGATCTTCAAACTCATCTTCATCATCAGAGCTGAAGTTAGTCTGATGAATAGCACCACACATGGCAGTTTTCTTCGGTGAGGGCCTTGTGCCGCGTTGGAGAACTGTTTTGGTCTTCAGCTGAGGCGGAGGTATTGTGGTGGACGCCTCAGGTGCGCTGCCAGACTCATCAGTGCGAAGTATTGAGGTAGGAGCAGCTCCATTAGTTCGTTGGCATGAGGACCCAGAGCATTAGGCTGTGCTGAGGATTTCTTTGATGGTTTGATGCCAGGAGCTTTTCTGCGAAGCTGACCGGGAGGCCGAGGCTGAGGCTGAGCAGCAGCCAGAGGTGGAATTTGCAATGAGGCAGCCAAGTCATGGGCCAGACTCTCAGACTCTGTGCTAGATGAGCCGTTCGCCTGAGGTAGCGCTGAGAAGAATCAGGAAAATCATCAAGAGTCTTCAAGGTTGAGGGATGTGGAATGACACCCGTTTCTGGAGGAGGACGAGCCTTGATGCCCAAAGTCTTCACGGGCGGATTGAATGCAAACATCTCTTCATGCTGAGGATTGAACCATTGGTAAGCATCCCAACTTTTGTCCCATTCCCTCGTGATTTTCTGAACCCTTCACTTACGTTCACCAGCAGTTTCTCGTTCGGGAGTGAAACGCCCCAAACGTATCTATAATTTCTGCTTGCTCCATGCATGATTTGCGTGAAATTCCCATGTTTTGCTTGAACTTTCATACACTTTTTATCATATTTGACCTAACCTATTAACTCAGTGCACCAAGTTGCCAGTTCCTGTTTTCTGCTGTTTTTATATTTCAGGTTTTCCGGCTATTAAAAGTGCCAAATAAATCCCAGAAAAATTATATAAAAAAATCAGCGTCCCGGAAGCTTCCTGAAGAACCGAGGAATGAATGGAGTGGACCCACCAGGGCCCAAGAGGGTCCTTGGCGCGGCCTCACCCTAGGGCACGCCAGAAGGCCTCCTGGCTGCCCTGTGGCCCCTCTCGGTGCCCCCTTTGGCCTATATTTAGCCCCCACGGAGGAAACCCCTAATATCGATCTTCTATTCCCGTTCTCTTCTCTGTACCGCCGCTGCCGCCGTTTCAAGATCGGGGCTGCCAGGAGAAGCTGCCCCGGCATCCTGCCGGAAGGAGGAACCCCCTCCGAGAGACCATCCATCACCATGGACGCCTCCCGGATGTGCTGTGAGTAATCCCTCTTGGACCATGGGTCCATGACCAGTAGCTATGTGATGTTCTCCTCCCCTCTTTGTGCTTCCACTTTCGAGACCTCGTGAGCTGCCTCACATGATCTAGGCACCTTTGTAATTTTCTGTGTTGCTATGCTGAGTTTGCTGGGATCTGATGGATTAGGAGACTATGTTCAGATTGTGATGAGTAATATATTTGGTTCTCTTTTATATTTGTGTTCTTTAGTTAATTCTTGCATGTTCTCCGTTGCCGTATTTTACTTTGGCCAAGTGATTTGTTGCAACTCCAAGAGGGACCGTTATGCTTGATTGTGGGTTCAGCCCCCTAATGTCTAGCTTGAGTGACAGAAACATGACACTAGGGGATGTGCTGTTGCCACCAGGGATAAAACAACGGTGCTTGTACTTGCGGGTGCAAGGATTGTTTACTTTACGCATAGTTCTTTTAATGCAGTTGTCTATTGCTTTGAGTTTACACTTTGGGTGCGATTTGCAACTTAATACCAGCGAAATTTTCTGGATAGATATCTCAAGGTGGATGATTCGTAGTGGATGCAGATGGATTTTAGTCTAATTACATTGGCGTACTGCCCATTGCTTTTGAGCCTCTTCCTTTCTTTTGTAGCATAGTTAGCATTGCGGTGCGTTTATCATCCTGTCAATTGCCCAGCTGTGATTTGTTTACCTCGCTAGCACTTTTATCGTCTTTTGGGAGAGAGACATCACTAGTGAACATCATGGGACCCCGGTCCATATTTCCACCATTGTTTACATCTTCAATTTACTTTCAGTCTTTAGTTTCAGTTGCCACTATGATTATCTCTTGCGTTGATCCTTTGTAAACAGCAAGGTCGGAGGAATTGACAACTCCTCTGTACTCGTTGGGAGCAAAGTTATTTGATGTGTGTGTAGGTCCAGGTCAAGGAAGCAACTTTTGTCTTAAAAACGGTGCCATTGTTTCCTTGCCAATTACTTGTCGATCTTGGAGTCCAACTGGTCGATCCTCAACCTTAGCATCTTTGCTAAGGGAAATCTGCTGCTACGCTACATCTCACCTTCCACTTGGGGTAACCAACGAGAAGTGAGAGAACTATCTTCCTCACCGTATCAAGCAATTTCTGGCGCTGTTGCCGGGGACTCCAGTCTACAACATAGGGGAGTTGCACACTATCTTTTATCTTTGCTTTTTAGTCTTGTTAGTTTACCTTCCAGTTTTTATCTTTAGTGTCCTTTATCAAAAATCCAATTTTTTTTATTATGTCTAGTTCCTTACTTGTCAATCAATGTCTGACTTCTTTCAAACCAGTTCTTATTGGCATGGAGGATTCACTGAGGATCAACAAAAGTGGTACAAGGAACACCGCTTGTCTCAAAAGGGGATACACTTATGGAAACAAATACATCAGTTGTATGAATATGCTAGAAACTTGTGCTCAATATATAATATATATTTTTACAGGGATGAATCTTGTTGCTTTATGATGCACAAACACCTTGCTTTCCAATGTGAGTACAATAATGATGAAACCTTATCTTCATATGCTAAGAGAAATTATGATTTTGATGATACAGAGCAAATAGAAGAATTTGTTGCTTATAAGGGTGCCTATGAAATTAATTCTCTTATTAAAAATATTGATGATGCCCCTTACAAATCTGAGAGTCTTGCCATACTTAACTATTGTTTGGAAAATTACGATGCAAATTATTATGTTACTGATCATCTTGAGAGAATCTCTCCCCCAAAGGATGTCACAACCCTAGTTTTGGTATGTGCTTTTTATTTCTAGAAATAAGGCATCATGTTTAAATTTCCAATTTAATAATTGGGGATTTGGAAAAGCCTCAAAAATAAATTAAATAAAAGGCCAGAGAAAAATTCCTTTTCCAAAAATCTTCTGAAGTTTTTGAAAATATCTATAAATGGGCATGACCACATTTCATGTGTTGTGGGTCCAACCACATGCTCAAGGAATTTTCAAAAATTCAAACAGGAGCTTGGAAATTAAATTTTAATAAATTTTGAATTGAAATTCAAATGTTTTGAATTTCAATCTTCGAATCTTGGGAGTGACTAGCTATATGTCACATAAGTCCAAATAAAATATTTGGGGATTTTATAATAATGCTTTGGTATTTTTTTCCAGAGCAAAACAAATAAAAACAAAAGCAGAAAAAGAAAAAGAAGAAAAGGGCAGTGCCCACTTACCTTCTGGCCCACCTGGCCCAAATGGCAGCAGGAGACAGGCCCAGCCCAAAGGGCCAAGGTCGTCTTCTTCGCTGGCCAGGCAGGCAGCCAGGTCGTCGGCGAGCCTGGCATGGCTGCCAGCCAGCTGCCTGGCAGCCTCCTCGACCTTATCCGGCGCCGTGGAGGCCCCGTGCACCTCACATGTTCTTTCCCCTCCCTCCTGGCCACGTTCCCTTCCTCCCTTGCCATTTCCTCACAGTCACCGAGAGCAACCGCCGTCCGCCGTCGTGCACATGCGTTCCCACCGGCCACTCCTCGCGAAGTTGACGTGTCAAGGAGATCCACGACGTCTAGAAGACCCTCTACGCTGAAGGAATTGAGGTCGGGCGCCCTATAGACGACGCGAGCTTCACCGCAAAGCTCCGGCCGTCGTGGCATCCTTCCGATGAATTCGTCGTCGTCGTCGCTCCTCTGACCTCCTTGTCAGCGCTGTCCTAATCAGGATGAGCACGAGCTCATTCCCCCCTAACCCCGCTCGCTCTAGCGCCCCAGTCGCTGTTCCCCGCGAGGCAGCACTCCGGTCGCCGCGCCCCCTCATCACCGGCGTGGATCTAGGTCGCCCCGAGGTCGCTGGCCAGCACCAGTTTGTGCGCGAGGCCACGTGGAGCCCTTTGGTGCCTCCCTCGTGCCTTCCCGTGGCCAGAATCTCCACTCTGGCGTGCCTCTGCCGCGTCCCGTGGCTGCCGCCGGCTAGCCGCCGGTCGGGTCGGCCATTAGCGCTAACCCCCCCTCCTAATGACCCCTGGCACTCAATGACAGGTGGGGCCCATCCCCTTAATCCCCTGTTAGTTAAACTTAAACAGAAAATTAGCCCAGTCCCACTAACAAGGTGACCCCACATGTCAGCCCCCTTGCGTAATGCTGACGTCTTGATGACGCAGTAAAGCCTTTTTCAATTTACAGATAATCCAGAAAATTACAAAAAATGTATAAATCTTTGAAATTCAATAACTTTTAAACCATAACTCCAAATCAAACAAATAATATAAGAAAAATTATCAGAAAAATGCAAGGAATCCAAATATGCAACTTTCAAGCATGACAAAACACTTTACAAAGATCAAAAAGTAGCAAATGCAATTTGCACAAATTTGAATATTCATTTGGAGTTTGAATTTATAATTCTTTTCCAAATATACTTCAATTAACATGTTGCAACTTGAACATAGAGCACATCAGTACCATGCCATGCTATGTTTTACATCTTGATTGTGCATTGCAATGTGATGTTTACATTGTTGTTGTCTCGGTGTTTGCCTCTTCTCGATAGATTCATCGCCGGACGTAGTTTCCGACTGCCCTGAAGAGTGACACCTCGTGATCGTCAGCAAGGCAAGCAAACCCCATTGATCATATCTATATAAACCCATTTCCCTCTTGTTCTCTTATGCATGATTAGGTGCTTCACATGTTACCGTTCTACCGCTAGTTGAACCCATCCTTTGCATGACCTATCATTGCTGCCACAGTATTAAGCAAACCTCAACCTAGCAGATCCAGGATTGTTTGTGTTCATCATGTGGCCCTTCATCCATGTTATGCTATGCTATGCTAGAGTGATTGCAATGAAGATGATCCATCTGGGTGATGTATCGGGATGGTAGAGAACAATGCAATGTAATTGTAATGTGTTGGTGAAGTCATCCTAACAAAGGTGAACAATGAGAGGCTGTGTAGGAGTACACAGTGGGTTGTCTCATTTACACTGCCCTAGGCCCCGAGTTCTTGTGTTGTGATCCAAGACACAGATTACTACCACATGTTGGGCTCGTTGACCCCTCTCGACCTATTAACTCACCCTGACTATGGTCCAGGATTTGCATGGGTTAATTGTTCTTCTATTTCATTTCATAACGTAGAACGGTTTTAGGCAAGCGCATCACCATCCGTCGAGGTGGGCTTGTTGGACCGTCCATACACCATCTGGGTCCTGAACGGAAACCCCGGCCGGATTCCCGATTGGGGTACATACTCAGATAGGCGATCCCCTGGACTAGAGTTGGAGCCGTGAGGTAAGTGTCGTGGTACTAT
Source organism: Bromus sterilis (assembly GCA_950022295.1). Taxonomy (NCBI): domain Eukaryota; kingdom Viridiplantae; phylum Streptophyta; class Magnoliopsida; order Poales; family Poaceae; genus Bromus; species Bromus sterilis. Next base: position 185,982,348 of record OX465595.1, read on the forward strand.
CCTCGCCGACACCGCTTGAAGGTGACGAGTTCTAGGAGGTAAGTGGTAGCTAGGTATGTGAAGAAGTACACCCCTGCAGGGTTAATGAACTATTCGAATAGCCGTGTCCGTGGTTATGGACTACTTGGAGATCTTTACTTGATCATTAGACAACTCAAATGGATACTCTAAAAATCTCAAGATAAGTGTGAGTGCCTTGGGTTGCTTCCTCGTGGGGAAGTCGAGGAAGGATCCATGGTGGTGTATTGATGTGGTGATCAAGATTAGATGGACTCGTGTGCGCTTCTCATCTCAACTCTATGTAGTCGTAGTACAGGATAGCCAAGTCAAAGCTTTCTGCATTATAACCCCACTTTCCTTTACCTTGATACCTGAGCATGAGTAGTATAGTTCTGACGTAATTCTTGCTGAGTACGAATTTGTACTCACGTTTCCTTAATTTATGTTTTAGAGACGAGACCACTGACCCTGATGGTGGCCTCCCCCTCAAGCTCGACGCCGGCGAAGTCATGTAGTTCCAGACAGCAGCCTCGTCCCTCTGGAGGGTCGTTGTGTTTTCTTAAAGGCTTCTTAAGCCATTTGTTAACCTTGTCTTTACTAAGACATAATTTTCTTCCGTTGTTGTATGATGTAATGTTGGGTCACAGTTATGTGATCTCTGCTTGTAACACTACTATATCTGCTCTGTTTAGAAGATGCAATAAAACTATGAGTTTCTAGAGTTCATGTTGTTTTACTTGCTATGTACACTAGACATGTATGCTGCGTGTATGATTATAACGTGCATGTCTTAGTGTGGGCTTCGATAGCTTAGTTGAGTTCTTGCTGGCGGTCTTTTGTACACCAAGTGGCCCTTAGATGTGCGCAGCTTAGGGCATCGCGATGCGATTGCTCGTGGCACTGTCACGTGGCACACTTTGTTGTATGATTGAGCCCGCCCGAGACCCCGACTAAGTGATCGGGCTGGAGTCTGTTTATGTTAGTGTTATAATTCAATCGATAATATGGTTGAGGCAACTTGTCTATGAGTATGGGATTTCACCACCCATAATCGTTTAGACCTGTGAGCGAGCGATGAGGACCTATCTCAGTTGATCATCCGGTCTAGATGGGATGCCCCTCACATTCGAGCTTTCCGAGAGCATTTTGTGCTTGGACTTGTCTTCTTAGACAAGTTGGTACGGCTCTCGGCTCTCCATATGATTTTGTTGTAACAAGAATTACATACGCATACCCCGGGTCCAGACAAAGGAAGAGATTAATGATTTGCAGGACTCTATGGAAGAAGAAATTGCTGAACCTGAAAGCTTCTTGGATGAAAAAGAGGAGGAGATTGACGAACAAAAGGAGGAAGAATGGAGCCATCGATGTATACCTTCTAATGAGAGTAACTCTTTGACTCTTAACTTATATGAGTGTTATGATCCCATGGATTCTTTTGAAATGTCTCTTTTTGATGAAGTTGATGCCTTCTATGCTTATGGTCGTGATGCCACTATGGATGATGCTTACGAAGATGAACTTGCTATAGTTCCTCATGTTAAGCATGGAATTTTTGCTGTTGCACCCACACTTGATTGTCCTATTATCTTTTTGAAATATCCAACTCATATTCCGGAGAATTTTGCTCTTATCAAGGCTCAATGTGAAGGGTTTCATTTATCTTATAATCCTAAAGACCGTGTTGAAAACTATACACGTGTGCTTGTAGGTCATGAACAACATGATTTATGTGATAGTTATATTCTTGATGTTGTTCATGATACTACTGAAAATTATTTCGAGAGAGAGATATTTGGTTCTGGAAACTTCCATATTACTAAAACACCTCTCTTCATGTTGAAAGTTTTGAACTTGTTCTTTTTCCACCTTCCTATGCATGTCACTTTGTGCTTCTTTGATTTATTTTCTTACAAGATGCCTATGCATAGGAAGTGGGTTAGGATTAAATGTGTTTCATATTTTCTTCTTGATGCTCTCTTTTGCTACAAAATTCTTATTCTTGTGAGAGCATCTTCTATAATCTTTTTTCCTAGCTTAAAGGCGTAAAAGTAAGCGCTTGTTGGGAGGCAACCGAAGATGTTTTTACTTCTTTTTTTAGTGGTCTTGATGATTGTTACTACTGTAGCAACATCATTGTATCTTTATTTTTCAAGCTTTGTGCCAAATATAGCCTCATATGACAAGGGAAGTGAAAGTTGTGACATGCTGTCCAGAAAACAGATTCTGTCCTCGTGACGGGAGAAATCATAGTAAATCACCAGTTCATCTTTTTGAGCTGAATTGTTTACACAGCGCTCTATACAATCACGGAACTTTCGTATGTTCTGAGTTTTTTTATTTGAGTTGCAGAAGTACCCCTAAAAAATTCTTTACTACCTGTTGTTCCGTTTTTCACAGATTCTGCCACGTTTTGTTTATCCTAACTTTTGCAAACCTTAAGCTTGATTTATCTTCGCAAAAACCTTTTGGAAATCTTGAGAAACAGTAGCCCTTCCTAAAAATCTTTATTTGCAGTAGAGGAAAATTATTTTAATAGGGTACTAACCTCTCTAATCAGTTTACAATGAGTTATGTATGAAGGGAGTTTTCAAGTGTGCGATGGAAGATGATCAAAGAAGATCCTGGAGTGTCAAACGCTCAAGCTTGGGGATGCCCACATGCATCCCCAATAAATATTCAAGGAGACTCAAGCGTCTAAGCTTGGGGATGCCCACGTGCATCCCCTTCTTCATCAACAATTATCAGTTCGTCCCTCGTTGCACTATATTTTTATCACTACATGCGTTATGTGCTATGCTTGGAGCGTCTCGCTCTTTACTTTTCTTAGGTTTGTTTTTGCTTTGTTTGCTGTAATAAAAAGTTAGACCCCGGCTTTATTTTGTGTGGGATAGAAACACGCTCCGTTTGAACTAGAACTCCTCATAGGATTTTCATGCTTATTTCCTTAGCTGTGAGTAGTTCTTTTTCTTTTCTTAGCTGCTGCCCTGTTTAGTTGTAGTGCTTTAGTTTTCTTCTAGAGATTTTCTTTTGTCTCAGTTGAACTTTCTATAGGTTGCATGTTTATCTTGTTTAGAGAGTTTTCCTGTTGCACTGAGTTTTGTGTCTTGACTAGAAAGTAGGTAGTTGAAGTTGCTATTATCTTTGTAGTAGTAACTTGCAATAGTTTGGAGTTATTGACTAGAATAATGTTTGAACTTATGATGTCAAGAGCTTTAGCCTATTAGTGATAGATTTCGTATTTTGGGCAATCCGTGTGATTTTCGAAAACCAAAACCCCTATTGAGAACTCTAGCTACTAGATGGATCACTAACCTCTGGAGGGTTTGAATATTAGAGTACACTCACGTACCATGAGTTGAGGATGCGCAAGGATAACCAAACCCCCATACACTCCTCCTCGGGGTACTTGTCTCTTTGTGAACCTCCTGATTAGATTGAGAGTTACCGATAATAAGTGCATGAGTTCTTCGGACTAATGTGATTATTAGAAAGTTGACACTTCCACCTCCCATATTTTTCTAGCCTCTCATGTGCCGTGCATTGCCTCATTCTCACTCCGAGATTTGGCGTCCACCTTCGCCGGTACATCCAAACCCTTGGCATGATACGCTCTGTAATCATAAACCTTCTTATATCTTTCCTCAAAACAGCCACCATACATACCTATCAAGGCATTTCCATAGTCTTTCCGAGATACATTGCCATGCAACATCCACCTTCTCATGACTTGATCTTCATGTCATACATGCTACTTGCTTGATCGATGAGCCGCATGCTAGTTGGGCCTTGTCCTAATCATTGCTACATGACGCTCTAGTATCAATGCATATCCTGCTATCCTGGCAGAGGCATACATTTGCATCATGATAGTTACATCTTCTTTATGTGAGTACCTTTGTAAAGTGTGAAAGATCTCCCATATTATTGTAAAATATAGAGTGTTGCCCTAAAGTGAGGAAAAGATCCCAAAGAGGACAAAATCAAAAGATCCCAAAGAGGACAAATGAGAGAAATATAAAGAGCCATTGGGGCCACCAAAAAATACAAGAAAACATAAAAAAAGAAAAAAAAGAGAGAAGGGGGCACACTACTATTCCTTTAGAGAGATCCATAGTAGTACTTCATCCTCTATCCCTTGTACTCCATAGAGATCATCATACAGGCATATAGCTATGTGGGTACCCTTCACACTATAGAACTTGGCTTGTATATTTCAATGATGAGCCTCCTCAAATGAGCTCTAGGTCTTCTTGAGCAAGCTAGTTGGATGCACCCCCACTAGTTCCCTTGGAGAGCTTTTAGCTCACATGTGCATCCGTTGCAAGGAAATCCCTACTCCTCACATCATATCTATCATATGGCCTTCTCTCGCCTATGATTGTCCTCATTGATGTGAGCCTTTCACACCTTTTTGTCTTCCTCCTCCAATTTCTTTCTGTTTCTCCTTTTAGGTGTCAACTTTCTTGCTCACGCTCATCCATTGCATGAGTGCTCAAAATATCGAAAGGGAGTGGATCAGTTTGACTTGTACCTGGCTAGTGGTCTGGGGATGAGTCAAGATAAGAATCCAAAGGAGACTAAGTGTGAAACTTTAGTAGATAGTAGTTCTCAACAACCTTTTCTCTCTCTTTTTCCCTGTCCCCTGCTTGCACGCAAACACCATCTGGAGACATTCGAGTCACGTACAGGGAGAGCTCGTGCACCCTTTGTTCTTTTGTTGCTTGTGTCAATGCTAATATAGACTCTTGCTTGTTAAGACTTGAATTGAATTGCATGCTTTGATTGCTTTACTTAAAAGTCCTTATATGGTTGTGTGGCATGTCGCCATAGAAATTATGCTTGTTATCATTTACCTACTCGAGGACAAGCAGGAATTAAGCTTGGGGATGTTGATACGTCCCAAAGGTATCTATAATTTCTACTTGCTCCATGCATGATTTGTGTGACTTTGCCATGTTTTGCTTGAACTTTCATACGCTTTTTATCATATTTGGACTAACCTATTAACTCAGTGCACCCAGTTGCCAGTTCCTGTTTTCTGCTGTTTTTATATTTCATGTTTTCTGGCTATTAAAAGTGCCAAATAAATCCCGGAAAAATTATATAAAAATCAGCGTCCCGGAATCTTCTCGAAGAACCAAGGAAGGAAGGGAGTGGACCCACCAGGGCCCCAGGAGGGTCCCTGGCGCGGCCGCACCCTATGGCGCGCCAGGAGGCCTCCTGGCTGCCCTGTGGCCCCTGTCGGTGCTCCCTTTGTCCTATATTTAACCCCCGCGGAGGAAACCCCTAATATCGATCTCCTATTCCCGTTCTCCTCTCTGTATCGCCGCCGCCACCGTTTCAATATTGGGGCTGCCAAGAGAAGCTGCCCCGGCACCCTGCCGGAAGGAGGAACCCCCTCCAGGAGACCATCCATCAACATGGACGCCTCCCGGATGTGCTGTGAGTAGTCCCTCTTGTACCATGGGTCCATGACCAGTAGCTATGTGATGTCCTCCTCACCTCTTTGTGCTTCCACTTTCGAGACCTCGTGAGCTGTCTCACATGATCGAGGCACCTTTGTAATTTTCTGTGTTGCTATGCTGATTTTGCTGGGATCTGATGGATTATGAGACTATGTTCTTGTGATGAGTAATATAGTTGGTTCTCTTTTATATTTGTGTTCTTTAGTTAATTCTTGCATGTTCTCCGTTGCCGTATTTTACTTTGGCCAAGTGATTTGTTGCAACTCCAAGAGGGAGTGTTATGCTTGATTGTGGGTTCAGCCCCCTGATGTCTAGCTTGAGTGATAGGAACATGAGACTAGGGGATGTGTTTTTGCCACCAGGGATAAAACAACGGTGCTTGTACTTGCGGGTGCAAGGATTGTTTACTTTACGCATAGTTCTTTTAATGCAATTTTCTGTTGCTTTGAGTTTACACTTTGGGTGGGATTCGCAACTTAATACCAGCGAGATGTTCTGGATAGATATCTCAAGGTGGATGATACGTAGTAGATGCAGATGGATTTCGGTCTACTTACCTTGGCGTACTGCACATTGCTTTTGAGCCTCTTCCTTTCTTTTGTAGCATCGTTAGCATAGCGGTGCGTTTATAATCCTGTCAATTTCCCAGCTGTGATTTGTTTACCTCACTAGCACTTTTATCGTCTTTTGGGAGAGAGACATCACTAGTGAACGTGATGGGACCCCGGTCCATATTTCCACCATTGTTTACATCTTCAATTTACTTTCAGTCTTTACTTTCAGTTGCCACTATTATTATCTCCTGCGTTCATCCTTTGTAAACAGCAAGGCCGGAGGAATTGATAACTCCTCTGTACTCGTTGAGAGAAAAGTTATTTGATGTGTGTGCAGGTCCAGGTCAAGGAAGCAACTTTTGTCTTAAAAACGGAGCCATTGTTTCCTTGCCACCTACTTGTCGATCTTGGAGTCCTACTGGTCGATCCTCAACCTTAGCATCTTCGCTAAGGGAAATCTGCTTCTACGCTACATCTCACCTTCCACATGGGATAACCAACGAGAAGTGAGAGACCTATCTTCCTCGCCGTATGAGGGAGTCTTCAGTTTCTCAGAGAGCTTTGGAGGGAAATCTTTAACAGTATCAGTTAGTTTGCGACGAGGAGCCATTTTCTTCAGTTGAGGAGACTGAGGAATTGTATGTTCGAGCTGAGATGAAAATGAAGTGAGACTATGAGAACCATGAGATTCCTCAGCAGACATGTACCTGTGACAGAATTAAGTTTCGAGGGAAGTGGGGTACGGTTATATGCTGTCACATCCCAACTTTTACTCTCCTGTTAATTTAGTTAACCAAAAATTATGGCCAACAAAAACTTTGCATGAAATGTTGTGTTGATTGGATCCATGTTTGAAGTTGTGTGATATCATGATGTAGTAGTAGATCATGTATGAAATTGTGGTGATAGGATAGATCACTACACCATTTGATGTAGCAATAGTCATTATTATTATTTAGCCTTCTTTTGCTCTATCTCTTTATTCTTGTGTTTGTGTTTTTAGTTTTCTTTTACTCTTGTTTGTTAAATAGATATGTAAGGAATATGAAGCCTTATATATATTATGTAGTATAACTATAGTATTAATACTTTTAACTATCACAAAACCCTAAAGAATTAACCTTATTCTTGATAAAAAAAATTAAACCGTGATCAAATAGATTTATTTAAATTCAGCAAACCACAACAACATGTATGCTTGATCATCATAACTCATCTTATAAAATAAAATATAAAAAATTTCAATAAAATTTTCCTTTAGGCATTTCAACAAACACCTTGGGTGCATTTTCTGGAATAACTAAGTTTTCCTTTTAAATCAGTGTTTAAAAAAAGAGGAAAAAAACACACCCTAACTACCCCACTAATCTCTCCCCTGATCTCTCTCTCTCCCGTAACCCCCCCCCCTCTCTCACGTATCTCTCTCTCCCGAAGAGGGAACGAACCCCCTTCACCCTTGGTTCTCTCTCCCTCTCCCTGGTATTTCTCTCTTCTCTCTCAAACTCCCCACCTGTCAGCCCCGTGGCCCTCCCGTGCCCAACCAGGGGCCATCCCGAGGATCGCTGGCGTGGCCTGACACCGCGCGTATACCCCCCATCCTTCGGCTGCGATTTGGCCGGCAACAGCCACGGTGGAACCTACCCACGCCCCTCCTCTCACGAGATCGCCCACCGCCCTCGCTGCCCAGCGGGGAGAGAGCTCGCGGATTTCTCCCGTGGAACTCCCGCCCGTTGCACCCGTGACCTACCGCTCAGCCGCGCTCTCCCCGCTCGGCTATAAAAGCCACTCCACCAGCGCCTCTCCACTCCACACCAGCCTAGCTCGCCCCTCCCAACTGCTTAGCCACCTAGCCACCACACACGAAGCACGCAGAGAAGAAGGAAGAAGGGAAGAGAATAAATGAGGAGAAGAAATAAGGAGAGGGGGAAGGAGGCCGCGGCCAGGAGGAGTTCGAGGTGCTCCGCCTCGACGCCGGCGCTTCTCCGGTGGCCCTCTGCGACGCCCTGGCGAGGCCTCCCTCTGCCGCGTCCACCCCGAGCTGAAGCCTTCTGCCCGAGCCTCCGACCTCCCCACAGCCCCGAGTCCCCATCGCCGTCGACGAGCACAAAAATGGGTCGAGGACGCTGCCCCGAACCCCCGCCGGCCTCTCCCGACGTCCTCCGCTTCCTAGAGAAGCCCCGGTGAGCCCTGCCCCTCCTCTGACCGCCATTAGGGCATTGCACAGCTTCTGGATCGTGCCAACGGAGAAGAAACACACCCACCGTCCGATCAGACCAAATCGGACGACTCACAGGGCAAGATACCCCTTCGGTTTTAAATAGACACTACCATGCGGCCCCCACTTGTCTGAAAAAAAACAAAGAAAAAAATGAGCGCGCTGCGCTGGGCTCGTGTCGGGACCCGGAATATGCGTATGTAATTCCAGTCACGATGCAATCACATGGAGAGTCGAGAACCGTACCCACTTTTCTAAGCAGACAAGGCCAAGGACAGAACGTTCTCGGTAAGCATCGAACGTGAGGGGCATCCCATCCAGGCCGGATGATCAACTGAGATGGGTCCTCATCGTCCGCTCACAAGTCTAAATGCTTATGGGTGGTGAATCCCATAGTCATAGACAAGTCGCCTCAACCATGTTATCGATTGAATCCTAACTCTTACATAGACTTACTCCAGCCCAATCACTAAGTCGTGGTCTAGGGCGGGCTCGATCATACAACAAAGTGTGCACGTGACAGAGTCACGAGCAATCGCATCGCGATGCCCCAAGTTGCGCACATCTAAGGGCCACTTGGTGTATAAAAGACCGCCAGCCAGATCACAACTAAGGTCTCGAAAACCCATACTAAGACATGCATGTTATAAACATACACGCAGCACACATGCCTAGTATGAACAGCAGGTATCATCACATAACTCTACAAGTACTTCTTTATTTACTTACACATAGAGTATACAAAGATCACATGTATGTGATCAACATTACATCATACAACGGAAGCAAATTAGGTCTGAGTACAGACAAGTTTAACAAATGGCTTAGAGAAGCCTTGTAAACATACATGCCCTTCCACGAGGAACCAGACTGTTGTCTGGAACTATGCTACCTAGGTCAACGTCGAGCTTCAGGTCGGTGACTCCATCGGGGTCTGGTTTCTCATCTAAAACATAGAATAAGCAAACGTGAGTACAAAATCGTACTCAGCAAGACTTACATCAGAACTACACTACTCATGCTCAAGTATCAAGGTAAAGGGAGGTGGGGTTTCACATGCAGAAGTGCCAGCTTTGACTTGGCTAGCCCTGAACTACGAGTACCAGAATTGAGGTAAGAAGCGTACACGAGTCCACTATCAAGTCTCCAACCAATACACCACTATGGTTACTTCCTCGACTTCCCCACGAGGAAGCACACCATAGCACTCACGCTTATCTAGCGAGTTTTAGAAGTATCCATTCAAGTTGTCTAATAATCAGGTACAGGTTCCAAGTAGTCCTTAACCGCGGACGCGGCTATTTGAATAGTTTTGTTAACCTTGCAAGGGTGTAAGTTACACACACATGACCATCGGTTACCGCCTTTTGCTCGCCACCGTTCAAGAGGTGACAGCGGGGATGTTCACCACGACACTTCACTCACAACCGGTCTATTCCAAGAGTTGACTATCTGAGTTGCCTCCGCTCGAGAGCCCGGCGGATCAACGAAAAGGACTCAAACAATGTAAGTGACCGAGACGCCACCTCTGGCAGATGGTTTTCCTGCCTCACAGGTGCACCCACATATCTATATGATGCAACCATTCCTTCATTCTTTTTATATGCAGATGTCAAATGGAAAGCCCGAATTAATGTGACTCCTGGACGTCGACACGGATCAAGGTACTAGGCCGAGAGGGGTCAGTGAGCCCAATGTGTGGTTGTACTCTTTGTCTTGGATTACCATACAAGAACTCGGTGCTTAAGGCGGTGTTCAACGAGACAACCCACTGTGTACTCCTACACAACCTCTTATCGTTCACTTTGTATTAGGTGGATTCACCAACACAGTTTCACTTTCATCAACACCATGCTCACCATCATCCCGACTCACATCAAAAGCAACCTCATTGTACCACTAAGCATGCAATAAGCATTAACAGTTGCAGGGGCCACATGATATCAATCAACTCCTATGTCAGCTAGGATTGTGGTTTGCTTACTAGTGTGACAAGATGATAGGTCATGCATCGGATATGGGTTCAACTATGCGGTAGAATCGATACAAGGTGATCTCCTAAACATGCATAAGCGAGACTGAGAGGGAATTGGTATTTTATAGATATGATCAATGGGGTTTGCTTGCCTTGCTGACGAGGTTCACACACGGTGTCTTCAACGAAGGGGGTGGCCTCCGGTTCCGGTTCCACTTCTATCGAGCAAACAAAGCAATCAAGGAATAAATATAATTTCGATGCTCAAGCACATGATAAGTTGTGAAAGCATGATGTACATGGTACTGATGTGTTGACAATTCCATTTAATTGAAGTGTATTGCAACAGAATTGCAAATTCAAACTCCAAATTCAAATTCAAATTAAGCCATATGCACATTTGCTACTGTTGCCCCATTTTAAAATGGTCAAACATGAAAACAAATTGCATATTCTTAATCCTTGCATTTTTCTGATAATTTTTCATATATTATATGTTTAATTTGGAGTTAATTTAAATTTTCTATGATTTATTGAAGTTTAAATGATTTTCTGTCTTTTCTGTAATTTCTTTAAATTCTTTTCTATTTACTGCATCAGAACTGCATCAGCATGGGGTCAGCAGGGGGGGCTGACCAGTGGGGCCGGGGTGTCAGTGGCCTTGGGTTTAAACCCGGTTTAGTTTAAACTAATAAGGGTCATTAGGGGGGGGGCAGGGCCCACCAGTCAATGACCCAAGGGTCAACTAACAGGGGGATTATCCCCCTAATGGAGGAGCTCGCCGGCGTCCTCTGTACCCCGCCGGACTTCTCGCCGGAAGTAGTTTTAGGGCACGGGGTGGGGCATTGATGGTACTGGAGCGTAGCCCGTGCCCGTGCGCATCCATCCAATCCATCGGGGCTTCACGGGGTGAGCTGGAGCTCGGCTTCAACGACAGCAGCGGCGGCCGGAGGTGGGCTCAGGGGAACGACGGCCAGAGGGAAACAAAAGGAGCGCCAGATGGGGCGTTTTGGAGAGGAGCTCACCAGAAGCTCAGCTGAGTAGTCGAGGAGGCCGGGGGCAGCTCATGGAGGAGGCAATCGACGGAAACGGCCATCGGCTTCGGCGAGCCGTCGAAGACAAATGCGTCGTCTGGAGTTGAAATTGGCGCCGGATCTCTTGCTCGACGACGTGGAGGACGATTAAGAGAAGCTAGGACAAGGTGCGGGGGCTTCTAGTTGCCGTTGGCCGCGGTTGTTCACTGTCGGCGGCGATGCGAGCCCTCTGCTGTGTTGCGGGCACGGCGGAAGAGAGGGGTTGGGTGAGCTACGAGAGAGGGAGAGTTCAAGCGGGCCTCTGGCAGGTGCGTGGCGCGAGGAGGGGATTCAAGGAGTCCTAGAAGGCTCGACCACCTCGCCGGCGTGGGCATGGCAGCCACAGAGCTGCTTGCCACGCCGGGTAGACGACAACGGGGGTTAGGTAGGTTGGGCCGAGGCCAAGTGGGCCGGGGGGAATTAGTTGGGCTGGATGCCTCTCTGGCCCCCTGTAGATTTCCTTTTCTTTTTATTTTTCTGTATATAGGTTGGCCCCACTAATTAAATTAGCTAGGCATTTTTAATAAATGTCCAAATAATTTTATAAATCCTAGGTGACCAGTAGTTAGCCACATATAGAATTTGGACATTTTTGAAATTCAATATATTTGAATGTCAATTCAAATAAGGGTCAAATTTAATTTCCAGAGCACATTTTGAATTTTAGAAAATTCCTTGGGTATGGGAATGAACCCAAACCATTTTTGCAATGATCAGCAACAATTCTAGGAATTTTCCAAGTATTCAAATGATTTTTGGAAAAATATTCTTATCTGGCCATTTGAATTAATTTCTCAGGGCTTTCTTTTCCCTATTTTTGAATTTTCTTTTGAATTTCTTCACATGATGCAAAGGGATCAAACAACCCTAGCACTTACCCTAGTTGGGGTTCTGAAAACTCGCCCCCACTCAAAAGAATCTCGTCCAGAGATTCAGGAGTCGTCGGGAGGAAGGTGGGGTACTTGGCACGGAGGCGGTCTTCTCTATCCCATGTTGCTTCTTTCTCGGAGTGATCTGATCATTGCACTTTGAGGAACTTGATCTTCTGACGACGAGTGACACGCTCTGCAGAATCAAGAATACGAACAGGGTACTCTCGATAAGAAAGGTCATCTTGGAGATCAAGCGTTTCATGGTCGACTTCGCGGATGGGGTCCTTGAAGCAACGCCTGAGTTGTGACACATGAAATACATCATGTACTCGGGAAAGGTGCGGAGCTAGTTCAAGTTGGTAGGCAACTTCTCCACGTTTAGCAATAATGCGGAAAGGTCCGATGTAACGTGGGGCCAACTTGCCTTTGATACCGAATCTTTGGGTTTGTCACAACCCCAAGTTAGGTATGTGCTAGGATCAAGTGCTCCTTTGCATCATGATAAAAAATTTCAAAAGAAATCAAAATGGGGAAATGAAAAGCCCTAAGAAATTAAATCAAATGGCCAGATAAAAATCTTTTTCAAAAAATCATTTGAGTATTTGGAAAATTCCTATAAATGATGCTGATCATTTTAAAAGTGGTTTGGGAGCAATCCCATGCTCATGGAATTTTCTAATTTTCAAACAATGCCTTGGAAAATTAAATAAACCCCTATTTGATTTAAAATTCAAATGTTTTGAATTTTAAAGAGTGCCAAATTTTATAAGTGGCTAGCTCTAGCTTTTATGAGGCCATATAAAAAATTATGGCATTTATAAAAATACCTAGCTATTTTAATTGGCTAGGTCAACCAATTTACAGAAGAAATAAAAAGAAAAAGGAAAAGACAAAGAGAGGGAGATTACCAGACGCCCACAGGCGAGGCCCACTCACCTGTGCAACGGCCCAGCCCACCCGGGGGCGCCTTGTCTTCTTCCTCCCCGCCGAGCCAAGCTGCTCGGTGGAGGGCAGAGCAAGGCCACGGCGACACCGCGACGCCTCGGCCTTCTAGGCCTACCCAGCACTCCTCTTCACGCCACGACTTGCGCAGAAGCCTCTCGCGCCTTTTCCCCCTCTCGTGTAGCTCGTCCCCTTCGTCACCGGCGAGATCCCCCCCGCACCCGAGCAACCGAGCGCGCCACCGTCCTTCGTTCGCATGGCCACTCGCCGAACTGGAGAGCGCCACCGTGTCCAGAATCTTCCCCGGCGACGACTTCGTCGATCCCCCCGGCCAATTCGAGCAGAAGAGCAGCTCTGGTGACGCGAGCTCCAAGTCTGCACCGCCGGTCAACCGAAGCTCCGGCGGCAAATCGAGCGCTCTCCGGTCTCTCTCCCACGACGCCGAGCCTACCATCTTCACCGGGGTGAGCCCCTGCTCCGATTCCCTCCTTCTGCAACTCTTCCCGCGCTCCGCAGCCCTTTTCCGACGAGCACCGAAGCTCCGGCCGCCGCAGGCTTCGTCGTAGCCGTGGCCTGGAGCCTCCCCAAGATCCCCAGCTAGCTCTACTGCATGCGGGCGAACACGGGCTACGCCCCAGTGCTCCCCTTTCTCACCCACGTGGCCTCTAGCTCATTCCGGCGAGACTCCGGCGGGGTGCAGAGGACGCCGGCGAGCTCCTCCATTAGGGGGCTAATCCCCCTGTTAGTTGACCCTTGGGTCACTGACTGGTGGGTCCTGGCCCCCCCTAATGACCCTTATTAGTTTAAACTAAACCAGGTTTAAATCCCCCCCACTGACAGCAGGGCCCCACTCGTCAGCTGCCCCCTGACGTCAGCACTGCGCCAGGCTGACGCCGTAAAGGATTTAAATCGATTTAATTAATTCATAAAAATCCAGAAAATGTTTTAAACTTTGAAATTCAATAACTAATTCATTTTAACTCCAAATTGGACAAATAATATGTCTAAAATTATCAGAAAATATAAGGATTCTGAATATGGACTTTTTTTCATGTTTGACCATTTTAAAATGGGTGAGCAGTAGCAAATATGCATATGGATCCTTTTCAAATTCAAATTTGGAGGGAATTTGCAAATGACTTTGCAACACACTTATTTTAGATGGATTCATCCACACATCAGAAGCTTTGTCTCAACTATACCACATCACTTCATGCTCAACCTTTTCAAATAAACTTTCATGCATTCAAATGCATTTGAAATTCATCGATAAATCAAATGGAGTTTGAATTTGCAACTCAAATGCAATATACTCCTTTTAAATGAAATGCTCAACACATCAGTACCATGAACATCACCATATACAATTGATCATGTGCTTGTGCATTGTACATTATGTTGATTGCCTTGTTTGTATTGTTTGCTCGGATAGAAGTGGTGCCAGAAACCGAGATCACCCCCTTCGTTGAAGACCCCGTGACTAAACCTCGTCAGCAAGGCAAGCAAACCCCCTTTGATCATGTCGATAAAATCTCACTTCCCTCTCATGTCTCTCTTATGCATTGTTTAGGATGATCACCATGATAACGTTTCTACCGCATAGTTGAACCCATATCCTTTGCATGACCTATCATCTTGTCACAGTAGTAAGCAAACCACAATCCTAGCAGATGTAGGAGTTGGTTGATATCATGTGGCCACTACAACTATTACTTCTTATTGCATGCTTACAGGTACAATGAGGTTGCTTTTGATGTGAGTCGGGATGATAGTGAACATGGTGTTGTTGAAAGTGAAAATGTGTTGGTGAATCTACCCTAATACAAGGTGAACGATGAGAGGCTGTGTAGGAGTACACAGTGGGTTGTCTCGTTGAACACCGCCTTAAGTCCGAGTTCTTGTGTGGTGATCCAAGAAGAAGAGTACAACCACACATTGGGCTCACTGACCCCTCTCATCCTAGTACCTCACCCCGTTCGAACCCCAAGAGTCGCAGTAGTTCGGAGTTCTGGTAGGGCTGTGGCACGGTCTGCGAAGTGGATGAACGGATTTTCAAGACCGGCTTGGGACCCTGCACACATCGTTTGAGGCTGTACTGGAACCTCGGCCGGACTTCAATACGGATCCCCCTCAGATAGGCGACTCTCTGGACTAGAACGGAGCTATGGGCGAAGTGTTGTGGTGGCATCCTCGTTGTCACCTCTTAAACGGTGACATGCAAAAGGCGGTAACTGATGACACGTGTGTGTAGCGGTACACCCCTGCAGGGTTATCAAAACTATTCGAATAGCCGCGTCCGCGGTTAAGGACTGCTTGGAAAGCTTAGCTTGATTATTAGACAACTTGAACTGGATACTTCTAAAATACACCAAGATAAGTGTGAGTGCTATGGCGTGCTTTCTCGTGGGGAAGTCGAGGAAGGCACCATAGTGGTGTAATTGGTTGGATATGTAGTGGACTCGTGTACGCTTCTTACCTCAAGTCTGGTACTCGTAGTTCAGGACTAGCCAAGTCAAAGATGGCACTTCTGCAAGTGAAACCCCACCTCCCTTACCTTGATACATGTGCATGAGTAGTATAGTTCCTATGTAAGTCTTGCTGAGTACGATTTTGTACTCACGTTTGCTTAATCTATGTTTTAGATGAACCCACCGACCCCGATGGTGGCCTATACCCGAAGCTCGAAGAATGAAGACTCAGACCAAGACCAAGCTAGTGTAGTCCCAGTCAGACGACTGGTTCCCTCGTGGAAGGGCTTGTTTATAGAGAAGGCTTCTCTAAGCCATTTGTTAAACTTGTCTGTACTCAGACCTACTTTGCTTCTGCATGTTTTGATGTAATGTTGGATCACATGCTTGTGATCTCTGTGTGCACTCTGTAAGAGTTATCAATAAAGTTGTATAATTTGTAGAGAATTGCAATGATACTTGTTGTTTATACTGGACATGTGTGCTGCGTGTATGATTATAACATGCATGTCTTAGTATGGGTTTTCGAGACCTTAGTCGTGATTTGGCTCGCGGTATTTTATACACCAAGTGGCCCTTAGATGTGCGCAGCTTGGGGCATCGCGATGCGATTGTTCGTGACTCCGTCACGTGCACACTTTGATGTATGATCGAGCCCGCCCTTGACCCCGACTAAGTGATCGGGCTGGAGTAAGTCTATGTAAGGGTTATAATACAATCGATAGTATGGTTGAGGCGACTTGTCTATGATTATGGGAGTTCACCACCCATATCATTTAGACTTGTGTGCGGACGATGAGGACCCATTTCAGTTGATCATCCGGCCTGGATGGGATGCCCCTCACGTTCGATGCTTTCCGAGAATGTTCTGTGCTTGGCCTTGTCTGCTTAGACAAGTGGGTACGGTTCTCGGCTCTCCATATGATTGTGTTGTAGCGAGGCTTGCATACGCTAACCCCGGGTCCCGACAGACTTGGTACCAGAGCAGGACTGACTGTAGGATTATCAGCCTTGGCCGAAGTCGAGTCTAGCCTTCTATAGTTATATAGTTACTCTCGGTATATAAGGGAACAATGTAAGGATTCTTTTTCTCCTTACCCTCATCGATCTGAGTTCTGAGTCACCCTTATCTTTTCTACGGGATGATAGGACTAGGCTCATCTATGTGTGATTAGAACATCTCGTTGTTTGCCTCCTTATAGCCGTAGGGTTGTTGTGGTTGTCCAGAGTCTCTGTGTTTTGAGTTCCTTGAAGAAGTTCTGTCCAATTTCTTCGAGATTGTTTCAATTTCCATGCCAGTGTAGCCGTTATGCTGCCGGATTTGTTCCGTGTTTCTTTGAGTCATTGCCTTCGCATTATTACCTTTTCCTCCTTAAATCATATCCTTTTATCCTTGCCTCCATCGTACAACCTGTTCTGATTGTTGATTTTTATCACACAGGATGTCAGGTGGAACTCGTAGTGCTGTTCTTCGGAATCAAGACCGTGATCGGAATCGAAATGATGATGAACCTCCACCACCGCCTTCTGCGGCGGAAATCATGATGGAAGCTCAGCGGAATAGACGTGATCAGACACGCCTTCTGGAGCTCATCGAGCAGAATACCGCCCACCATCGTAATGTGGTGGTCAGCATTCATGACTTCATCTTCCTCAAGCCACCGGTATTCCGATGTTCTTCTGAGCCCCTTGAAGCTGATGATTGGCTCCGTTCCATCGAGCGTAAGCTTGACACTGCACATGTTGCTCCCGATGACCGAGTTGTTTTCGCGGTATACTTCTTGGAAGGTGCTACTCTTTAGTGGTGGGAGAACTATGTTGCAATGCAGCCATATGGTCACGTAGTGACTTGGCAGGAGTTCTGTGTTGCCTTTCGAGGGTACCACATTCTGGATGAGTTGATGGAGCGCAAGAAGGAAGAGTTCTGTAATCTGAATCAAGGAGAGATGTCCATTCATGAGTATGTGAGGGAGTTCAACCGTCTTGCTCGTTATGCCCAAGATGAGATCACCACCGATGCCAGAAAGAAGGAAAGGTTCCGCAAGGGACTTAGCCCCATCCTTCGTCATGATCTCAACCTCATCGAATTTGCCACCTTTGAGGATTTAGTCAACAGATCCTTCAGAGCTGATCATGGGAATGAAGTTTTTGAGAAGTCTCGCAAGCATGCTCTTGAGCTTGCCCCTTCTTCCAGTTCACGCCCTCAGAAGCGCATGATCTGGATTCCTAACAGTTTGATCCACCAAAACAACCCACCAAGGCCATCCCTTGTTCCGCCTCGTCCACCAGCTCCACCAAACAACCCAGCTCCCCGCACTATCTTTGGAGCCTGCTTCAGATGTGGCCAGCCTGGTCACTATTCTCGTGATTGTCCCATAAGTCAGAATGCTCCACCCCATGCCAAAGGGAACCCCAATGTTCGTGCCAAGCCACCCCCGAAGGTTTCCACTGCCAAGCCATCCACCTCAGAAAGTATTGGACGTGTGAACAAAATCTCAGTTGAGGAAACTGATAGTACTTCTGACGTCATTCTTGGTACGCTCCCAGTCAATTTTGTCCCCACTTCTGTTCTTTTCGACCCAGGAGCTTCTCACTCATTCATGTCGGAGAGTTATGCACTTCGACATGAGATATCCTTTGATGAAATGTTCACCCCTATGATCATTCAAACTCCTGGTTCAAAATGGCAAACTAATAGGGTAAGCCATGGTAATCAAATTGCAATTGAGGGTTTAGTATTCCTTGCTTCACTCATAGTCCTCAAGTCTTCAGACATTGATGTCATCCTTGGTATGGATTGGTTATCAAGACAACATGCTTTTCTTGATTGTAAAGCCAAGTCAATTAGACTTACACATCCTTCAGGCTAGACAATAGCTTACTCCTCACCAAGAACAAGAACCCAGGTGCATTCTTTGAATGTGCTTCCCCTTCCCGACCTTGAGGATGTTCCGGTGGTTCGTGACTTCCCGGATGTCTTTCCTGAAGAGCTACCGGGCCGTCCACCCGACAGA
This sequence comes from Bromus sterilis, assembly GCA_950022295.1. Lineage (NCBI taxonomy): Eukaryota > Viridiplantae > Streptophyta > Magnoliopsida > Poales > Poaceae > Bromus > Bromus sterilis. The sequence continues at coordinate 186,000,929 of OX465595.1, forward strand.
TGTGTAGAGTTCATAGTGGATCTTGCCCCAGGAACCGCACCAATTTCCAGACGCCCATACAAAATGGCCCCATGTGAGTTAGCTGAGCTTAAAACCCAACTGGAAGCTTTGTTGGAAAAAGGCTTCATCCGCCCTAGCTCATCGCCATGGGGTTGCCCCGTTTTGTTCGTAAGGAAGAAAGATGGAACAGAAAGGATGTGCGTAGACTATCGCCCGCTAAATTTAGCGACGATAAAGAACAAGTACCCACTGCTAAGGATCAATGATCTTTATGATCAACTTGCGGGATCCTCTGTCTTCTCCAAGATGGATTTGAGATTAGGTTATCATCAAATCAAAATCCGAAACGAGGACATTCCCAAAACGGCTTTTACTACTCGTTATGGTCTTTACGAGTACACCGTCATGTCCTTTGGTTTAACCAATGCTCCCGCCACTTTCTCACGCATGATGAATTCGATCTTCATGGAGTACTTAGATAAATTTGTTGTGGTTTATCTTGATGACATTCTCATCTACTCGAAGAATGAAGAAGAACATGCCGAACACCTAAGGCTGGTATTGATGAAACTTAGAGAGCATCGCCTATATGCTAAATTCTCCAAGTGAGAATTTTGGCTACCAGAAGTGACCTACTTAGGCCACATGATTTCTGCAAAAGGCATTGCTGTGAATCCCGAGAGAGTTCAGGCCGTCCTTGACTGGACTCCACCTGAATCGGTAAAGCAAGTTAGGAGTTTTCTTGGCCTAGCCAGCTATTGCCGCCGCTTCGTCGAGAACTTTTCTAAAGTTGCAAAGCCTCTGACTGAACTCCTCAAGAAAGATAAGAAATTCCTATGGACTTCCAAGTGCGAGGAAATCTTTCAAGAGCTAAAAAGAAGATTGACTTCTGCACCCGTACTTGCACCTCCAAACACCAAAAAGGATTTCGAGATCTATGGTGACGCATCACGGCAAAGGTTAGGATGCATACTTATGCAAGATAGGCATGTGGTAGCTTATGCTTCACGCCAGTTGCGGCCACATGAAGAGAACTATCCTACCCATGACATTGAACTCGCTGCCGTAGTTCATGCCCTAACAACTTGGCGACATTACCTCCTTGGTAATCGTTGTGAGATCTATTCCGACCACCAAAGCCTCAAATACATTTTCACCCAGCCAGATCTTAATCTCAGGCAAAGACACTGGATTGAGTTGATAAAAGATAATGACTTAGGAATTTCTTACACCCCAGGCAAAGCCAATGTCATGGCTGATGCACTAAGTCGTAAGTCGTATTGTAACAACCTCATGTTACAACAGTATCAACCACTTCTTCATGAGGAATTTCGAAAGCTCAATCTCGAGATTTTTCCTCGTGGATCTCTTTTCAACTTGGTGGCGAAACCAACCCTTGAGGATCAAATCATAGTTGCCCAAAGGCGTGCACGAGGTGTTCGCCGGATCAAGGAGAACATTACTAGCGGAGTTGCTAAATGTTTCTCCACAGATAGTAAGGGAACGGTATTCTTTGAAAACCGTTTGGTAGTACCTAAGAATAGGGAACTAAGGCAACTCATCCTCAAAGAAGCCCATGACACACCCCTCTCGATTCATCCCGATAGCACAAAAATGTACCGAGATCTACGCCAGAGATTTTGGTGGACTAGGATGAAGAGAGACATTGCTCGATTTGTTGCCGAATGTGATGTTTGTCGTCGCATCAAGGCCGAACACCAAAGACCTGCTGGTACACTTCAACCTTTGCCTATTCCCGAGTGGAAATGGGACAAAGTCGGTATGGACTTCATCACCGGCTTTCCAAATACCCAGAAAGGAAATGATGCCATCTTCGTTGTCATAGATAGGCTTTCCAAAGTTGCTCACTTCCTTCCCGTTCGCGAGTCTATAACTGCTAGTCAGTTCGCGGACTTGTACGTCTCTAGAATTGTGTCTCTTCACGGTGTTCCTTTGGAAATCAATTCTGATCGTGGTAGCCTTTTCACCTCTAGATTTTGGGGAAGCTTCCAACGTGCTATGGGAAGTCATCTCTCCTTTAGTACCGCTTTCCATCCTCAGTCTAGTGGTCAAGTCGAAAGGGTTAACCAAATTCTTGAAGACATGCTCAGAGCTTGTGTTATCTCATTCGGAAAGAATTGGGAGAAGTCCCTTCCATTTGCTGAATTTTCTTATAACAATAGTTTTCAATCTAGTCTGAACATGGCTCCGTTTGAACTCCTTTATGGACGACGATGTCGAACACCCCTTAACTGGTCAGAAACCGGTGAAAGACAATTCTTTGGACCAGATATGATCATGGAAGCAGAAGAGCAAGTTCGCATTGTTCGTGATCAATTGAAAGCCGCACAGTCTCGTCAGAAAAGCTACTATGATCGTCATCATAGGAAAGAAAGCTACAATCTGGATGAGAAGGCTTACCTTCGGGTTACTCCTCTGAAGGGAACCCAACGATTCGGTATCAAAGGCAAATTGGCCCCACTTTACATCGGACCTTTCCGCATTCTTGCTAAACATGGAGAAGTTTCCTACCAACTTGAACTACCCCCGCACCTTTCCCGAGTACATGATGTATTCCATGTGTCCCAACTCAGGCGTTGCTTCAAGGACCCCATCCGCGAAGTCGACCATGAAACGCTTGATCTCCAAGATGACCTTTCTTATCGAGAATACTCCGTCCGTATTCTTGATTCCGGAGAGCGTGTCACTCACCGAAAGAAGATCAAGTTTCTGAAAGTTCAGTGGTCACACCACTCTGAGAGAGAAGCCACGTGGGAAAGAGAAGACCGTCTCCGTGCCGAGTACCCCTCCTTCCTCCCACAGACTTCTGAATCTCAGGACGAGATTCTTTTGAGTGGGGGCGAGTTGTCACAACCCCAAGTTAGGTATGTGCTAGGATCAAGTGCTCCTTTGCATCATGATAAAAAATTTCAAAAGAAATCAAAATGGGGAAAAGAAAAGCCCTGAGAAATTAAATCAAATGGACAGATACAAATCTTTTTCCAAAAATCATTTGAGTATTTGGAAAATTCCTATAAATGATGCTGATCATTTTAAAAGTGGTTTGGGAGCAATCCCATGCTCATGGAATTTTCTAATTTTCAAACAATGCCTTGGAAAATTAAATAAACCCCTATTTGATTTAAAATTCAAATGTTTTGAATTTTAAAGAGTGCCAAATTTTATAAGTGGCTAGATCTAGCTTTTATGAGGCCATATAAAAAATTATGGCATTTATAAAAATACCTAGCTATTTTAATTGGCTAGGTCAACCAATTTACAGAAGAAATAAAAAGAAAAAGGAAAAGACAGAGAGAGGGAGCTTACCAGACGCCCACAGGCGAGGCCCACTCACCTGTGCCACGGCCCAGCCCACCCGGGGGCGCCTTGTCTTCTTCCTCCCCGCCGAGCCAAGCTGCTCGGTGGAGGGCAGAGCAAGGCCACGGCGACACCGCGACGCCTCGGCCTTCTAGGCCTCCCCAGCACTCCTCTTCACGCCACGACTTGCGCAGAAGCCTCTCGCGCCTTTTCCCCCTCTCGTGTAGCTCGTCCCCTTCGTCACCGGTGAGATCCCCCCCGCACCCGAGCAACCAATCTCGCCGCCGCCCTTCGTTCGCGTGGCCACTCGCCGAACTGGAGAGCGCCACCGTGTCCAGAATCTTCCCCGGCGACGACTTCGTCGATCCCCCCGGCCAATTCGAGCAGAAGAGCAGCTCTGGTGACGCGAGCTCCAAGTCTGCACCGTCGGTCAACCAAAGCTCCAGCGGCAAATCGAGCGCTCTCCGATCTCTCTCCCACGACGCCGAGCCTACCATCTTCACCGGGGTGAGCCCCTGCTCCGATTCCCTCCTCCTGCAACTCTTCCCGCGTTCCGCAGCCCTTTCCCGACGAGCACCGAAGCTCCGGCCGCTGCAGGCTTCGTCGTAGCCGTGGCCTGGAGCCTCCCCAAGACCCCCAGCTAGCTCTACTGCATGCGGGCGAGCACGGGTTACGCCCCAGTGCTCCCCTTTCTCACCCCCGTGGCCTCTAGCTCATTGGGGAGAGACTCCGGCGGGGTGCAGAGGACGCCGGCGAGCTCCTCCATTAGGGGGCTAACCCCCCTGTTAGTTGACCCTTGGGTCACTGACTGGTGGGCCCTAGCCCCCCCTAATGACCCTTATTAGTTTAAACAAAACCGGGTTTAAACCCCCCCCCCACTGACAGCAGGGCCCCACTCGTCAGCTGCCCCCTGACGTCAGCACTGCGCCAGGCTGACGCCGTAAAGGATTTAAATCGATTTAATTAATTCATACAAATCCAGAAAATGCTTTAAACTTTGAAATTCAATAACTAATTCATTTTAACTCCAAATTGGACAAATAATATGTCTACAATTATCAGAAAAATATAAGGATTCTGAATATGGACTTTGTTTTCATGTTTGACCATTTTAAAATGGGTGAACAGTAGCAAACATGCATATGGATCCTTTTCAAATTCAAATTTGGAGGGAATTTGCAAATGACTTTGCAACACACTTATTTTAGATGGATTCATCCACACATCAGAAGCTTTGTCTCAACTATACCACATCACTTCATGCTCAACCTTTTCAAATAAACTTTCATGCATTCAAATGCATTTGAAATTCATCGATAAATCAAATGGAGTTTGAATTTGCAACTCAAATGCAAAATACTCCTTTTAAATGAAATGCTCAACACATCAGTACCATGAACATCACCATATACAATTGATCATGTGCTTGTGCATTGTACATTATGTTGATCACTTTGTTTGTATTGTTTGCTGGGATAGAAGTAGAGCCGGAAACCGAGATCACCCCCTTCGTTGAAGACCCCGTGACTAAACCTCGTCAGCAAGGCAAGTGTTGTGGTGGCATCCTCGCTGTCACCTCTTGAACGGTGACACGCAAAAGGCGGTAACTGATGACACGTGTGTGTAGCGGTACACCCCTGCAGGGTTATCAAAACTATTCGAATAGCCGCGTCCGCGGTGAAGGACTGCTTGGAAAGCTTAGCTTGATTATTAGACAACTTGAACTGGATACTTCTAAAATACACCAAGATAAGTGTGAGTGCTATGGCGTGCTTTCTCGTGGGGAAGTAGAGGAATGCACCATAGTGGTGTAATTGGTTGGATATGTAGTGGACTCGTGTACGCTTCTTACCTCAAGTCTGGTACTCGTAGTTCAGGACTAGCCAAGACAAAGCTGGCACTTCTGCAAGTGAAACCCCACCTCCCTTACCTTGATACATGTGCATGAGTAGTATAGTTCCTATGTAAGTCTTGCTGAGTACGATTTTGTACTCACGTTTTCTTAATCTATGTTTTAGATGAACCCACCGACCCCGATGGTGGCTTATACCCGAAGCTCGAAGAATGAAGACCCAGACCAAGACCAAGCTAGTGTAGTCCCAGTCAGACGACTGGTTCCCTCGTGGAAGGGCTTGTTTATAGAGAAGGCTTCTCTAAGACATTTGTTAAACTTGTCTGTACTCAGACCTACTTTTCTTCCGCATGTTTTGATGTAATGTTGGATCACATGCTTGTGATCTCTGTGTGCAATCTGTAAGAGTTATCAATAAAGTTGTATAATTTGTAGAGAATTGCAATGATACCTGCTGTTTATACTGGACATGTGTGCTGCGTGTATGATTATAACATGCATGTCTTAGTATGGGTTTTCGAGACCTTAGTTGTGATATGGCTGGCGTTCTTTTATACACCAAGTGGCCCTTAGATGTGCGCAGCTTGGGGCATCGCGATGCGATTGTTCGTGACTCCGTCACGTGCACACTTTGATGTATGATCGAGCCCGCCCTAGACCCCGACTAAGTGATCGGGCTGGAGTAAGTCTATGTAAGGGTTATAATACAATCGATAGTATGGTTGAGGCGACTTGTCTATGAGTATGGGAGTTCACCACCCATATCATTTAGACTTGTGTGCGGACGATGAGGACCCATTTCAGTTGATCATCCGGCCTGGATGGGATGCCCCTCACGTTCGATGCTTTCCGAGAACGTTCTGTGCTTGGCCTTGTCTGCTTAGACAAGTGGGTACGGTTCTCGGCTCTCCATATGATTGTGTTGTAGCGAGGCTTGCATACGCTAACCCTGGGTCCCGATAGGGTTCCCTTCAGAGGAGTAACCCGAAGGTAAGCCTTCTCATCCAGATTGTAGCTTTCTTGCCTATGATGACGATCATAGTAGCTTTTCTGACGAGACTGTGCGGCTTTCAATCGATCACGAACAATGTGAACTTTCTATTCTGCTTCCTTGATCATATCTGGTCCAAAGAATTGTCTTTCACCGGTTTCTGACCAGTTCAAGGGTGTTCGACATCGTCGTCCATATAGGAGTTCAAAAGGAGCCATGTTCAGACTAGATTGGAAACTATTGTTATAAGAAAATTTGGAAAATGGAAGAGATTTCTCCCAATTCTTTCCGAATGAGATAACACAAGATCTGAGCATGTCTTCCAAGATTTGATTAACCCTTTCTACTTGACCGCTAGATTGAGGATGGAAAGTTGTACTAAATGAGAGATGAGTTCTCATAGCATTCTGAAAGCTTCCCCAGAATCTAGAGGTGAAAAGGCTACCTCGATCAGAATTAATTTCCAAAGGAACACCGTGAAGAGACACAATTCTAGAGATATAAAAGTCCGCTAACTGGCTAGCAGTTATAGACTCGCGAACGGGAAGGAAGTGAGAAACTTTGGAAAGTCGGTCAATGACAACGAAGATGGCGTCATTTCCTTTCTGGGTTTTTGGAAAGCCGGTGATGAAGTCCATACCGATTTTGTCCCATTTCCACTCGGGAATAGGCAAAGGTTGAATTGTGCCAGCAGGTCTTTGGTGTTCTGCCTTAATGCGACGACAAACATCACATTCGGCAACAAATCGAGCAATGTCTCTCTTCATCCTAGTCCACCAAAATCTCTGGCGTAGATCTCGGTACATTTTTGTGCTACCGGGATGAATCGAGAGGGGTGTGTCATGGGCTTCTTTGAGGATGAGTTGCCTTAGTTCCCTATTCTTAGGTACTACCAAACGATTTTCAAAGAATACCGTTCCTTTGCTATCTGTGGAGAAACATTTAGCAACTCCGCTAGCAATGTTCTCCTTGATCCGGCGAACACCTCGTGCACGCCTTTGGGGAACTATGATTTGATCCTCAAGTGTTGGTTTCGCCACCAAGTTGAAAAGAGATCCACGAGGAACAATCTAGAGGTTGAGCTTTAGAAATTCCTCATGAAGAAGTGGTTGATACTGTTGTAACATGAGGTTGTTACAATAAGACTTACGACTTAGTGCATCAGCCATGACATTGGCTTTGCCTGGGGTGTAAGAAATTCCTAAGTCATAATCTTTTATCAACTCTATCCAGCGTCCTTGCCTGAGATTAAGATCTGGCTGGGTGAATATGTATTTGAGGCTTAGGTGGTCGGAATAGATCTCACAACGATTACCAAGGAGGTAATGTCGCCAAGTTGTTAGGGCATGAACTACGGCAGCGAGTTCAAGATCATGGGTAGGATAGTTCTCTTCATGTGGCCGCAACTGGCGTGAAGCATAAGCTACCACATGTCTATCTTGCATAAGTATGCATCCTAACCCTTGCCGTGAAGCATCACAATAGATTTCGAAATCCCTTTTTGTGTCTGGAGGTGCAAGTACGGGTGCAGAAGTCAATCTTCTTTTTAGCCCTTGAAATCTTTCCTCGCACTTGGGGGTCCATTGGAATTTCTTATCTTTCTTGAGGAGTTCAGTTAGAGGCTTTGCAACTTTAGAAAAGTTCTCGACGAAGCGGCGACAATAGCTTGCTAAGACAAGAAAACTCCTAACTTGCTTAACCGATTCAGGTGGAGTCCAGTCAAGGACGGCCTGAACTCTCTCGGGATTGACTGCAACACCTTTCGCAGAAATCACGTGGCCTAAGTAGGTCACTTCTGGTAGCCAAAATTCGCACTTGGAGAACTTGGCATAAAGGCGGTGCTCTCTAAGTTTCATCAATACCAACCTAAGATGTTCTGCGTGCTCTTCTTCCTTCTTCGAGTAGATGAGAATGTCATCAAGATAAACCACAACAAATTTATCTAGGTACTCCATGAAGATCGAATTCATCAAGCGCGAGAATGTGGCGGGGGCATTGGTTAAACCGAAGGACATGACGGTATACTCGTAAAGACCATAACGAGTAGTGAAAGTCGTTTTTGGAATGTCCTCATTTCGGATTTTGATTTGATGATAGCCTAATCTCAAATCCATCTTGGAGAAGACAGAGGATCCTGCAAGTTGATCATAAAGATCATTGATCCTGGGCAGTGGGTACTTGTTCTTTACCGTCGCTAGATTTAGCGGGTGATAGTCTACGCACATCCTTTCTGTTCCATCTTTCTTCGTTACGAACAGAATGGGGCAACCCCATGGCGATGAGCTAGGGCGGATGAAGCCTTTTGCCAACGAAGCATCAAGTTGGGTTTTTAGCTCAGCTAACTCATGTGGGGCCATTCTATATGGGCGTCTGGAAATTGGGGCTGCGCCTGGTATAAGATCAACTATGAACTCTACACACCTGTTGGGTGGCATTCCCGGCAGCTCTTCAGGAAAGACATCCGGGAAGTCACGAACCACCAGAATATCTTCAAGGTCAGGAAGGGGAAGCACATTCAAAGTATGCATCTGGATTCTAGAGCTGGGTGATGTGTAGTCAATGATCTGGCCTGAAGGATGGGTGAGTTTAACTGATTTGGCTTTACAATCAAGGAAAGCATTCTGTCTTGATAACCAATCCATTCCTAGGATGACATCAATGTCCGAAGACTTGAGGGCTATAAGTGAAGCAAGGAATACTAAACCCTCAATGGCAATTTGATTTCCATGGCTTACCCTATTAGTTTGCCACTTTGCACCAGGAGTTTGAATGATCATTGGAGAAAACATTTATTCAAAGGGGAACTCATGAAGAAGTGCATAACTCTCCGACATGAATGAATGAGAAGCTCCTGGATCGAAAAGAACGGAGTCGGGGACATGATTGACTGGGAGTGTGCCAAGAATGACGTCAGAAGCAGCAGTGGTTTCCTCAACGGAGATTTGGTTCACACAACCACTACTAGTGGATGAAGGCTTTGCCTGCAAGGGTTTGGAGGTGGATTTCCTTGAAGGCTTATGTCGAGAATGACGTGGTGTCATCAAGACCTGAGGGCATTGACGATAGTAATGGCCGGGAAGACCACACTTAAAGCATACCCTGTCTGAATTGCTAGGAGTGGGATTACTTGGCTGCACACCATCATTCCGGGGTGGAATAATGTGTTGGGGTGGATGGCATAAATTGAATGGTGGTCTTTGAAGAAAGTTTTGAGGTATGGCACTAGTTGGAATCCAAATTCGGCATTTCTGAGGGGCTGAACTTGAAGAAGGAGCAAGCTCAAGAGCATGCTTGCGAGACTCTTCGAACACTTCATTGCCATGCTCAGCTCTGAAGGATCTGTTAACTAAATCCTCAAAGGTGGCAAATTCGATGAGGTTGAGATCATGATGAAGGATGGGGCTAAGTCCCTTACGGAACCTTGCTTGCTTTCTGGCATCGGTGGTGATCTCATCTTGGGCATAACGAGCAAGACGGTTGAACTCTTTCACGTACTCATGTATGGACATCTCTCCTTGGGTCAGGTTGCAGAACTCTTCCTTCTTGCGCTCCATCAAATCATCCAGAATGTGGTACCCTCGAAAGGCAACACAGAACTCCTGCCAAGTCACTACGTGACCATCTAGCTGCATAGCAACATAGTTCTCCCACCATTGAATAGCAGCACCTTCCAGGAAGTATACCGCAAAAATAACTCGGTCATCGGGAGCAACATGTGCAGTATCAAGCTTACGCTCGATGGAACGGAGCCAATCATCAGCTTCAAGGGGCTCAGAAGAACATCGAAATACCGGTGGCTTGAGGAGGATGAAATCCTGAATGCTCACGACCACATTACGCTGACGAGCGGTATTCTGCTCGATGAGCTCCAGAAGGCGTGTTTGATCACGTCGATTCTTCTCAGCTTCCATCATGATTTCCGCCGAAGAAGGCGGTGGTAGAGGTTCATCATCATTTCGATTCCGACGAACAGCACTACGAGTTCCACCTGACATCCTGTGTGATAAAAATCAACAATCAGAACAGGTTCTAAGATGGAATCAAAGATAAGAGGACATGATTAGGAGGAAAAGATCATAATGCAAAGGCAAAGATTCATATAAACACGGGATAAATCGGGCAGCATAACGGCTACACCGGGCTGGAAAACAAGACAACCTCGAGGAGATTGGACAGAACTTCCTCAAGGAACTCAAAACACGGAGACTCTGGACAACCACAACTGTCCTACGGCTACAAGGAAGCAATCAACGAGATGTTCTAGTCAGACATAGATAATCCTAGTCCTATCATCCCGTAGAAAAGATAAGGGTGACTCAAAACTCAGATCGATGAGGGTAAGGAGAAAAAGAAGCCTTACGTTGTTCCCTTATACCCAGAGTAACTTTATAACTATAGAGTGCTAGACTCGACTTCAACCAAGGGTTGACTAATCCTACAGACAGTCCTGCTCTGATACCAAGTCTGTCGGGACCCGGAATATGCGTATGTAATTCCAGTCACGATGCAATCACCTGGAGAGCCGAGAACCGTACCCACTTGTCTAAGCAGACAAGGCCAAGCACAGAACGTTCTCGGTAAGCATCGAACGTGAGGGGCATCCCATCCAGGCCGGATGATCAACTGGGATGGGTCCTCATCGTCCGCTCACAAGTCTAAATGCTTATGGGTGGTGAATCCCATACTCATAGACAAGTCGCCTCAACCATGTTATCGATTGAATCCTAACTCTTACATAGACTTACTCTAGCCCGATCACTTAGTCGTGGTCTAGGGAGGGCTCGATCATACAACAAAGTGTGCACGTGACAGAGTCACGAGCAATCGCATCGCGATGCCCCAAGCTGCGCACATCTAAGGGCCACTTGGTGTATAAAAGACCGCCAGCCAGATCACAACTAAGGTCTCGAAAACCCATACTAAGACATGCATGTTATAAACATACACGCAGCACACATGCCTAGTATGAACAGCAGGTATCATCACATAACTCTACAAGTACTTCTTTATTTACTTACACATAGAGTATACAAAGATCACATGTATGTGATCAACATTACATCATACAACGGAAGCAAATTAGGTATGAATACAGACAAGTTTAACAAATGGCTTAGAGAAGCCTTGTAAACATACATGCCCTTCCACGAGGGACCAGACTGTTGTCTGGAACTATGCTACGAAGGTCAACGTCGAGCTTCAGGTCGGTGACTCCATCGGGGTCTGGTTTCTCATCTAAAACATAGAATAAGCAAACGTGAGTACAAAATCGTACTCAGCAAGACTTACATCAAAACTACACTACTCATGCTCAAGTATCAAGGTAAAGGGAGGTGGGGTTTCACATGCAGAAGTGCCAGCTTTGACTTGGCTAGCCCTGAACTACGAGTACCATACTTGAGGTAAGAAGCGTACACGAGTCCACTATCAAGTCTCCAACCAATACACCACTATGGTTACTTCCTCGACTTCCCCACGAGGAAGCACACCATAGCACTCACGCTTATCTTGCGAGTTTTAGAAGTATCCATTCAAGTTGTCTAATAATCAGGTACAGGTTCCAAGTAGTCCTTAACCGCGGACGCGGCTATTCGAATAGTTTTGTTAACCTTGCAAGGGTGTAAGCTACACACACATGACCATCGGTTACCGCCTTTTGCTCGCCACCGTTCAAGAGGTGACAGCGAGGATGTTCACCACGACACTTCGCTCACAACCGGTCTATTCCAGGAGTTGACTATCTGAGTTGCCTCCGCTCGAGAGCCCGGCCGGATCAACGAAAAGGACTCAAACAATGTAAGTGACCGAGACGCCACCTCTGGAAGATGGTTTTCCTGCCTCACAGGTGCACCCACATATCTATGTGATGCAACCATTCCTTCATTCTTTTTCTATGCAGATGTGAAATGGAAAGCCTGAACTAATGTGACTCCTGGACGTCGACACGGATCAAGGTACTAGGCCGAGAGGGGTCAGTGAGCCCAATGTGTGGTTGTACTCTTTGTCTTGGATTACCATACAAGAACTCGGTGCTTAAGGCGGTGTTCAACGAGACAACCCACTGTGTACTCCTACACAACCTCTCATCGTTCACCTTGTATTAGGGTGGATTCACCAACACAGTTTCACTTTCATCAACACCATGCTCACCATCATCCCGACTCACATCAAAAGCAACCTCATTGTACCACTAAGCATGCAATAAGCATTAACAGTTGCAGGGGCCACATGATACCAATCAACTCCTATGTCAGCTAGGATTGTGGTTTGCTTACTAGTGTGACAAGATGATAGGTCATGCATCGGATATGGGTTCAACTATGCGGTAGAATCGATACAAGGTGATCTCCTAAACATGCATAATCGAGACTGAGAGGGAATTGGTATTTTATAGATATGATCAATGGGGTTTTCTTTCCTTGCTCACGAGGTTCACACACGGTGTCTTCAACGAAGGGGGTGGCCTCCGGTTTCAGTTCCACTTCTATCGAGCAAACAAAGCAATCAAGGAATAAATATAATTGCGATGCTCAAGCAAATGATAAGTTGTGAAAGAATGATGTACATGGTACTGATGTGTTGACAATTCCATTTAATTGAAGTGTATTGCAAAAGAATTGCAAATTCAAACTCCAAATTCAAATTCAAATTAAGCCATATGCACATTTGCTACTGTTGCCCCATTTTAAAATGGTCAAACATGAAAACAAATTGCATATTCTTAATCCTTGCATTTTTCAAATAATTTTTCATATATTATATGTTTAATTTGGAGTTAATTTGAATTTTCTATGATTTATTGAAGTTTAAATGATTTTCTGTCTTTTCTGTAATTTCTTTAAATTCTTTTCTATTTACTGCATGAGCATGGCGTCAGCAGGGGGGCTGACCAGTGGGGCCGGGGTGTCAGTTGAAGTGGGTTTAAACCCGGTTTAGTTTAAACTAATAAGGGTCATTAGGGGGGGGCCAGGGCCCACCAGTCAATGACCCAAGGGTCAACTAACAGGGGGATTAGCCCCCTAATGGAGGAGCTCGTCGGCATCCTCTGTACCCCGCCGGACTTCTCGCCGGAAGTAGTTTTAGGGCACGGGGTGGGGCATAGCTGGTACTGGAGCGTAGCCCGTGCCCGTGCGCATCCATCCAATCCATCGGGGCTTCACGGGGGGCGCTGGAGCTCGGCTTCAACGACAGCAGCGGCGGCCGGAGGTGGGCTCAGGGGAACGACGGCCAGAGGGAAACAAAAGGAGCGCCAGATGGGGCGTTTTGGAGAGGAGGTCACCAGAAGCTCAACTGAGCAGTCGAGGAGGCCGGCGGCAGCTCGTGGAGGAGGCAATCGACGGAAACGGCCGTCGGCTTCGGCGAGCCGTCGCAGACAAATGCGTCGTCTGGAGTTGAAATTGGCGCCGGATCTCTTGCTCGACGACGTGGAGGACGATTAAGAGAAGCTAGGACAAGGTTCGGGGGCTTCTAGTTGTCGTTGGCCGCGGTTTTTCACTGTCGGCGGCGATGCGAGCCCTCTGTTGTGTTGCGGGAACGGCGGAATAGAGGGGTTGGGTGAGCTACGAGAGAGGGAGAGTTCAAGCGGGCCTCTGGCAGGTGCGTGGCGCGAGGAGGGGCTTCGAGGAGGCTTAGAAGACTCGGCCACCTCGCCGGCGTGGGCATGGCAGCCACCGAGCTGATTTCCACGCCGGGTAGACGACAACGGGGGTTAGGTGGGTTGGGCCGAGGCCAAGTGGGCCGGGGTGGAATTAGTTGCGCTGGATGCCTCTCTGGCCCCCTGTAGATTTCCTTTTATTTTTATTTTTCTATATATAGGTTGGCCCCACTAATTAAATTAGCTAGGCATTTTTAATAAATGTCGAAATAATTTTATAAATCCTAGGTGACCAGTAGTTAGCCACATATAGAATTTGGACATTTTTGAAATTCAATATATTTGAATTTCAATTCAAATAAGGGTCAAATTTAATTTCCAGAGCACATTTTGAATTTGAGAAAATTCCTTGGGAATGGGAATAAACCCAAACCATTTTTGCAATGATCAGCAACAATTCTAGGAATTTTCCAAGAATTCAAATGATTTTTGGAAAAATATTCTTATCTGGCCATTTGAATTAATTTCTCAGGGCTTTCTTTTCCCTATTTTTGAATTTTCTTTTGAATTTCTTCACATGATGCAAAGGGATCAAACAACCCTAGCACTTACCCTAGTTGGGGTCCTGACAACTCGCCCCCACTCAAAAGAATCTCGTCCCGAGATTCAGGAGTCGTCGGGAGGAAGGTGGGGTACTCGGCACGGAGGCGGTCTTCTCTTTCCCATGTTGCTTCTTTCTCGGAGTGATGTGACCATTGCACTTTGAGGAACTTGATCTTCTCACGACGAGTGACACGCTCTGCGGAATCAAGAATACGAACAGGGTACTCTCGATAAGAAAGGTCATCTTGGAGATCAAGCGTTTCATGGTCGACTTCGCGGATGGGGTCCTTGAAGCAACGCCTGAGTTGTGACACATGAAATACATCATGTACTCGGGAAAGGTGCGGAGGTAGTTCAAGTTGGTAGGTAACTTCTCCACGTTTAGAAATAATGCGGAAAGGTCCGATGTAACGTGGGGCCAACTTGCCTTTGATACCGAATCTTTGGGTTCCCTTCAGAGGACTAACCCGAAGGTAAGCGCCCGTGGGGTTCTGACAGCTCGGCCCGAAGAAAAAAAAAGGGAGCGCCCGTGGGCGTCAGATAGTCGGGCCAGCCTACAATGTTTTTTCTTTTTATTTATATAGCAACACCATTTTTTTTCTAGAAAATAATTACAACTCCAAATCCAGTGAAGTAAATTTTGTTGTGTGCATAACATTAGGCTCTATATTTCTGCACGTTTAGAATAATTTTTGTACAGTACCAAAATGATTGCTTCAGTTTTAACTAGTTAATTGCTTTTGTTAGCAGCTTAAAATAGTTTTAGTTAATTCTCTGTTGACCCTAAAAATGTAATGTTGACTTGTTTATGTTCCTGTGAATATTCTTCACTTTTCTGTATGTGTAGAATATTATTTAGCTTAGATAAATTTGTGACCCCTTTTATTATTATTTCTTTTGCTAGTTTAATTTCTATAGAATTTATGGTAGTAGTATTAAATTATTAGCTCATTATTAAAATTGCCTCTGGTCATTAGCAAAATGTTATGCATTTTAGTCAATAAAAATAAAATAAATTTAAAAGTTGTTAGTGATTAAAATGGGTTAAAAACATTGCTTTTAGTTAAAGTTGTTTTATTTAATATTGATGTTAATAAATCCACCAAAAGTATCCTATTGCCTTGTTATAAATTTTAACCTTGTTGAAGTGGTATAAAGTTTAAATCTTAATAAATATAAAACCTTGAAAACTTGTTTTGTCCTTCGTTTCTTGTGTTTTTGTTTGTAAGGTGAGTGTTGTGTGCATTGCTTGTTATTGCCCCGTTGTAATGATGTGTATTATTTCCGCAACATGTAGACGAGACGCTTGACGTTGCAGGTGAAGACTCCTTCCAAGCCGAAGAATCCGTACCATGAGACACCGCCGAGGAAGGCAAGCCATCTTCAAAAACTCAAACCCTTGTCCTACATTTTTACTTTCTTTGTACCATATTATATATCATGCTACTGTTATATCATTTTGGGGATGCGATTGTATTAGTTTATTAGGTGAAACACCACATACCTTGTAAGCCTACCTATTTGGGAGAAAGAAATTAGACATCGATGATCTTGATCCCTAGCCTTGCTAAAGAACTAATGACAACATAATAACTTGATTAATCTTGCTCCACCCTAATGAATTGGCATACATCTAAGAAGATGTGATGGACAAGATTGTGGTTGTTGGAAACATCGTTGAACATATTCAAAGTCTGGAGGGACTCTCTATAAGCGCCGCCGAAACCTAGTCGTACAGTACAACCACAATACTCTGGTATGGGACAGGGCTAGTTGGAAACTTGTTTATCTTAGTATGGGGGTCTTATAACTACACATGGATGTTTGATTCCACGAATCTGATAGCCCTCGAAGTCGAGTGGTGAAATTCGCTAGGCTTGGCGTCAGAGGGAACCTTGGTGCTCTTCGATTACGGTGCAGGATTGGGTCCAAGAGGAGCATGACCTAGCACGCGGACAGTCCATGTAGTACGCAAGGGGTAGATTCACGTGTACTAGGATAGACAAGGGAAAAACTACGGTCGATTATCCGAAAACCGCATACTGAGGTATGACGAACCGTGGGGACTCAGGACAGATGTATCGAATTTTGTGGGTAAACTGTACAACCTCTGCAGAGTAAAAACTATTCGAGTAGCCGGAGTCCACGGTCATGGACAGCTAGTGAGGCCACATTTTGTGGGGAATAGATGAGAAATTCTAGTACTAAGATTATGGTTCACAGTGTTGATGTTGGTATTATGAAAATGGTTAGACATGATTAAATCAAATACATTTGTGGGATTAAAATTTGTCAAGATTAAAATATTGCCAACTTACTTAATAATGAGTAGTTAGGTTTTCCCTTGGTAAACTTCACCATATAGCCATCCCATTATTTTCTTGTACAAAATCTTTGTTCATTTCTTTAGGTGGTTTGCGAGTACTTTGTATGTACTCACGGCTTTGTCCCTGGTTATTCAATCGTACAGGCTTGGAGGAGCAGGTATATGACGATGATGCTACCGGAGATTAATAGGACGTGCTATGATCTGGACTACCCTGTGGATTGTGCTGCTACTATTTATCCTGCTTTTTCTTATTCCGCTGCTATTTGAGCCCGATGAGATCGTGCAAGACTATATTGTTGTATGACTTTGTATTCGGTATTGTATGAACATTGAGACTATGATATCCATATCGAGTTGTGTGTCATGCGACACTGATCATGGGAGCATGACAGTATACACAGCTGGCCGCTTCAGACATATAGTCCGGGGTGCCCACAGACTTGGTATCAGAGCCTCTGTTCAGACCGTAGCAGCCTAGTTAGAATGGACGTTAGTTACAAATATTTTTTTTAAACAAAATCTCTTATACCTCTTACCCCATTCAAAATGTTTTAAGTCAAGAGAGACCGAATATTAAGAGGGAATGGTGTCCCGAGATAGATGAGAACTAGTGGAAGTTTTGCTTTAATCCCCTACCCGAATTCATGATCTTATGCTTGTTTGATTTGTGTGGTTTAGTCTTTTGTTAGAGTGACCCTACCCCCACTTAGGATGGCACTAGCACGTGCACTCTTATCTTGCGTAACAACCTCAGGATGCCGAGGAGCTCCCGCGCCAACCGGAGTGGATCTGGTGACGCGCCATCGCCACCACCTGCCCCAACATAGCGCAGCTTCTACGACTGCTGATGGAGGAGCGCCAGGCTGCTTGTGACGAGCGCCAGGCGAACATGGCACACTCCAACAGCTAGTCCAGGCCTCCACCAATGCCAACCAAGGAGGCGGAGGAGCTGGTGGGAATGAGGAGCCCAGGTCTCGGCTCCGAGATTTCCAGAACACCAACCCGCCCGTGTTCTCGCAGACGAAGGAGCCTTTGGATGTTGAGGATTGGCTCCGCACCATGGAGAACAATCTCGCTGTTGCCTCTGTCGGCAACAACGAGAAGGTCCTGTATGCCACCCACTACCTCACCGGCACCGCAAGGAGATGGTGGGAAGGAGTGCCTGCCCGTCTTCCCTAAGGGCAAGTACTCTCCTGGGCTGAGTTCTCCGCAAAATTCAAGAAGGCGCACATCCCCACCGCACTGATCAGGAGGATGAAGGACGAGTTCCGCCACCTAAAACAAGGGGGCATGACTGTGGTTGGATATCTTGACCGCTTCACTCAGCTGTCGAGGTATGCCCCGGAGGAGGTGGACACCGAGGAGAAGCGGAAGGACCGATTCTTGGATGGACTGCACGATGAGCTCCAGGTTGTCCTGGTGGCCATGCAGTTCCCCGATCTTGAGTCTCTCGCTGATGCTGCTATTATGATGGAGGGCAAGCTCAAGATGGCCTCTGAGAACCGCAAGCGCCGCATGATGCAGCAGGGTGGATCTAGCAACCCCCGACTGCGTCCGACACATCCCCCAAGACCAGCACCCCAGCCTCAGAGGATCCCTTACCCAGCGCCACGCCCCAATGCTCCTGCTCGCCCTGTTGGAGTTCCGCATCCATCAGGCGGAGTTCCCCGCAACCCTGGAGTGATCTTCTTCGGATGTGGATAGAAGGGCCACTACTCGACAGAGTGTCCCAACAAGAAGAACACTGCTCCGCGCCCCAATACACCAGCACCAGCCAGAGGGAACCCCGGACGCAACAATGCCCAGCGCGATGCGTCTAACGCCGCGAAGGGACGTCTGCATCATGTGCAAGCCGAGGAAGCCCAGGAGGCAGCAGACGTTATCTTGGGTACGTTTCCAGTTAATTCGGTACCTGCCCAAGTTTTGTTTGATTCGGGTGCATCACACTCGTTTGTTACGGAGTCATTTGTGGATAGAAGTAAGTTGTCACCTAGTGAAATGAGGAGGCCCATGGTAGTCCAAATACCCGGATCCAAAACCCGAGCCAGTTTAGCTTGTTCTGGAGTTCCCATAGCGATTCATGGAGTCGAGATCCTAGCTGACCTGATCGTGTTAGGGACAGAAGGTATACATGTGGTACTTGGCATGAATTGGTTGTCCAGATACTGAGGCCGGATAGATTGCACTGAGAGGACAGTCAACCTCACCAGTGCCGATGGAGTTCAGATAGAGTACACCGACAAGGAAGACACTACCCGAGCCTTCTATCATCAGAGTGTCTCGGTGCCACCACATGATGAGGTGAATGTTGTATGCGAATTCCCGGATGTCTTTCCAGAGGAGTTACCCGGTATGCCGCCTGATCGGGATATCGAGTTCATCATCGAGCTAGTGCCTGGCACAGCCCCAATTTCACAGAGACCCTACCGGATGAATGCCGAAGAGCTGGTTGAGTTGAAGAAACAGCTGAATGACATGCTCCAGAAGGGACTGATTCGACCCAATGCTTCACCCTGGGGTTCGCCAGTTCTCTTTGTGGACAAGAGAGACGGGACCATACGCATGTGTGTGGACTACCGTAAGCTGAACGAAGTGACCATCAAGAACAAGTATCTGCTCCCCAAGATCGAGTATCTGTTCGACCATTTGAACGGAGCCCGAGTCTTCTCCAAGATCGATCTAAGGACCGGATATCACCAGTTGAAGGTCCGCGAGTCGGACATCCCCAAGACAGCTTTCACGGCCCGCTATGGTGTGTTCGAGTACACTGTTATGTCTTTTGGACTTACCAATGCCCCGGCCTATTTCATGAATCTCATGAACAAGATCTTCATGAAGTATCTCGACAAGTTTGTGGTGGTGTTCATTGACGACATCCTGATATATTCCAAGACCGAAGAAGAGCATGCCGAGCATCTGCGCTTAGTCCTCGAGACTTTGCGAGAGCACCAGTTGTACGCCAAGTTCATCAAGTGCAAGTTTTGGCTCAAGGAAGTCGGATTTTTGGGACATGTATTGTCGGAAGGAGGAATATCCGTCGACCCCGCCAAGATTCAGTCCATCATGGACTGGACAGCTCCGACCACTCAGACCGAAGTCAGAGGATTCCTCGGATTAGCGGGATATTACCGAAAATTCGTGGAAGGGTTCTCCATCATTGCCCGCCCGATCACTCAACTGCTGAAGAAGGACCAGAAGTTTGTATGGACAGAGAAGTGTGAAGCCAGTTTCCAGGAATTGAAGAGGAGATTGGCTGCCCCAGTGTTGACTATGCCTGACCTGACCAAGAGCTTTGATGTGTACTGTGATGCATCGAAGATTGGTTTGGGTTGTGTCGTTATGCAAGTGGGCAAGGTGATTGAGTACCTGTCACGACAGTTGAAGGCGCACGAGTTGAACTACCCCACCCACGACTTGGAGCTAGCCGCAGTTGTGCTTGCTCTCAAGAGATGGAGGCATTACCTGATGGGTCACCGTTGCGACATATACACAGCCCATAAGAGCCTGAAGTACATTTTCTCACATAAGGAGTTGAACATGAGGCACAGGAGATGGATCGAGATGATCAAAGACTACGATCTAGAAATCCACTACCATCTTGGCAAGGCCAACGTGGTAGCAGATGCCCTCGGTCGCAAGCCCTGCACACTTAATGCGATGATCAGAGAGACGCAGCCAGCTCTGCACGAGGAGTTCGAGAAGCTGGGTTTGGAACTTGTTACACCCGGTTTTCTTGCTCACCTCAAGCTGACTCCGACTCTGTTTGACCAGATCAAGGAGGCCCAAAAGGGACACGAAAGTATCAAGGGAATCAAGAAGATGATGCCCCTCGGAAAGGCCCCAACGTTCTCGGCAGATGAGGAGGGAGTTCTTTGGTCTGATGACCGATTGTGTGTGCCTGATGTGGAGGAGTTGAAGCTCACTATCCTGAAGGAAGCTCATGATACACCTTACTCCATCCACCCCGGAGGGACTAAGATGTATCAAGACCTGAAGGACTTGTTTTGGTGGCACGGTATGAAGCGTGAAATTACCTTGTATGTCTCCAAGGGCGACATCTGCTAGAGAGTGAAAGCAGAGCACCAAAGACCTGCAGGATTGCTGCAACCACTCCGAGTTCCTGAATGGAAGTGGGAACAGATAGGCATGGACTTCATCACAGGAATACCGAGGTCGAGCAAGGGTCATGACTCTATATGGGTCATCGTCGACCGACTCACCAAGGTAGCGCACTTTATTCCAGTGCGAACCACCTATCGAGGAGATCAGCTGGCGGATTTGTACATGTCAAGGATCGTATGCCTGCACGGAGTTCCGAAGGAGATTGTGTCAGACCGAGGTACCCAGTTTACCTCGAGGTTCTGGAAGAAAGTCCAGGAGGCACTAGGAACCAAGCTCGCATTCAGCACAGCCTATCACCCGCAGACTGGAGGCCAGACCGAGCGAGTAAACCAGATACTAGAGGATATGCTCCGCGCATGTGCTCTAGCCTATGGTTCCAAGTGGGAGGACTGCTTTCCTTATGCAGAATTCTCCTACAACAACAGTTACCAGTCGAGTTTGCAGATGGCCCCATTGGAAGCCCTGTATGGACGGAAGCGCCGCACGCCCCTAAACTGGTCTTAGACCGGGGAAGGGAAGATTTTTGGACCGGATGTTTTGAAGGAAGCTGAGGAACAAGTCCAGTTGATTCGTGAGCGTCTCAAGACCGCTCAGTCTCGTCAGAAGAGTTATGCCGACCCCAAGCGTCGAGAGGTGAATTTTGTAGTTGGAGATTTTGTGTATCTCCGAGT
The DNA here is from genome assembly GCA_950022295.1 of Bromus sterilis. NCBI lineage: Eukaryota > Viridiplantae > Streptophyta > Magnoliopsida > Poales > Poaceae > Bromus > Bromus sterilis. The sequence goes on from OX465595.1 coordinate 186,022,409, forward strand.
CACCCCACTGAAGGGAATGCAGCGATTCCATGTGATGGGAAAACTAGCACGTCGTTAGATTGGACCATTTGAGGTGACAGCCAGACGAGGCCAGGTTGCTTATCAGTTGAGACTGCCCGATGAGCTATCCGATGTGCACAACTTCTTCCATGTTTCGCAGCTCCGGAAATGTCTGGAGGTGCCGGACAAGCCTGATGTTTTCAAAAACATTGATCACCACACAGTGGATATCAACCAGGATCTCACATACCGCGAGACACCCCTTCGTATCCTGGAAGAGGCCACTCGAGTCACCCGTAAGCGCGCGATCAAGTTCCACAAGGTCCAGTGGACAAATCACACATAGGAGGAAGCCACCTGGGAACGGGAGGACTACCTAAAGCGTGAGTTCCCGCATCTCTTCACTATCTTGTGAATCTCGGGGACGAGATTCTTTTTAAGGGGGGAGGTCTGTCACATCCCAACTTTTACTCTCCTATTAATTTAGGTAACCAAAAATTAGGGTCAACAAAAACTTTGCATGAAATGTTGTGTTGATTGGATCCATGTTTGAAGTTGTTTGATATCATGATGTAGTAGTAGATCATGTATGAAATTGTGGTGATAGGATAGATCACTACACCACCAACAGGGCTAAATCATCTTGATTTGAGCATAACATGACACCATTTGATGTAGCAATAGTCATTATTATTATTTAGCCTTCTTTTGCTCTATCTCTTTATTCTTGTGTTTGTGCTTTTAGTTTTCTTTTACTCTTGTTTGTTAAATAGATATGTAAGGAATATAAAGCCTTATATATATTATGTAGTATAACTATAGTATAAATACTTTTAACTATCACAAAACCCTAATGAATTAACCTTGTTCTTGATAAAAAAAATTAAAACCGTGATCAAATAAATTTATTTAAATTCAGCAAACCACAACAACATGTATACTTGATCATCATAACTCATCTTATAAAATAAAATATTAAAAATTTCAATAAAATTTTCCTTTAGGCATTTCAACAAACACCTTGGGTGCATTTTCTGGAATAACTAAGCTTTCCTTTTAAATCAGTGTTTAAAAAAAAGAGGAAAAAAACACACCCTAACTACCCCACTAATCTCTCCCCTGATCTCTCTCTCCCATAACCCCCCCTCTCTCACGTATCTCTCTCTCCCGAAGAGGGAACGAACCCCCTTCACCCTCGGTTATCTCTCCCTCTCCCTGGTATTTCTCCCTTCTCTTGCAAACTCCCCACCTGTCAGCCCCATGGCCCTCGCGTGCCCAACCAGGGGCCATCCCGAGGATCGCTGGCGTGGCCTGACACCGTGGGTATACCCCCCAATATTCGGTTGCGATGTGGCCGACAACAACCACGGTGGAACCTATCCACGTCCCTCCTCTCATGAGCTCACCCACCGCCCTCTCTGCCCTGCGGGGAGAGAGCTCGCGGATTGCTCCCGTGGCACTCCCGCCCGTTGCACCCGTGATCTGCCGCTCAGCCGCGCTCGCCCCGCTCGGCTATAAAAGCCACTCCACCAATGCCTCTCCTCTCCACACCAGCCCATCTCGCCCCTCCCAACTGCTTAGCCACCTAGCCACCACACACGAAGCACGCAAAGAAGGAGGAAGAAGGGAAGAGAACAAAGGAGGAGAAGAAAGAAGGAGAGGAGGAAGGAGGCCGCGGCCAAGAGGAGTTCGAGGCGCCCCGCCTCGACGCCGGTGCTTCTTCGGTGGCCCTCTGCGACGCCCTGGCGAGGCCTCCCTCTGCCGCGTCCACCCTGAGCTGAAGCCCTCTGCCCGAGCCGCCGACCTCCCCACAGCCCCGAGTCCCCATCGCCGTCGACGAGCACAAAAATGGGTCGAGGACGCCGCCCTGAACCCCTGTCGGCCTCTCCCGACGTCCTCTGCTTCCTAGAGAAGCCCCGGTGAGCCCTGCCCCTCCTCTGACCTCCATTAGGGCATTGCACAGCTTCTGGATCGTGCCAACGGAGAAGAAACACACCCACCGTCCGATCAGACCAAATCGAACGACTCACAGGGCAAGATACCCCTTCGGTTTTAAATAGACACTGCCATGCGGCCCGCACTTGTCTGAAAAAAAACAAAGAAAAAAATGACCGCGCTGCGCTGGGCTCGGCCCGAAGAAAAAAAAAGAAAGGGAGCGCCCGTGGGCGTCAGATAGTCGGGCCAGCCTACAATGTTTTTTCTTTTTATTTATATAGCAACACCTTTTTAATTCTAGAAAAATAATTACAACTCAAAATCCAGTGAAATAAATTTTGTTGTGTGCATAACATTAAGCTTTATATTTCTGCACGTTTAGAATAATTTTTGTACAGTACTAAAATGATTGCTTTAGTTTTAACTAGTTAATTGCTTTTGTTAGCACCTTAAAATAGTTTTAGTTAATTCTCTGTTGACCCTAAAAATGTAATGTTGACTTGTTTATGTTCCTGTGAATATTCTTGACTTTTCTGTATGTGTAGAATATTTTTTAGCTTAGATAAATTTGTGACCCCTTTTATTATTATTTCTTTTGCTAGTTTAATTTCTATAAAATTTATGGTAGTAGTATTAAATTATTAGCTCATTATTAAAATTGCCTCTGGTCAGTAGCAAAATGTTATGCATTTTAGTCAATAAAAATAAAATAAATTTAAAAGTTGTTAGTGATTAAAATGGGTTAAAAACGTTGCTTCTAGTTAAAGTTGTTTTATTTAGTATTGATGTTAATAAATCCACCAAAAGTATCCTATTGCCTTGTTATAAATTTTAACCTTGTTGAAGTGGTATAAAGTTTAAATCTTAATAAATAAAAAACCTTGAAAACTTGTTTTGTCCTTTGTTACTTGTGTTTTTGTTTGTAAGCTGAGTGTTGTGTGCATTGCTTGTTATTGCCCCATTGTAATGATGTGTATTATTTCCGCAACGTGTCGACGAGACGCTTGACGTTGCAGGTGAAGACTCCTTCCAAGCCGAAGAATCCGTACCAGGAGACACCGCCGAGGAAGGCAAGCCATCTTCAAAAACTCAAACCCTTGTCCTACATTTTTACTTTCTTTGTACCATATTATATATCATGCAACTATTATATCATTTTGGGGATGGGATTGTATTAGTTTATTAGGTGAAACACCACATGCCTTGTAAGCCTACCTATTTGGGAGAAAGAAATTAGACATCGATGATCTTGATCCCTAGCCTTGCTAAAGAACTAATGACAACCTAATAACTTGATTAATCTTGCTCCACCCAAATGAATTGGCATACATCTAAGAAGATGTGATGGCCAAGATTGTGGTTGTTGGAAACATCGTTGAACATATTCAAAGTCTGGAGGGACTCTCTATAAGTGACGCCGAAACCTAGTCGTACAGTACAACCACAATACTCTGGTATGGGACATGGCTAGTTGGAAACTTGTTTATCTTAGTACGGGGGTCTTATAACTACACATGGATCTTTGATTCCATGAATCTAATAGCCCTCGAAGTCGAGTGGTGAAATTCGCTAGGCTTGGCGTCAGAGGGAACCTTGGTGCTCTTCGACTACGGTGCAAGCTTGGGTCGAAGAGGAGCATGACCTGGCACGCGGACAGTCCATGTAGTACGCAAGGGGTAGATTCGCCTGTACTAGGATAGACAAGGGGAAAACTACGGTCGATTATCCGAAAACCGCATACTGAGGTATGACGAACCGTGGGGACTCACGGCGGATGTATGGAATGTTGTGGGGTAAAGTGTACAACCTCTGCAGAGTAAAAACTATTCGAGTAGCCGGAGTCCACGGTCATGGGCAGCTAGTGAGGCCACACTTTGTGGGGAATAGATGAGAAATTCTAGTACTGAGATTATGGTTCACGATGCTGATGTTGGTATTATGAAAAGGGTTGGACATGATTAAATCAAATACATTTGTGGGATTAAAATTTGTCAAGATTAAAATATTGCCAACTTACTTAATAATGAGTAGTTAGGTTTTCCCTTGGTAAACTCCACCATATAGCCATCCCATTATTTTCTTGTACAAAATCTTTGTTCATTTCTTTAGGTGGTTTGCGAGTACTTTGTATGTACTCACGGCTTTGTCCCTGGTTATTTAATCGGCCAGGCTTGGAGGATCAGGTATATGACGATGATACTACCGGCGATTACTAGGATGTGCTATGCTCTGGACTACCCTGTGGATTGTGCCGCTACTACTTATCCTGCTTTTGCTTATTCCGCTGCTATTTGAGCCCGATGAGGTCGTGTAAGACTATATTGTTGTATAACTTTGTATTCGCTATTGTATGAACATGGAGACTATGATATCCATCTCGAGTTGTGTGTCATGCGACACTGATCATGGGAGCATGACAGTATACACAGCTGGCCGCTTCGGACATATAGTCCGGGGTGCCCACATATGCGTTCATGAGGAATTTGTTGATGAAAGCAAATTAATTAAGGATAGGCATAGGTCTCAAAGAGTTTTCAGTACTGCTGAGGAATGTAGTGGCTTGACGAAGTTACAGTACTGAGGAAATAGTAGCTGAGACACTTACGTACCAGAACTGAGGAGAATGTTGAGGAAACTCGAGGCAATCTTCTCCGACGACGATGAACTTCAGCGTCGACAGCACGAGAGCTTGAGGAGCTCAAGGACGGCGGCCCGAGAGGGAATGAGATGTGGGGGAAAATGATAGCGGGATTGGTGGCTATTTATAGAGGGGTAAAAGCTGAGGGGTCACGATTTTTGTGGACGAGATTAACCCTGGCGGTTCTGGTTTTCAGTGGTTATCGCATTGATGGATATGCATGACGTGCGGTAAAAACGCAAGGATCAAGAGATAAGATAAATGTTAAACTGATAGTACTCAATTTTTGGAAACGGAGGACAATGAAAGTGTTGAGGACAAAATCAAATCCTCGGGTTGAGGAATACAAGAGTTCCGAATGAACGCATATATGAGATAGAGAGATTGGATAATTGAGCACAGAGAGACGGGTCTGATCACGTTCACATAGATGAAGAAGCAAATGCTGAAGAACAAGAACCATAGGTGAACGCTGTTGAGGACAAACCAGTAAGCATCATGATGAAGAATCAAATGAGGAAACTGAGGATCAAAAATTCCTGAGGAATTTGGGCGGTGGCGCTACCCACCTTATAGGGAATAAGACACTTGATGCCATACAATTTTCATGTGGATCTTGAGTCAATTCCACGTTAATTTCTTCACACTTAGCAAGGTAGTTCCTCATGATTTGAGGAGTACGACGCATCGTGTGTTGTACATCAGGATTCTTCAATATTGTTTAAGCGTTAGGATGTGTGTCCATTCACTGGACATTTGAGGAATCTAAGATATTTAGCTCACACCTCAGAGTGCTAAAACGCTTCTCATCCAAAGGCTTAGTGAATATATCAGCAAGTTGGTCTTCAGTCTTCACGTGGCTGATGACGATATCTTCCGTCAACACATGATCCCGAAGAAAGTGATACCGAATCTTAATGTGCTTCTTCCTAGAGTGCTATACCGGATTCTGATAGATCTTGATAGCGCTCTCGTTGTCACATAGCAGTGGTACTTTCCTCAGGTTGATGCCGTAGTCCTTGAGAGTTTGCTTCATCCAAAGAAGATGTGAGCAGCTGATGGCTTCTCTCCCTTCGTTGGTTACCCCAAGTGGAAGGTGGAGATGTAGCGCAGCAGCAAGTTTCCCTCGGTGAAGATACCAAGGTTTGTCTCCAGCACTGTTACAAATATCGACCGATATTCCGATATATCGGCCGATATATCGCTTATCGGGGTTCCACCGATAAGATAAACACATATCGCTCTAACTTATCGGTTTGGTCGATTTATCGGTTGTCAGACCGATTTATCGGCTGTGAGGCCGATTTTCACCGATAAATTATGGGATCCTCTGTCTGAATTCACAAAAAAATCCCTGCTTCGACCCCACGAGCTATAGAACGGCGCAGTACAAATCCCTTGCGATAGCGATAGGTTGATTCCTCTTGTCCCTCTCTCGATTCTATTCTCTGTCAGCAGATTTTAAGGCATGATATGAATGTGCAGTGCAGCAGATTGTGTTAGTAATTTAGCTGATTAGGCATGATTTATTTTGATTTTAGGTTGGAGTATGTGTGTACTGGAGTGTGGTTTCTTTTTTAAGGCTATCATATTTGAAGTCTAGAGTATGTGTGTACTAGAGTGTGTTTGTTTTTTGATGGCTTGGCTGGCAATAGTATGGTACATGGCCATATGTATGCTTGAGTGTATGTAAGTGTAATATTATTACGCGTACACTAATATAACATATTTTGAATGCTTAAAGTACTTATTTGTCACGTGTGTGTAGTATTAATATGCATATTTTAAATTATTTCTCTTGGGAAAATCTGAGTTTTAACAAAAACTTTGCCGATAAATGATCGACCGATATAACCGATAAATAGTCCGATAAGCCGATTTATCTCTTCTCTTGGGTTGACCGATGAGTTAACGAGAAGCGATATCTTGAACATTGGTCTCCAGTAGGACTCCGGAGATGATAAGTAGGTGTTAGCGGCGCAACTGACGTGGACCTGCACACAGACACAGATAACTTTGTTCCCAACGAAGTTCAGAGAGGTTGTGAATCTCTCCGGTCTTGTTGTTCACAAAGGGTAAAACGCAAGGGATAATGATAGCAAATAAAAGTAGTAAAGTAAATATAGTGTGGAAATAATAATAAGGATATGGACCGGGATACGTGATGTTCACTAGTGATGTCTCTCTCCCAAAAGACGATAAAACTGCTATGCGAGGTAAACAAATTACAGAAGGGCAATTGACAGGATTATAAATGCACCGCAATGCTAACTATGCTACAAAAGAAAGGAAGAGGCTCAAAAGCACGGGCAGTACGCCAATATAAGTAGACCGTAATCCAACTGCATCTACTACTAATCATCCACCTTGAGATATCTCTCCAGAACATCTCGCTGGTATTAAGTTGCGAGCCCCACCCAAAGTGTAAACCCAAAGCAACAGACAACTGCATTAAAAAGAACTCTGCGTAAAGTAAACAATCCTTGTAACCGCGGTTAATAGCACCGTTGTTTTCCCCCTTGTGGCAATAGCACATCCCCTAGACTCATGTTTCTGTCACTCAAGCATGTCATCGGGGGGCATGCACCCACAATCTAGCACAACGTTCCCTCCTGGAGTCACTACCTACTACTTTGCCAAAGCAATAAACAGAAACGGAGAACATGCAAGAATTACTTAGGAACAAAAATATAAGAGATAAAAACCAAATATATTACTCTATCACAATCTGAACATAATCTCATAATCCATCAGATCCCGTCAAACTCAACATAGCAATAGCAGAAATATTACAAAAGTGCCTCGATCATGTAGGGCAGCTCACGAGGTCTAAACAATGAAGATCAAAGAGGGGAGGAGAACATCACATAGCTACTGATCACGGACCCATGGTCCAAGGAAAACTACTCACGAGACACCCGGGGAGCATCCATGGTGGAGAGGAGATTCCTGGAGGTCAATCCTCCCTCCGGCAGGGTGCCGGGAAGAGGTCTTCTGGTGCTCCCGTTCTCGGAAGCGCGGCGGCGGCGGAACAGAGGCGAGTTTGCGGAATAGGGTTCTTCTTCTAGAGTTTTCCCGTGACCGAGAATAAATAGGCAAAGGGGGGCAACCAGAGGTGGACCAGGGGCCCCAGGCGCCCCCCTGGCGCGGCCAGGGATGGGGCCGCACCGGGTGGCCGCCTGGGCCCCCAGGCTCCCCTCTAGCCCCTCTCGGGCTCTTCGCGAAGCTTCCGTCACGCTGATTTTTTATCTAAATTTTCCCAAATTTTTCTGGCACTTTTTATATGGGGGAAAACTGAAATAGAAAAACAGCAGAAAACAGGAACTGGCACTGGGGTGCACTGAGTTAATAGGTTAGTCCAAATATGATAAAAAATGTATGAAAGTGTATCTAGATCATAGTAATATCACACAAAACATGCATGGAGCAAGCGGAAATTATAGATACGTTTTGGACGTATCAACATCCCCAAGCTTAATTCCTGCTCGTCCTCGAGTAGGTAAATGATAACAACATAATTTCTGTGGTGACATGCTAGCAACCATATAAGAACTTTGAAAAGTAAAGAAATCATGGTTAGATATTCAATTCAAGTCATAACATGCAAAAGTCTATATTAGCATTGAAACAAGTAACAAAAGAACAATAGGTGCAAGAGCTCTCGTTGTCCGTGACTCGAATGTCTCCAAATGGTGTTTGTGTGCAAGAAGGGGGATAGGGAATACGAGAAAAAGTAATTTTTGTGTTGAGAACTCAATCTACTAAAGTTTCACACTTGGTCTTCTTTTGGAATCTTATCTTGACTCGTCCCCAGACCACTAGCCAGGTACAAGTCAATTTGATCCACTCCTTTTCGATATTTTGAGCACTCATGCAATTGATGAGCGTAAGCACGAGAGTTGACACTTAGGATGGCAAAGAGAGAAGTGCGGAGGAGGAAGACAAAAAGGATGAGAAAGGACCACATCAATGAGGACAACCATAGGCAAGAGATGCCAAATGATAGATATTATGTGAGGAGTAGGGATTGCCATGCAACGGATGCACATACGAGCTAAGAAGCTCCCCAATGGAACTAGTGGGGGTGCATCTAACTTGCTCGCTCATGAAGACCTAGAGCTCGTTTGAGGAGGCTCATCCTTGGAATATGCAAGCCAAGTTCTAAAGTGTGAAGGTCCCCACATAGCTATATGCATGAAGATCATCTCTATGGAGTACAAGGATATAGAGGGAGTACTAGTGTGGATCTCTCAAAAGGATAGTAGTGTTGCCCCTTTCTCTATTTTTTTTTTTTTTGTATTTTTTGGGTGGCCTCAATGGCTCTTTCTATTTAACTCTCAATTGTCCTCTTTGGGATCTTTTAATGTGTCCACTTTGGGATTTTTTCCTCACTTAAGGGAAACACTCTATTTTACAAGAAGGTAAAGGAGATCTTTCACACTTTACAAGGTACTCAAAATCATAAAGAAGATGTAACTAACATGATGTATGCAATGTATGCCGCTTCCAGTGTAGCAGGAACATGTATGACATGAAGATCAAGTCATGAAGAGGTGGAAGTTGCATGGAAATGTAACTCGGAAAGGCTATGGAAATGCCTTGATAGGTAGGTATGGTGGCTGTTTTGAGGAAAGATATAAGGAGGTTTATGATGACAGAGCGTATCATGCCAAGGGCTTGGAAGTACCGGCGAAGGTGGACACAAACTCTCGGAGTGAGAAGAAGGCAATGCACGGCACAGGAGAGGCTAGCAAAATATGGGAAGGTGGAAGTGTCAACTTTCAATACTTACATTAGTCCGAAGAACTCATGCACTTATTATCGGTAACTCTCAATCTAATAAGGAGGTTCACAAAGAGACAAGTACCCCGAGGAGGAGTGTATGGGGGTTTGGTTATCCTTGCGCATCCTCGACTCATGGTACGTGAGTGTACTCATATATTCGATCCCTCCAAAGATTAGTGATCCATCTAGTAGCTAGAGTTGTCAACTAGTTTTTGTAGGTTTTGAAAATAAACACGGATTGCCCAAAATACGACACCTATCACTAATAGGCAAGAGCTCTTGACACCAAAAGTTCAACCATTACTCACATCAATACCTCAAAACCATTGCAAGTTACTACTAAAATTAAATAGCAACCTCAATCACCTACTTTCAAGACAAGACACAACTTAGTGCAACAACCAACTCTCTTAACAAGATAAACATGAAAACTAAAAAGAGTTCCAGCAACAAACTAAACAAAAGCCAAGGCTCTTGCTAAAGACAAACTAAGACTAAAACTAAACATGGCAGTAGCTATGAAAAGATAAAGAACACACAACAGCAAAAAGATAAGCAGGAAAAATCCTATGATGTGTTCTAGATTTTGAAAGTGGAGCGTGTTTCTCTCCCACTCAAAGTAAGACGGGATCTAACTTGTTATGAACAGCAAGCAAAGCTAAAGAAAACTAAAAATAAAACCTAACAGCGAGACGTTCCAAGCATAGCACATAACGCATGAAGTGATAAGAATATAGTGACACGAAGGACGAACTGATGATTGTTGATGGAGAAGGGGATGCACGGGGGCATCCCCAAGCTTAGACGCTTGAGTCTCCTTGAATATTTGTTGGGGATGCATGGGGGCATCCCCAAGCTTGAGCGCTTGACACTCCCGAATCTTCTTTTATCATCTTCCTTCGCACACTTGAAAACTCCCTTCATACATAACTCATCATAATCTGATTAGCGAGGTTAGTACCCATGATAAAATAATTTTTCCCCACTGGATATAAAGATATTCTTGAACAGCTACTGTTTCTCAAGAGTGCCAAAAAGTTTTTTCAAAGAAAAAGCAAGCTTAAGGTTTGCAAAAGTTAGGAGAGACAAAACGTGGCCGAATCTGTGAAAAACAGAACAGCAGGTAGTAAATAATTTTTTAGGGGCACTTCTGCAACTCAAATAAAAAAACTCAGAACATACGGAAGTTTCTAATTGTACAGAGCATACTGTGTAAAAATTTCAGCTCAAAAAGATAAACTGGGATATTTCTGGAATTTTTCTGGTCACGAGGACAGAATCTGTTTTCTGGACAGCATGTCACAACTTTCACTTCCCTTGCCGTAAGAGGCTATAACTTGGCACAAAGTTGAAAAATAAAGATACAATGACGTTGCTACAGTAGTAAAAAACATCAAGACACAACAAAAAGCAAAAATAAACCTAAATTCGTTGCGGGCTGGCTCCCGAAAGCGCTTTCTTTTATGCCTTTAAGCTAGGCATAAAAATTATAGAAGATGTTCTCACAAGAATAAGAATTGAAGCAAAAGAGAACATCAACAAGCAAATATGAAACACATTTAAGCCTAACCCACTTCCTATGCATAGGCATCTTGTAAGAAAATAAATCAAAGAAGCACAAAGCGACATGCATAGGAAGGTCGAAAAAGAACAACTTCAAAACTTTCAACATGAAGAGAGGTGTTTTAGTAATATGGAAGTTTCTACACCCAAACTTCCCTCTCTCGAAATAATTTTCAGTAGTATCATGAAAAACATCAAGAATATAACTATCACATAAATCATGTTCTTCAGGACCTACAAGCACACGTGTATAATTTTCAACACGGTCTTTAGGATGATAAGATAGATGCAACCCATCACATTGAGGCTTGATAAGAGAAAAATTCTCCAGAGTTGGAGATTTAAAAAGGATAATAGGGCAATCAAGTGTGGGTGCAATAGAAAAAATTTCATGCTTAACATGAGGAACTATAGCAAGTTCATCTCCGTAAGCATCATCCATAGTGGCATCATGGCCATAAGCATAGAAGGCATAAACTTCATCAAAAAGGGATATTTCAAAAGAATCCATAGGATCATAACACTCATATAAGGTAAGATTCAAAGAGTTACTCTCATTAGAAGGTAGACATGGATGGCTCCATTCTTCCTCCTTTTGTTCGTCACTCTCCTCCTCTTTTTCATCCAAGGAGCTTTTGGTTTCATCAATTTCTTCTTTCATAGAGTCCTGTAATATATTAGTCTCTTCCTTTGGGGGAGAGATTCTCTCAAGATGATCAGTAATATAATAATTTGCATCATAATTTTCCAAACAATAGATAAGTATAGAAAGACTCTCAGATTTGTAAGGGGCATCATTCATATTTCTAAGAAGAGAAGTAATTTCATAGGCACCCTTATAAGCAACGAATTCTTCTATTTGTTCTGCATCATAAAAATCATAATTTCCCTTAGCATAAGAAGCTAAGGTTTCATCCTCATTGTACTCACATTGGAAAGCAAGGTGTTTGTGCCTCGTAAAGAAACAAGATTCATCCCTGCAGAAAGATATATTATATATTGAGCACAATTTTTTAGCATACTCATACGATTGATGTATGAGTCTCCATAAGTGTATCCCTTTTTGAGACAAGCGGTATTCCTTGTAATATTCTTGTTGATCCTCGGTGAATCCTCCATGCCAATAAGATCTAGTTTCAAAGAAGTTAGACATTGATTGGCAAGTAAGGAACTAGACATACTATATTTTTTTGATTTTTGATAAAGGACACAAAAGATAAAAACTGAAAGGTAAACTAACAAGACTAAAAAACAAAGGTAAAGGGTAGTGTGCAAATCCCCTATCTTAGCACTCGGAGTCCCCGGCAACGGTGCCAGAAATTCGCTTGATGGCTTCTCGCCCTTGGTTGGTTACCCCAAGTGGAAGGTGGAGATGTAGCGCAGCAGCAAGTTTCCCTCGGTGAAGATACCAAGGTTTGTCTCCAGTAGGACTCCGGAGATGATAAGTAGGTGTCAGTGGCGCAACTGACGTGGACCTGCACACAGACACAGATAACTTTGTTCCCAACAAAGTTCAGAGAGGTTGTCAATCTCTCCGGACTTGTTGTTCACAAAGGGTAAAACGCAAGGGATAATGATAGCAAATAAAAGCAGTAAAGTAAATATAGTGTGGAAATAATAATAAGGATATGGACCGGGATACGTGATGTTCACTAGTGATGTCTCTCTCCAAAAAGATGATAAAACTTCTATGCAAGGTAAACAAATTACAGAAGGGAAATTGACAGGATTATAAACGCACTACAATGCTAACTATGCTACAAAAGAAAGGAAGAGGCTCAAAAGCACGGGCAGTACGCAAAAATAAGTAGATCGTAATCCAACTGCATCTACTACTAATCATCCACCTTGAGATATCTATCCAGAGCATCTCGCTGGTATTAAGTTGCGAGCCCCACCCAAAGTGTAATCCCAAAGCAACAGACAACTGCATTAAAAAGAACTTTGCGTAAAGTAAACAATCCTTTTAAACGCGGTTACAAGCACTGTTGTTTTCCCCCTTGTGGCAACAACACATCCCCTAGACTCATGTTTCTGTCACTCAAGCATGTCATCGGGGGGCATGAACCCACAATCTAGCACAACGTTCCCTCTTGGAGTCACTACCTACTACTTGGCCAAAGCAATAAACAGCAACGGAGAACATGCAAGAATTACTTAGGAACAAAAATATAAGAGATAAAAACCAAATATATTACTCCATCACAATCTGAACATAATCTCATAACTATCAGATCCTATCAAACTCAGCATAGCAATAGCAGAAATATTACAAAAGTGCCTCGATCATGTAGGGTAGCTCACGAGGTCTAAACAATGAAGATCAAAGAGGGGAGGAGAACATCACATAGCTAATGATCACGGACCCATGGTCCAAGGAAAACTACTCACGAGACATCCGGGGAGCATCCATGGTGGAGAGGAGACTCCCGGAGGTCAATCCTCCCTCCGGCAGGGTGCCGGGAAGAGATCTTCTGGTGCTCCCGATCTCGGAAGCGCGGCGGCGGCGGAACAGAGGCGAGTTTGCGGAATAGGGTTATTCTTCTGGAGTTTTCCCGTGACGGAGAATAAATAGGCGAAGGGGGGCAGCCAGAGGTGGACCAGGGGCCCTAGGCGCCCCCCTGGCGCGGCCAGGGGTGGGGCCGCGCCGGGTGGCTGCCTGGGCCCCCCTGGCTCCCCTCTGGCCCCTCTCGGGCTCTTCGCGAAGCTTCCGTCACACTGATTTTTTATCTGAATTTTCCCGAATTTTTCTGGCACTTTTTATATGGGGGAAAACTGAAATAGAAAAATAGCAGAAAACAGGAACTGGCACTGGGGTGCACTGAGTTAATAGGTTAATCCAAATATGATAAAAAAATGTATGAAAGTGTATCTAGATCATAGCAATATCACACAAAACATGCATGGAGCAAGCAGAAATTATAGATACGTTTTGGACGTATCAGCAGCTTGCACCAGCGGCGATGTATTCAGCTTCAGAAGTGGAGAGGGAGACACAATTCTGCGTCTTCGATGACCAGCACACCAGTGAGCGTCCGAGGAAGTGACATGTTCCTGAGGTAGACTTCCGATCCACTCGATCTCCAGCATAATCTGAGTCTGAGTACCCAACAAGATCCAGATGTGTGCCTTTTGAATACCATAAGCCTAGCGACGGGGTGTGAGCCAAATATCGAAGAATTCGCTTCACCGCTTGGTGATACGATTACTTTGGTGACGCTTGGAATTTGTACGCATCGATGTCTTGATACCTTTGCAGTCTTGCATTCTGAATTTCCTCAGGCACTCCTTGAGGAACTTCTCCTGAGAGATGAAGATGTCTTTGCGTTGTTGACGAATTTAAAGCCCTAAGAAGAACTTCAGTTCGCCCATCATGGACATCTGATACTGTTCCCTCATCAAGAATGCAAATTCTCACTATATTTCTTGTTAGTGCATCCAAATATAATGTCATCAACATAGATTTGACATATGAATTGTTGGATATGTGCCCTAGAGACAAATTAATAAAGATATTTGTCACATATCCGTTTTGTTCATAATACGATTTATACTGTGCTATAACTGTATTACTTGGAAATACTAATACAGGTGTAGTATAAAACATGGTCCGTAGTTTAACTCGGGTAATCTATCTCATTGGGCAATTGATTGATCAAGCTTTCCTGATCATGGCGACACTTAAGTCCATTGACAATGAGGTCATATCATTAGGGGAATGATGTGATGGACAGACACCCACCTAAAGTAATGCAATGTGATCGAGTCACATAGTTCAGCGTTGCTATGACTTTGAAACGTATGGCTTAGTCCTTAGACCGTAATGATCATACGTAATCACGATCTATGAGGAGACTTTGATTTGTATCCCACCGCCTGACTGAAATATGCTGGGTATAACGGAGCACTTTGGGTATTCCGAAATAGATGGTTGATGAGTATGTTAATAGATCAAAGCGGGATTTGTCAATCCTTGTGACAGGACAGGTACTCTGGGCCCACTCGGTGATATTGCATCAACCCCTTGCAAGGACGTGACTAGGTCACAAGAGATGCAATGATCATGGACGAGAGAAGTTGTTTGTCGTGAACGAGATGTGAACACGGTATGTGGGATACCGACGATCAAACCTCGGACAAACAAAGTACCGCAGAACAAAGGGATTACGTCGTATCGTTAACGGTTTCCAAAAGCGATCGAAGCTCATTCGATGGAAGCGCAGGGGCTGTCAAGGATTGTAACCAGGTCCAACTGACTAGTCATTGGTCCATGAGAAGAGTCTCGACCATGTCTGCTGTTTCCCGGACCGTTAGGGTGTTACACTTAAGGGCAATTGATGCATAGGACAGTTACGGGATCAATCGGTGAAATAGGAGAAATCACCGGAATAGTTCCGGAGGAGGACGGAATGGTTTCCGGACATTTTGAATAGTTCAAAATAAAGTTTAATTGTTTTAATAATGTTTTTATTATTTAATTATCTGAATTAAATATTTAAAACTTATTAAATAATTAAAAAATAATGGAAAAAGGCTATATGGGCCTTAGAGGCCCATTAGGGGAGGAGGGGGTTCCCCCCCTTGGGCTTGGCGCCAAGGGGTGGGGCCCAACCCCCCCTTGGCCGGCTCACCCCTCGCCCCTTGGGGGTTTAGTCCCACATGGGGGAGGGAAGAGGGATCACACCCCCCCTTGGCCTTTATATAGAGGGGTAGACCCCCCTTTTTCCATACAACAATTGATCTCCTTCTTCTTCCTTCTCCTTTTCCGGAAGTGGACTCCCCTTGTTTGGAGTCTGCACCAGGATTGGAGTTCTCCACCATAAGGCAGGCCGTCGCTCTGCCGGAGTCGGGATCCGTAGCCGTCTTTCTTCCGCTGCTCGCCTGGTTCGGAGCCCGGGAGGAACATCGATTGTGCCGTACGTGTATAATCCCTTCGAGGCATTACACCTATGGTGCTGCTTCATCGCTGGAGGTTTACCGGGAGTCATCCTCGCCGGTGGTGGTCTTCTACACGACAGGGAGGTCGTAGTTCTGAGTCTACGCCAACCACGTTCGTAAGAACATTTCCCTCTTTCGGTCTTCAAAGGTATGAACATCGATTCCCTCCGTTAATTTACATCGCCATAGCATAGATCTTGGGTTCGGGTACCGTAGGTATGAAAAATTTGTGTTTTCTGCCCCGTATCCCAATAGTGGTATCATGAGCTAGCTATGCGTAGATGTATTGTACGAATAGAACACATCTAGGATGTGGGCATCGAATCTTCATTCGTTACCCTCCCACGTGTACTCATTCAGCATTGCGGCAATGTTTGATGAAGCGGCCCCCGACCGACCTTACGCGTTTACGCGAGACTGGTTCCACGCTTGACATATGGCTTGTACCATATAAAGTGGCTAGGGGGTGTCTGTCTCTCTGCATTAGCGATGCGAAGATTTTTGCAACGGAGGGCCCCGACAGGGGTGTAATAGAGACGGATGGGAGACGGTGTTGTGGCTTGTTTTTCGCAGGATAGAAATCGGTTCTCTCTCTCGAAACCCCTAGCAGCCACGTAAAACTTGCACAAGCTAAAGTAGAAAGGCGTTTAACTTTGCTTTGCATGAAGGGGGATCATAGGTTGTATGATTTAAAAGTTTTACTTCCTGTTTTATGCTAGTATGCTAGATATATCGACGGTAGCACGAAATAGGACCATCTCTCACAATACCAACATTGTGTTCTCCCTTTTGATGGGCACCACCTGGAAGGTTCTCCCATATGGCTTGATGCTCCGTACATACCGGAGTTGTCCTACATATTCAACGGAGTTCGCATGAGGTTGGGTTCGGCGAGCCTGGCATATGCAGATATGGCCTTGCTGAACAGCTAACATCAAGGTTCGATTGGCAGGCTTGACGTATGTAGATGCGGGCCTGGAACACAGAAGACCGAAAGGTCGAGCACGAGTCACATGCTTGATGTGATTGGCTTAGAGGCCTACCTGGTTCGCATACTGGGCCGTACATATCGGGGGAGGTATGGGGGCTGGGATTGTGTAATCACTTAGTTAAATTGAGAGGTGTTTATCTAAGTGGGAGCTTTCTAGAATTTTAAGATTAAATTGAAACTCCACATTATGAACAAAAGTTTAAATATGTATCGTTGTGAATCCAACCTTGTAGATGGCATCACCTCGCCCCTCGTTCAACTTAGGATCATTCCTAGAGAAAGATAAGCTAAAAACAGATGGGACAAACTTCACCAACTGGTTCCGCACCCTAAGGATTCTCCTCGTTCCCCTCAAAATGGCATACGTACTAGAGAACGCACTAGGTGACGCACCAGCAGATGATGCCAGTCAGGACGAGAAGAATGTCTATCTCTCCAAGACTGATGATTACAACCTTTTCCAGAGTGGCATGCTCTACTCCATCGAGGCTGAGCTGCAGAAACGCTTTGAGAGGATGGGTGCATATGAGATTATCACCGACCTCAAGGCGGTCTTCGCACCTCAAGCCAGGGCTGAACGGTACGAGGCTCCTGAAGCCTTCTTCTCAGCAAAGATGGATGAGCACGGCAGCGTGAGTGAGCACGTGGTCA
Source organism: Bromus sterilis (assembly GCA_950022295.1). NCBI lineage: Eukaryota > Viridiplantae > Streptophyta > Magnoliopsida > Poales > Poaceae > Bromus > Bromus sterilis. Next base: position 186,039,910 of record OX465595.1, read on the forward strand.
AAATTTCTGGCTACGTTCAACGCTTGAATGCTCTGGAATGTCAGATTCCAGATGAACTTGCGGTTGATAGGGTGTTGCAGTCGCTTCCCCCTAGCTACAAAGGCTTTGTGCTGAACTACAACATGCAGGGGATGACCAAAACCCCTTCTGAGTTGTTCGCCATGCTAAAGAGCGCTGAGGTTGAGATCAAGAAGGAGCACGCCGTCTTCATGGTCAACAAGACCACTGACTTCAAGAAGTCAAGAAGACGAGAGAAGGCCATAAGAGGTGGCCCTAAGAGGGATGGCAAGTCAGTTGCCGCTCCTCCCAAGGCACCCAAGCCTAAACTCGGAGTGGAGTGCTTCTATTGCAAGGGTGAAGGTCACTGGAAGCGCAACTGTCCCAAGTACCTAAAGGACAAGAAGGCTGGCAAGGTCGCCAAGAGAGACGAAGGTATATTTGATATACATATTGTTGATCTTCTCTTGACAAGCGCTGGGAACACATCCTGGATATTTGATACAGGGTTTGTCGCTCATATTTCTAATTCCATTCAGGGACTAAGGAATAGGAGACGCTTGGTCAAGGATGAAGTGACGATGCGCGTGGGGAATGGCTGCCAGATTGAAGTCTTGGCGGTCGGCACGAAGCATCTTAGTCTCCCTTCAGGATTGGTTTTAGTTCTGAATAAATGTTACTATGTACCCGCGTTGAGTGTGAACATCGTGAGTGGTTCTTTCTTGAAGCGAGACCACTATTCTTTTAAGTCCGATACAATTGGTTGTTCGATTTATAAGGATGATATGTTTTATGTTCACGCACCGGAGTCGCATGGTTTATTCATACTTAATCTCGGTGGTGACGTGAGTCACGTTAACAATATTGAGGCCAAAAGATTGAAGAATAATGAAGATCACATGATGATGTGGCATTGCCGACTTGGTCATATTGGTGTAAAACGCATGGAGAAGCTCCATAAGGATGGACTTCTTGACTCATTGGATTTTGGATCCCTTGATACATGTGAACAATGCCTCATGGGCAAAATGACAAGGACTCCATTCAATGGTGTGATGGAGCGTGCGGATGTCTTATTGGGGATCATACACACGGATGTATGTGGACCCATGAACGTCCCCACTCGCAATGATCTTCGTTACTTCGTGACCTTTACTGATGACTTGAGTAGATATGGGTATATTTACTTGATGAAGCACAAGTCTGAAACCTTTGAAAAGTTCAAGGAATTTCAGAATGAGGTCGAAAATCAACTCGGAAGGAAAATCAAGCACCTTCGATCGGATCGAGGTGGCGAGTATTTGAGTCACGAGTCTGGCAATCATCTGAAGTCTTGTGGCATAGTACCACAGCTTACGCCGGCAGGCACACCTCAGAGAAACGGTGTAGCTGAGCGACGTAAGCGAACCCTATTGGATAGTGTATGATCGATGATGTCTCATACTGATTTGCCTGTGTCATTCTGGGGGTATGCATTAGAAACCGCCATTCATATTCTTAATAGGGCACCATCCAAATCCGTAAAGACAACACCATTTGAAGAATGGCATGGCACTAAACCTGAGTTGTCTCACCTGAAGATTTGGGGTTGTGAGGCTTATGTTAGGAAACTACAGCCTGACAAACTCGAATCCAAGGCGGATAAGTGCATCTTTGTGGGCTATCCCAAGGAAACTTGTGGGTACACCTTCTACAACAAGTCTGACAGCAAAACGTTTGTTGCCAAGACGGGACACTTTCTTGAGAAGGACTTTCTCGCGAAAGAGTTGAGTGGGAGGAAAATAGACCTCGATGAAGTAACTGACCAATCACTCCAATTGGATGAAATGGCTACGGAATTTGTTCTGGAACCATCTTCCACAGTGGGAGTTGAAGAGAATGGCCAGAACGACATTCATAACGATCATGACATTCATGATGATCATGATGAGAATGAAGAGGAACCTTTTATGCCCCGTAGGTCATCAAGAGTCCGTCAACCTACTGAGTTTTACGGACAGCTTGTGAATGCAATCTCGGCTATTGAGTAGGATGAACCTACGAGTTACAAAGAAGCAATGGAGGGACCCGAGTCCGAGAAATGGCTTGAAGCCATGAAATCCGAAATAGACTCCATGTACACCAACAAAGTATGGACTTTGGTGGATATTCCCGAGGACCGCAAGGCCGTCGAGAATAAATGGATTTTCAAGAAAAAGACTGACGCAGACGGAAACGTATCTGTCTACAAAGCTCGACTTGTCGCGAAGGGTTTCCGACAAATTCAAGGAGTTGACTACGAGGAGACGTTCTCTGCTGTAGCGATGATAAAGTCTATTCGGATCCTACTAGCAATAGCTGCATATCATGATTACGAGATATGGCAGATGGATGTGAAAACTGCATTCCTAAATGGCAACATTGAGGAAGAGTTGTATATGATGCAACCAGAGGGGTTTGTCGATCCAAGGAATGCTGGTAAGGTTTGCAAGCTTCAACGGTCCATCTATGGGTTGAAGCAAGCATCTCGGAGCTGGAATCTTCGATTTGATGAGGTCATTAAAGCTTTTGGATTTGTCCAAAACGTCGAAGAGTTCTGCGTCTATAAGAAACTGAGTGGGAGCTCTGTAGCATTCCTTGTGTTATATCTAGATGACATATTGCTAATAGGGAACGATAAGAAATTCTTAGAGGAAGTGAAGGAATATCTGAATGGACAATTTTCCATGAAGGACCTAGGTGAAGCTGCGTACATACTGGGGATTAAGATCTATAGAGATAGACCTGATCGGAGGTTGGCCTTGAGTCAGAATACTTATATTGACAAGATTTTGAAAAGGTTCAAAATGGATGACTCCAAGAGAGGTCTCTTGCCAGTTATAAAAGGTGTCAAACTAAGCGTGACTCAATGCCCGACCACAGCTAAAGAGAAAGAGGAGATGTCCTCAAAGCCCTATGCCTCAGCCATAGGTTCTCTCATGTATGCTATGTTATGTACCAGACCGGATTTAGCGCTGGCCATTAGTATGACTAATCGCTACCAGAGTAATCCGGGAATGGCCCATTGGACAGAAGTGAAGAACATCCTTAAGTACTTGAGAAGAACCAAGGATCTCTTTCTTGTTTATGGAGGAGTTGATGAGGAGCTCACCGTAAAGGGTTACGTTGACGCAAGCCTCGGCTCAGACCTAGATGACTCGAAGTCCCAGACGGGATATGTTTTCATGTTGAACGGAGGCGCGATTAACCGAAGGAGCGGCAAACAGTCAGTCGTCGCTCAATCTTCAATGGAGTCGGAGTATATTGCCGCTTGCGAAGCGTCAAACGAGGCGCTGTGGCTGAAGAAGTTCGTGATCGAGCTTGGCGTCTTTCCCAGTTGCACTGACCCCGTGGGAATCTTCTGCGACAACACGGGTGCCATTGCTAACGCGAAGGAGCCAAGAACTCACTCTACAGCCAAGCACATCCTCCGAAAGTTCCATGTGACGCGAGACTACGTCAGGGATGGACACACTAGGATTCACAAGATACATACGGATCTGAACGCAGCAGACCCGATGACTAAACCTCTTCCACAGGGAAAGTTTGAAGAACACCGAGAGACCATTGGTGTTAGATACATACCTGATGTAAACTAGTGTAATTTGTACTCTAGTGCAAGTGGGAGACTGTTGGATATGTGCCCTAGAGACAAATTAATAAAGATATTTGTCACATATCCGTTTTCTTCATAATACGTTTTATACTGTGCTATAACTGTATTACTTGGAAATACTAATACAGGTGTAGTATAAAACATGGTCCGTAGTTTAACTCGGGTAAACTATCTCATTGGGCAATTGATTGATCAAGCTTTCCTGATCATGGCGACACTTAAGTCCATTGAAAATGAGGTCATATCATTAGGGGAATGATGTGATGGACAGACACCCACCTAAAGTAATGCAATGTGATCGAGTCACATAGTTCAGCGTTGCTATGACTTTGAAACGTATGGCTTAGTCCTTAGACCGTAATGATCATACGTAATCACGATCTATGAGGAGACTTTGATTTGTATCCCACCGCCTGACTGAAATATGCTGGCTATAACGGAGCACTTTGGGTATTCCGAAATAGATGGTTGATGAGTATGTTAATAGATCAAAGCGGGATTTGTCAGTCCTTGTGACAGGACACGTACTCTGGGCCCACTCGGTGATATTGCATCAACCCCTTGCAAGGACGTGACTAGGTCACAAGAGATGCAATGATCATGGACGAGAGAAGTTGTTTGTCGTGAACGAGATGTGAACACGGTATGTGGGCTACCGACGATCAAACCTCGGACAAACAAAGTACCGCAGAACAAAGGGATTACGTCGTATCGTTAACGGTTTCCAAAAGCGATCGAAGCTCATTCGATGGAAGCGCAGGGGCTGTCAAGGATTGTAACCAGGTCCAACTGACTAGTCATTGGTCCATGAGAAGAGTCTCGACCATGTCTGCTGTTTCCCGGACCGTTAGGGTGTTACACTTAAGGGCAATTGATGCATAGGACAGTTACGGGATCAATCGGTGAAATAGGAGAAATCACCGGAATAGTTCCGGAGGAGGACGGAATGGTTTCCGGACATTTTGAATAGTTCAAAATAAAGTTTAATTGTTTTAATAATGTTTTTATTATTTAATTATCTGAATTAAATATTTAAAACTTATTAAATAATTAAAAAATAATGGAAAAAGGCTATATGGGCCTTAGAGGCCCATTAGGGGAGGAGGGGGTTCCCCCCCTTGGGCTTGGCGCCAAGGGGTGGGGCCCAACCCCCCCTTGGCCGGCTCACCCCTCCCCCCTTGGGGGTTTAGTCCTACATGGGGGAGGGAAGAGGGATCACACCCCCCCTTGGCCTTTATATAGAGGGGTAGACCCCCCTTTTTCCATACAACAATTGATCTCCTTCTTCTTCCTTCTCCTTTTCCGGAAGTGGACTCCCCTTGTTTGGAGTCTGCACCAGGATTGGAGTTCTCCACCATAAGGCAGGCCGTCGCTCTGCCGGAGTCGGGATCCGTAGCCGTCTTTCTTCCGCTGCTCGCCTGGTTCGTAGCCCGGGAGGAACATCGATTGTGCCGTACGTGTATAATCCCTTCGAGGTATTACACCTGTGGTGCTGCTTCGTCGCTGGAGGTTTACCGGGAGTCATCCTCGCCGGTGGTGGTCTTCTACACGACAGGGAGGTCGTAGTTCTGAGTCTACGCCAACCACGTTCGTAAGAACGTTTCCCTCTTTCGGTCTTCAAAGGTATGAACATCGATTCCCTCCGTTACTTTACATCGCCATAGCATAGATCTTGGGTTCGGGTACCGTAGGTATGAAAAAATTGTTTTTTCTGCCCCGTATCCCAACATGAATAAGGCATCATCATAGTTCTTGGTGAAGAGAGTTGGATCGAGGGAACCAGATTTGAAGCCCTTGCTGATGAGGAAATCCCTTAGTGTGTCATTACAAGCCCGAGGGGCTTTCTTCAGTCCGTAGAGAGCTTTCTTCAATCCGTACACCATATCAGAATTCTTTGAGTCTTCAAAACCTGGGGGTTGAGCAACATATACTTATTCCTTGATGCTACCATTGAGGAATGAACTTTTCACATCCATTTGATATAACTTGATATTATGATGGTTAGCAAATGCAAGCATGATGCGAATGGACTCAAGACTAGCAACAGGAGCGAAGGTTTCACCGAAGTCAATGCCTTCAACTTGTGTGTACCCTTTTGCTACAAGTCGAGCTTTGTTCCTGATGACTTGTTGATGACCCACAACCGTAAGGGATCTATTGCAGCGTTTTCGATAAGTAAGAGTGTCGAACCCAACGAGGAGCAGAAGGTAATAGCAAGTGACTTTGGCAAGGAGATAACTGCAAGCACTGAAAGATAACTTTTTAGGGGTTTTCTTGGTATAAGCAACAGGAAAGTAAAAACGAGCAAAGTAAAAGGCACTAGAGAGTAACGAGTGGCCCAATCCTATCTGAGAAAAGGAGAGGCCTAGAAACTGAACTTATAAAGGCTAAAGTGTTCTTGAGGACACACGAGAGAGGTAGTCATGTGCTTTCGCCATATTCCGTATCGGCACTATGTGCTGTGTTGATAAATGTTGAGTGGGTGGATCTATGCTAGTACACCCTCTAGACTAAGATAAGTGCACTCTTATGATTAAACACCTTGCAAGCATCCGCAAATACAAGATAGTAATTAAGGCAAAAGCCTAACCATAGCAATACGATCGGTGATCCATTGTTCCCTTGTGCAAAATCGTGCAAACTGGGGTTTAGGTTTCTGTCACTCCGGCAACCCACCGTAAGCATTCTTTGTACAAAATGTATTCCCCTAGGTCCTTGATGAGGCGAAGTGTTGAGTGTTCGACTCACACAACACCACTAGAAAAATAACAACACAACTTAAATATCAAACAACACATATTACTTCAACATCGTATGACTACTAGCAATTAGACTTCTCCCATGTCCTCAAGAACTAAAGTAACTACTCACAAGACATAAAAGAGATCATGATCAGTGGGGATAAATAGATGATAAACAACCTAGACACAACGATATTTCTCCAACAAAACTCAATAGCATTCACCACAAAGTAGTAATCAACACCGATAGAGTAGAGAGGATAGATAGTATGGATTACAACACAAGTTGCAATTGTGAGATGAGATTGGATGGAGGTGGAGATGGTGCTGATGATGGGGATGATGTTGAGGATGATCTCGATGATGCCCGTGACGATGGTGATGACGATGGCGATGATCTCCCCTTCCGGGAGGTGATCTCCCCGGTGGAATCTGCCCGCCAGAGATGGCTTTTCTTCTCTGTAGGTTTCCGCCACGGAGCGGTGGCGGAACTCCGTAAAAACTCCTCTTATAGGGTTTCTGGATGATGTGTGTTATATAGGCCAAAGGGGGGAACCGGGAGTGGTCCCAGGGGTCTAGGCGCCCTCCCGGCGCGGCCAGGGTGGGGGCCACGCCAGGTGGCCGCCTAGGCACCCTGTGGCCCCCCTCTGGTCTCTCTTTTGCGTGTCTTCGTGATCCTTCTGGAAAGTACCCTCCGTCGATTTTCAGGTAATTTGGAGGTATTCTTCTTCAGCAACTCAGCGTCCACTTTTTACCGTTGAATCCTGCGTCTGCTGCTTCGGCACCGGAAAGTTGCAAACTGTGTAAAATAAGCCAAAACAACATAAGAATAGCATCATATCATGAAATATATAAATGAATAAGAAAGATTTACTATATAAAATAGTGATGCATTTTGGACGTATCAACTCCCCCAAGCTTAGACCTCGCTTGTCCCCAAGTGAATACTGAGCTCGGTAAACCTGTCCAGAAGTTTAGAGAGTGAAGTTTCGATAAATAGAATACGGAAAAGAAGCATCAAGGTTTCTTCATCAAACTTAAGCATCCTCAACAGCAACCTCAAGTCATAAGGCCCTTATGGGAAAGTAATAACAATTATAATCAAAAGTAGGGCTGAGGAAACTCATCAAATTATGGCAAACATATCCTTGGTCAAAGGACAACTAATAACTTTTACTCTTGCTCTTTCTTTTTAATGAAACAATTTGAAGGTTTTGAAAGAGCATGTTATTAGTCATGAAGTGAAAATTCTAACACAAAGGAAGATGCTTTCTTGGCAAAAGCATTCGCAAACAACTTACTTATCAAAAGATAATGTCAACAAGGATGTGGCATGGCAAAACTTAATGCAGCTTTATATGGATGAATCCTCATCAACATCAAATGTATGTTCTCTTAGAGAAAAGAAGGAAGTGGGACAACTGACTCAACATGAAGGTGGATAAAAGGCCTTGTTAAGGGCAAGCAAGGAAAACTCATGTGCTATCCTTAAATCAAACAGCATAAAAATAGATTTTTGGGGCGGTGCATAGTTTGTCAATGAATGCTAATAGATAGCTCAATTACTTCTCAAGATGGACAAGTTTCAAGGAACGGCTCCCAATTGGGGACGATCACATCCCCTTAATCTCCTTTTTTATCACTGCCAAAGTTTCTGATTTCTCATAGACCAAGCGTGAAGAAAGGTTTGTTTGTTATATTATCTTTCGAGCTGGGCGCACCCATGCCAGTCCCTCCTCGTATTATGGGTTTGCAGATTAGACATGCAATCCCGGGGTAAAACTTGTCCAACTTAAGAAGATCATGAATTACCTACTACTTCCTCATGAGCTAAACAAGAGGCACAAAACAGAGGATTTTGAACATTTAAGGATAACACATAAATTCTATACTTATAGGAGTGGTAGGGGAATACCACGAATAGGAAGGTATGGTGGACTCATATGGAAGATAATGGTTTCAGGGTATGGATGCACAAGCAGAAATCTACTTGGCAAAAAGTTTGGCTAGAAAAGGCTTTGAGAGAACAGACAATTGAGGCTAATTTAGATGCAAAACATATAAGGCATAAACATTAAGGTAAGCATGTAACATCCCAAATTTTTCCAAATTTTGGAATGTTAATAAATAATATAATATTTATTGAATTGTTTTGATTTTGGAGTAAATGAAAACTTTTCCCTTGAGTTTTTGTTTAAACCTTTACAAACCATTTAATAAAATTGGATAATAATTTATCCAATAATGAAATTTTTGGTTGTGAACTTTATTCAAAATTTCAAAGAATGATTTTCTTTCTT